>SRSE01000086.1:0-605970 GCA_005024645.1 Planiliza haematocheilus | reverse complement strand
CCCCACCTACTTACTCTTGCCTCGCAGGCCACTCAACTGTCTTTTGTTTACAGGCTTGTGCGTGTATGTGTGAGCGCATCCGGGTGCTCACATTCCAGTGCGTGTGACGGTGCGTGTAGCACCATTCTGCAGCGTATGTGATGTCTTCAGAGCTGCTAGTAGATTTGGCCGACGACTCTGCGGCTGCGCAGTTGGGACAGCTGAAGCTGGCCACCATAGAGGACCAGCAGCCAGCCGACGAGTCTACTCTCAGCAAGTCAGGTGAGAGGGGACTTATGCGTGGACACCTGCGCGCAAGGTTATCAGATACAAATCACTAACAATAACCTGTATATATTGCACGCTCATGGAGAAGCAAGAACAATCTGCCGATCAGAGTGATTTGAAACACAAAATGTGTGTGTGTGTGTGTTTCAGAGACGGACATTTCCCAACCCTTCGATGCTGGCTCTCCCCACCTGCCCTGGGACCATCCTTTCTATGACATTGCTAGGCATCAGATCATTGAAGTTGCAGGTCAGTTCTCTCGATCACAAACCTCTCTTGGGTTCTTCTCACTATACTATGACATTGTCTTGTGTTTTTGTCTTTGACCAATTAGTTCTACTTTTGTTGTTAAAGGAAAGTGTGCAGATGTAGGTAATGTTTAATATCTGTTTGCAGGCGATGATAACTTTGCCGAAAGGTGATAGTGTTTAACGCCTGCAGGATGCACCCCACAGCACCAAGCTGGACCATCATAGGCCTGCTGATGAAGTAGTAACCTCAGTGACTGGTCAGAATAGTCTATTGTCTAATGTCTATTGTCTGAAGTTATCTTTTAGTTACTTGACGCTATAAAAAACAGGATGTGACATCATAATGACTACAAGTTGCCATGCCAACCGCTCCGTGAAGCGTTCCCCATAGGGTTGTGAGAGTTGGGAAAAACTGGTGGAGCTAGAGCAGAGCGCAGTGTTAGTCAACAAAAAATGCAAAGGCGTCAGGCAAAAGTGTGGGCTGGTCATCCCAGCGGCAGATAATTCTGCGCAAAACCTGCTCCAAACTCGCAAGTGGGGACGATTGTCCATATGTATATACAGCCTACCGTAGGCACATGATGCCTCAGGCTTCTCCTCACTTGACAAGTGTGCGGTTTGATCTAAGAATAAGACCTGTAGCATTGTGTGTTTCAAATCTGGTACAAAAGTATTCGGATTTCTTTTTTTTTTCTACAGTCCTGCGTTTCAATATAGGTACTTTATCTTTAGTTTATTAGATGTCCGTCTATAGCAAGGACTGCTATTTAAATAGGGATGATGGATTGACATCAAAGCAGGGTACACTGGATACAGGGGTCGCGTTAACCGAATATATTTTGTCATCAACCGTTTTTTTTTTTTTTTTTAATGTGACGGAAAGATCTGAAGGCCACCTGTCGTTTTGACAGATTGCAATTCACACCCCTGACCACTTGATGGCGAGTGAGCTTATTGGTGGGGAGTGAGATGTCTCTCATTGCAGTTTGCATTCCAAACATTACAGAGCTTTTGTCGGTGCACGATTTCCTGGCACACCGGTTATACTGATGCACACGTCACAGCTCGGCTAACCATATGTCTACGTCTAGTATATACAGTCAGTGGTCTATGCAGCTAACGGCTACCAAAATGGAATTTGCGCACCACTAAAGCACTTCAACCCTACGGTACCACCTAAGAGCTGTTTACGCTAGCAGTCCTGTTCCGAGTACGGACAAGACGTGTCGGCAGCATTGACTATCGGCAGCCGAAACTTTTGTTGTTGTTGTTTTTATTACTATTTAAAGTCAATACTGTTTTGAAAAAAAGGACTTAAAGTTAATTAAATTTCAATGAAAATTAAATGCTATTGAATATGTATTTATTATCAATTTAAAAAATTAAAGTGATTAAAAATAGATTATGACAGGATTTTTATGACCCTGTCAGTCAAAATGACAGACAACGAAAAAGTCTAGCGCAACCTCTGATTGGATATAACATTTAAATGTGTTTTAATGTGTTTATTTTCGCAGGTATCTTAAAGGAACTCTAGATCAGTACGTGGAAAGCGACTACACTCTGATCTATTTCCATCATGGGCTAACCAGTGAAAACAAACCATCTCTCGGCTGGCTACGGGACGCATACAGGGAGTTTGACAGAAAGTAAGCTCAATAACTGTAATGGGTGGACATTATTATCATTATTATCAATTATGTACTTCCTCTTTAACAGGTTTGTTTTTACGGAAGACTTGTTCTGACTCTCAAACCGTCTGTGGCTAACTGCGAGGCATTGTAGTGTTTAGCACAGAATATACTGTTGAATATATTAATTATTCAACAGTATATACTTTGACAGTAGGCAAAGAGAACCCAATCAAACAAATGAAACTAAAATATTATGCTTTTGTGTTTGCATTTTCAACAAAATTAATCATTTGTCCATATCTGAGTGAATGAATTAAATAAGTGGCCTCCCTACATGCTATAGCACAAGTTTTTCCTTTTAAGGGTTCTATACAATTAAAAAAATATATCAACATACTCTTGAGTTTTTCTTGCACTGAGTGCACCATGCTAGACGTCTTTGTAGGATTGCCATCAGCAAAAAAAATTTAGGAAAAAACAATACTTGTTTTAAAGTGTATCTGTACTGTGTTTTCAGGTATAAGAAGAATATCAAGGCCCTGTATATTGTCCATCCCACCATGTTCATCAAGACTCTTCTGATCCTCTTCAAACCCATCATCAGGTACTTGTTTAAATAACCAAACATCATTTTGTGATGGAGCTACGCCACATTTAGCTATAAATTACGGACAGCATGGTGAGCATGGTGATATGAACCTACCCATAATGCACACATTATGAGAGAAAGTGCACCGAGTGTTTGAGGATGTTTATCAGCCATACACATACTGACTGAAGAGTTCAAAAGTTTTTCTTGTTTCACAGTCAGACTGATTTAATTCCCATTACTTCAGCGCTGCAGTCATTTTTAATCAATTTCTCGGCACAAGTGTAAGTTCAGATGAGGCAAGTAACCATAGCAAGCAGCCATGACAACTGTCACCATGGCAAAATGTATTATTAGGCCATAGAAGCGGTTGCACACAATGAACAGTATGTTAGATAGACCCTTATGGGATTATCAATATCTAACAAAGTTGAGTGATATCTACAAAGCAGAGGATGCACTAGACTTTTTCGTTGTCTGTCATTTTGACTGACAACGTCATAAAAATCCCGTCATAATCTATTTTTACCCGTCACTTTAATTTTTTAAAGTGATAATAATGACATACATATTCAATAGCAACTTAAACTTGAATTAATAAGGTCACTTGCCACCAAGTGGTCAGGGGTGTGAATTGCAATCAATCCCAATTGAGCACATGCGGACTGTCGCACTGCTCCAGATTGGACTAATTGCACATCCAGATTTTATGTGCTGCAAATATTTTTTTCCAGTTTAAGCCGACGAACAGCAAGGCTCACTGAGAGAACCTGGTGTATGTTTGCTTAGGTGCAGTAAATATGTATATATAATGTGTTTATATATAAAATACACAAATGTAATGGCATTTGTATAGATCTTAAATAAATCTTAAAGCTTTTTGCAGTGATTTTTTTGCTCCAAAGACAGAAGTCTGTTTTTATTCGTTTTATTTATTTGTATTTTATTTCTGCTCATTGACTACATTGCACCTATTTATTAGCGCTTTACCTTTTACTAGCGGTGTTTTTATTATGTGCAATAGGGATGCACAGAAAATTTTTGTCCAAAAGTGCATTCTCGCTTTTTAGCCGAAAATTGTTGCAGTTGATGCTTACATCATCACAACATCCTATTTCGGCCGTGCTGTACATTTTATGGCCGAAAACGGTGCAAAAATGCATTTTCGGTATTCGGCCGTAAAATTTATCATACATTTTTGGACTTTTATCGCCAAAACAATATGTGCAAGCAACAACCGGAGCAGTTTTCGGCCGAGAATGGCCTGAAAGTGCATTTTTGGTTATCGGGCAAAAATTTCGGTGCAACTGAGCCGCTGTGACCAAGCAATTTCCCATGTGGATCAATAAAGTCAGTCTAAGTCTAAGGTGTTCTCTTCTCTGCCATATATAAAAAAAAAAGCTATCATAACAACACTATGAGCTCTGTCCTGTCAGCTTTCAGTAATTGATACTTGATACACGCACATGTCTTCACACAATCCTTGGAAAATATTTCCAAAGCTAATATTTTGTTGATTGATTTAATTAAGGAACCATTGTATGGGTTATGTTCTGCTAAGCATAGCATTTATCTGTATTTTTATAAAAGGACAGAAATAGTTTTGGCTGTTTCAAACCACATATTACTTTCAATTAACTGCTGCATAATGTGAATACAGGAAATAAAAAAATAAAAAAAGAGAGCGAGAAAGTAAGTTGATTTTCTCTCTCTTTTAGTTTTAAGTTTGGCAGGAAGATCAACTATGTGAGCTATCTGAGCGAGCTGGAGGATGTGGTCAAGTGTGAGCAGCTGGTGATTCCCACCCGTGTTAAAGAGTAAGAGCATTCATTTTTGACATGATACGCAGTGATGTTTTCTTTTGAGCCATCTGCACACTCTTCATGCAATTAAATGTGTGTTGTTTTGTTACAGTAGTTGCTGTTTATTTATTTTCTATAAACTGGAAACTACATTTCAGTGCATTAAATAATCTCAGAGCTGTAGCTGATAACATAACTCTGTCTCTGTGTCAGGTATGACAACAAATTGAGAGCCTCTCTGAAGCCGGCTGCGCAACCTCCCATGTCTCCTCCTCGGAGTCCTCCCGCTCCTGACCAAATGTTCGGAGTGCCATTGACATTGTAAGACAATGAATCTTAGTACAATCTGGTAAAGGGAGAATCTTACCACCAGTGTTGTTTGTAGAGACATTTGCTGTAAATGGTAGCTGGCTGGAAACCTGTGGTCTATGCTAACACCTGTGTTTTATGTGTGTGTGTCAGGCTCCGTCAGAGGGATCCAGATGGGCATCCAGTGCCTGTGGTGATGAGGGACACCATTAGCTTCCTTTCAGAACATGGTAACAAAAAAACACGATGCACTCATGAACTTGTCCATAAATGTTCCTGAGGTGGTAAAAAACAAGTTTGAAATATCTTAGTAATACGGGACTCAGAACTTTCACAACCATACTGATGTTTTTGCAGAGGGAACAAGACCTCGCTTTGGCAGCTGCTGAGGCCCACTAACAATGATTTCAGTTTAACTGCAGGAAGTTGTTGTTCATACAGTTTTTAATGCCATGTTGGCATTTGTTTAATAAACTCAAGGTCCCCATGTCTGACTTGTTAACAATGGTAAATGGTAAGTGGCTTTGTTTTTATACAGTGCTTTACAGTCACAGCCACATCTACCCATACAGAAGCACACACACATTCATGCACCAGTGCCATACACTGGGAGCAACTGGACGTTTAGTGTCTTGCCTAAGGACACTTTGGTATGTGGCACGTTCCGGGGTTAGAACAGTATCTTCTGGATAAAAATGAAAGGAGACACCATGCCTGCAAGTTATGTGTCCCAAAGAATGTATGTAGAAAGAAAATACATTTGGTCCTAACACCGACCCCTGAGGAACACCATACATGATATTCCTACCCAGTCCATCTCACACTTGCATAGCAGATTGTCATAAGTCCAGATGTTTTCTCAGACGCTGCTTTTGTATGTTGACGAGAGGTGGACAGAGTACACACATTCACTACTTGAGTAAAAGTACAGATACTCCTATCAAATATTACTCCAATACAAGTAAAAGTAGCTTAGTCAAAATTTTACTTAAGTAAAATACTAAAGTATTTGTTTAAAAAAAATACTTAAGTAAAAGTATTTAAAAAGTATCTCAGGAAATACAGGAAAGGAAAGTAGCTTCATTGTCATTATACAAGCCACAGCCTCTCTCTCTCTTGCGCGCAATTTAACAAACATTAAGCTAGCTAGCTAACATCAGTAGCTACTTTACATACCGCGACGTGCTTTTTCAGGCTGGAAGACGAGTTCTTGTAGGCCGTGTTATAATTTGTTCGTGGTAAGCGCAACAAACATTTAAACTGAAACGAATCACTTTTTGTGGCAAATAAGGTTTGGAGATTGAGGGAATCAAACATGGGTTTGAGATAAGGCCACGGGTGCTCGGTGGGAGTTTCTCCAGGTGTTTCTCCAGTTTCTTCCTGCATTGTTTGGATTGTATGGCATGACGTAGCGAATCAGCAGAAACAGTTTATTTTCTCAGAATTTTGAAAAAAAAATAAAAAGTACAATATTTGTCCTTCAAATGTATTGGAGTGAAAGTAAAACTATTTACCAAAAATTATACTCAAGTAAAGTACAGATACTCAAAAACTGTACTTGAGTACAGTACTCAAGAAAATTTACTTCGCTACTGTCCGCCACTGATTTTGACATGGTGTCAATAAGAACTCCACTTTGCTTTGTCTGTCAGGTTTGGAGATTGAGGGAATCTTCAGACGGTCTGCCAATGTTACTCTGGTGAAAGACGTCCAGCTCAAGTACAACACAGGTATGATCACTACAGCTATAATCCATGCATTCTCTATCATTTTATTTCTCTGAATTTCTACATGTGTGTTTTCTAGGTGAGCCAGTGAATTTCAGAGAGATGGAAGATGTCCACTTGGCTGCCGTGATTCTGAAGACATTTCTGAGGGAGCTACCCGAGCCTCTGCTGACCTACCAACTCTACAACGACATTGTCAACTTCGCCTGTATGTTCGAACGATTTTTAGTATCATTCACGTGATCAGAATTCTCAGAAACTGCATCGTCAGGCTTTTGCCCAAGATTTGAGGAAGCAGGTCTAGGATCGGCTCCAAGACATTAGTTTTATCAGCAAGTTAAAATGCAAGCTTGTGATATTCATAATGTGCGGTTTGTGGACTTGTCGTCGCTGTGTTAAATGCAAGACATTTAAGAAATCAGCAACAGTTTTCAAGAACTGCTTTTTCATCAAATTACCAAGAACTCAAAGGTGGCCGACTGGGGCCTTTTTGTGTGGAGTTTGCATGTTCTCCCTGTGTCTGCGTGAGTACTCTGGCTTCCTCACACTGTCCAAAGGCATGCTGGTTAGGTTAATTGGTGATCCTGAATTGGCCGGTGTACCCTGCCTCCCATCCGATCCGGCTCTGGTCCCACTTATCAGAATACCTGTGCAACCTGATATCTGTCAGTAACCTACACGATCTGGATCTAACTGGGGTCTTCATATTACTGTTGGATGTTTTCCAGCTGTACCCAGTGATAGCCAGGTGTCGACGATGAAGACGCTGTTACAGTCACTGCCAGAGGAAAACTATGAATCGCTGCAATATCTCATCAGATTCCTTGCACAGGTACAGCTAACGGGCTACACTCGGCACACAACACACAACATTATGCAAATCTAGCGTTGGTGCTATTCAAATGCCACAAAAAGAAGAAGAAGAAGTTGTGTGTTTTTGTTTTTTTTGTTGTTGTTTTTTTAAGGCAGATTTGATGCTCACCAACCCCCACTAAAACAAAGGAAGAAGAAGTTGTGGTTTTTTTTCATCTGCTGTTTTTTCTTCCTGTTAAAAGGCAGTTTTTCCTGGTGTATTGTCATTGATGCAATATAAATAAGATGAGTTTGAACTGAATTCGACCGGCCCTGATACTCAACAAGCTGCTTGAACGGCAAAATTTCTTCGAGAAACGCAAGTGCAGGACCGGTTGATTTCGGTATTATACGCTATTGTGTCACCGACAGTATACTCTGTGTGTGTTTGTCCAGGTATCAGACAAGAGTGAGGCGAATAAGATGACCAACAGCAACCTGGCCGTAGTGTTTGGCCCTAATCTGCTCTGGGGGCGGGACAACGCCATGTCCCTCAGCGCTATTGGGCCGATCAACAACTTCACCAGAACCCTGCTGGACCAGCAGCATCTGGTCTTTAACTAAACGCCATCCCTTCACCCTGTGCTTTATCTTCCAGTCCAAAACTCCACTGAGACCTTTCCTCCCCTGTATCATTTAGGCGTTCCTCTCAGCACTTGACCAGAGGAGTAGGCCCTTAATGCAGCATACTCTTTAAAAAAAGATCCCATGAACCAATTGCATGTTAATCTGTCTCGCCAGTCTTTACATGCAGACATGCAGGAAAATACCTCCCTAAACAGCAAGCACAACATGCATATATAGTTGACGTACCATTCTTTTACACCCCTTAAATCATATATCTAACAAGTACAAATAACGAAGCCGTAACCATAATGTGAAAGACCAAATCCCACATTTTGTTACAGCCATTTATCAAGTTTTGTAATTACCTCCCACTGGCTGTATATGCTGCAGAACAAAATATAGCACGGTGGAAGTTTTTGAACACGTCACACCCCCCCCCCAATCCCAGACTTCCAAATCAGCAGGCACCTGGTGCTGTGCTCAGAAACGGATATCTCCATGGTTTCCTCATAATCTTCTTAGTGAACAAGTTTGTAACAGTTCTTTGTTCTTTTATGCATTTGTAGCATTTGAAGTCTCTCCTAGCTTATCTGAGAACTAAATTCCATGTGGACTTGGTAGAATGCCATGGTCCGACTGTCTCTATGGATACGATGTCAAACCGTGTACATGTAATGAAATGAAATGGCAAGTCATTCTGAGTAGCACACTACAAAATGCTGTAACTTAATGATGGGATGTATCTTTCGTAGCTTATGTTGGACCATGTGTGAACACTCCATGTAGTTCTGTCATGGTTCATTTCTGAATGGTCCAACAACCCCTCCGCCTCCCATTACTCCCAGCCAATCCCTCATGAATCCAATCCCAAGTGCATGTGTTATTATCCGTATTCCTGTTTGTCTCAGGCCTCAACGCAGTGGCCTCCAGCTTTTCACAGATGTCACCCAACGTCCTTTGAGGTGACGATTCAAAGAGGGGAAATGAAGAGAATGGAGGCGCGAGTTTGCGTCTCCAGGAAAAGACTCAGGTTTAACTTTTTCAGCAGTGAACTTACCAAACATTGTGGACAATCTATGAAATGCTGTAATTAAAAAGTTAGCAGTAGAATAGAACCTGCGCGGCTCTCGGAGCAGATTCAGACACGGCTGCGCATGTGAACGAAATGAGTGCTGGACCTGGTGGTTTCAGATTGAGGATTAATAGCTCTCCTTATTATATTTGACTTGAATATTTTATACTATCCCTCCATTTCCAGCCCCCCCCCCCCCCCCCCCCGTCTCCGCATCATTATTCACCAAAGTCCATTGACTTAAGCATATATCGCCTTAAGAGTACCTGTGTTTGCAGTTCAGCATCTCGATTCCATCAAATGTACCCCCAGTGGCAGAGAGTAGCACTGAATACGCATGTTTCTGACTTCATTACCAGGGATGTCTGGTTATGGAAGTTTAAAGCATTTTGAAGCAGTTACTCTAAACGTCCCATGCCCAGTGTTTCTCAGTGTACCTCCCTGATTTCTGGTTGTGTGAAGAGACACGATGGTATGACAGTGTTTTATTTATTTTCATTCATTCCGTAGCCTACGCGCCACAGAATGTCCACTTAAGTACTGGGCATCTCTGAAGGCTTTGTCTCATTCGTATCTTTAGTTGCCTTAATATTTTTTTTTTAATGCTGTGCCACTAATGGAGTTTGTCCAAGTTGTATGATGGTTGTGTCGACCCTGTGTGTATGGTGCAGGGTCTTTTCATAACCACACGTGCCTGAGTGGTTAATCCCACTGCTACGGCCCCTTGGAGTTTTTGACACTTGTATTTTCATGTATTCATTCATAGAATGGCGATGCATTGCATGAGCGTCAGGCTGTTCAATTCTCGAAGATTAAAGGACAATTTATGACACGTCAAAATTTATTATTCGCTTCGGCTACCATGATCATGTTGTTCACACGAAGCGGCAAGATCATAGAGCAGGGGTGTCAAACTCATTTTAGTTCAGGGGGGCCACATACAGCCCAATTTGATCAACCAAAAGAGGACCAAAACTTCAAAAGTTTTCCCTTTGTTTTAGTGTAAAGTAGTACAAGAAGTTTATATTTAATGAGTTATCCTATTACAAAACATTTTATGAATTTCTTAAGAAAAATAAGCGCAATTTTGGCGTTACAAAAAACAAAAAACATTTGAATCAAACCTTTAAATGATCAACTGAGCAAAATGGCCAAAAGTCTTAACATTTGGACCCTTTAGGTAAAAGTCTTTAGTGGCTGACAATTCACTCTTCCCAACAGGAGTTGGCTCTTCTCGTTACAAAGAATCGGTTCTTAGGGCCGGCTTGTTCGCAAACAACACATCGCTACAGGGTTGCACGTCCACCGCTCTTACTAAAACAGTGTGGCCCCTAATGGACAAATTGGGAATAGCAAATACTTTTACTGAAAAATTGCTGTTAACGTCCTTAATGTAATTCTTCCCCAGGCCAGATTGGACCATCTGGTGGGCCGGTTTTGGCACCCAGGCCATATGTTTGATACCCCTGTTGTAGAGAGTGTGACAGGAGATGATCTTGCTAAGCAGCTGCCAGTCTACTTATAAAAAAAAAAAAGGTACTTGAACTGGCCCTTCTGATCTACATCCGTTACTGTCTGAGACAATCCAAGGTGTGGACTTGATCCAAGCAAGCCAAGCTTGACTGAAAAAAATATTAAATATCCTGCCACAAACCCACAGTTTATACATCTATTATCAGAATGTTTTTTGGTGTTTCATGCAATAAACACAAGTTCAAGAAATTGTTGTGCCAATCATAGTCTTTACGTACTAAAGAGGCTGGGACCGGTGGGCTTAGGTACAGTAGTGATACACAGGACGGCTTTTGTGGCAGCTAGTTGTGGTGGAAGGTGTTCATTATTGTCACTGCTATTAAAGTCCCCTGTAGACCCAATATCCATAGTAAGCTTTATTTTTCTTTTGATTCATGAGAAATCTGTGTAGACACACAAGATTCACAGTTTTTTTTTTTTTTTTGTTAACATGTCAAGACCATTCCTGTGATCTTTCCTGCAGTGGCTCTGTCGTATTTTTCGCAGGATAAATAGTACGTTGTGGCGTACATCATAATGCTTCATAAATGCTTTAAAAAAAGCTTTATTTTTACCTTCACTCTCTTCCCAAAATCTTAAATTAAAGAACCTTTCCTCATTTTGTGCCATTCAAAGCACTGCAGTTGTGAACAGATAATGTTATGTACTGTATGACATTGGCTGGAAAATAACCTTTTTTTTTTTTGTCCTTGATCCTGTAGACATGCGTTATCTGTGAAGACTCCCTGGCCAAACTACGCTATTGATCTAGTTGTCTTTTTATTTGTCGATGGCCAAAATCAGTTGTTAGTAGACGTTAGTGTTGTAATGTTGCTATAGCTCTCAATATGATGTGACTGAAATACACCAAAAGATTAGAAATGTTGTTTAACTGAAGATAAAAACAAAAACAACAAAGAAAAAAGAAAAAAGCTCAAAACATTTACCTGTTGTGACTCCTAGTTTGATCAATGCCATGGTAATTAGTGTATTTATGACTGTGTGTAGTTGCGTGTTTCCGTGTAAACACTAACTCAGCTGAATACGCCTGTTGGGCTGTACCACATAGACTGTATATAAATATGGACACCTCTGATGCTAGCTTCCCAGGGATAAGGACCGCGCCATCTTGCGAGTGTGGAGCCAGAGTCTGTGCAGTACTGTTTGAGAGTGGAGCCACACAGAGCTGCATTTTCGATGACACGTCCACACCTCCTCCAGATTCACTCACGTTTTCGTTTAATTATTTCTGCGCTCTACTCTGCCTCCACGAGTTAAGAAATATTGGATTAGCCTATACACTGTAATTTTTTTCCCACTTCCATGGCAACAACTTATTAGAGAAATGGACAGTTGTGTATGCATCAACATTATATTAACCACCTTAAATGACAGAAACCATATTTGAAAGAATTTGACATGCAGTGTTTTAATTGGGCCCAAGTCTCATCCAACTAACATGGAGGGGGTGGAGCTTAAGACCTATACTGCAGCCAGACACCAGGGGGAGCTCTTCTTGCTTTGCCTTCACTTTTGCGGAGCTCTTCTGTTGTCCATCTTTTTTTCAGTCTATGGGCTATATGTACAAAAAACATATTAACAAAAATTAAAAGAAAATAAAAACAACAACCAGGGCCTTGTCAGCTGAGGTGTGCATGTGTGTGTGTGATTGTTGTCAGGTGAAAACATAGTGACTGTAATGTGAAGATTAACATTATTTGACATCATGAGAAAGATTATCTTTTTGGTTCTCACAAGCCCACTCCAAATGCAGTCAACGAAAATTAAACGAAACCAGAGCAAACCAGTTCTTCTTAGATCAAGAAAAAAACAAATGTCTTGATTTGACAACAGCAATGTGTGTGTGTGTGTGGATTGTCTGCATGCTTGTGCCTTATTTTCTCCCCTCCGCCCCAATGATCATGATTAGTCATCAAAGTGCCAGTGTTCCCATTCTTCCATAGACTGAAGTACCACGAGTGCGTTCAACAATGCTTTGGTGTTCGTTCGTTAGACAGTGTTCAAGCAGAAAGGGGAGTGTAGGGCTCCCACCTAAACTCCTCGTTCATAAATACCGAAGAAGATTAAAACCATAGTCATTGACAGAGGTGGGTAGAGTAACCTAAAATTGTACTTAAGAGTAGCGTTACTACAAAAATATTGCTCAAGTAGAATTAAAAAGTAGTCGTCCAAAGAATTAAGTTCGAGTACAAAGGTGTTTGGTGAAAAGACTACTCAGGTACTGAGTATCTGATGGCACTGTCTGATTTATTTAAAAGTAATCGGACGGACAAAAAATAATGTGCAAACTATGGTATTTCCAAATAATACAATAAAAAAAAATGTAAAAATAAATAATATGTCCACAAAATTAAGCCACAAATTTCTAAATCTCACTTTTGGGTACAGTGTAATTATTCTTAGAAGTAAATTTATTTTAAAAAGTCACTCAAGTAAACGTGACGGAGTAAAGGTAAATCGTTACCACCCACCTCTGATTGTTGAAATGCATCCTGTTATTCTAAAATGAGCATTAAACTCTAAATTCTGAGGCTGTTAGTGTTGAATATGTATGATTTTCTCTCTGAAAGCTCCACTTTTATCTTCATGTTTAGTTTAAGATTACATTATTATTTTTTGTTTTTGGAATTTCTCTGATATCAAATCAACCAATAATAATAATTTAGAATTCACTACAGCTAGAAGTAACTAGCCAGACTCAATTCTTCCTCTGGCGTCGAGGCTAAGAATCAACTGTAGTGTGCGTTAAACTGGTATTTTTTTCCCCAGGTGATTTTGAACCAAGTACAAGTGTATTTAATTTCCTGTAATGCTGTTTCAACTATTGTCTATATCAATGGATCTTAGTACTGTAACTGTTGTCATGGTGACAGTGAACAATATTTCTCCTCGGGAGAAATAGTTTGGTTTTCAGGCCAAATTATTGATGCTTAGTGATTTTATTTTCTTAACTCTTTTTTTTTTCATCCTTTACCTTTGATATATTGTGGATCTTAGTCTCATACAGTACCTGTATGATAAAATGTTAATATAGTGTAATATCAATGTGTGCAAACAATAAACAGATGGTGAATGAAAGGTTGGGCTCTACTGTTGTCAAGATAGCAGATGATGTCAACACATTAGAAATGGGACTCCCACTTGATATGTACAGAAAAAAAAAAAAATCATAAATATGATTTGAGGTAAGAGAATCTTGCAGCAGAGAGACTTGCTTTGGACTTGAAGATATCCGACCAAAGTTTAATTTGATTCCACTTCTGTCTTTCCCTGGATCAGGCTGGAGATCATCTATATTGACTGAAAAATACCGCGTCCGTTTCCATCTTCTTCTTGTATACTGATCCTTTTGAACTAACTAGAGATGAGATATACAGCTCTTAAGAGGGAGCTTTTGAATCTGTTTCTTTTAAAGAGGTTCATTTTGATATTTGTTAATTTCCAAGGTGTCAGCCTGGGGGTAACTTGTTTTATCTAGGAATTAATCACTGGGAGGAATGATAGGGTAAGATTTGATCAGAGTCGTTCAAGCTATATTCCATTGGTGGGCTACCTGACCTGATTATTCTGAAATATGGATTCTAGATAGATACTTTATCGTTGAGAAACTTGGGTTAACTGCTCAGGAGGCAGCTATGCTCACCATCATAACACTGTTGTATTCTGATAAACATTACACTTTGCTTTACTGTTTTATATATAGTCGGTACAACCAACGCCACTGTTACTGAGGAGAAAAGGGAGTTAGCGGAGCTAGCAGAACAGCAGAGAGGTGGATGCAAGCTCTTCAAGCAGGTGACCTGCCCAACATCCGGGCTGTTTGTCCTCTTCCACTGGCTATAACTAGCCTACAGTCATGACGTTTGAGGCACAGATGTTTTAAGTTTCCAACTTTTCCTCACACTTTCTAATTCCACCTGTCTTATTGCACATATTACAGGACTGTTCGCTTTCTTTTGTTTTTTATTCATTTATACAGTTTTAAGTTACACAGGATTCAATTCAGTTCAGGTTCGAGTCAAATAGCTGTAAAAAACAAAACCTTTGACACACACTAAACAGGGCTAAACAAATTTCACCCCTTCGGGAAGGGTGATGCTAATGAGGTTAAATTCCACAATATACTCTGATAGCCTGAAAACGGGGCTGGCACCATTAATTTTTCCTCATGGTGGCGTCAACATACACTCATCTTTCCATGGTTCGAATATCTCCAAAAACCTGGATCATCATGTAAGCTGCTGTGATCGTTGTGATCTCGCTCTCCGCGTTCATATTAAAGGAGCTTTGTGTGATGTCTCGTTGGCGCTCTCTTGTGTATCTTTCCAGAAGATGCAACTAAGAATCCATCACAGTGAGCAAAGGGCTCTCCCCAGGGCTGCAGTCCTCTACTCTTCAGCCTGATCACCCACGGTTGCACAGTTTGCGAATGACACGGCTGTGGAAGACCTTGAGGACAACAATGAGTCTGGCAAGGCAGCTAACAACATATTTCAGACATCATAACCTCTCTCTCAATGTGGATAAGACCAAAGAACTTGTGATGTACTTTAGGAGGGCTTACAAACAACAAAATAAAAATGATGTGGTTGCATAAATGTGCACGCCATTAAACTAATACTTTGTTGAATAAACTTTTGGTTTTATTACAACACTTTATTACAGTCTTTCTAGAATACATGAGGGGGCAGTCAGAAATATTAAGGGGGCATCATGTGTACACATCATGCTTCAGCACTTGTTTTTTCTGTGCTTATGGTAACAGTGTTTTCTTCATTGAATTGGGTTGTAAGCTATGTGTTTAACACCAACCTGGAGAAGTGTATTGCACTTTGTCAGGTCTCTACCTTCAGACCTGTCCAACTTGGGTGTCCCACCTGAAGACTAAGCTCCTGCTAGTATAGATCACTGAGGCATGCAAACCCCCTGACCACAATAATGTGGCACGTATAGTCTTAGTTTTTTCCCCTTGTTTCCCCTTGCAAAAACTGGGTTATAACTAATGTTCCCTCTAATTTTTAGACACACATCAAACCCCCTACCATCTCAGTGTAAATGTTCTGGTTGTTGTATATACTGTGTATATATTTTTTGTATTTTTGTATATTTGAGAACCAAGTTGAAGAAACACACTCCTCGATGTCAAGTTATTTGTTTAATGACAACGATGAAGAAGCCCTGCAGCAATACACAAATAGCAACATAAGCTACAACCAGTAATTCCTGCAGCAATACACAAAATATAAACATAAGATACGATAAATAATTCCTACATGCACGTGTCTAACATAAATACCAGTAAGAATTAAACTGACCTTGACAGCAACAAAATAATAATAAAGAATGATAATGGACTTACATGAATTAAGTTCACAGCTTATTCAGTCTCTGTAACAGGAACGTCTGTAATGCTGGCAACAACAATATGGCCCGTAAGGTAAGCTGTCTTAATGAGATACTACCCCCTAGTGGCCAGCGGTAAACTCTGCATCGCCCCCAGTCCAGAAAGCTATGAATGGGTATAGGTTAATGGACTCAGTCCTGTATCCAACGGCCCGACTCGGGTTCGTAGCGTTTAGGTGGCCAAAGCCGTGTCACGGGGCCCATCTGCTGCTCGTGGGACGATGCTCTGGGTCATCACTAGCTCCGGTTGGACAGGCAGGGGCTGGGGTGCCAAGGTTGTGGGAGGTGGCAACAGCACAGCTGGCCGCTGCAGTTCGTAAGGGGTAGCTGGCGTGTAGCTGCGAAGGAATCGTCGGTTGTGCAAAGTCAGGCGTCCCAACCCGTCAACCTTAATTCGATACTGTTCATGACCTAGCAACTCCACAACCACCCCTGACCTGTCCCACTTGTGTGGACTCGGGGCCTGCTGATTCTGGAGGAATACCTTCTCGCCAAGTGCCAATGGGCGGAGTGGTCTCGAGTGAGTTTTCGAAGACTCAGTGGTGCGGGACATCCGGGTCCGTAGGGCATCCTCCTTCGCCGCCCATGCCTGGCGCCAGAGCGGCCGGATGTGAGGGTTCGAGAATTTTTCCAGTCTGTTAGCGAAAAGAAACGAGTCCCTAAGGGGACGGCCGAATATGATCTGGGCCGGTAAGAGGTTGCAGTCGGGGTCAGGTGTGTTGCGCAACTGCAGCATGGCACGTAAAAAGCGGTCATGATCAAGACTGCCAGTCGGACCAGTGTTGGACATCAGAAGACGCTTAGCAGTCTTCACCGCAACTTCCACTCTGCCATTTGATTGTGGGAAACCAACAGAGGACATGCGATGACTGACGTGCCATAAGCGGAAGAAGTCCTCTGTATGGCTAGCTTTGAACTCTGGACCACCGTTGCTCGACAGCTCTTCCAGCACACCAAAGGTGGCGAGGAACGTACGGAGGTGGCGAACCAAGCCAGCCGAGCCCCCTAGATCGGTGCCTGCTGTGGAGCTTAGGACCTCCACCCAGCCCGAGAGTCGATCCCCGACAACCAGGTAGTGGCGGCCTCCATAATCAAAAAAGTCAGCAAATACCACTTCGAATGGGGTGCGCAGCGGTGAGGCTAGTAGGGGGGGCGTGGCTGCCTGTGACAGGCGTGGCCGAGTGGCGAAGGTTTCACGCTGGCAGAACTTGTTGAGAGGAGAGAGGTCCACGGTCCTGCGGGGGGAGCCGTCGTGCTTCCGAGTGACCACCATGCGATGGCACCATGTCACCGGTTCGCCGTATGGTACACGTTCGATGACACCCAGGGCTTCGTCCCGAAGGAGGTCGTCATGGACCCTTTGCTGCCAATGCAGAGGCACAACGGCTGCAGTGTGGCATGCTCTTGGCGTGGCTGCTGGGTCCACGTGCATCTCAATGGGTGGCCTCTCCATACAAAGCTCGATGAGGGCAAGTGTTGAACGTAGAAGAGGCGTATCTCTCGAGCAGCCAGTCTTTCATCCGACCGTTGTTCTCCGGTGTGCAGGGGAATGGTATTGCCTGGGGCTGTGGCGGAGGGGATGTACGCTGGGGGCATGAGCACCGAGTGTCCATTCACCCCTGGAGAAAATATGGTGCTCAAGCCTGATGGGTGTGGGATTATTGACAGTGCTGTGTGTAGTCCAAGCGCGGCGATGGCCCCCGCAGCGTCGGCCAAGGTGTGCTCCGAACTGAACCACTGAAATCTGGGAAATCGGCTCTGACTCCCTAGCAGCCTGCTGACCGTTGAGTGATGGCTGTCGCCGCTGCTTCTGACGGCGGGCCCTATAGCAATCGATGCAAATCTGTGAGGCTTGGCATTCCATCCGCGAGAACCCTCTGTGAAGACCTTAAAGGTGCTTTTACAGTCCAGACACGAGGCTTGTCTGCTGGGGCTGGGGTCAGGGTGGGGCTTGTCTGTGGCTTTTTCTTCAGGCGCTGGAATGACAACATGGCTGACAGAGTGGACGATGGAAGAGCATTGCGGGCCATTTCCTCGTTTTCAACGACTGCAATTACATCATTTACTGATTTTGTCAGAATGTCAGGTATCCCCAGTGTCTCACAGCGTATGTCTGAGTCATAAATACCGTTGAGTAGAACATCACGGATAATGTGGTCACACTGTAGGCGCATGTCTTTGCTTTTCCTAGCACTCTGGCAGAGAAGGCACGGAACGCTTTGTCACGTTCTTGGTGTAGCTGAAGCAGCTCGGTGCGCAGGACACACGTGGCAACTGGAATGACAGCTAGTGAACGCATGGTGGCGGTCAGATCCACCAGGGGTCCGGACGCGATGTTGGGATTGGCTTTCAGCAGGCTGTCTCCAAGTTCAAGTCCAGCACACTGAAATAACTGGAAAGGGGCCTGGGCAGCCCCTATGCCTGAGCCAGTGTGAAAGACATCCCATCGACGGATGAACACGTTCCATTCCTCTACTGTAATGCCAACGTCGATTTTAGGCCGATCAAGTTTCGGGCCATGTGGAGTTGGAGATTGGGCCGGCGGGTTCTGATGGACAAATCCATGATTCGTCAACAAGGCGATGGCGAGTGCTTCAGACACCTCTCCAGTTTTGAACGTGCAGCCAGGAACAGAACATTCAATTGGCTCTATGCACGCATCACTTCCACATTGGCGTAAGGATGGTGTGACATTTCCGGTTACACAGTGACAGTCGACATTTATGATGGCAGATACTAAATTCACAAGGTGTTGGAGTTGCCGAAAGTGTCTGTTCACGATATACGGAGGATCGTCCGGGCATCCAGTACAACACCACGTAGCAAATTAGACAAAGGCTTCAAATTTTACGTTTCTTCATTTCTTTGCAACTTTGAAGGTAATTTGCTAACACTAGCTAGCCTGAGCTAGAATCCTACTTTTGGTGTTTTAAAGCATAATAGCTTTCGCCCAAATGCATCCTATGGTGTTTTTGTGAATGTACCCGAGTCAAACTTTAGTTTACAAGCATAATTACGTCTGAAGCGCTACTTTTAAGCTTGTTCGTGTTGTCGTTTTCTGGTCAAATGGCCTTTTGAATGGGAATCGTAGGGGCGCTAACGTTACTATTTTGATACATGATCACGTAGAAATGGCTATTTTTAAGACACTAAGAAGGCTTGACACAACATGAAACTATGATCGAAGTATCATCTGTGTCTTTTCACATAAACTCGAGCATTGAGAACATTGTTCGTGTACACAGAGTTTAGTTATAGAAAGGTTTTGAACAACTCACTTGGTTTTTCTGCTCGCTGCCATCTTGCCAGTTAAGGAGTGAGTTGTTCAAAATCTTTATTTTTAGTAAACTATTTGTACACAAACAATGTTCTCACTTCTCAGTGCTCGAGTTCATGTGTAGAGACACTGATGATACCCAGATCAAAGTTATATGTTGTGTCAAGCCTTCTTAGTGTTTTAAAATAGCAATTTTTACGCGATCATGTATCAGAATAGTAGTTGATTGGGGTACATTCACAAAACACAGGATGCATTTAGGCGAAAGTTAAGGTTTAAGTCATAACTTCGTACTGCTTCAGGTTAATCATGCTTTAAATACGTTTAATTATGTGTATATACCTCTCACTTCATCTGTTTGTACTTTTATGAAAGTATCAGGTAAAAACAGGGCTACAAATGAGATATCTGTGAGAGCCCACTGCTACCGATCAATGAAGAAGCTAAAGCCACCACACCAGCTGAGAGTAGGACTAGATTAAGTGACACGTTCAAAGTTCTGTTGAACTCGTTGAAGGTTCCGTTCAACAAAAGTTTTACTCTTTTAATGTTACCACATTTTAGCTTTGATTACCATTGGTAAGAGAACACCTTTGTGGTTTTCACGAAAGCTGAACAGTGGTAGCCTAATACAGAACAGGGTAGCTGAGTGGGAATTGCCATGCTTTGTTGTTGGGTCTGTTACACAAATTGGAGTTTGGTTTAAAATGTAAACAACAATGAGATTACTACTTTTGCATGACTTGACTGCAAAGACAGTAAAATATTCCACTCAGCTATTCTTCAAACTTCTGTTGTTCTACTCAAAACTGTCTTGTCATCTTTACTTCATTCTTTATAAACATAAGGCCCAACGTCCTTGCTTTTGTACTTGATGTTTCTACTCTTTGAGAGGAATTAGGAGAAAAACCTCCACTCTACTGTTGTTATCGGCACTAGGCTACAATGTCGCACCCCTCACCTACTGCTCTGCCAATACTGTGTGAAGGTAGGTAAATTGCACAAGACAATAGGTAAGTGGTGGGAGACCATACCTGCCAACAATAGCTTTCCACAAAAGGGAGATTGTTGGCTGTGGCTGCTAGTGTGCACCCGCTTCCTTATATGGGTTGCCGGGTTTTAAGACAAAGTTTTAGGTTAAATTGAAAGTAAGAAAATGTGTGTGTAGGGTGTATTTCATACACAATCTGGCAACCTGGGAAATGTCAGACTGCCAGAAAAAAAGAATGGATTTTACAATTAAGTTTGATGGTCATGCAAATTACAGAAGTTTTCCGGCAGAAATAACAAAATGGGAGGGCGCCAGGAGATGACCTTGAAATACTTGGGAAAAACGTGAGTGTTGGCAGGTACTGTATGTGGAAGACAGTATAGCCAAGTGGTACAAGACAGTAGGAAAGTGATGCATAAAAGTGACACGAGACAGCATATAAGTGGCTTACACCAATAAAAGGAAGAAAGAACAGGTTTTGCTCCTACTGCTGCTACTGTAGATCATCTTTCAAAACCCATTAAATTATGCTTCTGTGTATTTCAGATGACATTACGTGATTCACAGCCACTTGTGCTTGTTAAAAGCTACTGTTCCTGTGTGGCTGGGTGTGGAATATGCAATCATTTGGTTGCATTACTTTATCAGACTGCCCATTACTCTGAATGTGGCATGTCTGTCATCCCTCCTGTACTTTCGAGCAGAAGTGGCATAAACCATGAACAATGGTTTGTATCATTTCAATACCAAACAGTATCTGTAAACCAAACGGTATCACATGCATACTAGCATCTCTCCTAATACCATCTCATAAATAAATAGGGAGTGAAGCCAGGACCTGTGGATGCCATGGTTGTAGTGAAGCCCAAACCAGATGCTACTTCGGCAAGCGGAATTAGGTATGCTGAGTCCAATTAAATAGGCAGATTACAATGTGTTGCAATATAAATGTTATTGATCGCTGTTAGATAATGGTGTATTTCCTACTGAGTCTGTGTACTTTTAATGCTGCATAGTGACATCTTGGTTATCTCAAATATCATGATCAGGCTGTGCCGCTACAACTTAATACACAATACAGTTGACTATTAGATAGTCTAAAGTCTATACAGTTATGCCTAGAATCCAACAATTGCCTGATATTGTTATTCCAGATCTACACTTTACAAGGGATACAGCGGTGTGCTACCAGACCCATCAACCCTCAACCCACTACCTGCCTATGCTGACATGGAACCAGACTCTCTTCCCCTTATCTGCAGAATGAACATCACACCTGGCAAACCACTTGTGGACTCCATTTTTGGCAAGGTACAAGCTGGCAGTATCCTGTCATATCAACACCCACCAGCTCCACCTGACAGTGTTGTCATCCATGAGGATGCACCACCGTTCCCACCTACAGAGTGTTCATTGAAGATCATGACGGATCAAGAGAAGCTGCACCTCAGTTCGCTGTCTGTGACTTTGACACAGTCACACCAGATTGAGGAAGCAACCAGATGCCAAAGTGCAACACCCGAGTGGCATTCCCTGAGGAAGGAGAGAGTGACTGCTTCACATTTCCGGGAGGTAAGCCATGTAAGAGGTACAAACTCAGCAGAAAGACTGGCAGAAAGAATCATCAGAGGGACAAGACAAACGCCACTAATGAAAAGGGGTCTAGAAATGGAAGCGGGTGCATTGAAGGACTATGCGGTTCTAAAAAATCTTAACTTGACCAAGTGTGGGCTAGTTGTGCATCCCGACGCACTTTGGCTGGGTGCATCGCCTGATGGGCTGGTATATGACCCACTTGAGCGACCATCATTTGGTCTGGTTGAAATTAAATGCCCAAATGTAGCCAGCTATATAGACTGCAAGTTCCTGAGATTTGACCATGGCCTACACAAGTTGAAGGAGAGCCATTGTTACTATTGGCAAGTCCAGGGACAGTTACTCATCGCAGGCATAGAATGGTGTGATTTTGTTGTTTGTGCCCACGATGACATTTTCGTGCAGCGCATTTACAGAGACAGCACTGTATTAAGCTCCCTGAAAGAGAGATGTGATTTGTTTTTCTTTAACACATACATGTCCAAATACCTCTCTATGAAAAATAACTGAACAGACACGTGAATTTTTGCATTATTATTGTACAATCATTTTAAAGTTTTAGGGTTGTGCTGCCAACACTAGCCATTGGTTGCCCAGGCTTTAACCAAGGGCCCGTTTTGATAGTTGACCAAAAGACATGCGACTGTGTAAAGTTGATTGATGCTGCCCGTCAATGAAAGAGGGATTTCTGTACCGAATAGTTTATGTTCCTTAACCCTGCGAATGAGACGCTCAACATGGACTCTCAGTCTGGCAATAGATTGTGTCTTCCTGACCTCTGACTCAGAGAGTTGTGCTCTCTTACACAGAAAGGTAGGTATGTGGACTTTGCAGGGCACGCAGTCTTCTACAAGAAAACCCTTGTCAACCATTATGGCCATAGATGGGTTTAAGAGAGCCACAATGCCAGACTGCTTCAGAATCTCTTTATCGCTGATGGCACCTTCATAGAGAGATGACACAAAGGTTACTGCACCGTGAGGGGCCATCCCAATTAACCCTTTAAATGTACAGTGTGATTTATAGGTGGAGAATACCTCACTCTGAAGGAGAAGAGAACTTGGTGTTTGGCAACGTATTTCGGTACAATCCAAAATAATTTGTGTGTCAGAGTAACCCTGAAAAACCTCTGGCATGTGAGATTTTACAGTCTCCTCATCCAGCCAAATACCCACAGCCCCTAGTACAGTATACACGAAGTTAGCCCATGTATTTATGATGCGGCTTACAGTTTGACAATTTGACAATTTTATTAGTATTAGGAGGATAACCCCTTGAGATGGACCATCTCGTTTTCGAGGGGGTCCTCAGGACATAGGACAGGGACAGTACAACACTTTTACATTCACACTCGCTCAAGCTCTCCCTCGGGCCACCTCAGCTGCCCCACCCACCCCACCCCACATATTCGTTACTGAGAACAAATACATATAAGCAAGGACAAACCGAAGGTATTACTGTCGGAGGCATAACAGCATTTAGCCCATACCCATATGTATATACACTTATTCACATAATATACATACACACATCCACGCCCATACTAGGATATGCATACATACATCAAGTCACATATAGGGAAAACATTTACAGCAATACTTTGCTTGCAAGTAGGTGAGAAGCGATGTTTTGAAGGAGTAAAAGGAAGTGATCGATCTTAGAGACCCAGGTAGGCTATTCCAGTCTGAAGGGGCTTTAAATTTAAAGGTATGTCTACCAGTTTCTTTAGAGATATTTGGCACAATAAAAAAGGGATACTCAGTATGTCTCAGTCTGTATCTAGGTCTATATGGAATTAAATATTCCTTCAGATAAGAGGGATAATCATGGTACACACATTTAAAAAGAACCTGGTACCAATGATACTGTCTTCTGGCTTCTGGCGCTAATATGTTCAATGAGTCATACAATACACAGTGATGGGTTGTGAAAGGACATCTCAGGACAAATCTACAAATATTATTGAAAGCAACAGTTAGAGGTTTCAAGTTTGATTCTGAAGTGTTTTGGTAGACAACATCTGCATAGTCTAATAAAGGAAATATTAACTGTGACACAATTCTCAGCCTAATAGGTTGAGTGAAACAATTAATAGAGCGATACAGTATTCGTAGGTTACAGTTAATCTTTTTCACAACAGAATTAATGTGACACCTGAAAGAAAGTCGTGAGTCAAGCCAGAGGCCCAGATATTTAAATTCATCAACTTGTTCAAGTGGAGTGTCATCTAAGAATTTGAGTGAAAGATTATTACTTTGGTTCAAGGAGGCTGATCTGGTAGCGAACAGCATGCTATATGACTTTTTCTTATTTAGAAGTAAGTGGTTGGACTGGAACCAACATTGAATAGCATTAAAGTTAGACTGTAGTAAGGATTGGGTCTTAGAGAATAGGACGTTCGAAGAATATATCACTGTATCATCAGCATACAAATGAATACTGCAATTTGAGCAGGTTTGTGGAAGATCATTTATAAATAAAGAAAAAAGAAGAGGCCCCAAGGAAGAACCTTGGGGGACACCTTTCTCCATTATCACAGACTGAGATGCATAACCATGTAAACAGACACGCTGATGTCTACAGTGCAAATAAGAGTTGAACCAAAGAAGAGATTCTTTAGAGAGGCCTATTGCATATAATTTATCAAGAAGCAGATAATGATCAACCATATCAAAGGCCTTAGAGAGATCAATAAATATTGCGGCAGTTGACATGTTATTGTCAATGGCAGATAAAACGTCGTTTATAAATTTTAGAAGAGCAGTGGATGTGGAAAAATTTGGCCTGAAACCAGATTGGTTAGGTGACAAAATAGCGAAATCATTAACATATTTGAATAATTGTTTATATATTATTTTTTCAAATATTTTTGCTACACTACTGATGATAGAAATTGGTCTGTAGTTGTTAGGATCAAGAGCATTGCCACCCTTGTATATTGGTGTTACTCTGGCAGACTTCCACATTAATGGGACCACGCAGGTGGATAATGATAGGTTAAATAAATCTGATAAAGGAAATGCCAGTACATGAGATGCAAGCTTAATAAACTTGATCTCAAGGCCATCAGGGTCGGTACCATTACCAGACTTTAGTTCAGAAATTGCCTGCTGAACATCAGTGGGGTTTATTGTGACAAATGAGAAAGAGCTATGCCGCTCATTTGCCAAACTAGAATAGGAGAGATTAGAAAACCGTGAGCTACAAATAGTGGAAAAATGTTGGTTAAGAGCGTTGGCCTTGGGAGGTAAGCGAGGTAGTCTAATTTTCCACACACAAAACACCATGGAATGATCGCTAAAGCAATCAGGTAAAACTCTTGAATCAATAATTCTATGAGAGTGGGTGACCAAAATCCAGTCTAATAAAGATTTGGATCTGTGGTCAATTCGAGTAGGTTGGCTGATTAGTTGAGTCAGGTTCAAGCTTTCAAAAAAGTGTCTGTCCTTTAGAGATGAGCGATCTAACCAATTAATATTAAAATCTCCAAGGATAATCATCTCATTTGAGTTGCCCACTGATTTAATCATGGTTCCTATGCAGTGGATTGACTCTGTGGGGGAATTTGGAGGTCTATAAATATTACCTATGGTTAGCTGTTTATTTGCGTGGAAGCATACTCTGACAAAAAGACATTCAACGTGTACTGGGGTTTCCTTTGAAATTATAATTTCAGAAAATAATTTAGAGGAAACATAGGTAACTACCCCTCCACCACGACTGCCCCTATCAGCTCTATACAGGATATAACCGTCCAGTTTGATTTCCTCGTCTGAAATATTAGCATTTAGCCAGGTCTCAGACAGTGTGATAACACTAGGTTTATTGTAAACAAGCCAAGCCCTCAAGAGATCAATTTTGTGTGGCAAGCTTCTTATGTTCAGGTGAATAACAAATAAGCCTTTACCCATGTACTGTTATTCTATTCAAGTACATGACAGAGGACGTGGATGGGGGGGGGGGGGGGGGGGGGGGGGGGGCAAAGAGGGAGAGAGAGAGAGCGCCATACATCCAAGCACATACACACACGCGCACTCACACACCCACACACACACACACAAAAACAAAGAGCCGGCAAGGCTAAAAGATGAGAGAGTGCAGATACTGTCTGCTAAGTTTCTTAGTACATGAAGTGAGAACATAAATATAACAATAATTCGGTCGAAAATCGCGGCCATATAAAATAAGTATGAGTACTGGCCAATACAGATACAGTGTCCTAGAAAGTAAACAACAAAACAGGCAAATCAGCTCATCAAAGAGGTTGTCGAGTCCTTATATTCCCGCCATAAAAAAAAAAAAAAAAAAACATGGCCAGAATTATATGGCCTGCTAATCGACAACGAGAGACCGGTAGCCGAGCTACTCAGGTCAGATAATTGAGTTCACTTCAACAATTATATAAGTCATTCATGCCACAATAACAGCGACATCGCAATCAAATCAGTTGATCTCGTACCTCAAAAATCAGTCATTGGAATGAGTCTCACGATCTTGAAGAAAGGAGTCTGCTTCTTCAGGGCTTTTAAACATAACACCTTTGCCCGCTGCAATGATCTTCAGTGTGGCAGGGTAAAGAAGAGAGTATTCCATCTTCATTTCGCGGAGCTTTTTTTTAATGCCATCAAACTGCCGACGTTTAAGAACAATTCCAGCGCTATAATCGGGAAAGATATGAACACGTTTGTCTTTATATCTTAGTTCACCCTTCTCCCGTGAGAGACGTAGAATCCGTTGTTTGTCCTGGAGGCTGAGAAATTTCACAAGGATCGGCCTTGGACCAGCATTCGGCACGTTCGATGGTAGCGTAGTGGGAGAACGGTGGGCCCTCTCGATGACTGGAGGAGTCGTGAAGTTCTCTTCCCCAAGAAGTAGAAGGATAAGCCCTTTCATGAAGCCGAGGATGTCCTGGCCCTCTGCTTTTTCCGGAACATGCAAGAAGCACAGGTTATAAGCCCTACTGCGATTCTCCGCGTCCTCAATTTTATCGCGCAGGTGAGAGTTTTCATTCATAAGTGTTTTAACCTGCTTTTGAAGTTCGGTTAGGTTGTCCTCATTTGAACTTACTCTTTGTTCAAGTTCCGATACATGATCACCAAGTGTAGACAGCGAGGCTTGTATTGTTTGTAATCCCGATTGAGTGCAGAGCCATAGTGGCTAAGGTGCAGATGCCCCTGGGAGTTTCTGCAGTCCTGAGACAATCCAAGTCTGACAAATCAACCGGACATAGTAGCAGAAATGTGTGCCAACATCAGAAAGAAGGAACACGAAAAGGTTGAAAAGTACCAAGGGTTGAAAGAACACCCAAACTGGGGGAGTGGCTCTAACAGATCCCAGGAACAACATCAGAAGCCTCAGTCCTAGGAACAGCTAAGATACTGCGCAGAACCCTCAAACTACCCGAGCTTGAGGATGACACACAGATACCACCCGAGGAGGGTGAGAGGGACGTTTTTTGTATCTATCTAGATATATCGATCTATCTAAGCAATGACGTCAGCTGCAAAGTTTCTGCAGTCCCCAACTCCAAGTTTTTCTCAGTCGCTTTGGTGCTTTTCTCACATCACTAATAATCTAATCTAAGCAATGACGTCAGCTGCATCATACCTCAAAGTATGCACAACACATTTGCACAACAGTTAGTGCATTTCTCAGAACAATTAGTACAAACTGCCAAACCTAGTGGATAACCTGCAAAAGTGCGTCACTTGCTCAGAATTAATAGTTGATCCCTCAAAAGCAAGTATTCATGTCAATGAAACTGTCTATGTCATCAAAATAAGTCCTGACACCATTGTTTATGAACAAGACAGTCAAATGGCTTTGTCATGTTTTCATGACCATCTCCAACCTGTGTCCATCAGCGGGGTCAATGTGGAGGTGGTTCGGACTTACAAATATCTGGGGCTGCAGCTCGACGACAGGCTGGACTGGACTTCGTGCATGGACACACTCCACAGGAAAGGACAGAGCCGTCTGTACTTCCTGAGAAGGCTGGGGTCCTTCAACGTCTGCAAAAAACTGCTGCAGATGTTTTACCAGTCTGTGGTGGCCAGCGTCCTCTTCAATGCTGTGGTTTGCTTCATTGTGACATATTTACTGCATATGCTCTTTGCAATTCTACAGCATTGTACAAAAAAAATAATACACAGTCACTTATTAGGGGCGACTGTGGCTCAGTAGGTAGTAGGTAGAAAATTCTAGAAAAGGAACTGCATTAGATTGGTTTGAATCCTATCTGTCTGACAGATTCCAGTTTGTTCATGTCAACCACGATTCCTCTGCTTATACAAAAGTAAGTTATGGCGTTCCTCAGGGTTCTGTGCTAGGACCAATACTCTTCACATTATACATGTTGCCATTAGGGAAGATTATTAGAAAACATGGCATAAACTTCCATTGTTACGCAGATGACACCCAGCTTTATTTATCCATGAAACCAGATGAAACTAATCAGCTGGTTAAACTCCAAGCATGCCTTAAAGACATAAAGGCTTGGATGACGTGTAATTTCTTACTCTTAAACTCAGACAAAACAGAAGTTATTGTATTTGGTCCTAAGCATCTCAGAGATTCATTATCTAATCACGTGGTTTCCTTGGATGGCATTACCTTGGCCTCCAGTACTACTGTGAAAAACCTTGGTGTTATATTTGATGAGGATATGTCCTTTAAATGTCACATTAAGCAAGTAACCAGGACTGCCTTCTTTCATCTACGTAATATCATCAAAATTAGGAACATCCTGTCTCAGAGTGACGCTGAGAAACTAGTTCATGCATTTGTGTCTTCCAGACTGGATTATTGTAATTCATTACTGTCTGGCTGTCCAAATAACTCTTTAAAAAGCCTCCAACTGATTCAAAATGCCGCAGCAAGAGCATTGACAGGAATCAGCAAGAGAGATCATATTACTCCAGTTTTAGCTTCTCTTCACTGGCTCCCCTTAAAGTCTAGAATACAATTTAAAATCCTCCTCCTTACATACAAGGCCCTCAAAGGCCTAGCTCCATCATATCTTAAAGACCTCATTGTACCATATCATCCCAACAGATCACTTCGGTCTGAAAGTGCAGGCCTACTTGTGGTTCCTAGAATTTTAAAAAGTAGAATGGGAGGTAGAGCTTTCAGCTATCAGGCTCCTCTCCTGTGGAACCAGCTCCCAGTTTGGGTTCGGGAAGCAGACACTCTCTCTATTTTTAAGGTCAGGCTTAAGACTTTCCTTTTTGATCAAGCTTATAGTTAGGGCTGGACTAAACCATCCCTTAGTTATGCTGCTATAGGCCTAGGCTGCTGGGGGACAATGCAACAAACATTCTTCTTTCTTCTCTCTCCACTCTCGTGTCCTCCACTTTCTTTTCTCTGGCACAGAGCTCCTGCCCTCTAAATTCCTATCTGCTACTAGTCATGCAATTCTGTGCTATTAATATGTAGAATGTTTACTGCTGCTCTCCCTTCTTCCGAGTATCTCTGGCCTGGAGTTGAGTGTTTCCTGTGGAGCTCCATACTACATCTGTTGTCGTGGTCTCATCAGCCTGCCCAGTCTCCATGGAATCCTGCTGTTATCCACTCCTGCCTGAATGAACGATTCTCCAACCTGCTGATGATTCCCCTTACATTTTCTAACTGTCATGTAACATCATTAGTTTGTACCATAGCATCCCACCTGTATGCTTTAGTCAGATGTGTGTATTTATGACAGATGTATGTTTATCTTGCTGTTCTCTTTCTCTGTCTGTACCCGGCTGGCCTTAGGCAGATGGGTCCCTCCATATGAGCTGGGTTCTGCTCAAGGTTTCTTCCTGTTAAAAGGGAGTTTTTCCTTGCCACCGTCGCCTGCAGGCTTGCTCTGGGGGTTTCAGGCCGGGTCTTGTAAAGCGTCTTGAGACGATTTGTATTGTTATTGACGCTATATAAATAAAGCTGAATTGAATTGAATTGAATCCCCGGAATGTGCCACATGTCGAAGTGTCCTTGAGCAAGACACTAAACCCCCAGTTGCTCCCAGTGTGTGGCACTGGTGTGTGAATGTGTGTGTGCTTGTGTGAGTGAATGGGTAGATGTGTCTCTGACTGTAAAAGCGCTTTGAGTACCAATAGGTAGAAAAGCGCTATATAAAAGCAAGGCCATTTACCATTTACTCCTCACCCCTCCTCCACGACACTGATGTTCAATTTCTGTGTCACAGAATTGTAGAAATGGTACACACTACCTGCTTGGTTCATATATGCTTGCCAAGTGAGGGTTCATGGGATTCAGGTCTGAGTGACTGTGGACAGGTGGCTTGTCACTGGTTACAACTAATGCCTCACACACCCCTCATAAGTAAAAGCTGAAGTTCAGCTGAGAGCAATTGTCCAATTTAGGAGACATTTTCAGGAAGAAAAAAAAATGATAAAGGAATGAATGAAATTAGCTTGACAGATTTTGACAACTAGTTCAACAATTTTGTATGTAATGACTCAAGCAATGAAAGGAGGACTATTCATTTTATAGGGAATGACTATTCAGCATTCATAAGTATGTTTCATTTTGACTGACATAACATAAGCAAATGATAATGTTATAAAACAGCAGAGAATTGTATGAAAGTAACTGATACATGTCCAAAAGCATTTGAAATTTGTTCAAAGGAATGAGAAACTGCTGCGATGATGTGCACAAATGACTCAATGTTGTGGAGGTTGAACTAATAGTTGTGAGAACTTTCATTCTGATCTGAGAAAAGCACCAAAGCGACTGAGAAAAACTGTAACAGCACTGCCCACACTCAACATAATAGTGTTTTTTTTCTCATTGTGTTTTACCAACCAACAGGGAGTCAACAGTTCCCCTTTAGCCTCTCTGCTTTTGTGCTGAGTCCATACAGTTGAAGTATGCACATACCTCTGTATCTGCTTGTCTTGATCAAATGCTGCTTTCCAGTTGTTAAAATCAGTTAAGGTATAAACAATATCCCTCTTACTAACAGTGTCATGAAGTTCCTCTTCATCTTCAGCTTTCTAGCAGAACCCTGAAGGTTTTGTGCCAACACTGATTAGTATTTGGAACTGTTCAAATTTCCCTCCACCTTCACTGTGACCCCAGTTCCAGCTGAAGAAACACAACATCAAAGCATGATGCTGCCACCATGCATCACTGAGTTATATGGTGTTGGTTTCCCACCAAACATACCTTTTGGAGTTATGGCCAAGAAGTTCAATCTTGGTTTCATCAGACCATAACACATGCTACTGGAAGACTTCAAATGGGTTTTGCAAAATTTAGCTGGCCTTGGATGTTTTTCTTTGTAAGAAAAGGCTTCTGTCTTGACAACCTATCTGTAGCCGAGATGAATACGGTACAATATGGGAGATTGTTGTCACATTTACAACACAGCCAGTACATGCCAGAAATTCCTGCAGCTCCTTTAATGTTGCTGTAGACCTCTTGACAGCCTCCCTGACCGGTTTCCTTTGTCTTCAATGACCAGTCCTTTCTCATTTGTCATCCAATGATGGATGTTCACTTCTTGGTACTGTCACTGTCGTGCCATATTTTCTCCACTTGATGATGACCTTTTTCACTGTGTTCCGTGGTATATATATATATATATATATATATATATATATATGTAACCCTTGTGGTATGTCTTCCTACTCTGGAATGACCATTTGGAAGCTGGCTGGGTTGGTGACGGGTGGTTTATTGCATCTGCATTTATAACAGGAAGCACAATTGATGGTAATCTTAAATTTGTGGGCAACAGCACATTCTCTTTGTAAATTCTCCGTCACTTTTAGAATTACCCAATACATCGTACACTCAATAACAAACAATAGACAAATAGTGATCGTATAGTGGAATACAGGAAGGTAAATCAATAAAACATTACATAATAGGACAACATACTACAACATACCTGCATTTATAACAGGAAGCACAATTGATGGTAATCTTAAATTTGTGGGCAACAGCACATTCTGTTGGAGAGACGGCATTGCATTAGCATCTGCTAGCTTCGCATAAAATTAATCAACGAAACACGTGAAAAACATATAATTAACTTCGTGAAACGACAGCAAAATTATTTAAGAACACACACTACATATTTAAGTACTGCCAGCTAAACTTTTATACAATCATCAAGTTATTTAACATTGTTTTGCCCACAGACATTTACAGACACGTTTACCTCTTTGTAAATTCTCCGTCACTTTAAGAATTACCCATAAACCCTTGCTTTTTGGCATTCCTGCAGGCGAACATTTTGAACAGCAGGTGGCGTAGTTGTCCCATTTAGCTGGATTTAACCTGCTCTATTTAACTATGTTACATACACCCCCCTTAAATCCTGCTAAATTGGGGCACAATACACAAGAAAACAAAAGACACAAACCACAAAACTTCAGGTGTGGAGCGAGTAGAGCACAACTCAGTTCAAGTCAGTTAGAAACTTTCCACTGGGGAATGAGTCAGTAAGGGGCCGGCCAATCCCATTACTAACAATGACACAAAAGATGCCATGTACACCTTTCATATTGCAAACATTGCCCTATAACAAAGATAACCCTGACATACCTCGGGTAAGTACTAGTGCAAAAAAAAAACCCAGCTTCATAACATACAGCACTCTATCCAGAAAACATGTTCCTCACAAAAGAAAACAAAGAATCAACTGTTGACACAGAGTCATCAACAACCTGTTCATTCATTTCACAAACAAGTCGAGCTGGGGGTCTAACAGGTCTACCCAACCTAGTGCAAACTGAAGGTGGCTGCGCACACACTACATGGTCTAGTGTGAGTGCATCTAGCTGTATGTCAGTGGTGTGTCCTGAAATTTGTTGAGCTGTATCTGCTAGGGGCGGGGAGAGTGCATTCTGGAGCTCACCACATTCAGCAGGGGGCTCAGGGGAAGGTAGCTGTGCAGCATGTACTGAAAAATCAGCGAGTGGGACCACAGCTGCCTCAGTCTCTGAGAGCGGGGAGCTCTCAGCCACAGCAGGAGAACAGTCAGGTTGGCTGGTCGCAGTGTCCCCATCACTTGCATCATCCATTCGTAGGAGCCAGTTAATTGTCTTTGTCTCACTGTCCTGTATGTCAGCAGGAACCACTGGGTCACATTGTAGGCTTCCAGCAGTTGAAGGGCAGCTTGACTCCAAGGTGTCACCATCTCCCAGTGGAAGAAAACTCACAGGTAACAGGAGGTTTCTGTGGACAACTTTTTCCCGTGATGTTACAGGGTCTCTGATGCAGTACACATTGATTCCAGGTTTCACTGATGCCACTTCATAGACTACGGAGTCCCAGTTGTCCGCAAGTTTCCTCTTCCCTTTTACACCACGATTTGCAAGCAAGACTCTGTCACCAACATTGAGGGGTGATCCTTTGGCTTTGCGGTCATAGTTCTTTGCCTGGCGCGCCTGTTCAGTGCGACTGTTCCGCCGGGCGATGCATGCAGCTTCGGACAGGTCACGCTTCAGACGAGAGACAAACTCATGGTGGTCAACTACAGCATCCTTGGGGAGGACATGCTGGAATACAACATCAACTGGCAGACGTGGAATCCTTCCAAACATGAGAAAGAAAGGTGCAAACCCTGTCGTCTCATGCTCAGTACAGTTGTAACAGAATGTCAACACTCGAAGCATTTGTGGCCACCTGGCTTTGGAATGAGGGGGTAGGGCCCTTATCATGTTCCCGAGAGTCCTGTTGTATCGCTCGACCACCCCATTCCCCATCGGATGGTACGGGGTGGTATGAGATTTCTGGATGCCAGCCACCTCCAGGAGCTCTTTAATGAGTTGACTCTCAAAATTTGCTCCCTGATCCGAATGAATGCGTTTAGGGAAGCCATATATGCAGAAAAAGTCATCCCAGAGACGACGAGCAACCTGTTTCGCTGACTGATTTTTACATGGAAAAACATGTGACAGTTTGGAAAAGTGGTCTGTAACCACCAAAACATCAACACACTTCTTGTCAGTCTGTTCAGCAGTCCAAAAGTCAATACATACTAGTTCCATCGGTTCAGTAGTACAGATGCTTTCAAGGGGAGCACGATCATTAGGCTCTGGGGTCTTCCCAACCACACAGCGGAAGCAGTTTCTCACATGGTTGATTATGTCACATTCCATCCCTATCCAAAAGAATCTTTGTCTAGCAAGGGAGAGCATACGAGCCTGCCCCTGATGACCGGCTGAGTCGTGGAGGCCATGAAGGACTTGGGCCTTCAGGGAGTCGGGAACAACAAACTGGTAAATTGTCTTGTTCATGTGTCTGTCTTTCTTTACTTTGTACAACAGACCATCCTTGATGGTGAGCTTAGGCCAGTGTCTCAGCAGTTTCATAACACCACAAGGCTCACCAGCACGTTCACGCCTAGTGGGCCTCCTATGACGCTGGATGTAATAGGAGATTCTGCCCAAGACTCCATCCTGCTCCTGTAGATTAGCCAGCTCACTTTTTGGTAATGAGCAGGGCTGTTCGTCACTGACAAGCTGAGGGATAGCAGAACCAGTACCTCTCATCTGGCTAACACCGCCAGAGTCATGTGCATCCAACACAGCTGAAACGTCCCGCGAAGAGAGGGAACCTGGAGATGGAGTGACAACAGCCTCTTCCCCAGACTGATCAACAACCAACTGACAGTTAGTAGTACATCGAAATGCATCCTGCACTGTGCTATCCACCATCCCATTTACTTGGTTCAGCAATGAGGCATAAGGCTCAGTTACAAGACGGTGGGCTATGCATGACTGGACAAATGGCTCTCTGCTCAGCGCATCAGCAACCACATTCTTCGTGCCAGGGACATAGTTCAGATCGAAACTGTATGCTGCAAGCTTGGAAACCCATCTCTGCTCACACGCATCAAGCCTAGGTTTAGTCAAGATGTATGTCAGCGGATTATTATCCGTCCAGACTGTGAAAGACCGCCCTTTGAGCCAATGGCTGAACTTATCACAGACTGCCCATTTAAAAGCAAGAAACTCCAGCCGATGAGCTGGGTAATTCAGCTGAGAGCGTGACAGGGTCCTGCTGGCGAACGCCACTGGCCTGGCAAACTTTCCATCAGGAGGCAGCTGTGAGAGAACAGCTCCCAAGCCATCAAAGGACGCATCCACTGCGAGAATGAATGGTGCATTAAAATCTGGATGGGCCAAAGTGACACTGTGCACAAGTTCATGTTTCAGAGTCCTGAATGCTTCTCCGCACTCATCAGTCCAGTCAGTAGGAGACAGCCTCACACAGCCTTTCTTGAATTTTGGCTTGTGGCCTCTTCCTCTTTTTGGTGGTGTGGGCGGTTCAGCCACAAGATTGAAAAGTGGTTTAGCTTTTGCAGAGCATGCCTCAATGAAGGGATGGTAGTACAGAACCATTCCCAAAAAAGATCTGATCTTCTTAGCACATGGTGTTTTCCCATCAGGCTCCATCAGGTCAGCTTCCTGCACATCATTGATAGCCTGCACTTTGCTCGGATCTGTCTTAACACCATCTTCACATATGATGTGCCCCAAAAACTTGACAGACCGACAGAGAAAGTGGCATTTCTTAGGAGAGAGCTTAAGGTTGTTGGCAGCGAGACGTGAAAAGACCATTTGTAGACGCTCAAGTGCAATCTGTTCCGACGGAGCAAAAACCATAAGGTCATCTAGATAGCATAACAGGCTTGTGAAGTTCTCATCGCCAAAGATGGACATCATCATGCGCATAAAAGTGGCGGGACTGTTTGTCAAGCCCTGGGGCATCCTGTTATATTCATGGAGACCAAATGGAGAGGAGAACGCCGTGTATTTTTTCTCATTTTCGTGCAGTCTGACATTGTAGAATCCTGATGTGAGGTCCATTGTGGAGAAGAACACATTGCCACCGAGTGCAGCGAGGGCATCTGTCTGATGAGGCAATGGGTGCGCGTCTTTCACTGTCCTTGCGTTCAGCCACCTGAAGTCATTGCAGAGGCGAAGATCGCCATTTGGTTTGACAACCAGGACTAGGGGAGATGAATACTCACTCTGAGATTTACGAATTATCCCCAATTCCTCCAGTTCATTCAGAGCAGTCCGAAGTTTGTCATAATGGCACGGTGGAACCCGTCTGTATGGAAGTCTGAAGGGCTTGTCATCCACCAAGCAAATTCTGTGGACAAAATCTGCTGCTTCACCACGATCCATTTTATGTCTTGAAAAGATGGACTCATACTGCTCAATGATCTGCAGCAACCTATCCTTCCATTCAAGGGAGACTTCGCAGGAGGAGAGGTCCAATTCCTGCAAGCCCATGTCACTCAAGACACGTGCTATCTCCTCCTCTGATCTTGGTGTGGGTGATGAGCCCTGCGTGTATTGTGTGCTGGACTGTATGCGGTCTGGTTCAGGTAAGTCTTGCACAGAAAGACAGGGGGACACATCTGCAACCTTAGCATTCCTCCTAAGGGTGAGTGGCTTCTCTGTGGGATTAACCATTTTGACAGGGACCCAGCCATCTCCCCATAAGGAAGTGACAACTCTCCCCACCAGAATCTGTGCGGGTCTGGTCTTGCATTGGGTGGGTTCGACGATGACTGTACTCCCCACTGCAGAAACATCCAATGTAGGCAGTTTTGCCCACACCAAATGTTCAGACATCGGCTGCAGAGTGATGCTTCTTTTGAGTTTGGCTGTTCCAATTCTGACTGGCACTGTGCTGCTTTCTGACTGGGACAGCAAGGAGATTAGGTGAGGCAGTTCATCACTCCGTGCACCATTCACTGGAGACGAGGCGTTCTGGTCACTAACAGTGTTTTTCATTTCAGCAATTAGCCACTTGATAGCATTGCTACCGAGAATCATTTCATCAGTTTGGCCTGGCACAACTAGGACGGGAATTACCACCTTATAGCCATAAACTGATGTAGTGAGATCATACATGGCAGAAGGTGTGACAAGGTGACCACCACAACCAACAATGACAAAGTCTTCAGCAGATTTTTTCTTAACATCAGGGATTGACTGTGAAAGTTTCGCATCAACTGCTTCACTTATTGTGCATGCCATAGATCCACTGTCCACTAGTGCATTTAAAACATGTCCATCATCAACAGTCACATCAGTGTAGAATAGGCTATCAGTCTTTAAGAGTTTTTGTAAGCTTTGCACAATCAATGTTTTCTGTGGTGGCACCACACTGCTACAGGCGTGATACAATGTCTCATAATCATCAATGTCTGTCAAATCCAGGGTGGGAGGTTCACTCACTTGGTCTGCGCTGCTCTCCCCTGTGCACAGACCAGTCAGTTTCCCTGCTGACCAGAAAAAGCAGGACGTCTTCCCTCTGGGCAGTTGCGTCTTGAATGGCCAGGTAAGTGACACAGGAAACACAGCCTGTTCTCCTGACAGTGTGTCAGGGCAGAGTGAGAGCTGTCCTTACATATTGAACATGGAACGTCATTTAATCCCTCAATCCTTGGGAGTCTGTTGTGACGTGGCTTTCTGTTGGCCTGAGCATTTCCTGAGCTCTGCAGCAGCACCTTCTCTAGCATCCCTATTAACCTCTCCAGAGTAGAGGTGTCTTGGCTCACATTTTTTGTCTGTTCCGGGATGTCTGAAACCAGAGTAGCATTTGGGCCAATCTCAACTTTATTTACGTTGATTCTGTTATTTCTCCCTGCAAAAGAATTGAGTCCCTTCTCTAGATGGTATTCATCTAATACGTCCTGAACCTCACGAGCCGACCATTTATCAATTGTCTTGGACCTAAAGGTAAGAGCCAAATCTCTATTGGGGCAGTGTCTGATGAACATGCGTGTGACCTCAACAGTGGGGTTGTCAAACATCTTGCCCTGCTCTTTGAGACAATTTGCAGCAACATCGGCAGCTCTGTTCAGTCTAAGCCAATACTCATATGGATCCTCTTGTTCTTTTGGCAAGGTGGAATAAAAATCAGCAAGGGGCACAGAGGAACTATGGCTAGAACTGAAATGTTTGCGCAGGAGTCCATAGATGGCCTGTGGGTTACGCTGGACATCAATCTCACCGTTTCTTATTCCAAATCTCACCACATCCTTTGCTCTGCCTCTCAGATGCATGAGGATTTCTTCAGCTTGATTTTCCAGTTGAACACCACTTTTCCTGATGTAGTTCCTCATCAATTCCTCCCATTCATCAACAGACAGTGTCTCTGCGCCCTCCCCTCGGAACACAGGTGGGTCCTTAACTGCTCTCTGGGTGACCAGCTGGACTTGGGAGAGGTCCAGTGTGTGGCTGGGGGATGACTCCTTTTTATTACATGCGTCTTCATGACTTGTATGCACAGCAGTTGCAGGCTTGGATGTGTTGAGGTGTGATATAATGCTATCAGCTAGCTGTTGTCCTATCTGCTGCACAATAGAGCTCATTTGGTCAACTAACATCACATCATCAGGAGGTGGATTAGGGACTGATGTGCTAGTAGACTGAGGTGGGTGTGACTCAACTATAGGCTGGCTTTGAGGGACTACTACATCCTTACATTTTAAAAGATTATGCACAGTGTCATTACCAAAAGCTGAGTTGTCATGGTCACCTAGGGAAAATGGAACAGGTGTGCTATGCAACCCTCTACCCCTACCAACACCAAGAGGCGTCATATCAGAGGTCCCAAATCTGCTAAAACTCATACTCGCTAGCAAAATTCAACCTCAAATGAAATGACAGTTTCAATATAATATTGTAGCAGTTCAACAAATATTTTTAGCAGTCAAATACATGAAGAAAAAAAAAAAGATATGTAGCTCCAAATGATGCAGTGAAGACATCTGCCCGGTCCGGCGTGGTCATGGACGAGTCACGGCACCAATGTAACCCTTGTGGTATGTCTTCCTACTCTGGAATGACCATTTGGAAGCTGGCTGGGTTGGTGACGGGTGGTTTATTGCATCTGCATTTATAACAGGAAGCACAATTGATGGTAATCTTAAATTTGTGGGCAACAGCACATTCTCTTTGTAAATTCTCCGTCACTTTTAGAATTACCCAATACATCGTACACTCAATAACAAACAATAGACAAATAGTGATCGTATAGTGGAATACAGGAAGGTAAATCAATAAAACATTACATAATAGGACAACATACTACAACATACCTGCATTTATAACAGGAAGCACAATTGATGGTAATCTTAAATTTGTGGGCAACAGCACATTCTGTTGGAGAGACGGCATTGCATTAGCATCTGCTAGCTTCGCATAAAATTAATCAACGAAACACGTGAAAAACATATAATTAACTTCGTGAAACGACAGCAAAATTATTTAAGAACACACACTACATATTTAAATACTGCCAGCTAAACTTTTATACAATCATCAAGTTATTTAACATTGTTTTGCCCACAGACATTTACAGACACATTTACCTCTTTGTAAATTCTCCGTCACTTTAAGAATTACCCATAAACCCTTGCTTTTTGGCATTCCTGCAGGCGAACATTTTGAACAGCAGGTGGCGTAGTTGTCCCATTTAGCTGGATTTAACCTGCTCTATTTAACTATGTTACATATATACCTTTTTTACTACTGGTTGCAGGTACAAAATTACATTTCACTGTGCATTGTACTATGTATAACTGTGCATGTGACAAATAAAAAACGTACCTACCTACCTATCTAATGCCTTGGAAATTCTTCAGTACCCTTCTCCAGACCTTTAACAATGACATCCCCCTGATGCCTTGGAAGCTCTCTGCAGACCATGGCTTTTGCTGTAAATTGTGACTAAGTGTAGCTGCCCCTTGGAATTACTGAAAGGTGGAGAGTCCCGTGGTGCTGGTGCTTAAATGTCTTAAGTTTGTACACCGTGAAAACTGTAATTAATACAAAAAGAAGAAAATTACTCAACCAAACTACGATCAAACCAACAAACTTTAACTTTACAGTGCTTCCAGCAATATTTTCAATTGAGTTTTACAGGTTATAGGTAACACTGAAGGTGGAAAACGTTCTGAAATTATTTAGATTTACATTCTCTAAACAAAATCAAAAACAGTTTTGAATCTTAAAGTGAAGATTTTTTTTCAGACGAAAAACCATTAGAAAGCAAACATTTGCTCTATTTCCAATGAAGATCTCTTGAAATGAGGTGCATACTAACTGATACGAACTGAAAGTCTGAAAGAACTGAAACACTTTGTATTTATTTTAAATACAAAGTATTTCAGTTCTTTTCAGTCCTTGTCGTGAAAAAGTGCATTCAACAAGTTCAAAAACATATGTGCACCAAAATGTGGCTTGAAGTGAGGGTGAAGGGCTGATTGTCCAGCGCCATCATTTCCATGATTAAATCTCCAATAGCTTTAGCCCTTGTGTCATCTCTGGCAAATTTCTTGGATTTTTCGAAATGACTTAATTCAAGCACTATATGCGTTTTGCTCTGCTTCGAGCACCCACTGATGGAATAAAGTGTTTGGAGTAAAAGAAAGGCCTTTGTTGATGAGACTGTGGACAATGAAGTTGTTCTCAATGGGAGTAAACAACTATTTTTATCTCCTGATTGGGTACTAATCAAGCACAAGGGGCAAGTTAAAACTTCGGGGAAAAAAAAAAGGTTGGATTGTGAAGGGTCCTTTTATGCCCAAGGGCCCCTGGGCACATGCCCAGATTGCCCTTATGATAGATCCGGGCTTGCCTCTGTCTCATCCTTGGACTCTGTGACAGGCTGATAAACTTTAAACGCCTTGACAAAGTTGGATCCATTATCAGTCACTGTAGCAACTACTTTGTTGAGTAATCCATATGAAAAGTGAATGTTTTCGATTTCTGAACCAGTAACATCATACGTGTTTACTGCGAATTCTCCTGCATGCCAATGCAGCCTTGTTGTGCTCTAATGTAGATCTACTGATCCAGTGGAGCGTTACTTCCATATAACTTCTGTTGTTAGCGCTCCAAATATCCGCGGTAGTTGGCACAAAGTTGACCTCATTTAGCACAGCCTTCAGATTTCTCTCCATTACTGCATACTCCTTCTCCATGTAAGAAGAAAATGCTGTTCTGTGAGGCAGCTCGGCATTGACAGTAGTCGGGACTTTGTTTATTATAACACGAAACGAGGGCGAGTCAACCGTGTTTAAGGGCAGCATTTCCTCTACAACATACTGCCCGACCAACTTCTTCAGCTCTCCCCCACTTACTGGTTCTGCACTGAAGTCCAGCTTTTGTTGTTTGGGTGGAGGGGGACCTCCTGCTCTTTGCTTCATACCACCTGGTGGGACTTGCTCTGTAAATTTGACTGTGCAGTGCTGCGACTCCAAATGTTTCTTCAAATTTGACGTAGTGTTTTTGTAGCTAGATAGAACTTTGTCGCCAGAAGCCTACGTCAGCTGTCCTCATGCTGAAAACGTGACTTGTCGCATAGGCACGTGACTTCACTCCCAGAAACGCAAGAAGAAAGCAAATATATTACTTGGATAAGTAACTTTAATCTGATTACCGGTTTGAAAATAGTAACGCGTTAGATTAGTTGTTACTGAAAAAAGTGGTCAGATTGGAGTAACACGTTACTAAGTAACGCCAGTAACGCGTTACATATATATATATATATACACACATATATATACATACATACATACATATATACCTATATACATACATACATACATATATATATACATATACACACACACACACACACACACACACACACACACACACACACACACATATATATATACATACATATACATAATATACATACATTATATTATATTATATTATATTATATTATATTATATTATATTATAGCATACTACACACTACACGTTGTGTTGTATTACTAATAAATTTCTTTTGTGAGATATGCCTAGGAAGGGTAAGCGGTCCCAGGCCCAGAAGGTGCGTTGGAGACGGGTGAACCTGCCAGATGTGGCAGCAGAAGGACTCGTGGATGATGGAGCCTGTGACTCTCCACTTGAACAGGTATATTTGGTATTATAGTGAGCAGAAGAAGTACAGGACTGATCTGTGGACACTGTGCATGTACGCTGCTTTAAATAGCCCAGTGACAACCTCATCCATATATTCTGGGACAATGACAGATCATTTCATTTAGACTCTGCATTTTAACAATTGAAGGAATCATGCCACTTTATGTTAAACATGTGTCCTGTGTTTGTAGTTGGCTGAGTCCACAGCAGGACGGTTCTGCAGGCAACATGATGTACCAACCCCCTCACACTCTCCAGCTTCCAAGGTCCAGTAGTTTCCCTCTACTATGGATATATAGGATATGTGGATTTATTTCTGTCACACAGGACACTGAGTCTGTATTGTGTGTGTTATCAGATGGCTAAGACGTCTCCACTGGCCAGGCAGTTCTGGAGAACGGATGATACACCCTCCTGCTCCCACTCAGCTGAGAAGGTGTGTGTTGTTGTTATGTTATGTCTGGTTAGTTTTTATTTCACACACTAATCATGTCCGATCATGTCACGTCTTTTACGTCTTGTCATCCGTGGAGGTTAAAAAAGTAACGAGCCTGTTTTTCAAATGTAAGGAGTAGAAAGTACAGATATTTGTGTACAAATGTAGGGAATAAAAGTAAAAAGTCTTCAGAAAAAGAAATACTCAAGTAAAGTACAGATACCTGAAAAATCTACTTAAGTACAGTAACGACACCTCTGCAGATATTTAACACCGTTGCTGTTAATGCAGACCTGCAGTCTCATACTGGCAGTAATGGGAAGTCATTTGCATGGTAGATCGTTGATTAACTCTGAGCTGAGCTGAATTACACATGCAGCAGTGACTTACTGGAAACCTCTTTCAGAAACTTATTAACTAAAGAAATATCCCTCAAATATTATAATGCTGCCATTAGTAACTTTAAAACCAGGGTACAATGATTTTTTTTCCGCCCATTACAGATGAATCTAACTAATTATTCCCTCTATTAATTGTTAAATATAACATGGCGAAGAAAAAAAAGATTCAGCCTTTGGTCATGTATTCAAAGATATGCGGTTTAGCGTGCGACAAAGAAAAGCATCGAATCCTCACATTTAAGGCGGAGGAACCAGAGGATGTTTGGCATTTTTGTTGCCGGCAATCATTCCGGCTCTGATTTAAATACATGAATAATAATGACGCGCAAATCTGCACGAAGCCGCTTGAGAAACCTAATAAGAGCGTGATTTATCTTTGGGCCCGGAGAGCTGATCGGGGTTGGTTTGCGCTGAAAGTGTGTGGCAGTCGCAGACCCAAGTCATCACTCACTAAAATCAGACTGCAGAATAAGGTCGGATGCAATTTTGGTTATTTATTCATATTTTTTTTTTTTCTATTAGAACAATCCTTTGTGGCGTCGCCTGTGTGATCAGTGAACATCACTCCTCAGCCCGAGTGTGCACTTAAATCTCTCTCAACACGGGCGCAAATACAAGGCTTTCTACTTAGCGCTTTTGTGTTTGTCAATACTGTATCGCTTTTGCTGTGCTCGAGCGAGGGCAGATTTCAAAGGTCAGAGGGATTTTTCAGCTCCATTTAAGTTTCCGCCGGTTGCTTCTGTAAACGTTAGAAAGTCTGAATCGACCACTCCCAAGTCTGCGTTGCTTTTTTTTTTTGTTTGTTTGTTTTTACAGAAACATTGACTAACAAATCATAACCTCAGACTAGGTGATTACCCACTGCTGTTACACAAAATACCCGCTTTGACCTGAATTCGTCTCCTGCTGGATGCTGCTATAGGGAGGAGGGGGGAAAAAAATAAATGCATTGATATGTTTCAGTTATTATAGCGTGTCAGATATAATCCTCACCCCGAGGGTAAACAACGCAGAGGAAGAGCGAGCGCCGAGCGGCAGTGGGGTCCATCTGGTTAGCGGTGATTTAGCCTGTAGTATATGAAGATGAATAACCGCTGCAGTCAAGGTGCCACTGATATTTTATTGCTTCATTGCATTTCCGTCTCGTGCTCCGTCTCTGCGGCCGTACTCATCTTTGTTCCATCTACTCCAAGATACTGCATGTTATGCGCCGCTGCGTCTCCGGAGCTTCCCCTCATCCAGCAATCAAATTTGCAATAATGGCACGACGCTAAAATTCACTTTGCCGTTTTGTACAAAGACGCCCTAAGCTACCAAATCAGATATTCTTCTCTCTAATCTTAAACCGCCGCGGGCTTTGAGATATGGAAATAAATGCACCACTTGTGACAGAGATTGGAGGCTGCGGCGCAACGGTGGAGAAGATGAAGCGGCAGAACGAGGACTTTTTAGCAGATGGCTAAGTGAGTGTAGATGAGAGAATGGTTGGGGCTGAGGTCTTTGCTGTTTGTCAAACCGTTTAAACCTGGAGAGGTCAAGAGTGCATCTGTAAATCATCACATTACCATATAATCAGACAGCAAAGTCAGCACCAAGCGACGTCTGGGGATAAATCAGCTCAAAACCATCCCAGCTTTAGAAGACCTATATAAAAACTAGCTGCCATTACAAGTACATGGATTTCATTCATGAAATAACTTCCAGTTGTTTATAACTCTGCCTCCAACTTCATGTTTAGGTGCCTGCAGGAAGGTGTAACGTTCAAGGCGTCTCAGGCAGCAGCCAGACTTCTATATGTATTTTTTTCCTGTTTGAAAATCATACCTTGAGGTTCTGCAGTTTGATGAAAAATAAAAAAGGTGTTAGCAGTGAGGGAAACAAGCTGTCTGGAGCAGGAAGGTGAGCCGTGTCAACTCATAAGTGCTTCAAACTAAACCATCCTCATGAACATTTTAATGTGATGTCTATCGGCCGATTAATCGGTTATCGTTTTTTTCCTGCTCCAAACTATCGGTATAATATCGGCATTCAAAAATCCACTATCGGTCGACCTCTAGTCTACAGGCTGTTCTTGCAGCAAAAGGAGGGTCTATTAAATATTAATGAAATTATATCTTTGGGGTACCCAAATTTATGCACATGCCTATTTTTGTTTAAATATACATAAAAATGTTTCTGTTGGACCAATGAAAATTATTTCACTACTGAGATGTTTCTGTTTCCATAAGGTATAACATTTGTTAAAATAAAGTTGCTGCTTCAAAAGCTCAGCAAGTGACAAACTGATGCAATGATTTTCCTAAGGGGTGCCCAAACTTTTTCATACCACTGTAGATGTTAGCCTCATACTGATTACAGTCTGACATGTAATAATACATCCTACTTGATGATAGTACTGGCTGCTGAAACTGCTAATACATGAATTTGCTGGTAATAACGTAAAGTTGCCTTTTATGAGCTCACCTTCTCTCACATCCTCACACCCTTCCTTGTCTTCAGCATCTGATGCAGAACTCTACATCTACAAGCAGAAAGAAATGGTATTAGCCTCTTAACATACAAATAAACCAACCCCAAACCAATCCATTTTTCCTCACCAAATATACAGTGGTATGAAAAAGATTTCATAATAATTTGCTCTAACTTTATAAAAGACGATCACAGCAACAAGATTTTATTTCTGACAGAGATGTAGACATTTAAGTGTTTTCCAGACCAAAATTCTTAGAGTATCATTACAAAGTTTTATTATAATAAATTAAAATGTAAAAGATGGTATATGCAAAAGTTTGGGCACCCTTTTAATCACACTGATTTCAAGACCTACAGGGATTTGTAGCTGACATGTTGCAGCCCAAAACTGCTTTGATTAGCTTGTGAGACCTTCAATTACAAAGACAGGTAAAACCAATCATGAAAAAGGCTATTTAACAGAGGCAATTGCTGGCTGTGCTTGTCCTAGGCTCCTGGCAACATGGGGGCAGCGAAACAACTCTCCACTGACCAGAAAACTAAGATAATTAATTATCATGAATTAGGAGAAGGGTACAAGAAATTATCAAGAAGGTTTGGGATGTCTATTTCCACAGTCAGAAATGTGGTGTAGAAATGGAAGGCCAGAAGAACAGTCCTTGTGAAGGAAAGATGTGGTAGGCCAAAAAAAATACTGGAAAGACACAGACGAAGGATGGTTAGAATGGTCACAGACAAGCCACAGACCACCTCCAGAGAACTACAAGAACATCTGGCTACTGATGGTGTAGTTGTTCATCGTTCCACAATCCAGCGCACTTTGCACCAGGAAAAGCTCTTTGGAAGGCTGATGCGCAAAAAGCCTTTCCTGAGTGTTCATCACAAGAAGAGTCGCATGAGGTATGCAAAAGCACATCTGGACAAGCCAGAAGCATTTTGGAAAAAAATACTGTGGTCAGATGAGACTAAGATGGAATTATTTGGTCAGAACAAGAGGAGGTATGCATGTGTTTCCCATAGAGGGAAACACACTGAATTCCATGAGAAGAACTTATTGCTTACTGTGAAATATGGTGGAGGGTCCATCATGTTATGGGGCTGTGTGGCTAACACAGGGACTGGAAACCTTGTTAAAGTTGGGGGCCACATGAATTCCTCTCAGTATCAGCAGATTCTTGACAAGACTGTTCAAGAATCTGTCACAAAGTTGAAGCTACGCCGGGGTTGGATTTTTCAGCAGGACAATGATCCCAAGCACTGTTCAAAATCCACCAAGGAATTCATGCAGAAGCACAAGTACAATCTTCTGGAATGGCCATCCCAGTCCCCAGACCTTAACATCATTGAAAATGTATGGATTGATTTGAAGCAGGCTGTTTACACACGGAAGCCAAGAAACCTGACTGAACTGGAGGCGTTTTGTATGGAGGAATGGGCCAAAGTACCACCTGCCAGACTTCAGGGACTTGTCAGTGGCTATAGGAAGCGTCTACAGGCTGTTCTTGCAGCAAAAGGAGGGTCTATTAAATATTAATGGAATTATTTCTTTGGGGTACCCAAATTTATGCACATGCCTATTTTTGTTTAAATATACATAAAAATGTTTCTGTTGGACCAATGAAAATGATTTCACTACCGAGATGTTTCTGTTTCCATAAGGTATAACATTTATTAAAATAAAGTTGCTGCTTCAAAAGCTCAGCAAGTGACAAACTGATGCAATGATTTTCCTAAGGGGTGCCCAAACTTTTTCATACCACTGTATATACGTAACCCACATAGTAAAATATGCTGCAGGAAACAAAAAACTAAAGAAAATCAATATATAAACATTGTCTGTGCAAAAATTGATGACGTGTTTTATGATCGTGTCCATCAATCGTTTGAACATTATTGGTCATTCCATCGCTGCTGGTTCCGTTTATTTTGGTTGGATCTTGTTTGCCCCTGGTACCCCAGGATGAGTCAGGCAAAAAGTGGTTACAATACTTTTGGTTAACAACTCAAAGTTAGGCAGCAATTCTACCAGTCAGCATCTCTCTCTCTCTCTCTCTCTCTCTCTCTCTCTCTCTCTCTCTCTCTCTCTCTCCATTTCCTGAACAACGATCTCACCTTGTCCCTGTCCATTTTGCGTCTCCAAGAGGGGGGCCCCAGAATATTATGTTGGGAGGGTTGTGACACAAAGTTCATTCTCTCAGTTGGTGTGTGTCAGTAAATCAATATATTTGAAATACGTTACACTAATTAATTGGAGGGCCCAATTCATTCATTTATTTATTTTTTTAAAATCAGGATTTTCATGGGCACCTGGGTAGTCAGGTCCACTTTTCTCCCCGCTACCACGCCCATGAGTGAAGGGAGTACTTTCACGGTTGCAATGTTTGAGTTTACAGGCAACTCTGACTACTCTTGTATTACAATTCAAAAGTTCAAAGCTTCAGTTCTGGCCCATACTTGGGTGTCTGAAATGTGATTACACTTGTGGTGAAGGCAAGCCAAAGAGTCTTTCTCAGTACCTTGAACAATTTGTCGGAGATCTTAAGAATGTACTGAGTAATGGCATTATGTATCTTGACAAGCAATTTGAAGTTCTGGTTTCCTCTTTTATTTGTGATGCTCCAGCCAGAGCCTTCCTTAAACAGATTAAGTCACATAATGGTATACAGGATGTGACAAGTGTTTTCAAGAGGAAGTATGGCAAAATAAAATGACATATCCAGAAACCAAAGTGAGGCTAAGGACAGACGGCAGTTTCAAGGGTAGGGTTGATGAGGACCACCACATTGGAACCTGTCCTTTATCTGAGGTGGTTAATATGGTGTCCATCTTTCCGATTGACTATATGCATCTCAGCTGTCTTGTATGAGGGGCCGTTAGGGACATTATTCAGAATTAGCCTCTCACATACACACGTCAAATGCAAAACACTCACATACACACGTCAAATGCTCTCACATTAACACGTCAAACGCTCTCACATTAACATGTCAAATGGTCTCACATTAACACGTCAAACGCTTTCACATTAACACGTCAAACGCTCTCACATTAACACGTCAAACGCTTTCACATTAACACGTCAAACGCTCTCACATTAACATGTCAAAACACTCTCACATATACACGTCAAAACTGAATAAAAACGGAAGGCGTTCTTTGAGACGAAGCGGAAGTTGTTTGAGTCGAAAAGGAAGCAGTGCAGTTGCTAAACAAACGGGTAGGAGCCGGTCACTGTAACTCCTGCTGCAGAATCGACAGAGAGTAAGCTAGCATCGCTATTCCCATACCGCCAGCAGAGCAGCATTCCACAGCCAGTCTGCCATCAGGACAGAGATTGGGTAGTGATAGTCATGTGTTTTGTCAACCTTCAGTTCTAGCAAGCCAGCTAGCTTGGTACACTAGAAAGTTGGCATTCCATTAGCTTGCTGTTAGCTGCACACAACGACCAACCACTATGTATTCTCATCTGATTTTTTGGGGGTTTCAAGTCCAAGTTTTATTTTTTGTGGTGGGGGGCAATGAAGATGACGTTGCAAGCTTTTTCACCAGTGCTCTGCGATGCATTGAATCGCTGCGAAGTGGAGCATCCAATGACTTCTATCAGGAGAGGTTATATAGAGTGCTGGATGACCATACACGAACTCTGTCTGCATTTGTTGCCGCTCTGTCCAGATATGATCATGATCAGGACGTCAGTGACATACTAGGATCATTGTATCGATGCTTTTGCAACTTGCTACATGAGCATGAAGCCAGACAGAGAGCCACTGATGTGACCAACAGTTTGATACCCCCAACAACCTTGACTCGTCACCCAGGTCGTCCCCGATATGAGCTAACCACCGAACAGATTTCCCACTGCATGTCCATTGGTATGACATGGCAGAGAATTGCCTCCTGTTTTGGAATCAGCCGGAGAACCCTGTACAGGCACAGGCAAACTCTGGGAATCGAGCCATTAAGATATGCAGTATTGTCAAATCACGACTTGAACAGGATTGTGAGCAATATACTGCAGAATACTCCAAATGCAGGCGAAGCATACGTAATTGGAAGCTTGAGGTCACGTGGCTTAAGGGTTCAGCGTTGGAGGGTCAGACAAAGCCTGCATCAAGTGGATCCCATTGGGAGGTCATTTAGACCTCGTCATGCCTTTCGTCGGAGTGTCTACAATGTTCAGGTCCCCAACCAACTCTGGTAAGTTGCCAGTGATTCAAGAATCTTTGACTGAAATACTGAGTTAGTCGTGCATTTCAATTTTTAAGTGTCTTCATTGAAATGTTCACGTATAACAAGTACTCATCGTGCAATAAAATGTTCCCTGTCAGTGCCACATGTTTCTGGATTAATAGTACTGTTTCAATAAAGGCTATGCTCAAGGTAGAGCAAGTTTTTACTTCTTTATAAAAGGCAGTGGGTCTAAAGCATTGTGAAATATTTTATAAAATTATTATATGACATACTGTTGTCCCACGAGAACCATATAAAATTCATCTTTTTGTGTGTAGTAGTAAATAAAATGATAATTGCCTCCAATATATAGCTGTATCTGAGAAGAGGTACTTGTACTCAAGTACATTGACTGGGAACATTTTACACTGTATATGTGCATATATACATACGTTTACCTGTTTAAAAATTGTACCTGACTTCAAAATGACTTTGTTGTCTTTAGTTGCTGTCTATATTATCATTGTGTAATTGCATTGAGGGTAATGGATACAACTATTTCAAATTTCTAAACTAATAAAGCCTTTTCTCTTGATAGCAACCACAAGCTGATAGGTGGCAGATGGTCTTGCATGGCTGCATTGATAGCTTCAGTCGGACTATTATATACTTACGGCGCACGTCTAACAACAGAGCCTCAACTGTTTTGTCACTGTTTTTAGAAGGAGTTGAGGACTTTGGTTTGCCATTAAGGGTCAGATGTGATCATGGTATGGAAAATGTACATGTTGCCCGTTATATGTTGGAAAGAAGGGGATTATACAGTGTTATTACAGGTGTTTCAGTACACAACCAAAAGATTGAGAGACTATGGGCAGAAGTTAATAGAGTGGTATCTAGACACTTTATAAACATTTTTAACTTCATGGAGGAAAATAGTATACTAGATTCATTGAATGAACTACATCTTTAACTTTCATTAACCAGTGGAACAACCATGGCCTCTCCACAAAAGGGGTCAGTCACCTCTTCAGCTGTGGCATACAGGTGTCATAAACAGCATGGGAATCCATCTTGTAATAAATGATATTTTTAATGTTGATGACTATTATGGCATTGATGGAGAAGGGCCATTACCTGAACTTCAAGCCAATAATAACGTTATAATTCCTGACATTGATGTAACTATTAATGAGACCACAATGGGCATTATACAACAACTGAATCCACTTGAAAACGATGGAAACCATGGAATTGATGTGTTTGCTTCACTTATGAACTTTTTGCAGTGACTAAAATGGCAATATAATTTGAATATTACTTTGTGTCATCTGTTTTGGTAAAGGTGTAACTAAAAATAAATGACCTTATTAAAGGTTTGTTCAAAATGAAACAATTGGTCAAAACATTTTGTCACCCAGCAGAGAAGCAGTGTCTAAATTTGACCTGTACATACTTTGTATGAAATACAATTAAAAGGTCATGTATTATAATATAATATAACATAAACACACAGATCATTCTGCACAATCTGATTCCAACAACAACACGGGTGAAAGTGGGCATTCAGAAATGCAACTAACAGCTGTCCTTTTTAACTTGTTTCAAAAACACAGGTCAAGACAAGTGGACGAAGTGATGCACAGAGAACTTTTCATGACCTGCCAAATCCATATGTGTTTCCTAATGCAAAGTCAAACTTCTCCTTGAATACTTGGTATTAGAGGTCGACCGACATTTTTGAATGCCGATATTATACTGATAGTTTGGAGCAGGAAAAAACCGATAACCGATTAATCGGCCGATAACCCCCCCCCCCCATAGAAAAAAAATCAACACTGTTGGAAGTCCTGTTCTTTATTAAAACTAAAGAATTTACAAGAAATTCCCAAATTTTAAGATTCATGGCAAACTAAGATGAAGAGACTACACACAGACAGCTTTCATTTTATCCTGTTAACAAGCTAACTGTTGTTAGCTTAACAAGCATGGAGATGTGGCTGTTTAACAAGCATGGAGATGTGGCTGTTTATGCTGAAATATGATGCACGTTTATGCTTGTTGAACTAGTGGTACTTACTGCCTCTGCGAAGGAGGTTATGTTTGTTGACTTTCAACTTGTGAAGGTTTTATTTCACTTACAATGACACTTGTTATCGTCCAGTCGACTTCTCCACAGATCACTTAACTCCTCTCTGCTGCCGCTGCACACGCTGCGTTTCTCTCTCTCTCTCCCATGCTCTCTCTCTCTCCCATGCTCTCTCTCTCTCTCTCTCGCTGTGTGTGAAGAGCAGCCCCGCCCTTCAGTGATCAGAGCGACAGAGCGGGGGTTTTTGGTTGTTTTTTTTTTTCAGAGGAAAAAAATGACAGCTATCGGCAACTATCGGCGCCAAATTTGGCCGATGACCTCTACTTGGTATGACACATGTAATGGCAAATTGATGCAGTTAACACATGTGTTGGCTATAGGGAACATTGGTGTAGCAGAGAAGTTGTCATTTCCTGTATGAATGAACTGGACGCTTGGACTTGTGGAAAAGCCGATTGGTGGTACCACTGATGCTCCAGTTGCGAAGACTAATATCTTCTGTAGCTTGGATGGTCCTTCTTTTTCTTAAACAGAGAGAAAAAAACAGTGGCATATATATTTTTAGAGCAATCAACATTAGCTGATAATGAAATAACTTTCCAATAAGAGAGTTTTCAAAACCACAGCAAAAAAATAAATAAAATAAATAACTGTTAAAGCAAAGGTGTAGTGCAAATATTTCAAATTCAAGGCAAATGTATCTGGCCTACAAGATATATTTTATATCTGAATATCTATCAGAATTGGCCTGGAGGAATTTTGCGTGCTCACCATACTACAAATCCCAGACTGCAATTCCAATAGCTGAACCTTTGGAGTAAATTCTTAATTTTGCCCCCCTCTCTGATTGTGTTTGACACCACTGGTGTAGTGTAATAATGTTTTAACCATCTTTTAATAACTAATAAATATTTAAAAAATATTTAAATGTATCAGTTTACTAACAGCCAACTGTCAGTTAGACATAAGACATAAGAAACCTGTATTAGTCCCGCAATGGGGAAATTGCATTGGTCCTACAGAAAAGACCATGGCCGCTGAGGGGTATCCGCGCCAATTTTGGGAAATTGGGGTCTAGAAAGGGGGAAGGAACAACAGGAGAGAGGAGGAGAAAAAAGCAGCTCCCAGACTTCACTCCTCTGGAGGAGTACAGTGTGGGACCACTAAAAAACCTCAGCAACATAAGCACATATGAACACACTTTACAACACAATAAGACAAAAACAACTTGCACCGGGGAGGGGGAAAAGGGAGGTGAAGGTATTCCAGCTCAGACAGGCAGCTATCCGTGTCATCGGACCCCGCCTGTTGGACTGGATGGGTAAAAGCTACGAAGGCGTGGGATTGGGGGTAGGGAGGTGTAGGTGTATGTGCATGTGAGTGAGTGTCCTTGTGGTGTGTGTACATAAGCCTGGAGAGTTGCTTTGTCTAGCCTCCCAGTCAGAGCCTCAGTTCGCAGGATGTCATCGCGATAACACAGCAGGTTGCCATGGAGACGTCCCTGATTGGGTCCCAGACGAAGTCAACCATCACAGGTGTCCGTGAAGGAAGGGGGCAGGGATGGGACAGAGCGTCTCACAGCAGCGATCTCATGGGGTGTTTGTTCCAGCAGCGGCCTTGGCCAAGGCCCGCTGGCTCCGGGGTCCAGATTAGAATATGATTGTTTGGGTTAGGGCGAGTAGTCGCTTTTCAATAGACACGGCTTACTCTGTTTGTCCATACTGGTCTCCAGGTCCGTCCATTCACCTTTGCAAAGCCGAAAGCTTCTCCATGATGTTTTCCATGTTGCGGCTACTGACCACATTCAGAGCACGAACAGCCTTGTCCGAGGTGGTATCCATGTTGCGGTTAACAATCACAGTCAATCTCTCCGAGGTGTTATCCATGTTGCGATTTATAGCCACAGTCATTGCGCTCATAGCTCTCTCCATGGAGATCTCCATGGTGCGGTTGCCGGCCACAGTCTGAGCGCTAACAGCTCTGCACAATTAATACGGGCAGCTTCAAGGGGCTTTGGACTGCTGACACTGACCAAATTTTCTGATACACCAGGGCAGTGCCTGATCCAATCAGCAGAAAGCCTGTTATCATGGTTCCAAATATGTAAAGATCCTCGATGTCCTCAACGGAAAGAGTCGCCAGGCACACGACCCTCCACTTCTCCCAGGAGTCCATCGTGTATCCAGCAGCAAACGTTCCGTCAGGGCAGGTAGGTTCCCCCGAACCTAAGCTTCTCGTCGAGAAGATTCTGTCAATTGCGTCGAGAGACCTGGGGCCTCATGTACTAACAGTTGCGTAGATTTCCTACTAAATCGTGACATAAGCTCAGATTTACAAGCATTTCGAAGCACATTTCCTTTGTACATCCCGATCGAACGTACCGGACTCCTCCCCGCCCACGCCCCTTTTAAATATGCAACTCCGTGTCCACGCCTCTTTTAAATATGCAAATTATATTTAAATTGACCCTGCACCTGAGATTCCCCTGTCTGCGCGATCAGAAAACGAAAACATAAGAATGAGCCACAATGTTTACTTGCATTTGCGCATTACGTATTACAAATTCATGCGATGGCGCTTTTATAGAAATGTGTGTGCAGTCGATAGCTCCGATTACATTCAGAAAACCTCCTCTCGCTGCAGATTGCTCTTAATGTTGACCTGTTCAGATTATATGGGAATTTGATATACCTGGCTGACATGCTTATAATTCCGTCCCACATGGCTTGTATGGTTCTGCACAGCGCCGGCACAGTCCCGATCGGTCGGCCAGCTCCCTCTGGAATTCCCCGGTTGCGAGGAACCCCAGTGTGGTCAGTACCTGTACGGACACAGGTAACGCATGGCTCCTTGCCGTGTAGCGCTCCAATGCCGGCCGAAGCTCTGCGCACAGTTCCAGAAGGATTACCCTCGGGAACCTAAAGCGGCTGATGAGCCAGTTGTCGTTATTAGCCAGGAAATCATCTCTGTCTCTGAATGCATGCACGCTCTCTTCTTATTGCACCGTTTGCGATATCTTCTAATAATGCTAAGGCTGCCATTGTTGTTAACGACATTTTCTGCACCTCTTTGCGCATGCTTTTATATCCACTCATATAATTACGGACACCTGGGTGTGTTAATTGTTCATCAGTGCAAATTTGTCGTGTTTCTCTGATGTGCACATCACAATAGTTTTCACAGTTTTATGATGACAGTTTCCCGGCATGACCTCTAAGTGTCGCCAAAGGATCCACATCTGTAGAATCATACGTACGCCAGCCACGTAGTTGCCGTAGGCACGTACAAAATTCACGGACATTTCTCTCTTGATACATCTGAATACTCACGTGAGAGAGTATGTACGGAACGTTTTTGTACGTACGCAATGTTAGTACATGAGGCCCCAGTTCACTAATTCCATGATTTAGGATTTAGAGAGCAGTGCAGAAAGAGGCTCTTCAAGTTTGAGACAAGACAGGACGAGACGTAAGAAGCAAAGCAGGAAAGATAAGGGAGAGGAGAGAGGGAGAGATGCGACCGCCTCCGTCGAGAGCTAGAGAAAAATACCCTCTGTACCTTCTGCATCTTGAAGATAGTCTCTCCAGAAAGTAACAACCATCTCCTCAGCAGCTCTCTTGTTGCTCCCTTCTGGAGACAGACAAATGCTGAAAAGATCATCCACCTGGTCAGCATTTAGGGTGCTTGACTCATAGCAGAACAGGGGACGAAAACTGTCTGGATGCCTTCGGATTTTCTCCGGGACCCCTTAAGTCCTTCACAGAATCTATAAAAAGAACATAGATCAATTCAGTCACATAAAAACAGTACCTGTTGTGAAGTTAGTCTAGAATATGTTCACCAATGGGTAAAACTCTGATACCTATTCTGATTAACCTGACTGTGAACAACTAACTCTGAATACCTCTAGAATGGACCTTGAACCCTGTGGATGACCTGAAACATGACAATATCCTGTACCAGCAGGTTCCTGTCTCTTATCGACCGCATAGGCCTCAGACATCCTGCATTGGCCAAGTAGTCAAGCAGAGGTGTCATTGACTTCTCAAGGTCTTCAAGGGTTGTACTTTCTGATACCTAGCATCACAAGGAGCATCACAGTGGTATATTATAGAGGCAGCTTATTAGTTTTAAAAGACCCAAAGCCCAGAAGCCTGGATAACTACATGAGCCCCATATATCATGTAAGTGTTCATAGAGGTGCAAGTTAATTTGTACATTGCTATAAACTTTACAAATGAGTGACTGACCAGTTTGACCTTTTCCAATAGTTCTCCATCAGCTGTATCTTCTAAGACTGGATTTGCTGTCCCATTAACAAGAAGGGAATGTTGGAGAAAGGAAGTTTGGTGGGGGACCACCATGTACAAAGCTTACTGCAATGGCTCTGCCAGCTGCGTAGTACCAGTCCTCTCTTAGGGGTACAAACAATCTTGATCTGATAAAAACATTAGCACTCAGTACTAAATAAAATCACATCTCCATTGTGCTATTCAGTAATTTGTAATTGTTCTAAAGTTAAAATTTGCTTCATGTAAATTAAAATGGCTTTCATTTTTCTTAGAGAAAATAGAGAAATTACCAGTACTGTCAAGAGCCAAGTTCTTGTTTTCTTTTCCCTCAAACATGGGTGAACTGGCAATAGTTTCCATCAGCAGTCGCAAAATCTGAGAATTTTACGAAGATCGTCAAGTTGGGATCATAGGACACTCTTTGGAAGCCTCGCATGGCTCCCTCCCAGACAGCAGTGCGGTTTATATTAAATTTGCACTGATGCTTTGTACTTATTTTGCTTGAGAGTTCCAGCAGTATCTCTTGGACTGGGCCCTTTTCTGCTCTATAAAAACAACATCACATACGAAGGATTAGATACTCAATGATGAGACATAATTTAGAACAACCCATTTTTGGTTCAAATCAACCAATAAAACAATTTTTTTTGTTTGTTTACTTTATTTATTTTTGTTTTTCATTTTACTGAAATGATGGAAACAAATAAAAAGAAAATTTGGAAAAAAAAATATGTTTATGTCACTGTAATGTTCAGATAAAAAGGTTTGTATCAATTAACACACCACATCATCTTTAGCAATGTGATCTATCTAGCTGTGTTTGTGTGCTACTCAAGTTTGACCCTCCAAACTGGCAAGAATAGCCTTGTTTAATTCCTCGTCATCAGAAGAGGAGTGAGAAAGATTAGCAACAAGTGTTAAATATGAAGAGTAGTCTTCATCATGCCTGCTGCTGCCAGGGTTACCATCACCTCTGGCAAAGCAGCTTCCATCCTGACCACTAGTACCAGGGTTGTCATCACTTTGGTGCATTTCTCTCTGTCTCTTAACAGCACTGCTTTCAGAGGGTTAGTGCCACAGAGGTCATGATCAGCACCGATATTGACAAGGACGCCATCTCCATCACAGCTGTTAGACCATGTAGTAGCCCCTGTGTTTCCATGGCTGCGTATTTGCAGACCATGAACTTCAACACAATCATCCTTTCCATCCTTGGTACTTGTATACTGTCTTGATGGGAAGGGGGAAAGTTCATCTTCTTCTTCTGAGTCAGACTAAAAGAGAACAAAAGACAACCAATATATATATACTTTTGATTTATATCTCAAAAAACTCAAATCCATTACTTGAGATTAAATAACCATACTGAAAACAAGTTACGATTTAACTGTTTAAAATAAGGATAATTTATTGGTGCTTTTCTCTGCAAGTACTGATCTCAAACCTCTCAAAAAGATGACAGGGATGCTTGCTGAAGTGCTAGTGGTGGTAAAGCAACTTTCAAGAGATGTGCAGTTCATCATGGGGGAACTGGCCAAGGATAGAACCCCAGCTAGTGGACCAGCCACAAGCCAAGAGCCGTTCCCCATCCAGCTGCCCATCACCAACAAGGAGGAACAGAACAGAGGCAGTCCGACAAAAGATGGTAATTTTTTTGATAAACTGAGCTGCATAATGAGACATTCTGCATTAGGCGGGGCCTTACCAGGCGCTACTGGGCCTTACCGTGCACCCCACCCCCAACCCCATAATCCAACAAAACCAACTTTTTTTGAAAGGTCTGACCATGCTCAGCGTTTAACGGCATCAATAATTCTCAGTTTGAACATTATTTTAATTTCTTACCCTGTACCCATGGATGGCAACAGGTTCAATCTCCGTTTAGATCAGATAGCCCACGCGGCAGCAAATGTAACCATGATCGCAAAACCCGGAAACCTTTCAACCCACACTTTTAACCCACTTTTGAATGGTTGTTGAATATAAATTAATTTAAATGAATTAATTTATTTCATTACTTTTAGAATTTTAATGACTGTCTGATGATTTGTTTCTTCCACAAATAAAATGAATTATTTTTAAAGGAATAGTTTTAACAAAATGATTTTACTTTACAGCCTGGGCTACAATTGCTACGTCACTCTGTTGATGTTCAAACAAAACAGAGAGCGAACTCGCTGCTCCCTCCCCCTCACTCCTGTGCAACTGAAACTCTCCTAAACGCGCATCTCGTCGGTTATTGGCTGGAACACTTGTTTGGGGTGGTGAACACTTGTTGATAGCAATTGTTCTTGTGTACAGATCTCGGAGCCTAGGCTGCCTACAGAGACGCGTTTTTTTGACGGCCTGCTTACGGGGCAGGCAGCTAGAGGATCGTTAGGAAAGATTAGATGAATGTGATCATTTATGTTTGGGCCTTTTTTGGGCCAGAAATCGCTGATACAACCTTTAATATTCCTTGTGCTGTTTTAACACAGTAACACTGATGTGCATTTATACTCACTATAATCATACACCCTGTACCCGTTTCTATCGCTTTTATCTTGATGTTTTGTTTGTTGTGTGCTTTTACCTTATTAATGATCTTTTATGCCCTTTTTTGTAAGGTGACCTTGGGTGTCCTGAAAGGCGCCTCTAAATAAAATGTATTATTATTATTATTATTATTTAAGGCCAAACTAAAGTATTTTCGGTCTCTACACATCGTAAGTGTAACTGGACTGAATGAGACAATTTGGAAAAACGTAGGCCTAACTGCCATCTCCCTCATGCCTCCATGGGTCTGCTATAAGGTGCCTGTCCATAACTTGGTCTATGTTGCATGGAACATTATCTTTCAGCAGGCAGCAAGTTATTTCAACCCAACTGATGCAATGAGTATCTTATCATTCCTGAAACAGCATTTTGGATTCATGTCTTTCAGTTGCTTCTCGGCAGTGTGACAGGAAGCTCACACAGCAGGCCTTCAGTGAGACAATAAAGAATTGGCTTTGTTATGCCCCTTGGCGTGCAGGAGGAATAAAGAAAAATTAGATGTAAGTGAATTTAATATTCCTAATATTCCTAAATAGCTGTTGCATAAGTTGGTCTGCAAAATGTTTCATCGTGAGTGCTGACATGTTGTCCCTGCTTCTCTCCCACAGTGTCCTCTTCATATGGGCTATGGCCAGGGTTGGCCCTGGGTTTTGTTCTTTGCATTAAAACAAGAAAAAAACAAAACAATCTAATAAATGGTTTTATCCATAGAAACTAAATGAATCCAAAATGTGTCTGTTGTTATTATACATTTACTATATTTACTATATTTACACTTATTATTCAGTTGGTCCTATTGTTGACGGAATAGTCTTACTGCTAAATAGTGTATTTCAGTGGAGGTTGATGTTGATTGTTCTGCAAGCTACATTGTCCATCACTCATTTTAATACTTAGATGATGGTTGAATCACCAAAGCCAAGTATCAACATTTCTGCCAAACCATATTTCAACGTTGATTCAACTGAATTTTGCTATGTGGGATACGTTACAACGCCACGCAATTCATTAACTTGATAGGCTAATTAATTAACTTGAACGGTGCAGGTAAAGTTGTATTTTGTTCAACATCTTGTCTTACTGGTTTCATTATCGTCATTGGTCGTTTCAGACCGCGAGCACGTTTATTTAATTCTCGCTTTTTCTGCGCCACCCTTGCTCTTTTTAATTTCCCACTTTGCAAAAACCCTTGCACTTCTGGTGCTGGAGCCAGGCTCCAAACACCACTGACGTGTTACGTCAGACTGCGTCTGCAAAAAATAAATAAAAGCTGCAAGTGGAGAGTGGAGTGTTAATTGAACACCGGCCCTCGCGGCCCGAAAATCAGACCGGCCCACCGGGAATTGTCCCGGTCCTCCCGATTAGCCACTCCTGGCCTGCTTTTCACCAACACAGAGCGTGCATTTTACCGTTATGTTGTTCTTGTCCTTTTCGCTGGCAATGTGCGTACTTCCACGATTCAAAAGCTGTCCTCTCTGCCATCTTGCCGGCGGTTCGAAAACACTCGCACGCAACCACACGCACACACACAGGTAACGTAGTTGAGTAGGGGACAGACGCATCATCACAACGCTGCGCCTCTGCAGACACATCCGCAGGTGGCACAGTACTGTCTGACAAAAAGCAGGCTATAGTCGGAATTTTTCTTTCCTTATCCAGAAAAAGTATTAAAAATTATTAAAGTAACGGATTACTTTTACAAAAAACTAACAAAGTTACTGATTACTTAACGCACGAAACTAAGGCCCTGTCCACACGTACGAAAACGATCTTTTTCCTATCCGTTTTCGCTCTACGGTTTCAAAAAAATCCGCATCCACACCTGATCCGTCTTTTCACGACTGAAAACGCTACTTCATATCCCAGGTCTATAGGCGGCGCTGTTTCAGTTTCAGAAATTCACCAAAAACGGAGAGGAAGAGGTGGCGCATGCGCATGAAGCTTGAGCGCTGTTTACAAATCGGCTTTCGAAGAAACCAAAAATTAGATTTTGCACCATAACAGGCTCAATATGTTCTCCAGTAGTAACGCAAGCATGTAGTCCTCCATTGTTGTTGATGTTGTTATGAGACGTTTCGCGAGATATACGAGGTGGAAGACTGCTCGAGGGGTGTCGCCATGGTGGCTATGGCGGTGATGACGTCATCGTTTTCAGAAATCTCCGGATTCAACCGTCCACACCGATTCGCAAGAAGTGCGTTTTCGGGCTATGCGTTTACGGAATTCGTGTGGACGATAGGCCAAAACGAATAAAAACATGTGCGTTTACGAAAAAATGCGTTTTCGTGTGGATAGGGCCTAAAGCGTTACCCACAACACTGTTGGCTATAAAGTCTTTTCTGATTCTGATTCATGGCATTATTGCGTCATAGTTGGACCGCACTGTTGCACAGTGAGTGACGTAGCGAGCCGTAAACAGTATGATGGGCATGACTGACAGCTACCCATCATTCCCGTTAGCGAGAACATTAAACAAATGAAATACAGTAATGGCCATAGACATATATACATAGACGCCTCATTGAGCAGGTTGACCCGCTGCTGCGATACGTCAACATCGCCGCCATATGGGCTCCTTGCACATAGCAACGGGTTAATACGTTAATACCCATTTCCGGTTTGGCGAAATATGGCGGCGATGTAAACAGCAAAGAGTGAAAAATGAGCCTTAAATAAAAACGAGAGTTTTTTTCCAGAGGCAACAGAAGAAATATCATGAACATTGTTGTGTTCCCACATGCATGTCATCAGCAAAATTTAACGGCGTTGTGAGTCACCACGGGTTTCCCAGCGATGTTGACCTCAGAAAGCAGTGGCTGGTGAATATTCGTCGGGATAAATTCATTGTTACAGGACACAGCAAAGTCTGTAGTTTGCACTTCACACCGGAACAGATAATTCAGCCGAAAACACCGGAGGGGAAAAGGCAAATAAAGAAAGTGTCATGTCTTCTGTTATGTCTTCCGTCATGTCTTGTTTTCGTCTTTTTTGTCTTGTCTTTTTTCATTGTCATGGTTTAGTTGTGTCTTTTGTTGTACCTTAAGTTCTCAGTTTTTCATGGTCATGGGTTCTGTTTCCTGTTTTATTTTGTTATGTCCTTGACTTCCTGTTTGTGTTCTGCGTGTTCCCTTTTGATTAGATTATTGGTTTCACCTGTGTCTCGTTTCTTGATTTGCTTCACCTGTGTCTTGTCACTCTGTTCCTCGTGTGTGTGTGTATATATAGCCCTGATCTTCCCTTTGTTCCTTGTCGTGTCATTGTCGTTTCATGTTACTTGTTACTTGTCCCATGTCCCATGTCCTTGTTCTTTGTCCAAGCCATAGTTTCATGCCATGTTTTGATAGTGTTTGGATTTTGTTTTCTTTTTGGATATCCTGCCACCTCAGCAGCGTTTTTTTTGATTTTGTGAGTTTTGTTCTTTGTTTATTAAAGAATCTTTTGCCAACTCCTGCCTGTGCCTGCATCTAGTCCTGCACTTGGGTCCTAAAATCCCATTCCCCGCTACCCCGTTGTGACAGAAAGGAGCTGTTGCGGTGTTGTTCCAGTGGAATGACTTCTCCAGAATAAGCACACTTCAGCCTGAGCTGGCATCAGCAGAAGATGATCATATGGACTGCACTCCTGCTGCTGATCATGACTATTTATCTGTCCCAGAACCCGCTTTTGTGGACTCGGCAGTCGACGAAAACACGAAATTAAAAGAAGAAATTGATTCATTAAAGAAAGAGATAGAGGAGCTGAAAATTAGCTGTAACGATTCGCCCACTCTGACGACGACATTCGTGAACAAGATACCCCTGACCTTAGTAACCTTAGGACCATACGTGACCATATTGTAACATTGTGTACCCTTTCTGTTCCGTTCCCATAGATTTCCCAGTTACCATAACCTCATGCTTTTTTGGAGATTGATTGAACCATCGGTGCATAAAATGGTTCATGCGTCGAGGGCCAAAGCTGCTGAAAAATTGAATGAAGCAGTAACATCTGTCCGTCCCACACACACGGTTGGTTTTTGTAGTTGTCATTACAGGTTATTGGTATTCCATTTTATAATGCAGGCAATAGATAAAAGACCGTTAAGTAAGATGTTGATTTACTCCGAATTTACAGTCTCAAGTGCCAGGTATAAATCAATAAATAAGGTGCCTGAGTAGCCTATTGCAGTCACAGTCCCACATTTGCAGTCATAGTGCCAATTATAAATAAATAAATAAACTTGTCAATAAGGTACACGAGTGTTCAGAGAAATATTGCACAAAAAGATATTGAACAACAGTGTAGTAGGCTATTGCATGAAGCCCAGGAACATGTAGAGTATTATTGCTGTTGTATTTTTAATTATAGACCAACAGCAGTAATGATAATTGCACATCCTTTTATCTATTAGACTAGAGAGGTTACATTAGGTTTAATGATGTTTGTGTGTGTGTTTTCTCACCAGAGACAATCATTGCAACCCATCGATGAGCTAGTCCTTTTCCTAATGTACTTGTCCGTGGGTTTAAAGGAGCAGGACTTGGTAAACCGTTTCAACATTCACATCTCTACTGTAAGCCGCATTATCTGTTTGTGGACCAACTACCTGTACACACTCTTGGGCTCTGGATTGAGCCTGAAGATGTTAAAGCTTGCCTGCAGCTAATCTGCACAAACATATTTTAAATGAATAGCTTGTAAATATAGCATATACAGTATATAGCATATACAGTATATACTGAATTAAAACAACTAAAAAGTCACAAGAAGCAGTGACGCAATTACATGACTTGTGTTAAAACTACACTGGGTGATCCATGATGTCCACTTCATTGTTGTTTTTGACCATTGTTTTGTTTTTTAAAGCCTAAAAAGAAACAAGTGTTTCTATATTTTGAATAAAACACAAGTTAATTTTAACAATAAGTTCACAATGCTTTATGTTGAGTTCTCAGGCGCATGAAGTCCACTAGAGTGGACATGTCTGGAACTCTATGAATATACCATATTTTTGGGAAAAAAAAGTTGAATATTTTTTCTCATGTCCTAAGAAGGATGCATAATTCATGCATCAGAGGGTTGCATGCATGCTTTTGTAACAGGAAAGGCGGTGCACAGATGCTCGTATCAGGTGCTAACTACAAAGTGATAACAGGGAGAAGGGCGGGAGTGATGGTCGCACCGTACTTCTTTCTCCAAGGCCGTGACCTGGATGATGAGGCGAAAAGCACCAGTGGAAAGTATAAAAGCACGAGCCTGTAATCTCTAAGTTAGACCTCGACAAAGACGCCGCTGTATGAACATTGGTTGATGTTGAGCTCTCCAAGATATCTTGATTGAATAAAAGTAATCTACTGTTTGCTACTCTGACTCTATGCTCGTTCCTGTTGGGCTATCAATGGACTCAGGGAGGTCTAGGGATTGACCTCAACAGCAACAACGAAAACAAAACAACAATAAAAATAATACTTACTAACATTACATTCTGACACTTATCAACGTAACACCTACTTAATTTAAGTTATAATAACAGTTTATGTGTTTATGTGATGCTCCTGAAGCTTCCTGGTCAGGAAGATCCCTCCGGCTCAACATCTGGAGCCTCAAAATACTTTAGAATTGCTCCTGCAAAGACCAAGCTCCTTGGGTTATCAAGCAAAATAAATCATGGCACATATTCCTATTGTATAACTGCAGTGATGTTGCAGTAATACAGAAAATTAAAAAGCATCTGTTTTTATATTAAATATTGTTATGTGCAGTGTCCCTTCAAAGCTTGTACCCAATTACCCAAATTAAAGTTGTCACGTGTAAGAGTTTTCTGCATTACACATTGGACTAGTTGAAGAAATAAAACGAAGATAAATGGTCCACTGCCACAATAGTCTAAAATACTAAACATGATGCCTCATATTTATAAATAACTGTAAAAAAAACCTATACCTATAACACACACACTAAACTTTGTAAACTTTGTATGCTAAATATATAATAATGTTAAGTGTCAAATATATAAGAGACAACTCATGAACTCATCAACTATGAACAATGACAGAGCAGACTACAACAGTAATAATAATATGAATATGAATATGAATATGAATAAAGGGGTCTGGAGGCAGTCGGTCATTCAGGACAGACTGTCCATTCACATGCGACATATTAATTTTATATTAGCCAACTTTCATGAAGCAAACACTGAATTTATAACAAAGAAATTCAAGCCACCTAGCTAACATTTATCCAGAGCTAGCTAGCTTACATGTATCCACAGCTAGCTAGCTGGCAAATAAACAAACTTGCTAAAAAAAACAACCTATCCAGACCAATACCTTACCTTATCTTTTGAACGTTTTTCTTCCTCTGTTTTCTTTTCTTCCGTCTTCTGCGCCACTGAGATAACTTCTTTTTGATGCCATTACCATAGACATATATACATAGACGCCTCATTGAGCGCTGTGCCGTACGTCAACGTCACCGCCATATTGGGGGAGGCAAACTGCAGCTATCACCCGGCGAAAGATGCCTCATTCTTGTGCTGCTTGGAAAAGTTTCAGTCGAATGACAAGCGAAACTCGATCCCACGGGATTACTTTTCACAAGTAAGACAGAACAATTACTTTTGATTGTATCTGATCATTAAAACATAATTTTGAGAACAGAATATGTATACTTGATACTACAAGTCCCGTGCATAATACTATGAAGTCCCGCGTTAAAACCAGCCTACAACCAAGAAGTCAATCGTATTTAACTAAATTGCCCCGAACTAACTACTCGGAGTGTTCAAAGTTGATTAGCAAACTTTTCTCATACTATGTAGGTTTCCCAAAGATGAAGGGCTGAGAAAGCGGTGGGAAATTCCTTTGAGAAGGGAAGGGTTTTCTGCTAGCCTGCCATCCAGGCTCTGCAGTGAGTATTTTAGTCCGGAGGACTTTGACAGAACAGAACTTATATTTGCACTGTTGTACTTTTTACGCTATTTATGTTGTGTGTAATACTCGGATGTTGTGCTAGAATTTTGATGTACACTTGTTCAGTGATAATAATAGGACTCTGATGTATTTTGTATTACACTCTGAGATCATTACAATATTTTATCATTTTATTTAGCTTGTGGCTAACATGAATAACTGGGTATAGAAAATAAATGAATAAAGCTGGATTGATATATGTGTTTTTTAATCTGTTGCACATACTGCTGTATAAATATAAGTATGTATATATGTTCTTTAATCTGTTTCCTTAAATAAGAGTATGGTTTAGACCAGGCAACGCAGTATTTTATGCCATTATTATTATTTCATTTTATTTTATTATGATTTGCAGACTTTGTTAATTTTGTTATTTTTTTGTCCCAATGATTGCCAATATTAGTCATTATCATATAAAAACGATTAATCAAAATCAGTACTATCTAAATGCTGGTGCTGTTTATTAATACAGATGTCTCATTTTCATGTCAGGTGGTTATTATAGACACAGATTCAGTATTTTGTATCATACAGTAACAGCTAAACACTCGTGAAAACGAGATCAAATTATAAAATACATCGAGTGGTTTGATGCCGACCTGTACACTGAACATATCAAGAATAGTTCACGTTTATAATCATCAGAGACCATTACAGACGTTGTTTTAGGTTCCTAACAGTTTTCTGAATATATACGTCCGTATGTGAATGTGTAAATGAGAGGAATTAATTTATAGCACTTAGTAGCAGACACTTAATAAAGTTCTCTCCATTGACTCGTATTGGTTCGCGGGGCAGAGTTGCCTCCCCCAATATGGCGGTGACGTTGACGTATCGCAGCAGCGGGCCAACCCGCTCAACGAGGCGTCTATGTATATATGTCTATGGTTGGACCCTCTACAGTCAATGTTCGACTGCACTGTCGCACAGTGAGTGACGTAGTGAGCCGTCGACAGTATGATGGACATGATTGACAGCTACCCATCATTCTCGTTAGTGAGAATATTAAACAAATGAAACACAGTAATGGCATCAAAAAGAAGTTATCTCAGTGGTGCAGAAGACGGAAGAAAAGAAAACTCAGAATTCTCCGAAATTTCTAATGTCACTGTAAATACATCTTTGACAGCCGTCGGAAGGATGCCTTGAATGTTTTCTCTAATGCCAACATTTTTTTGGTAAAGAAGCTGATGAAGTCATTACTACTAAGGGCCAAAGGAATATATGGCTCAACAGAGCTGTGGCTCATTGTCAGCCTGGCTACAGTGCTGAAAAGAAATCTGGGGTTGTTCTTGTTTTCTTCTATTAATGATGAATAGTATGCTGTTCTAATACTACGGAGAGCTTTTTTATAAGTCGTTAAAACTATCTTTCCAGGCTATGTGAGCTTCTTCAGAATTAGTGGAATGCCAAATTCTTTCTAGCTTTCGGGCTGCCTGTTTTAAACAGCGTAACTGCGAATTATACCAGGGAGCTAGCCTCCTCCGATTCATGACCTTCTTTTTCAGAGGAGCAACTAAGTTTAGAGCTGAACTAAGCGATGCTGCAGTGCCATCAACAAAATCATCTAATAGTGCAGGAGTTAAATTGTGGTTGCTGTCGTCCACATCATTGGCACATGGCACTGGGATATACGTGTCTTTTTCTTTACTATGGCTTGAAACGGGACCAGAGAAACCATTTTCGTTCCTTCATATGTACCAACATGTGTAGAAATGACAATAAAGAATCCTTGAATCCTTGAATAAAGAAGGAATTAATTCTTTATACCTAGTTACAGCATCATCAGATAAGCATCTACTGTAATGATATGTCTTTTCAGTTACTGTGTAATCCATTATAGTAAATTCAAAGGTTATGAGGAAATGGTCAGACAAAAGAGGGTTATGGGTAAATATTGTTAAACCTTCAGTTTCTATGCCGTATGTTAGGACAAGATCTAAGGTGTGATTAAAACTGTGAGTTGATCCATTTATATTCTGAGAAAAGCCAATTGAATCTAATAATGATGTAAATGAGGAGCTAAGACTGTCACTGACAACATCAACATGGATGTTAAAGTCACCTACTATAATGACTTTATCTGTTCTAAGAACTAAATCACATAGAAACTCAGAGAATTCAGCTAAAAACTCAGAATAAGGAGCAGGTGGGCGATATACCACAATAAAAAGAATAGTTTTTTGTGTCTTCCGGTCTGGATGAGCAAGACTAAGGGTAAGACTTTCAAATGAATTAAAGCTCTCCTTAGGTCTAGGATTAATAGATAAGTCAGAGTGGAAGATTGCTGCCACTCCTCCTCCTCTACCTGTGCTTCTAGGAATGTGATAATTACTATGACTGGGTGGCGTAGACTCATTTAAACTAACATATTCATCATCCTGCAGCCACGTTTCAGTCAAACTAAATAGATCAATCTGATGATCAGTTATCAGATCATTCACTAAAAGAGATTTGGATGAGAGAGATCTGATGTTTAAAAGGCCACATTTAATTTTCCCATGCTTCTGTTCTGCCAATGAAGTTGTTCTGATTTGTACCAGGTTCAAATGAGTAACTCCTCTGTTGTTGTTTTTTGGTTTAAATAATCTGTGAGCAGACAGAACATCTATAGAGTTTATAGAATTTTGGTTGTGAGACAGTGCTAGAGAAGCGGCAGAGAAGTGTGTAAGACTACAACTTACACATTGTCAGTTAGCCATGGCATAAACAGTGATGATTGTCCCAACAACTCTGGTGGGCAAACGCTACGAAGGTCCTTTATATACACTGGAAATCTCCTTGACGCATGAGCCAGGGCTTGATTTTCATTACGGGATCCAGTGAATAGGTCCTTGAGTTTTGCCTTAATAAACACATAAAAATGAAATATGAACTGTTAACACCTATAATTTATGACATCATTTAACACCAAAGGAAAATAAGACAGAGTTTGATTACCTTGTCATCATCCCCAGCAGCATACAAATGTGCTACAAATGAGGATTGCCCAATGCTTCCAGGTTGGGAACCAACAGGGGCAATTAGTAATATCATACCAAACTCAGAGTCCCAGCATCCCATGCAGGCCAATACACAGCTGTGTGTTGCACAAGGCCTCCATTTCTGTCTCCCAACTCCTGTTCATTTTTTCATTGTGCAGGTCCATCAGCACCCTTACTGTTTGTTTGAAGTGTGCTTCTTTCATCTGGCACAATGAGTACCTGACAGATGCAAGTTCACGATTGAACTGCTCTGCAACTGAAGAATTCACTTCAGTTCGTAGGGTAGGGCAGATGTTAAGGCTTCTCAGCTTTTCTTCTGGACGTCTCTGATTCTTTTGGTGGAACCTATCATACAGGGAGTACCTGTCATACGTCCCTGTGACTGGATGTCTTGCTGTCAATCTGTCACTTTCTGGCATTTCTGGCAGTAGTGGGAACAAGGACCTCAGTTGTTTTTTTCACTGAGTTACCTTTTTTTACACAATTCATCCCATAGACCATAGCTTGGGTGCTCACTACTTTGGAGGGATTCAGTGCTGGAGGGGTGGGCTGTACAGTAGGGGCAGGTGTTCTCTGAGGGCACAAAACACACTGGTGGTTGTTCCTCCTGAGTCCTCAGCTTCACTGGTAAGTCCTGCAGTCATGGGATGCGCTTTTGTGTTATGTAATCTGTCATTACACAGATGTTTTGCGCATTAATGTGGTGTGGATCACAGGTGATACTGCTTTCTACCATGTGACTTTCCAAGTCGTCAATGTCCTCCACCTGGATGTCTGAGGTGGCCACTAGGGTGCCTGGGGACTCCTGGAAAATCCACCACATTCCCATCATACGATGGATGCAACGGTGAGATATTCCCGTTCCCCGACATGGACAGTTCCACTGCCCTGCCACTGAATCAAAAGTGACTCTTGTCTGCCCAAATTGGCACCAGCTGTCTCTTTCATTGGTAAATACAGAAAAAAAGTACCACCGTTGGGGGAGTTCAAAAATTTCAAAGACAACCCGAAAAACACTGTCAACTCCACTGTTGACTGCAGCAGTGTTCAGTTCTGCACACTTGTCACCCCACTCAGAGGACTTCAGCCCTTTGCTCAACATGTCCTGAAGTGAAGTAGATGTAAGGACTGCAGGCTTGATGTATAGTTTGGCCTTGGTTGTCCTTTCCAGATGTGCAAACTCTCTTCCTGGGTTTCCAGATGACCGTGGTATTTGCATGAATTTCCTGCACTTCTGTACTTCAGTCTATTTTCTGTAAAGTCGTGGATTTTATGACATGAATGGGCAATACCAGACTGTGGGGGGCAGCCGTGGCCTACTGGTTAGTGCTTTGGGCTTGTGGCTGAAGGGTCGCCGGTTCGAACCCCCGACCAGTAGAAAGCGGCTGAAGTGCCCTTGAGCAAGGCACCTAACCCCTCACTGCTCCCCGAGCGCCGCTGTAGCATGGCAGCTCACTGCTCCGGGTTAGTGTGTGCTTCACCTGTGTGTTCACTAATTTCACGGATGGGTTAAATGCAGAAATCACATTCCATGTATACACAAGTATACATGGCCAATACCACTAATACCACTAATTCTTCTAATTCTCTGTGGTTGTATTTTGGGGTGACATATATTCAATTTTTCACATCAACACAATTAATTATTATTCAATTATACATCATTCTGTGTTTTTCAGTGCGTTTGTTTAACAGGCTACAAACATACAGCAGTCATCATAAGAAGTGTGAGGAGCAGTATTTTAAGTTCCAGATCTGTCAGGCAGAAAGAGAACGTCAGCACACCCACCAGCTTCAGTTCAAAAAAGAATATTTTGGTGCACTATATAGCATTGAGTGCAGTGAAAGTTATGTATGTTATTTAGACTATTAAAAGACAGGAATTTATCATTTAAATAGGCATAGAATGGATATCTAAGAAATGTCCTGTTGTCCCTCTCTTTCTCTCTCTCTCTCACAACTCTCTCATGTTGTAGATAGCAAAATTACAATTAAGGTGCAGTATCAAAACTGCAAGAAATACATCAAGTTACAAGATGCTGATTTTGAGGAATTCATTTCTGAAGGTAAATGTTGCTATTGTTATATGAAGGAAAGAAACGATCAAAAAATACTTTTTTTTTCTTACAGAGTGAGACAGTGATATGGCATCTTTCCTGCTGCTCCTGCTTATCCTACCACCTCAGCCTACTAAAAAGAAAACACAGAAAATCAGTGCAGCTCAGGCCATGGACCATCTAGTTGTGTTTCACAAGGTATGTATCAGGCCACAGTATCCAATTTAATTGGGGAATGTGGCACAGACAAAAAGACAATATTACAATGTAACTTGTTACTTATGTTACTTATTATTTCCCCCACAGTCATGTAGGAGCCTAGACGAACACACTGAGAACCAGGAGGGACATCACCAGCCATATCTTCTTGCGTCTGGAACCTGCAAGCAGGCCATCAGCACTTACTACATTGTCATAGACAAGAAGCTCATCCCCTGCCAGGGAACCACGTCATTGGCAGCTGTTCAAGGACATAACCAAGTCCCTTGAAAAGAAACACCAAACAGCTATTGCCTATGATTGGGAATCATTGTCTGCCAAGGGTATTGAGTCTGGGCGTGTCAAATCGAAAATACTGACTGATGTTGAAAATGGTGATTTGATTTCAGAGCATGTTCAGATTGATATGTCAAGTGACATACATGAGACAGCTTGGGTTAAACATAATGGTATTGAATATCACACTGGTCTTGTTGTTTGCACTGATTTTGTTAATGATATGCCAGTGTTCATGAAGATAATTTGCATTTTTCTGCGAATGTTTTTTTGGTATCAAAAATGGAGACTATATTTGTGGAGCATTTTCATGCTTTTCGTGTTGTTGACAACATGCATAATGTTTCAGTTGTTAGACCTCATGATTTGAGACACTTTAAGCCCTTTGATGTCCAAAGGTCTCATGGTTCAGACTAATTTTTGTATATTGTGCCAGACAGCTGCATTGTATAGAGCAAACTACAGAGCTACCTCATGTTTCGGGCACTACTGTACATGGTCACTGCACAGGGTTGTTGTGCCATTTTTCTTTAAAATTCATTCGGTCTGATTGTCTTCCTGATTCCTGATTGTTTCCACCTGTTCCCCATTACCCTCGTGTGTATATATGGTCTGCGTTTTCCCCTGTCCTGTGCGTCACATTTCATGTCTTTGTGCTTACCAGCCTTCGAGTTCTCAAGCCATTGATGAGTATTTTGTTCATGTTTTATTTTTGTCACGTTTTTCCTCTACGGAGTGATTTTTCGTTTGTTACTTTGTTTAGTTGTGATACTTTGAGTTCGAGTGAAATAAAGTTCCTCTGGTTTTTGCTACCTGTATATCTGAGTCCTACTCCTTATTCCCCGGCGTGTCAAGGAGTGATTATTGTTATACCAACCAAGTCACACCAACTTGGTGTTCTTGTCAGACATCACAGTGTTAATATTTTACACTATAATAGCTTCTTAGGCAGCACTGTCATAGTGTTAATAATTTTAACTATTTTGAAAGTGTTAATTTAACACTTTACCAGTGGTTCCCATATAAACCCTGGGAAAGTGTTAGTTTTGATTCTGAGGGTGTTAAATTTACGATTTCAAATTTGCTGTGTACAATTGACTTTTACAAATACAATTATTACTTCGCAGTGGCTGATTTGCAGGTAGGCATGCCCTAATAAAAGAAAACATAAATGTAACATAGGCTTATATAGTTAGGCTGTCCACTGCACAATGTCAAGTTAGCTGCTGCATATGTACTTTTTTCTTGACAGAGCACTAACACACAAACTTATGTTGGCCTACCTGAAGATTTGTATAGCAGCCATCCACCAGTAACTGTTCCCAATTTTGTGAATAGAATGTTGAGGGCATAACATAACTGTAACGAAAAAAAATGGACAGAAGTGTAATCTCCAAGAGGAGTGACAAAATTCATCTTTCTAATCAGAAATAACATAAATGACACTGCATTACAAACTAGCAAATCATTGTAACTTCATAGCCTGAACATAATATGCAATACAACTAGCCCAAACAACTAATTGCACGTTATCACCTCTTCATGTGTTGTACTTTCATCTAGATGAGCAGTCCTAAGGCCCATTCCTGCACGTATATGGACTAATTGTTCCTGCGCTTATGTTTTTTTTTCACATTGCTTTGGCAACAAATAGAAAGACATGACTTGCTGCAGGAAAGCCTCTTCCCTCTGCCCCTGGAAAATACCTGAGGGGTATTGCACAAAACTAGGATAAAGAAATCCAGGATATCTGAGAAAGCGCGGCTTGACCTAGCCTGCTCGGCGCATCCTGGCTTAATTGGTTGCACGTTTGCCGAGCCAGGATGAAAAGGCGTGGCTATGTTAAGCCAGATGAAGATAGATGAAATAAGTGCGTGTTCACGGCACACTTCAATAGACCTCGCAATCGCTCACAGAATCACTGATGAGAGCATGGATAGAAGTCGCGCGACATATTTCACGGCCGCGGAACAACAGCTCCTGATGGAGTTTTATGACGAAGTAAAAGAGTTGATTAAAAAAAAGGGCAATACTTTTGCCATAATTAAAGAACGCGAGAAAGCCTGGCAGACAATAGCCGACCGGCTTAATGCATAAGTAGTCCAAAACTGTACAATTAATAAACAGTGCTCCATGGAAACTGTCATAATTGGACTACAATTAAAAAGGACTAAATGAGTTACTTTTCAGTAGTGATGGGTCCGGCAACACCGATGCGTCGGCGCATGTGTCGAGCTCATAGAGCGAAACCTCGTATCGGTGCGCGTATCGTGTTAAGAAGTCACGTGACCGATACAGACGCTGTTTCGTTCGTCACCGACGCGCCAAACTGTGTTTATAAGGAAGCGCAACTGTCAACGGGATGGTGTTTGCCAAAAACAAAAAAAAAAAACACAAAAAATCCTGGAACTGTGGAATCAAGTTGGAATATGGAACCCCAAAGAAAGAGGAAGGTCTCCGCCGTGTGGGACCATTTTGATCTTATATCGGCAAATAAGGTATATGTTTTTATTTCATCCAGTTGCTCTGTTTCCACTTGATCTGTCAGAATTCAAATCAATTTCAAATGGACTCTTAGTTTAAATTACTCATTTTATTGTCTGCAGGTTAAATGCCGCATTTGTTTGACCGAACTATCTAACATAAATAAAAGCACCTCCTCAATGCTGGGACACTAGAGTTAAGCACGAAAATGCTGCGCCTACCTATTAAAAAAATAAAAACATTGTAAAAAAAAAACAAAAAAAAAACTCTCTGCCTCAAAGACAAGTACATAAGCACATTCACTATAGTTTACACATGTCCACATTATTTATTGACTGTACATTTTAAAGATAAAATATTTTTTACATTTAGATTAAGATATAAAATAACACAATATAAACAACAATAACAAATGATATTCTAGGTCAGTGATCCTAAAAACCGGTCCATTTTTGTGTTTTACGCTAGCTAGCGGAGCTTATGTCGCCTGCCTGCAAACGTGAGTTGTGCCAAGTTTTGTAAACAATGCCACATGGCCACTTTCATTCGCGCTTTCCGATCAGCTGCGTGAAATGTATTACAATTTATCGCCACAAGATAGCAGTTTAAGCGGCATTGCCGGTAAATAGTGGATTGCAATTTGCAATTAAAGGCAAGTGGCAGTGTGATACTGTAAGCTATGCGAGCCGCCAGTTATAGCTTGACGAGCCGCATGTGGCTCGCGAGCCGCGCAATGAGTAACTGTGTACTAGGTAATTCAATCAGTATGTCAGTGGCGTCTGAACCAGGTGGCCTGCAATAATGTTTATGGCCCAGCAGGTGTCCCTATTGAGTGACACAGTATCGACACAGTATCGATACTATTTGGTAATGTGCCGCAACGCTTCACGAGGCCTCATCTGCCCATCACTACTTTTCAGGTTACTCAGGAAATGTAGAGTATGATTACGTGCAAACACAATGTGTGTGTTTAATCTGTTTTTCTGCACGCTTAGTCATATTCTGACAGGTTGTAAGGTTAGTCTCTCCCAAGGACGTTATACCTGGCGTCACAATCAGGTATTGAAATGCTTAGCAGCTGCAATAGAGGAAAAACGGGTGAATGTAAATTCCGTGGCCGTTAACAGAGAGAATAGATGTATTAGGTTTGTGCGGGAGGGAGAAAAGGCTAGAGGAGCAGGCTTCAGGCATAACACGGGACAGCTAAGGGTAGGGGGAGCCTGGGAGATGAGGGCGGACTTAAATAGCCAACTGGTGGTCCCAGGTTAGATAGCTAGCACTCGACTACGGCCAGATCTGCTGTTGTGGTCTGAGCCAGAGAAAGTAGTCTATTTCATAGAGCTGACTGTCCCGTGGGAGGATAGAGTTGAGGAGGCTAACGAGAGAAAAAGAGCTAAGTATGCAGAGTTAGCAGCAAATGCAGAGCAAAATGGATGGAGGGCTTATGTCCGCCCGGTAGAAGTGGGCTGCCGTGGATTTGTGGCAAAGTCGGTCATTGCTCTGCTGAGTGAGCTGGGCATACGAGGAAGAAGCCAGAGGACTGCGGTTAGCAATATGTCCCGGGCAGCAGAAAAAGCCAGTGACTGGTTATGGGTGCGCAGGAAGCATGCTAGCTGGGGAGCTAACTAAGGTAAGGATGTAGGCGGCATGTAGGCGGCATGTAGGCGGCATGTAGGCGGCATGTAGGCCGCATGTAGGCCGCATGTAGGCCGCATGTAGGCCGCATGTAGGCCCCAGTTGATTTGTTTGTTGCTTCAGCTCGCATCAACGGAGCGGAGCATGGTAGATTTGTTTGTTATGGATTTGTTTGTTACGTGCTTCAGCTTGCATCAAAGGAGCGGAGCATGGTAGATTTGTTTGTTTGGCTCGTGGTTATTAGTTTCCATACTAGTTGTTGATAGACATCGAGTGGTGAGGAAGAAAGGGTTGTGTGGAGGGGGGTGATTCCAGGACGCTGGAAATCACTGTTAAGCCTTCTTGAGGTGTCGTGGGCCTAACTTAACGAAACATCGGTGAAGGGAAGTGCCCACTTGAAAACCCCAATGATATGCTGCATACTGCTGTTGTTCAGATCATGTTCTCATGGTATTTGGTAGCCATGGTTTGCTGCTGAGCGGGCCATACAAGCCAGCAGCGTTTAGTTAGCCTAGGTAGAATATAGGTTATTGGTCATATTACATGACTGTAGGCTTGGTAGGGCCTCTTAGTCGAACAGGGCCTCTAAACGTGTTTTGCCTGGGATTTTTGCACAAGGGATTGTAACATCTTGTCCTGTGTATTGCTAAATGTCTCATGTTAGTTTTTATCTATTTTATCTTTCTATCCTTCATAAAGAACACACTTGTCTGGCCATAAAAGGACCTGGCAGCAAGTTAAAATTAAGTATAAGAACATTTTGCAGGCTGGTAAGTGACTTTGAATTAAATAACGGTGAACAAATGAGGTGAACAGATGAGGTGTCTGCTGACATGTTGAATATCTGTATGATTGTAGCAGTCAAAAAAAAGTCCATGGATCTGGCACAGGGGGCGGCCCACCCAGCCAGGATATGACCCCAGCGGAGGAGCTGGCGCTCTCTTTAAATAAAGGGAGGCCGGTGATAGAGGGGATCCAGGGAGGGACAGTAACTGACTCTGTCCGCTTCATACAAGGTACATATTGTAGTACTACTGCACATGGAACGCAATCAAATAAATATATTATACTGTCTGTCTCTGGATTTCCTTAGTGTCTGGGAACACAGTTACACTTTTGGAGCCACCCGAAGATGATCCGGTTAGTACATTGTATTGAAATCACAGGCTTGGTATGTCCTGTGAAATCTTAATTCAAGTTCTCTCAATACATATGGCAGAGGGAAGGAACATCTGCAGCTGAAGAATATACTTTGGCAGATGAGGAGACTGTGTCACTGGACTCCAGAAGGCTTGAGGTGTGTCAAGTGTTATGTAAATATCCTGCTTATTTAGTCCATAAAGGATATGAAGTCAGTGATGTGGTGCCAATAGAAAATATGTGTCACAGGACCCAGATGCTGCACAGTCTCCTAAGCAGCTTGGTAACATTGTGAGTATTGTAAGTAAATCTACATTATGCACAAATCCTGCTATGCTAATTGACATTTCTTTTACAGACATCACAAACTGTCAGAACTCTGTACAGCAAGCACTTGGAGAGACAGAGCTGGCAGACATTAAAATTAGACTCGAGAACAGAGATCTCCAAGAAATGGAGCTGGATCTTGAGATTAAATGCCGGACACTCAGGAAACTGGACCTGGAAATCCAGAAACTAGAAAGAGAGGTGAGTATTTCAGTGTACACAGTAACCAGAACTGCGATACAGTGTTTTAATCTTTGTTACTTTTCCTCTATTCCAGGATCCAAGCAACCAAGACACACTCTTTCATGAATATAAAGTAGAATTTAAAAGAACCACTGTTACGGCTAGAGCTTCACAAAAACAGGACTCAAAAGCACGACAGTCTTTGGGTTTTCAATAAACACAGTTTACTTTCCAGAATGAGGTTCGGTACACAAAAGGCAGTCCATAAGGCAAACAAGTCCAAAAAGGGAACAGGCAAGGGCAAAAGTCAAAACAGGCAGAGTCCAAAAAACCGAGAAATCCGAATACACAGGTAATACAAATGCTGGAACGACAGACACAGAGGTACAACGAACTGGCACAGAGAGGAGGACTAACAAACACTATATACACAAGAGGGTGGAGTGATAATGAGGCACAGGTGCAACCAATGAGGGCGGGGCAGACAATCAATACTGGCGGGAAAACACAGGCAGGAAGTGAAGTGGTCTGAAACAAGAGGAGAGGTGAGTTTTCACAATAAAACAGGAAACAAGACACAAGAAGGAAGAACAATGAAACATAACCTCACGATGAATGACGGGATGTCACAACCACCAATGCTAAACAAAATGCACACACCAAAAAGTGACATTTCAGATCTTTTATTTACTAAAGAGACTAAATCTAAAAATTAAGTGAAAAAACTTGCAATGTATTGCTCCCTCACAAGTCTGCCGTTAATATTGTCTCGGAAGATGGTAGCATTGTCCCAGTCAATGTCTATAGCCACTTGGGAGGGCCTCTCCTTTCTTAGGCCTGCAATGTTATGCAGTACTGCACATGCAGCAATAACATCACAGGCCCTGTCCGGAGAAACCCTCAGGTAGTGCAGGCACTGAAACCGAGATTTCAGAAGGCCGAAGGTCATCTCGATTCGAGCCCTTGTTTTGGTGTGTGCATGGTTGTAGGCCTGCTGTGGTGGGGTTTGGGGGTCTGCAAGGGGAGTCAAAAGGAATGACTGGCAGGCGTATCCTTTGTCTCCCAGCAGCACACCAGAGAATTCACCTGACAATACAAGATATCATTTAGAAAACCCATCAGAGTTACACACACTATGTCCAAGGGGCTTACAGTACAAAAAAAAAAGTGTGGCTTACCTTGTGAAAGACGCTCGTAAATTGGACTAGCCCGAAAGACTCTGGAGTCATGCACTGAGCCAGGCCACTTTGCCTCTAAATTGCTCACAAGGCAGTCAGCATCACAGATCATCTGAAATGTTAAGTTGTAACATATTAAGGTCATTAAATGCACAGAATTAATTTCTGTAGGTCATAACCACAAATCACTCTTACCTGAACATTGATGCTGTGGAAGGATTTCCTGTTGATGTAATCTCCCTCATGTTCTCCTGAGGGGCGTTTGATCCTTACATGTGTGCAATCCACTGCACCAATGACGTTAGGGAAAGCTGCAACAAAGAATAGTTAGTATCCAAGTGTGACTGATCAAATTAGACACTAATGGTTGCACATTCAAATTGAGGTTACCTGCAATCTTGTTGTGGAGGGGTCTTTTGTGGCCGGGGAAGGTGATGAATATGTTGCTGAAGGATTTCAGCGCCAGGCAAACACGTCTCACTGTGCAGCAAATGGTTCCTTTATTGGGGTTCTTTGCATCTCCAACAGAATAAAGGAAGCTCCCACTTGCAAACCATCTCAGTGTAACACATATCATCTGTGGTACAGTGAGAGCATGGCTTCGTGCCGTCTGGTGCTGTATTTTTGGACCCAGCAGCCTACATAAATACCTTAGTCCATCACCTGAGAATCTGTATCGTTCAATGAGATAGTCATCTCCAAAGGCCAACGGGTCTGACCTGTCCCGGAAGACTCTTTCTCCCCTAAATGCTCGTCTGAGGATTAGGGCTTCCTCATCTAGCACATCCTCCAGAAAAGGGCAAGCCATTATGAAGAGGGAACAGGTGAATGGGAGTTGGACCTATATATACCATATTGCCCTCGTCATATATTTCATTGAAAACACCTTTGCAACTTCATCGGCTGTGTTTTGTAATCTCACTTACTGCAAAGAAACACATATTTATGAAACCTCTGATGGCAATTTGACAAGCAGTCTTCATTAGCATAGCAATATAACACTTAGCCTGAGTAATAATACTACCATATATATATATATATATATATATATATATATATATACACACATATATTTATATAAATTACTATAAATATGTAATATTCTAATACAGGATAATTAAAATGATGCAACATACTTAGAAAGACCACGGTTATGCTGTAAAACCCATTAAATCCTCACAGGATTGACGGTGGAAATACAGGTGGATCACCAGGATTAATCTTAGCCTGGCTGTTAGCCTGGTCTGGAGCAGGCTAACAGCCAGCATGAGCATGTCTTTGGATGGTGGGAGGAAGCCGGAGTACCCGGAGAGAACCCACGCAGACACAGGGAGAACATGCAAACTACACACAGAAAGGCCAGTCGGCCCATGGATTCAAACCGGTGACCTTCTTGCTGTGAGACATCAGCGCTAACCACCTCTCCACTGTGCCGTCCTCCCTCTGTCACAACTGCAGTTGCAAATAAGATGGAACTCGCACCCATTCCCCTAGAACTGGATGAATTAAATGTTCTGGAGAGATATCTGACTGCAAAAATCCTGCCATTTGCTAAAATAGTGTCAGTACATGGAGCTGTTGTTTGCGTCCCGTCAGAGGAAGCCCAGCTGTTGCAGGTTAAGCTAAAACACCACATTAAGTACAAGGGACACCAACACTTCTACACTGTAAACATGAAGAATGTGTTGGCAGGCCTATTGAAACTAAAAGAGATGCATTCTGAATACAAAGATATAGCTATTGACAAGAACACTACTTTTGAAAGTCTCTCAGGTGATCAGCCACTTGAGACACAACGCAATATTGTAGAAAGTGTAAGTTCGTTACAGGTTGAACAGCCCAGCCAGCCAGAAAGAGAAATTTCAAGCAAGATGCTTCAGGATAAAGAGGAAGTCGAGAAACTGATTCACAATAAAGACGCAACACGCTTCATGATGCCTCTGAGAGGGACTCCAGCTTATTGGGAGCAAGCACTTAAGATCTTTATGCAATGGTAAGACAGCTGGGAAAGCCAAAATTTTTCCTCACATTTTCTGCTGCTGAAGTGCGATGGCCTGAAGTCATAGAGGCTATAAAGGTGCAACAAGGTGAAGCAGTGAACTTGTCAGAGCTTGACTGGAACGCAAAGTGTGACATTTTGCAAAGAAACCCTGTCATGCTCGTTTAAAAACAGAGTTGATGTCCTGATGACCTATTTGATTCTATCCCCTGCACAGCCCAACGGTGAGGTAAAGGATTGCTTTTATCGGGTCGAGTTTCAAGCCAGAGGTAGCCATATTCACCTGCTGGTTTGGGTCAAACATGCACCCAAGTTTGGAAGTGCTCTAGAAGAGCACGTGTACAAGTTCTTTGACCGATACATAACATGCCAGATGCCTGACCCAAACACGGATCCTGAGCTCCACAAGATTGTGTCTGAAGTTCAGGTTCACAGCAGAAATCATTCAAAATCGTGCAAGAAAGGCAATGTGGTGTGTAGGTTTGGTTGCCCAAAACTTCCTGTGGACCAAACCATGATCACCTTCCCAGACCCAGATGAAAAGGATGACGAGAATGATCAGCAGCAAAAGCAGGCAAGCACAAAAGCCAAAGGGAAACAAAAAGACAAAAGAGAATTTGCACAAAAACAGAAAGAGGCTAAGGAAAAGCTCTGACCACTGAGAGCTTTCCTGAATGACCCAAATGCCTCATTCAATGACTTGTCGGAGCTTCTTCAGAAATGCAAGTTGACCAATGAAGTTTACCTGGATTGTGCCTTAAATCTAAGCACTGGACGTGTGGTTCTCCTGAAGCGTGCTCCTAAAGACTGTTGGATCAACGCATACAATGCAGATCTGCTGAGAGCCTGGAATGCCAATATGGATATCCAGTTGGTTATTGATGGCTACAGTTGTTTGATGTACATGATGTCGTGTGTGTCCAAGCCTGAACATGAGATGACCGAGTTCCTCAGTGGAGTCATTTGTGAGGTGAAGAAAACGAATGTCAATGAACATGATGAAATGAAACAGATAATGCAGGCATACGTCAAACACAGAGAGGTCAGCGCTCAAGAGTCCGTGGCACGGACTTGCAGCCTACCACTCAAAAACACAATTTACACAAAGTCCTTTGTCTGCTGCTGTTTCATATGATGTATGAATACATGTATGTGGTAACAGTCACAAATGAACATAGCGATGGATCAGACAGGAGAGTGAGAGCCACAAGAACAAGGATTTATCAGTTAACAGAGGAAATAAACAGTTATCTCAGACAGGTGACAGAGAAAATAAGAGAGGAGAGAGACAGTAAAGGTCAATCTAGTGATACGCTACAGGAAACACAGCAAAGAGATGTAGGAGGAGGAAGCCTCAGGTTCTCCGTGGAAGGAAGAGGTGAGAGAAGAGAAGAAGCAGGAGAGAGACACAATCTATGACCTTAGAGACAGGGCAGACACTAGAGCCCCAGTGAGACACACTGATCCTGAACAATATCCAGTATTGGTAAAAAGTGCATTCCATGTCAAACAAGACCATGAGGGGCTGATTGCCTGTCTGCCTAACATTCATGAGGGTGATGGCAACAGGAGAAAGGTGTTAATTACATTTTAATAAACGTCATGAAAAGGACATACTTACAAATAGTGATAGACTGGAGACCTGTCTACATGTAACCCCCCTCTCAATGTGTTGTGACGTATGAACCAAAGAAAATGCTGCTGGCTTAGAAAGGGTTAGGGTTAGCAGCAAACAAACAAACCAAAAATATTTAAACACCTGAAAGCCATTGAGAATAAGTGAACATGGAACCCTCAAATAAATGAATGATGTGTAAACTATCCAGCCAGTGGACAATTCAAAGCTACACACTGTGTTTTAAGTATGAACTAAATTCAATTCAATGTATATAGCGTCAATAATAAAACAAATCGTCTAAAACCCAACCTGAAACCCCCAGAGCAAGCCTGAAGGCGACGGTGGCAAGGAAACAGTCCTTTTAACAGGAAGAAACCTTGAGCAGAACCCAGCTCATATGGAGGGACCCATCTGCCTGAGGCCAGCCAGGTTCAGACACACAATAAATAAATGGTGGTGGCTTGTAAAGCCCGCTCAGCAGGTAAATAAAACAAAACAAAGAAATAGTTAAGTAAACACATGAAAGCCACAGAGTACGTACATGTGAAACCCTCAAATAAATGAACAAAATGTGAAGCAAGCTCTTGCCTGATGACAGCTGGGATAGGCTCCAGCCCCCCTGTGACCCTTCACAGGACAAAGGGTTACAGAAGATGAATGAGTGAATGAATGAAATACTTAGAAATTGTCCCTAGATACTTTTGAATATCCAGAGAAAGCACTAAGGTGATGGTGGAAAGGACAAGCCCTTTAACAGAAAGAAACCTTGACCAGAAACCAGCTGACATGGGGGGTCTGTCTGCTGGACACATGTGGGGTCTGTCTGCTGGAAACAAACGGGTCTGCTGTCCCGGGCCCAGGATAGAGGGGGGGCCCAGAACTGGGGCCTCATTAAATTATGGAATAATTAAAAAACAAAAAACTAATTAAAATAGACCTATTTGTTGAAAAAAATATGTAATATTTGAGTCACAGCTTTTTATTTCTTTTCTTCCTAATTGTCCTTGAAATAGCGGTCAAGAACCCCCCATCCCCAACACAAAAATAGTTTGACCACTGATCAAAATTTGATGCTGCCATTTGATTGGAAGTTTCATATGCTTAAAATGCGCTGTCAGCACAAGTCCGGTGCTCAGAAAAGGAAATAAAAGAGAAGAAGAGAAGAAGAAAATAGAAGCCTTAAAGATTTTCTTAGTAAATATTTAAAAAAAGGTGGTGACGGTGAAGCTGGGACTAATAAAGTGAACGTAGAGCAATGTAAGAAACAGTGCAGCCAACGTTTACCGGCCTTGTAACGTAACAAAGCTCTAATGTTAACGTCTATTCGCTAGTATAAAAGCTTGGGACAACACGTTTTCAACAACAGCAACACAAGTAATGAATTATAATGCCCTGCTGCTGCATGCACATTGATTAGCAGCAACATGGTTGTCTCTGCTAGTCACGGCCTGAGCAGAGTATAGCATATAATCGTATAGTAATAGTATACAATGAGTGAGTGAATTACAGGGAGGCGTATACAGCATAGGGCTGTGACTTAAACATTTAATGTTGCATGGTACTCACGGTGCCAACACGTCACGGTTCCTACACAACAGTACTACCGTGGACTACGAAACTACCGCTCAACGCGGTGCCAGTTTCTACTGTGTAGCACTGTGTCCTCCTGCCACACATGGCGAATAATTTAACAAATTAATTCACATATTTCTAACCAGCCAGTATACTAGTCTAGTCTAATATATTTAACTTATGTTATGTTATGATACAAAAAATACAGATGTTATGACTCCTCAATCATCATGCTTTACTTTATATTCATGACAGAATGGATAACCAAACTGCAAGATCACAAGTCCTGAGGGGTATTGCACAAAACTAGGATAAAGAAATCCATGATAATTGAGTAAGTGCGGCTTGACCTAGCCTGCTCGGCGCATCCTGGCTTAATTGGTTGCACGTTTGCCGAGCCAGGATGAAAAGGCGCGGCTATATATAACCTTTATTTAACCAGATAAAAAAATCCATTGAGATCAAGACCTCTTTCACAAGGGTGACCTGGCCAAGAAAGGCAGCAGCACACGTCGTGGTGATCAATACAGACAAACAACAATTATAACAAACCAATGAAAAATAAAACATAAAAAATCGCAGGAAATAAAATGCAGAGATTGCTGGTACAAGTTTAAGAACATAGGCACTGCTCGAACGATTTCCATTGACGTTTTTTTAAAATAGAGCGTAATGCTTCCATCAAAATAAGTTCTGACATTTTCAGTTCAGATTGGAGGGCATTCCAAGCGGAGGGGGCAGAGAAACTGAATGCTTTTTTACCCGTTTCAATTCGTACACGAGGAGCAGAAAAATGCAGAATGTCATTCAAGCTTAGGGCATAACGACTTCTAGTTCTCTGAAGAAAAGAACACAAATATATGGGAACCAAGTCAAGAAGAGCCTTATACACTAGAGTCATCCAGTGTGTATATCGTCTTATCTCCAAGGAAGGCATGCCAGCTTTCGCATACAATTCACAGTGGTGGGTGAGGCGGCTACAACCAGTGATAAATTTCAGAGCACAGTGATAGACAGGAGTCAAGGACTGAAGGCAGCTGGTTGAAGCTGACATATACACAACATCTCCATAATCAATCACAGGCAAGAAAGTAGCTGACATCAGGAACTTACGAGCTTTAAGGGAAAAACATGATTTGTTTCTGTAATAGAAACCAAGCTTCACCCTTAATTTGGAGATCAAATTTTCAACATACAATTTGAATGAAAGCTCCTCGTCAATAATGAATCCCAGGTACTTATAACTGGTAACCAGCTCTAGCGTTTCACCCCGGACAGTTTTGATTTTGGGGATATTCTCCATGGGAACAGATGAATTTGAAAAAAATCATTAGCTTGGATTTATCAGCATTTAAAACCAGTTTCAATTTCTCCAAACAAGTCGGCACTTCATCAAAGGCGGACTGCAAAAATTCAAATGCCTAAACAAACGAATGTGAGCAGCAGTAAATTACAGTGTCATCCGCATAAAGATGGTATGAGGCATTTGACATGTTTGCACAGAGATCATTTATGTAAATTGTGAACAGAATGGGTCCTAAGACTGAGCCTTGAGGTACACCTTTTGTGACCTCAAGAAAGGTGGAGCTAACTCCAGCCATCTGAACACATTGTGTTCTATTTGCCAAATAATTAGCAAACCAAGAAGTAGCTTGTTTGGAGATGCCATTCTTGAAGAGAGTTTCTAATAGAATATTGTGATCCACAGTATCAAATGCCTTAGACAGGTCAATAAATAGAGCCACACAGAACTTTTTCGAGTCCAATGCCTCAAACACATCATTAAGGACTTTCAAGGCAGCAGTAGCAGTGCTGTGCTGCTTCCTAAAACCTGACTGAAGGGGATTTAGAATGTTCCTCAATTCCAAAAAATCCTTCAGTTGATCACAGATCAATTTTTTAAATACTTTGGCTAAAATACATAATTTTGAGATAGGCCTGTAATTGTTCACATTTCAGGGTTCACCTCCTTTTAGCAGTGGGAGGACAAAAGCAGATTTCCAAACTTTAGGAAGTTTGTTTGTACTGAGACTTAGATTAAAAATAGTCGTTAGAGGCTCAGCAATTAAGTCAGCTGCCAGCTTCAGAAAAAATGGATCCAAGCTATCTGGACCAGCTGAATTTTTGGAGCCCAATTTTTTTAGCACACTATGGACCTCAGAAGTAGAAACAGGTTCAAAATGAAAAGAACAATCAACAGGGAGACGGCTTTCAACAGAAGTTTCATCAGTAAAAATGGTGCTTTTAGAATCACTGTTAAAAGAATCAAACAAGTGCCCTGCTGTGATAAAATGTTCATTAAAATAATTTAACATGGCACAATTATCGGTCAGGTTTCCAGTGTCTGTGACCAAATAGTTTGGCAGTTCAGTAAAGGGCATAGCAGCAGAAGCAGATCTCACAACATTCCAAAATTTCCTGGGATCATTTAGGTTTTTGGTAGTTTCAGATAAATAAAATTCTGATTTAGCCTTTTTGATTAGGGAAGTACATTTGTTGCGGAGTTGACGAAAATTGAGCCAATCAGCCTCCAATTTTGTTTTTCGTGCTCTGGCCCAGGCAAGATCTCTTTCTTTGAGGAGGTTTCCAATTTCAACGGAGAACCATCGATTGTTTCGCCCCTTTATCCTAAACTTACGTAAGGGAGCATGTTTATTGATTAACTTCAAAAATTCAGAATGACAGAAATTCCAGGCCAGCTCAACATCATCAAGGAGGGAGATTCGTTCCCACTCAAAGTTGGACAAATCATGCAAAAAAGCCTGCTCATGAAAAACTTTAAAAATCTCTTTTAAGTAAAATTTGTGGTTTAGTTTTGGGGAGGTTGGCATTCCTGATCACTGCAAAGGCACAATAGTCACTCAGATCGTTTCAGAAAACACCAGCATCAGTATACCTGTGGGTATTTGTTATTATAAGATCAAGGAGCGATGATCTTATGGGGTATTTAATGTTTGGCCGGGTTGGGCTGTCTATTAATTGGCTTAGATTTAATGAATCACACATAAATGTCAGGCCATCTGAGGCTGATGACAACCAATCAAGGTTTAGATCCCCCACTAAGACAAACTCACCAGAGTTTAACCCTGACACACAGTCGTTCAAAGACTTTAGAGCCTCACTGCAGGCTGAGGGAGGTCTGTAACAGCCCATGATTGTAAGGGACTGTCTCTGTTTAAATTCAAGTTTCAGTGCCAAAAACTGTTTGCTAATGGATACAGAGGAAAGGAGAGTAGTATGAAACTTATTTTTTATATAAATGGCTACACCTCCACCTTTCCTGGGATGATCACAGCGGAATACATTATAACCATTTATAGAGATATCCTGATCTGAGACTGATTTATTTAACCAAGTCTCAGACAACACAAGAATATCAGTTTCAGTTGTCTGTATCCAGATCTTAATTAAATCAATTTTAGGGAGCAGGCTCCGGGCATTCCAATGTGTTCTTCAGAAAGGGGCCTGGGTTAGGCTGAACATTGCCTGATAGTAAAAGGAGAAGAAGGATAAAACATTTTCGTTTTATATTAGAAGTTGAATCCTACGGAGCCCCCCAGGGGACACGGTGGAAAAAAAATGATGGGTGAAAAAAAAAGAAAAAAGGCAGGACTTTTGCGAGATCTCGCAAAACTTTCTCGGGATCTTGCAAAATGATGGGTGAAAAAAATAATTTAAAAAAAAGGCCGGACTTTTGCGAGATCTCGCAAAACTTTCCCGGGATCTCGCAAAGTATTCTGACCGGTGTTTCGCTATAGTCAATGGTGTTTCATTTACGGAAGAAGAGGAGCCATGGAGGACGAAGAGATGTCCCAAAAGAGGACATAAATCGAATGAGGAGAGACAAGGTGGGCATAGTAATGGGCTAATAACAATTCATTCATATTCATTAAAAATCAATTAATTAATGTAGCAACGCAGACCCTAAGTCAGTGACAGGGCATGAGCTAGGGCTAATGTTTAAGATAATGTTCGCGCTCATTACTTCCCGGCTCTAACCAGTATATATATATATATATATATATATATATAATACACATTGTATGTACAATATAAAAAGGCTCTATTGTTAGTCCTACGACCATAACGTTGTGTCGTTAGGCTGGTACAGTGAAATACAACGAAACTGTATCGTGACTACCTGTTCACTTGAATACAAATACGAAGAGGTAAGAAAATAATGCGTGTAGTGTGTCACGTTTTGTGGTGTCTTAAACAGGTTTTCATCTTGCTTGTCCTAGTGATGAATAACCTTTGCAGAACACATCAAATGATCAAACAAAAATTACGGCTACCTAAACTGGCCTCTCTCCACCCGAGTACCTGTCATCCAACCCTGGGCCGGATCAGTACTCCCAGGGGCCCCTGGGCACTGAAGTTCATGGGCTCCCTGACTGTCCAGTCAACAAACTGACAAATAAAACAGGCAATCGGGAGACTGAATCTTTGTAAACAACTATTTTTTGATCTCCTGATTGGGTGCTAATCAAGCACAAGGGGCAAGTCACGTTTAAGTCACGAAAAACAAATAAAATGAACTCGGATTGTGAAGGGCCCCTGGGCACGTGCCCAGATTGCCCATATGATAGAGCCAGGCTTGATCCAGCCTAAAGCTTCCGCTCACAGCACCCACGTGACCAAACAACCCACACATCACCATGGCAACCAGACCACACAAATCAAACCCAGAATAATCAATAAGTAAATCAAATTATGGCTCCTACAACCAGCTATATTCAGGTGCATTGAAACAATGCAGTGACACTGTTTTGAAAGGGGGGTATGGGGTGGGTTATGGCTTTGGTCTGTGTGTGTGTGTGTATGTTCAAAGCAAGCATCTCAAATATGTCTTCTAATATTTTATGTTTGCAGATTGACAAGGCAGTGTTACAGGTGATGAGTGATGACCAGATGGCCAAATATATCACATCCTACGGTGACCGAATAGCTGTCTTTTCATTTTGTAAACAAACTCAGACCGCTCAGTGCAGCACAGAGAAGGAGACCATTTTACAAAGACTAAGGGACAAAATAGGAACACGCAAAATGAAAGCAAAAACAAAAGGTGAATTTCAAAATACAGGTGAGGGGATGTCAAGACAAAGAAATGCTGCAGGAGAAAAGCGCTCAAGGAAGATTGAAATTGGATAGCTTCTTTTTGGCAGTAATGGCTACCAGCAAGTGAGAACCAGGAATGGTGGAAGAACAAGGCATATGAGTGTGGACAAAACGACAACTGTTGCACAGATTTTGGACATAGGGAAGGACCTCTTTTTTCCCAATGGGCGGTCAACAAAAGGGCAAGCTGCTGATTTTACATTCGATGTGTGATTTTAAAAGAAACAAAATTCCCCTTGATGATACTGTTGGCAGAATCTATGAACAAACTAGGCTGAAGCTGCTGAGATTTTACATTTGCACAAAAGAAGGCCTTTCAACAGATGAAGATTCGTTATCTGAGAATTTATCTGAAGGAGCAGATTTACAACTGGCTGATGGATGTCACACGGATTCAGAAGATGAAGATGTGATAACAGATCACCTGGATGACAATGGCAGTGACAAAAGCTATGAGGTATGTGGTAGTATGAAATATATTTGTAATCAATAAAATTATGATAATGACTGGGACAGATGGAATTAATTAGCCTGAAGATTACACTTAAGATAATAACTCATTTAAACTTGTACTTTGTACTTTGCAGTTGTATTCCCCAAGAGAGAGAGAGAAGTTAGTCATTTACTTGCACCCCTGTAGGAATCAGTTTTATATGTGTTCATTGTTTGCATATGTGGTCAGACACTTTTTTTTTTTTTTTTCAATTTTTGGATTACTGTATTTGTACAGGCTTTACTGGTTTAATAGACTTAAGTGGGTGCTATTTTGAGCCACATGTGTTTTTTGCACACCATTTAATATTATAATAATAAATAATAATAATAATACATTTTATTTAAAAGCGCTTTTCAAAATACTCAAAGAGACTTTACATACAAAAGAACATCAAATTAACAAAACAATGTGAGATGTAACAACAAAGAAAAAAAACACAATAAACTGAGCTATACATTAAAAGCAATTTTAAAAAGGTGTGTTTTTGTCAGGGATTTGAAGGTGGTAAGGTCGGTACAGTCGCGTATGTGTTTGGGGAGAGAGTTCCAGAGGGAAGGGGCAGCTGCAGAGAAGGCTCTGTCGCCCCAGGTTCGATGCTTGGTCTTAAGTGGCGGAGTTAGGAGGTTTGCATCACGTGAACGGAGGCTGCGGGAAGGATTGTGGCGATGGAGCAGGTCAGTTAGATAAGAGGGGGCCTGGTTATGGAGGGCTTTGTGTGTGAGGAGGAGGATTTTGAACTGAATACGTTGTGGAACTGGGAGCCAGTGGAGTTTCTGGAGGACAGGAGTGATGTGATCACGGGAGCGGGTGTGGGTGAGCAGACGTGCAGCAGAATTTTGGATGTACTGAAGTTTATTTAGAGTTTTGGATGGTGTGCCATAGAGGATGCTGTTGCAGTAGTCAATTCTGGAAGTGATGAAGGCGTGAATGAGGGTTTCAGCAGCAGAGAAGGAGAGTGATGGACGGAGTCGGGCAATGTTCTTGAGGTGGAAGAAAGCCGTTTTGGTGATTTGATTGATGTGATGATCAAATGAGAGGTTACTGTCAAAGATGACTCCAAGGTTGCGACTGTAGGGGGAAGGAGAGAGGGTGGAGTTGTCGATGGTGAGGCGGAAACTGTCTGTGGAGTTGTTGAGGGATTTGGGGCCGATAATGATTAGGTCTGATTTGTCACAATTTAGTTTGAGGAAGTTGATCTGCATCCAGGATTTGATGTCGGCGAGGCAATTGGAGAGAGTGGAAAGAGTAGCAGGAGTGATGGAGTTGGTGGAGATATAGAGCTGAACGTCGTCGGCATAACAGTGGAAATGGAGACCGTGGTGGCGAATGATGTTGCCAAGAGGGAGCAGGTAAAGTATGAAGAGGAGAGGACCAAGCACCGAACCCTGGGGGACGCCTTGGGACAGAGGAACAGTGGAGGAGGTGCAGTTGTTGATATGGATGAATTGTTGTCGGTCTGAGAGGTATGATTTGAGCCAGGAGAGTGCAGTGCCAGTGATGCTGAGGGAGGACTCAAGGCGGGAGAGGAAAATGGTGTGATTTATGGTGTCGAAGGCTGCAGTGAGGTCCAGGAGGATGAGGATGGTGAGGTGGCCGGAGTCTGCGGAGAGGAGGATGTCATTGGTGACTTTCAGGAGAGCTGTTTCTGTGCTGTGTTGGGAACGGAATCCAGATTGAAATGGTTCGAACAGGTCATTTGAGCTGAGGTGGGCTTTGAGTTGTGTGGCGACAATATGCTCCAGTATTTTGGACAGAAAGGGGAGATTGGAGATGGGCCGGAAGTTCGACAAGATGTCGGGGTTGAGTCCAGGTTTTTTGAGGATGGGGGTGACAGCAGCCAGTTTGAGTGAAGGGGGGACTGGGCCAGACCTGAAGGAGGAGTTGATGATTTCTGTGATGAGTGTGGAGATGGCTGGTAAAGAGTCCTTAATGAGGTGAGATGGGATGGGATCCAGGACACATGTAGAGGTTTTCATGCCTCTCATGATTTTGGGCAGGTCCCCTGGTGACACGGGGGAGAACTGAGACAGAGGCTGAGAGGTGAGGAGGGGAGGAGCAGGTGAGGGAGTGGGAGTGCAGGCCGTGGGGGCAGGAGAGGAGGACAGGTTGTTGTAAATGGTGTCGATTTTTGTTTGGAAGAATGAGAGAAAGGAGTTGCATTTGTCAGTGGTTAAAGAGTTGGAGGTATTGTCGCTGGGCTTGAGGAGTTTATTTACTGTAGAAAACAGAGCCTTGGGGTTGGTGGAGCCAGAGTGAATGAGGTGAGAGTAGTAGGTGGACCGGGCAGTACTGAGAGCATCCTTGTACTGCTGAAGGTAATCAGTATAGGCTTGTAGATGGACAGTTAAACCGGTTTTCTTGTGAAGTCTTTCAAGCTGTCGTTTTTGTGATTTCATTTTGTGTAGTTCAGGAGTGTACCAGGGGGCAGAGTGGGTGAAGGAGACAGTTCTAGTTTTGATGGGGGCTAGCTGGTTGAGACAGGAGGAGAGTGTTTTGTTGTAGAATTTGGTGAGGTCAGAGGGATTGTCTGTTAACGGAGGGGGGGAGGCAGATAATTTACTAGCAAGAGAGGCAGAAAGGGCTGAAGGGGAGATGGATTTGAGGTTTCTGAAAGATATTGTCCGTGTAACTTTAGCGGTGGGAATGGGGATGTCGATGTCCATGATGATTGCCAAGTGGTCGGAGATGTTGAGGTTGAAGCTGGAGAGGTGGTGTAAGGTGAGACCAGTGGAGCAGACCAGGTCCAGGATGTGACCACGGCTGTGGGTGGGAAAGTTGACGTGTTGAGTGAAGTTGAAGCAGTGTAGCAGTTCCAGGAATTCAGTGGCAGATTTGCAGTCAGTGTCAATGTGGATGTTGAAGTCCCCCAGAAGAAGAACAGAAGGTGAGATGGCAGATAACTGGGTGAGGAAGTCAGAAAGGTCAGAGAGGAAGGAGGGGTTTGGTTTGGGAGGGCGGTAGATGATGGCAGTGACCAGAGGAGTGGGACCAGAGAGTTTGAAGGTGAGGTGTTCAAAGGAGCGAGCAGCAGGAATGGATCCTATAAAATGCTGCTACACCACCTCCCCACCCTTCAGATCGGGGTTTGTCCATATATGTGTAACCGGTCGGTGTGGTCTGGTTGAGAGAAAAGTAGTCCAGAGGTTTGTGCCAAGTTTCAGTGATGCAGAGGAAATCCAGGTTATTGTCAGTTATGAATTCGTTCAGAATGAAACCTTTGTTGTTAAGTGAGCGGGTGTTGAGCAGAGCCAATTTCAGGTGACGTTGCTTCATGATAGGTTGTGAGGACTGAGGAATGGGGCGGAGATTTGATAGGTGCACTTGTCGTTTATTGTGACGACGTAATGAGGAAGTTGGAATTCGTGAGCAGGACCAGATGGATGGGATGGAGTCAGGAGTTGAGAAGTTGTAGTTGAACATACGACCAGAGCCTCTGTGTGGAGGACAGCGGAGTGGAATATTATAATAATATGATTTTATTTATTACTGGTGACAACAAGATTCTTCTGTCTTTCGTTTCCAGATGCAACCAAGATCAGAACAGCAAACCATTGAGGTGGAGCACTCCCCACTGCCTCTTCAAACTTTTGAAGAGGCATATACCCTATTATGGGATTCTGAAGATGACCTTGGCGATGAGGAGGCAATTATCATAAGAAACCGCAGTGTGGATCTCATACAGGTAATGTGAAATAATCAGGAACATTTAAAGAAAATTGAGGTAGAAATACTGAAGCCAAGCCAGTAAAAATAGAGAAATGCATATTAATATTTTATATATATATTAGTAGTAATAGTTAATATGATTCTATGAATTCAGAAATTCAGTTGTGCACCCACAAATAACCTATGTCCTACTATATCTGTTATGGTATATGCACTCTGTTTCTCCAATACCATATGGGCACAGGAATCATACTAGATGCACAGGTAGGATCCATCACTGCAAACAACTCTAAACATATCCTTTAAACACAACTTAAAGTAACTGTTCATTGGTGTCCTTTACGGATCTTTTACTGATGACTATCAGAAGCACACAAAAACGCATTCTTCTTTATCTATCGTACTAAACTTTGACCTTTTTCTCTGTCATCTCATTGCACGCATAAAACAAATGCCACATCACCTAAATTGTTGTCATTACTTTTAACTGTATTTTTCACTGTTTTAAAATAAATTATGAAATGATGATTGATTGAATGAATAATAATTAACTAAAGACATAACAACTATTGTTGGGGCTAACTTGTCCTGGGATATAATACAAATTGCAAGTAGAAAGCCTTTGTTAAAAACTCATTGACCCTATGCTTTTGTAATGTGTATGTTTTGTTGTTTTGGCAGGACGGTGAACTGAATTTCGATTTACCCTCCAATTCAAGCAGCCAGCTTTCCCCATCAACCTCAGCCAGCAACCCAGGAAATCCACAGAGCACACGGCATGCTTCAATTTGTAGGATAACGGTTGTTCAAGATCTTTTGACTTTATTCATGGACAGCAGTATAATGAATTCGACTTTAAAGATGGAACTGGTAAATGAAAAAGCAGGTAGATGATGCAGGAGTGTCAAGGGAGGTTTACACAGCATTCTGGGAGCAATTTCTCGAACAATGTGAGGGGGAAACAGAGCGAGTTCCACGACTGAGACCAGATTTCTGTGAGGCCAAATGGCAAGCAGTTGGGCGTATCTGGGGGAAGGGATTGGTAGATCATGGTGTCATGCCAGTGAGGCTATCAGTGGCTTTCATTTTTGCCTGTATTAATGGAATTGACAGTGTTGATGTAGATGTCTTGATGGCATAATTTCTCAACTACTTGCCTCCCCTTGAGAGATCAGCTATGGAGAAGGCTCTCCAGGGCAGGGGTTCCCAAACTTTTCCATGCCAAGGCCCCCCAAACAGCATTAGATTCTGGCCGGGGACCCCCTTTGCAAACCCACAGACAATGCCACAAAATATGTAAAGGAGTAAAGAAACACCAACTTTTAGAATGTTTTTTTCTTACTTTTATTCACTATTCAATAATTATTACATTTTGTTTAGGATAAGAATGTTACTAACATGTTTTCAACACTGTATTATATTCCTATTATTCCAACTGAATAATAATAATAATAATAATATATAATATAATAAAGTTTAATATGAATAACAAACTGTTGACAGATAAGAACGGAGCAAATGAAATCAAACCTCTCAATTGTGTGTGTGTGTGTGTGTGTGTACAGATAGTAACTATTCAATAATTATTACATTTTGTTTAGCATAGGAATATTATTAACTAACATGTTTTCAACACTGTATTATATTCCTACTGCATAATAAACTTTTCAACAAACTGTTGACAGATAAGAACAGAACAAATTTGTGTGTGTGTGTGTGCACAGACAGACAGACATACATGCATACAGACATGCATTCATACACACATACAAACATACATACATACATACATTACACTAGTGGGAGGGATGGGCTTGGTGGCTCCTACACAGTTTGTCAACCCTGGGCTTAATCTCTGTCAGTGCCATACGCATGTCATTGTCCATGTGTAGACGTGCTCTGTGTTTTGTTTTGAGGACCTTTAAAGTTGAAAAGCCAGACTCACACAAGTACGTTGTTGCGAAAGGGAGAAGGCATTTCAGTGCCCTGTCAGCCAAGGTGGGATAGTCCTTTCTTACATGTAGCCAGTAGTCAGACAGGGGAAGAGCCTCAAAGTTCAGTTTTAAATCCCTGAGTTTGTCATGTCAATCAGCTCCTCCTGTGACTTTAAGTCCAGACTACAACCGACACTGGGGGCAAAAGGGTTCCTAACCCAGTTTACATGTGTGTTTTCAAGGTCAGGGAAATAGTTTTTGAAATATCCTTGGAGGTGCTCCAGGTGAGACTGGATCAATGGAGAGATGGAGCCCAAATCATCACATGAGAGCAGCTCCTGGTGAAGTAGTGGAAACATTTCTGTAACTCCCTCCTGGAGTTTGTTTGACCACAGCATGATCTTTTTGGAAAAAGCACGCACTTTGTCTTGCACCTGCAGTATATACGTGTCGCGTCCTTGCATGCTTTGATTCAGTACATTTAGATGCTGGAAAATGTCTGACATGTATGCAAGTTTGCAGATCCAGGTTGCATCGGTGAACCGATCTGCCAGCTGATGCTTTTCAGATGAGAGGAACTCTGAAACCTCCCTCCGCAGCTCATAGACGCGGTTCAAAACTGCGCCCCGTGACAGCCAGCGCACGTTCGAGTGAAGCAGCAGCCCCTCAAAACGAGCGCCCATCTCGTTACAAAGCACCGCAAACAGTCTGTGTTTCATGGGACGGGCTTTAATAAAATTCACTACTTGTACAACCTCCTGTAGTACCTGATTCAACTCATCACCCATCCTTTTTGCGACAAGTGCCTCGCGGTGGAGCATGCAGTGTCTGGCCACTACATGCGGGGCTTTCTGCTTGATGAGAGCGGTCACTCCACTGACCTTCCCGGTCATTGCCGCGGCGCCGTCCGTACACACCCCCACACAACGGGTCCAGTCCAATCCGTTAGACTCGATGTAATCGTCCAAAACTTGAAAAATGTCTTTCCCAGTGCTTCTTTTTTCAAGTGCTTTACAAAATAATATTTCCTCCACAAATCTTCCCTGGGAAATAAATCTAATGTATACAAGCAGTTGGGCCTCATTGGATAAATCTGTGCTCTCATCCAGCTGAAGTGCGAAGTATTCGCTGGCTCTCACCTGCTCCAAAAGCTGAGCAGATACGTCTCGGGCCATGTCACCAATCCGTCGGCTCACGGTGTTATCAGAGAGTGGAACAGCGTCGATTTTTTTGGCAGCATCTTCGCCAAGCAATTGTCGGACAATGTCTTTGGTAGCTGGCAGAATCAAATCCTCTCCAATCGTGTGAGGTTTTTTAGCACGAGCAATATGGTACGAGGCTAAAAATGATGCCTTCAGGGCCCGCTCGGGGATGGTAGCTTGCTGCGTGAATGTAGCAGATTGCCTGACCAAATGCTCTTCTTTACGTAGGAAGAAGTCTATCGTTTTTTCAGCCTCTACCGGATGTTTTTGCATCAAGTGACGCTGAAGTTTCGAGGGTTTTAGACACTCGTTTGAGAGGGTCTCCAGACAGAGGACGCATTTCGGGCAATCATGGCCATTTTTCTGTATGGCTGTAAAGCCATACTTAATGTATGCTGCGTCATACTTTCTGGTTTTAGTTGGCCAGGAGTTTTTAGATTGTTTTGCAGCAATGTCCTCCACAGCAGGGCTGTCGGTCTGTTCCTTTGGTCTCTTCAAAAACCTGTCCATTTTGCCCTAGCTACACGCGAGCTAGAGGAGAGCAGCAGCTTGATAAATGGCGCAAACTGCTTGGGTCGATACAGATTATGACGTCATGAACGATGACTGGTGGGTAATCAGAAAGATGAGCATGGCAAATAACATTTCAATATGATATATTATAATATTAATAATTATATTTCATAAAAATTCGTAAAAAAAATATTTTAAATTTAAAAAATATATATATTTTTTTTTCTTATATCACCTCCGATTTTCTGAGGCCCCCCTAGCGCCCCCTGGCGGCCCCCCAGGGGGCCGCGGCCCCCACTTCGAAAACCACTGCTCCAGGGCACAATGGAGGAAGATGATGAGGAGGACTTGCTCGAGCTTTTCTCAAGGATGGGTTCTCATTTCCTACCTCCAAAGGAAGGCATGAAGGCTGCCATAGAAACAATGGCTCACAAAGCCATTCTTCAAGAGCCAAAGTTTATAGTGGATTGCTTCTCCACACCCATGTCACAGGTAAAACTGAAATTCTTGGACAAGGAAAGTCTGTTGTTTCTTTACGAGTCAAAAAAGGCCACAGGCAAATAGGTGTCACAACTGTTTGAAACAACTATGGCGCTGTCTCAGAGAGAGCAGACAACATTTAACCATCTCCAGCGTTATGTAAAAAATGCTGACCAAACAAAGGCTGAGAAAATCCTACGGTTTTGCACCGGGTCCACTGTAATATGTGTTGACAAAATCATAAATTCCTTTAATGTTGAAACTGGACTTAGCAGAAGGCCTATTGCTCATACCTGTGGAGCAACGCACTGAAGTACCAAGTACGTACAGCTCTTACCCTGAATTTCGCACAGAGTTTGACAAAATCCTCTCCAGCAACTACCTAGAAATGGACATCCTTTAAACTTGAGAGCAGTCTTAATCGGGCCTAATGGTAACAGCCCTCATTATTGTATGGGTTTTGTTTGTCTGTTCTTGTTGTTTTGTCAATGAATCTGAATTTCTGATGCACTGAACTGTGTGAAAAGTCTGCAATTTTGCCAAAACAGTATTATTATTAATTATAATGCCTAGTGTTCATGCTTACCTTACCTGCAATGTGTTTTTGCTTGTGTGAAATGTGGCCTGAAAAGACCAACACAATAACTTAATGCCATCTGAGGTATTTTTTATAGTATGTGTGTGCATTTTACCACCAGTGACCCACAATGATACTTTAAAGTTCTCAATTGGTCTGAATGAACAAACTGCACAGATTAGGCATAATTACAATTTATTCCGGGTTGCAGGCCAGAATTTCACACAGGAAAAAGAATACAGAACAATTAAAAAACAACATTTTTACAAAAATATCAAGCGTTTGTGCTGTTTTCTACTTAACTGAGATTACAGTGCAAAGCTAATGTTCAATGTCAGTTTGTCAGTTACATGTGACTTAATGTTTGTACTACTTGGTTGTAGAATAATTACAATTACAAAAGAAGGAAACACATTTATCAAATATTCATCACAGACGGAAGAAGATTCATTAGTTGTCTGTTTAAGACCACACACACACACACACACTCTCTCTCATGTGGGGGTCATCAAGCAGTCATGGGGTCAACAGGAGGAGTTCAGTCATGACTTTTCCACAGGCTGGTAATGGATGTCCACTAGCCTGCATGTTTTCAGTGTTTTGTTTTATATTTTAAATGGACATCAATACTTAAACGTGAAAATATAAATATAAAACCTGCCTGGTCAGGGCTCGATACAAACCCACGTAAGTGAATCAGACTCAAACATCAATTCACTGCATAACGATAACGTGAAGGTGAGGAGGTAAACTATCAGTTGATCAGAAATCAAATTGGTCTACTTCACAGCTCAACTCACTGGCCCCTAAAGGACACTATGAAATACAACTGACTTACAGAGAGGCAGTGATGGCTTCTCTCAGGTGCATATACAAGCTCACAGCCTGATATGGATCTGTTGGTAGTCAGATGAGACTCGGCCATAAAAATATGGCACAGTTCATACGGTATTGACACACGAACCAGAACTCCACACACTGGCTGCGAAGAAAATTCCACCAATATTCTATCCTTTGGTTGGCAGTGCTTGCTCCCTCCAAGTAACTGTCAGCGGTGCCGTCTGGAGGAATGGGGACGAGGAACCTCTGGAAATCTCTCACACAGCCATTTTCAGTGCCAAGATCGCCCCTGACAATTCTGGGGCAGCCCCCAAAACGTTGCACTGCTTCAATGTAATAACCTCCAATCAGCTTCGGGTCACTGTTTGTCGTGTACGCATTAAGCCAGATTATTTTTCTGGAGAAACCATCAATGCTTCCATTGATGCAGAAGCCATATGGCTTCAGTTTATCATATGAGTCCATATGCCAGATGAAGTTCGGCCCTTTTGAGAAGTATCTCCGTCTTCTTAGGCGTCCTGCTTTTCTCAGTGCGACTCCCCTCGGATCCAGTTCCTTTAGTACCAGCCGCACATCCTCTTTCCTCACCCGTAGTCCACATTCTCTGCACTTGGTATACATCCAGCGATACCCATGTAACAGCCCGGAGTGTTGCAATTGGTTTCGAATGAAGTCCACAAAGACCGCAAGATCCGAATAGTCTTTACGTCGAGAAAGTCCTCTCTCGCTCAGGAATCTTTTGAGGTGTCTCTCGCTGATTTCAAAGCAGTGTCTGAGCTGAGCACAGTTTTTATTTCACTGTATTTTAGGCCCATTTCAAAATACACTCTAAAAAAAATTGCACTGGCTCAACTTAAAAAAATTGTTGCAACAATTTGCATTTATCTTTTTAAGTAATTCCAACTAAGTCATTATTGAGTATTTCCCATGAGACTTTTATAACTGGACTAACTCAATTAGTTTAGTACAACCAACATGATTTGTTTTGTCCTCTACGAGCTTAATTAAGTTGAACCAACTCAATTTTTATATCCAAGTTTTAGTGTTAATAAGTGGTCCAATTACTATATTTAAGTTGATATAACTCCTTTTTTTTTACTTTCCTTCTACTCAGAAAAGTCCATGCAAATTGTTACAACAATTTTATTGAGTATAAGTAACTTATTTCGCTTAAGTCAAAATAAATTAGACATGGCAAGTCCAGTTTTACTGTCAAAATGTATTTATTAAGCAACTGAGAAATATGTCAGCACTTGAACAGAGCAACAACATTTCCTGCTAAATTAGTGCTAAAATGGATACGGGTGCGCAACTCCGAATAAAATAATTCAGGTACTAGACAAAAAGGATAAAGATTAAAAAATATTGAAAAAAAGGTCCGCACACTGTGCTCCAAGTGCAATTTATTTATTTTAGACAGGCAATGTTTCGTTTCAAAATACAAACAACATTAATGCAACATTTCCTGCTCAATTTGTGGACAGTCTTTACTTTGTTTTGTACAGAAGTTTACCTTTCAGTACCATGACCTTCGGACTTACTTTCAGACCATACAGCTCAAGGAACACCTTCTGAAACACTTCAAAAGTGTTTTTCAGTTCCTTCGGGTAGCTGAGATTGAGCGAATACATAAGCCCCATTAGCAAGGCACAGGCTCTGGGTACATCTACGGGTTCAAGGACTTCTGTTCCCTCGATGACTATCTGTGCGCTGGCTACATCTGACACCTCTGGTTACAATGATCTTCAGAATTTCATTGGTGAGATCTCCAGCAACCTATCATAAATAGGCCAGAATCAATGTCAGAATTTAAACACATAAGTAATAATTAAAAACAAGACTAACACAAAGTATAGTTTTTCTGTGTTGGATTTACCTACCAAATGTTCTTTAAAGATATGCTCCTCCTTTTCGCTGAGGTACACCACCAATCCATGTATCGCAACCTCTCTCCTCATTTCTATAGAATCATCCTGTGAATAAGAAGACAAAAAATGTCCTCCCTTTGAGGACACAAAGGACATTATCTTCGGTGTGTACTCGTCCAGTTTCGCCATAAATGTTGTCTCCAAGTTAACTGTAGTGATTCTTCTGAATTCTTCGTTTACCTGTATAAAAATAAAAGGCACAAATAAAAAAAGCACAATTGGTCAATGTAGTGAAACTGATTTCAATATAGCACATAATGCAAACCGTATCATGAAAAAAAATATTTACCTGAGCTGCACTGAAAAGAGCAGGCCATCTGTCTTTAACGTCACTGACTGGTGGTGCTTCATTAACAACTTCCAGTCTGCGAATTGAGAATGTTTTTGCCATTTTTTCACTGATGATCTGATGGTTGTTCCTCTTCTTTACTTCACTGAGGAGATCCACTCTCTCATGTTCCAAACTTTTTTCCGTTTCTCCTTGTGGATGAGGAGGTAGAAAGTTCACCTCTGCCTTTCTTGGCTTTTTGATATTCTTTGCCGGTGCTTTCTCATGTCCTCGCTTCTTTGATAGAGTGTTCACCTCAAGCTCAGGACATCCAAGCTTTCTCAATTTAGATCTATAGTTGCCCATTTTATATTTTAGTCTTTGTTGCCATCCATAGCTTCCATTATACGATCCTGGCTCTTTAAGGCAAGGATGCTTGCGAATCAGTGCCTCAGCAACATCAGCCCGATGTGCGTTTGTTGGGTAGGCGACGTACTGAAACATGCTCTCTGCCAGTTTCTCAAGGATGTCTGGAAGAATTGTGGTAAAGTTGAGATGAATTCCATCTTTCTTGAAAACTTCATTTCCTGCGGAAAGGACAAGCTCTGTATTGTAGGCAAAGCGAGGTATTAGGAATTCAGTCGGCCAACGCTGTGAACGCTCTTTCAAGATTTCAAGATTTCAAGATTTCAAGATTTTTATTGTCATTGTATTACTACAACGAAATTTTGGTGGCACTCAAAAAAGAAAAACAGAATACAAAACAACCAAACCAAGACACAACGGCTTGGACAGTAAGGACAGTACAATAAGGAGTTAAACTGAGTTACAATAAAATATAGAACAGTATATGAAATATAAATATAACTATAATATAAGTGTTGCAGAAATGTAAAAAGTGTCACAGTAAAGGTGCATAGGTAGTAATTAAATAGAAACAAGAGTTAAATAATCAAATAACGGAGGTAGCAGTGTAAACAGTGTTATTGCACATTTGCACATTTTGGAGGTGTGGGGTTGATGAGGGCTACAGCTCTAGGAAAAAAGCTGTTCCTCAGCCTATTTGTCCTTGCCTTAATAATCCTGTACCTCTTCCCTGATGGCAATGGTACAAACAGTGAGTGTCCAGGGTGGCTGCTGTCCGTGCAGATGGCTCGAGCTCTTCTCTGCATACGCTCAGCGTACACAGAGTCTAAGTCTGGGAGCTCAGCTCCCACAATCCTCTGCGCTGCTTTCACCACCCGAGACAGATTCCTCTTCTCCTCTGCTGAGCAGCTACTGTACCACACTGTGCAGCCCTGGCAGAGGATGCTCTCCACAGTGCTTCTGTAGAAGTGTCTGAGCAGTCGAGGAGCCAGACCCGCCCTCTTCAGCTTCCTCAGGAAGAACATCCTTTGCTGGGCCTTTTTCACAAGTTTGGAGGTGTTAAGCGTCCATGTCAGATCCTTGGAGATGTGCGTGCCAAGGAATCTAACAGAGTCCACCTGTTCCACCTCCTCACCTCTGATGTGGATTGGGGGTTGTGGCGCTCTCCTGGTCCTCCTGAAGTCCATGACGACCTCTTTTGTCTTGCTGGTGTTGAGGACCAGGTCGTTGTCTGTGCACCACTCCTCCAGGTGTTGGACCTCCCGCCTGTAACAGGTCTCATTGTTGTCAGCAATGAGGCCTACCACCGTAGTGTCGTCTGCAAATTTCACTATGGTGTTGGAGGAGTGAATGGGGGCACAGTCCTGGGTGAAGAGTGTGAAGAGGGCTGGACTGAGCACACAGCCCTGCGGTGTGCCTGTGCTCAGGATTATGGTGTTGGATGTCAGGTTCCCCATCCTGACGTTTTGAGGCCTGTTGGTCAGGAAGTCCATAATCCATGAACAGAGTGAGGATGAGAGTCCAAGGTTTGAGAGTTTGTGGACCAGTTTATGGGGGATCACAGTGTTGAATGCACTGCTGAAGTCCACAAAGAGCATCCTGACATATGTGTTTGGCTGCTCCAAGTGGGTCAAGGCTGTGTGGAGTGCGGTGGAGACGGCATCCTCTGCAGATCTGTTTGGCCGGTAAGCAAACTGATGTTCATCTAGGTCTGCAGGGATGCTGTCCTTGATGTGTGCTAAGACCATCCTCTCAAAGCACTTCATTATGACAGGGGTGAGGGCAACTGGGCGGTAGTCATTAAGTGTAGTGACAGCAGGTTTTTTGGGCACAGGAACAATGGTTGTGGATTTGAGGCAGGTGGGGACTGTGGCTTGCTGTAGGGAGAGGTTAAAGATGTTAGTGAACACCCCAGCCAGCTGATCAGCGCAGGACTTCAATAAGCGGCCTGTCACCCCATCCGGTCCGGCTGCTTTTGTGGTGTTGATCCTTCTCAGGGTGGATCTCACCTGGTGCTGCTGGAGGGTAAGTGTCAGCTCCTCCTCCGGCTGCGTCCTCTCAGAGGGCTGGGCTTTCCCTTGCTGCTTTTCAAAGCGAGCAAAGAAGAGGTTCAGTGTGTCTGGGAGGTCCCTGTCCTGACCGACCTGTGTGGTGTTGCTTTTGTAGTCAGTCAGGGATCTGATGCCTCTCCACATGCTGCGGGGGTCGTTGTTCTCGAAGTGCCCCTCTATGCGTTGTCTGTAGTTTCCTTTTGCATCTTTGATGCCCTTTGTCAGGTTCTTTCGGGCTGTGCTGTAGTCCATCTGGTTTCCTGACCTGTAGGCGGTGTCCCTGGCTTTTAGCAGTGCCCGTACTGTCCCATTTGTAACCCAGTAGAAAAACGGTTACTAGCGTTGTTTCCCTTTAAACATTATTTTATTTAATTAACCCTCTTTAATTTATTATTATGTTGGTAATATTAATTTTGTACACGCTCAGTTCTTATTGTTGTGTTAAATGCACGATTTATGAGAGAGGGTAGTTCCACCCTCTGCTCGCGAGAGTAACAGTGCGGAGTGATAGGCAGAGTAGTGCGGTGCGGAGTTAGAGCTACAGAGTCATAGCAGCGGTGCGAGCAGATGAGACACAGAAGAGAAAGTTGATATAAAGTCACGGAAATAGCAGTTGTTAACTCGCTTATCAACACAGCATAACCCGGGAGAGTGTGCCTACCTGCAGCAGAGGGGTGGTCGAGGACCTGTGGTTTGTTATTTTCGTCCGAGACCTGGCTAGGTTTTTGAGACCCTCAGAGCCTTTGACGTGGATTTGGATTCTCCTGTTGAGGGAGATGGCGAGCTAGTGGAACAAAGAACCAGCACCTGAGCCCGAGGAGGACATCCATCCTTCTTCACCTTCACCTTGAGTGTGTGGAGTGGTAGGACCACCACACACACCCCTGACTCTTTTGACTTTTCCCCCTGACTTACACACACTGACTTAAGCGCGCTGACGAACCATATATTAAAGGACCTCTCAAAGGACAATTAAAGGAACATCTGAGGTTCCTATTGAACACTTTATTTTGGTTTTGGGTTTGAAGATACTGTGAAACTGTTGAATTGAATTTTATTTTATTTTTTATTTTCCTACAATTTAATACAGACAATTTACATCCAAAATACTTCGTGGCTCCATTCATTCGTTGTGTCTGTCACTCCTTTTAAACCCTCCTCTACGAACCTAGTCACTAGTCCAGACATTCCGTGGTAACGAGCGGGTTACACATTGAACCAGGGCTTCTGGTTTGGGGACACCTTGGTGGTTTTGGTGGGTACTGCTGCCTCTGTGCAGAACTTGATATAGTCCAGTACTGCAGCCGTGTAGCCTTCCAGGTCAGATCCCTCAGCAAAGACATCCCAGTCTGTGACCTCAAAACACTGCTGCAGAGATGCGGTGGCCTCCTCACTCCATACCTGTACAGTCCTTGTTCAGGGGATTTAAGTATCACTGTATCCTGTGATCCAGAAGAGCAAGTGCTGGTAGAAGGACGGATCAAAGTCTCTGAAGAATTGAATGAGGCTGCATCTGTGCTTGTGATGGAGGTATCTGATGCAATTTCAACAGGACAGTCCATATCAGTCAAGGTCATGGTAAATGTGTGAGGTTCAACAATGTGAAACACCTTAATAGAGTCCTTGTCCTTGATGTCTCTTGTTGAGGAAAGGGAAAAATATTCCTCTCCAAAATCAGCATCCTTATAATGCAAAGTGAAGTTCCCATCAAGCTTAAACGTCTCTCTCACAATAGACTCAAGTTCTTCCACAGTTTCTGGAATTCCATGAGGCAAGTCCAGTTTGCGTATGTCATGGTCCTGAAGAATGATCCGAAGTTTGGCTTGAGACATTGGAGCGTCTGTATGTGAAAACACAGCACTTAAAGAATTGTTCCATTTCAATGAAAATATATAAGGTCATACACTACTATTGTGACTACCAAAAAAATTTTTACATTTCACAAAAACATAAAAATGCCTTCAAACTGCTCGTGTGCTTTAATCTACGTCTCCTGAAGCCTCCACATGCAGAGTTGACTTGAAAAGACATCATTTACACCATGATTTTATACTAAAGCCTCACTGTACATCCCACCTTGCAGCCACAGTCATGTGTGCGTGCACACACCATCTTGACTGGTGTATGACGGCTGTGCACACATGTGCAGCTCTGACGTGTGCAGCAACAGTGTAGATTTTGGCAAAAAAAAGTAAATTATGTCTTTTCAACTTTGCATGGACGCTTCAGGATACTTTGAGGTAAACAAGCAGTTTGAGGGTTTTAATTTTGAGTAATTTAACATTTGTTAGTAGTCACAATTTGAATGCTGTAATCTGTTTTCCTCTCCTATTCAGTATCAGAGGAGAATATTAACACTGAAATTTATTTGAGATACAAGCATTGGATTTGGTCTATTTGGTCAAATTTGCAATATTAAGCAGCATACAGGAAGGTACTATGCTGGTCAATACTTCAAGAAGTTGTATATCTGTTTACAGACATTTATTTATATGGCAAATGGCAGCATTTTAGCTTGTTTCTTAATGAATTTCATTGAAACACAATGTAATGAAAGTAAAATTACAAAGATTAGGAAATTCCCGTGGATTAAAATGTGATAAATTCACAAAAAACCACAGCTATGACATTTCACCTTCTCTCAATATATGGAGCACATATTTTCAACTATTCATTACTTTTTTTTTGCATCCGTATGGTAATCTTATGAGGTCTTGGTCAAACAAATGACAAGGTGTACTGTAATTACCACTTAGCCATCTATGGTATGTAAATGTTACACTTTAGTGTCACCATACGCTTCCCTGCAACAGTGTATGCTGCCATTGGGAAGATGTCAGACAACTCACTAGGCTCAATCACTTTAGCACTTCTTGTATTTTCAAGCTCATAGCTTCCAAGATGTTCAATGTACCATGCATTTAAACATTTCACAATGAAGCCGACCTTCCCATTAACAACAGCTATCTGATTCAACTCCACAAAATCTGGCAGACCACCTGTTGAGCCATGCGCCAGGATCATTCCAGTGGAGTAACTGGTGCCACTGAAGTACACTTTGTTTGCAAACTGGACAAATGACTCACCGGGGAATTTTGTTTCCAGTACTTCCTTTATGTCTTCCCTCAGTATAGTCAAATCCACTGTGGACAGTTTGGTTACCTGTAGAGATGGTTGAACAAATTTACTGCCATGCAGATGGTATGCAATCATTAACTCATGTTTCACTGCAAGAGACAACAGTATGTTTCGGAAGCTGTGGGTATACCTTACTACACGCTTGAAAAAGCTGTGTTTAGCTTCAAAGCGCATAGTCCACAGAGACACAAGAGGACCAAAAGCCTTTATCAGCTGTGGGTAATGCTCCAAAAAATGATGCTTCGGAATAAGTCTGTTCTGAGGAAAAGCCTTCAGGAATCTGTGCCGATGCTCAGAAATCTTGCTGTCAAGGAAACAAATAGTTGACTCTGTATGAACAGGGGAAAGGACAAGTTCTACTATCTCCTTAAGATTCAGAAGGACCTGCCATGTCGGTTCACCCTCTGGAATTCTTTCTCCAATCATGAGGGGTAGGAGGCGAAGCAAAGCCCAATTTTCGTGGGCATTCCCACCCACAGTTTTTCTTGCAGCAAATGTCACTGGAACTGGTTGTGGTGCATCTGTTTTATCTGCCCATCGGTATGGGAACTCTTTAATTATTTTATTTAATTCATGAAGCGTGAAATATTTCCCTTTGATTAATGCATTTAGGCACAATGCTAATTCTCAAGGTACAATACCTTCAAAGAGGTCATGTAACAGATCAGGTGGGTAGCCAGATAAAACATCAAAATGTTTCAGTTTTACAGTCAGTGGGCACTGTCTCTTTACCCCACAGCAATGAGATTGACCATTATCTCCTTGTGCTGTCTGGATATGCTCGCTGTGTTCTTGTGCGGTTCTGGGATGAAATGCTCCAGTTCTAACTTCACTTACTTGGAACTGGGATCTTTCTCCAAGACAGAACCTGCAGACATGTGTACTTGAGAAGCTCTCCACAAATCCTCCAATGGAGTGGGCACCGAGGTTATCTGCAACAACACAATACACAGTACCTTTGACTCGTTTGCCAAATGAAGGAATGTACAGTCCTTCTTCTTCTAGGCGGGCAAGATCTTCTACCAGTGGCTCTAACACAGCACTATAGCCAAACTTTTTTATGTCATCAGCCTTACAGAGAATGGCAAGGTGGATTGATGTCAGCGAGGATCTGAGCAGAGGTGGCACATTAGCTAAAACCCAATACACAGCAGTTATTTTGTGCTTTTTTCTTGATGTGCCAAGTGGATTGCACACTTCAAAATCATCCACATACAGAATGAGAGAAATGGCAGGATTATTTTCTGATAGAAGTGTATTGTTTTTAAAGTGTGTACCATCATGAAATGACTTGTATTGAGTTTCAGAACTGCTGTTTACTTCACAACTGTGTGTGAGGAAATCCTGGATCTCTTGTCTTCAAAACCTCATGTAAGGACTTCAAAATGGGTACATATTGGAAACTTCGCTGCTCCCTGGCACTGAGCAAATATTCTATGGGTTCCACCATGGAAAAATGCTCCTTGAAATATTATTTTCTTTTGTAGGAGGTGGAAAGAGGACCATTACTCCCAAGAGCTAATGTAACTGGGTTGCACTCACATAGGTCTGTCACCATCTCTGAGATAATCAAATCATCAACCTCACAACTATGTTCTGTAAACACAACTGTATAATCCCTTTTAAAATAGGTCTTGAAGCTGATGAAGAAATAAAGTGCAGTTCTTCCACTAACTCATCAATACACCTTTGCGGTACATTAAATATGCTTTCCATCTTCAGGAGCAGGTGGGCTACTTTTTTCTCTATCAAGTCAGGCAATTCTGTCATTTCCTCATCTTGAGGATCTTCACTCACTGCACTCTCAGTATCCTCATCAACAACAACAGGATTGTCTCCTGCATTTAAAGGATTGCGATACCTCCTCAAAAGTTCAGACTTAAAGTTATCCAGTGAGTGTGGATTGTGTTTCCGACTCCTATGAGAGGCAAACGTTCCATAAATGTTTGTTTTAAAATGACAATTTTCAAAAACACAAGAAACAGCTTCCTGTTTTTTTAAATGACGACCAATGTGTTCGAAATATTCTTTTTCTGTGGATATGGTGTTTAAAGAGCAACACGGACATATAAAAGACAGGACTTCTGTGTGTATCACTGTCTCACGGGTCGAATGGCTTCTTGTCAAATGAGTTCGCAGGCTGCCCCATGTTTTAAATGAGCAATAACACTCCCAATACAGACAAGGGAGTAATTCTCCACCATTGCCATGTCTAAGTCTGTAATGCTTTAATAGGTCAGTCTTTCTCTGTGTTTTAAATTTGCAAATTTTACAGATCCAATTCATTTTAAAAATGAAAGTTCTGTTTATTTAAACTTAGATTTTTCTAACCGTTGTTGGGAAATGTTGCTTTCCTAACCAGTCCTCCAGTTTCTGAAAAACAAGAAAAAATACAGTTAGAATCAACTCATATTAGCGTACTAGTACTCGTAATAGCTTATTACTAACCTACAGAAAAATATTAAAGATATTACTGCCAAATCATCAGTTTCTATGGTTTTATTTGCAGAAAATATTTACTGTTCAAAATATATAAAAAAAAGATTTATATTCTTTGCAATATTCAAGGTTTTGAATACACTGCATTTACTTTTCATTTTGAACACTGATTTTCTGGAAACAAAAACAGAAACTGATCATTTTGCAGAGTCCATTAATTTTACTTTCGAGGACTACAACTTATTCAATGTAGTGTTGGCTCTCAAACTACATTTGCAGACTGCATGTGGAAAATATCATTTTCTTTTATTAACCAACTTTTAACATAAAAATAGTTTACAGCTGTCATATAATTCATTTTTTTTTTTTTAAATGAACTAACTGCGATTGCAGTGGGAATGCTTCTGCACGGGGTTAGATTAATCACAGGCTTTAACTTTGACAATACTAGTTCAAACATCAACACACATCGATTTAAAACCGAAATATATAACCTCCATTTGTTCGAGGTTAAGGCACCTTATAGCCGACTCCAACGGTATGACGGAGTATTAGGGCCACAATGAGGGGAAAAAATCACAAACATCGAGAATAAAGTCGTAATTTACAAGAATTTGAAGTCATAATTTACAAGAATAAATTCGTATTTCGTGCTTGCTGGAGCTCGACACCCTCTGGATCCAGAATCTTAATTATCAGTCGGATTGTTTCTTGAAAAACCACGAAACCCCTCTGAATGGCCCGCTGACAAATATACATATCCCGCCCAGTTCTGTCTGGTGCGTCCTCCAATATGGCGGCGATGTTAAGGCATCGCAACAACGAGCCAACCCGCTCAATGAGGCGTCTAAGTGCATCCACCGATAACCCTGCAGTTGACAAGTTCCAGCCATTTCCCGCTCAAAAGCAGCGACTTCCTCCAAATCCGTCTGGTTCTGTCTCCGAAAAAATTTCTTGCATTGCAAGTCCTAATACTTATGATGATGTGATGCTGATGTACCAAAAGATTAAGTATCTCCTTGTTTGTGAAACCTATCCTAAAGTACAACTCCACAAAATCCTCCACGGCCTTCATTTTACCAACTGTCTTCCTCTAAAACAACAGTTTAGAATATTATGACTTTTACGACTAAAGTCGTAATAAAATTAAGACTTTATTGTCATAAATTACGACTTTATTCTCGTAATATTCTGACTTTATTCTCGTAATATTCTGACTTTATTCTCGTGAATTACGACTTTATGATCGTAAATTACGACTTTATTCTCATAAATTACTACTTTATTCTCAAAGTTTGTGATTTGTGAAGATATTGGGTAGCTAGCTAAAAGCTGAGGACAAAGCACATACCGCTGCGGACATTTCAGTTTTAGCGTTGTGTAACTCGACTGAGGGCTTATAGTTACTTGCTATATATAGTTACTGACTACTAAAATTAAGAAAATATAAGGAAAATATATATTTACTCACCGAGTTTATCCAACCTTGAACTTTGCGGTCTCTCCGTGGCTGTTCCTTGCGGTCTCTGGTTGTTCCTTGCGTCCTTGGGCGGAGTCTGCATAAAATGGGCGCTGGCCACGTTCTGTGCTTGGCTTTAGTACGTGCGCACGTGATAGGAAGTTCCACTAACTTAATATTATAATACAATATTAAGTTTCATGAACTTAATATTTTTCCTTGTTAAGTGAAGGCATAAATGCTTATCCAAAATCAACATATTTCTGAGTTAAGACAACTTTCTTTATTTTTAATTGTGATCAACCTCTTGAAATAAGTTATCAACTTAATAAAATAATGGACATGTAACAAACTGTATTTTTTATGCTGAATAAGCTCATGTTTTTAACAACTAACCTCCTGAATCATTTCTTAGAGTGTAGAATTCAATAAATTTCTCCCGCTCCGTGTTTGTGTCTGTGTTTGTTTTCGTTAGCTGACCCGGATGAATATTAAATCCGACCGATCTCATATGATCTCTTGAAGTTTCGTGAGATCTCATATGATCTCGCGATGTTTCAAAATGTTTCGCGAGATCCCGAGAAACTTTTGCGAGATCTCGAGAAACCTTTGCGAGATCCTGAGAAACTTTTGCGAGATCCCGAGAAAGGTTTGCGAGATCCCGAGAAAGTTTTGCGAGATCTCGAGAAACCTTTGCGAGATCCCGCAAAAGTCCGTCCTTATTTTTTTTCAACCATCTTTTTTTTTTTTTTTCATGTCCCCTGCGGGGCTCCGTAGAATCCTTATAATCAATATTGGAATTTATCAAGTCAACAAATGAAGTTTCTGTGTGTATAAAACTGTCTTGCAAGACAGATATACACACCAAAGAAAGAAGGGATACGTGAATTTCTCCTGGCAAGCAGCAGGACAGCATTGGATGTTGGTCCAATTTACCAACAGCCAATGACCAGGTGCTGGTCACTGACCTGGAAGGACCCAAGGGTATGTGGGGGACATGTCCTTGAACCCCACTACCATAGTTCGACAAAACCGGCCCACGGCAAGCAAATGAAAATCCAAAAAACCGTGCAGGAATGAGCGTCATTGTTTAATCTATAGATATAATAATGAGAAAACAAACAACAGATAATATTTGGAGCGCACCAAATAGATTTGGCCAACAGGCTCCCGCTCCTCCAGTGGCTGGCGGCTAGCGGGCTCCGGCGGCTAGCGGCCAGTGGCTAGTGGCTAGCGATTAGCAGGCTCCGGCGGCTAGCAGTTTGCGGGCTCCTACCAACGGTTTGCGGGCTCCAGCGGCCAGCAGATTCCGGCAGCCAGTAGGTTCCAACCAGCGGGCTCCAGCGGATAGCGTGTTCCAACCAGCGGCAGGTCGTCTCCAGCGGCCCGCAAACTCCAAGCAGCGATATGCGGGCTCCAGTGGCTACAGGCGACCAAATACCTGTTTGCCGGCGGACAGCAGCTCACGACATCAGGATGATCCGGCCCAACATCCAGCGCTGATAGGTAGACCAGAGATCAGATCAGCCCGGAGACGCCGACAGTCAGCAGCAATAGCCGCTCCCATTGATCCACAGCCCACGGCAGAGGACCACCCGAGCGGTGGCGGGAGAGTAGATCACAACCTGGGCCAATCCGGAAAAAGGCCCACGGGAACGGGACAGATTTCCAACAAGGTGACGAGGCGTCAACCAGGGATCCACAAAAAACAGCGGGCTTTGTTGTGTTGGAGGTCTCAAAAACCAGCAGTAGCAGGTAGGCTACCCATGGTAAGAAAAACTCAGCCGCAACTCCCCAACTCGCAGTGTGTTGTGATTTATAAAACGTTCAAGGAATTTAAAGGGACAACCGAGACCTTAAAAAACCTAAAACAACATAAAACAACATAAAACAACATAACAGAGAGTACTACAAATGCCGACGTGTGCATGCAGCCATCTTGGATTGAGTGATGTGGTGCTAATAGAAAACATGTCAAAGGACCCAGATGCTGCACAGTCTCCTAAGCAGCCTGGTAACATTGTGAGTATTGGCCAAAGTAAATCTACATTATGCATCAATCCTGCTATGCTAATTGACATTTCTTTTACAGACGTCACAAACTGTCAGAACTCTGTATAGCAAGCACTTGGAGAGACATATAGAGCTGGCAGACATTAAAATTAGACTCGAGAACAGAGAGCTCCAAGAAATGGAGCTGGATCTTGAGATTAAACGCCAGACACTCAGGAAACTGGACCTGGAAATCCAGAAACTAGAAAGAGAAGTGAGTATTTCAGTGTACACAGTAACCATAACTGCAATACAATGTTTTAATCGTTGTTGCTTTTGCTCTCTCTATTCCAAGATCAAAGCAACGAAGACAAAGGAGGACTGCCTAATAATAATAACATAAAAGAACAAATTGTGATGGCCCTCTTTCATGAATGTCAAGTAGAATTTAAAAGAGAACCACCAATGCTAAACAAAATGCACACACCAAAAAGTGACATTTAAGATATTTTATTAACTAAAGAGAGGCTAAATCCAAAAATGAAGTGGAAAAAATTCCCTCATGAGTCTGCCATTAATGTTGACTGGGAATATGGGAGTATTTTTCCAGTCAACATCAACAGCCACTCCTTTGTCTCCCAGCAGCACACCAGAGAATTCACCTGACTATACAAGATATCATTTAGAAAACACGTCAGAGTTAGACATACGATGTCCAAGGTGCTTACAGTAACAAATAATAGTTAGTATCCAACTGTAACTGATCAAATTAGAAACTAATGGTTGCACATTGAAATTAAGGTGACCTGAAATCATGTAAAACTGCTCCTTGATGTAGAGGGGTCTTCTGTGGCCAGAGAAGGTGATGGATATGTTGCTAAATGATTTCAGTGCCAGACAAACACGTCTTATTGTTCGGCAAATGGTTCCTTTATCGAGGTTCTCTGCATCATCAACAGAATAAAGGAAGCTCCCACTTGCAAACCATCTCAATGTAACACAGACCATCTGTGGTACAGTCTGAGGATTAGGGCTTCCTCATCCAGCACATCCTCCAAATAAAGGGACAAGCCATTATGAAGAGGGAACAGGTGAATGGGAGTTGGACCTATATATACTATATTGCCCTTGTCACAGATTTCATTGAAAACACCTTTGCAACTTCATCAGCTGTGTTTTGTAATCTCAATTACTGCAATAAAACACATATTTATGAAACCTTGAATTTGACAAGCAGTCTTCATATAACACTTGGCCTGAGTAATAATACTACCACTTAAATCAATATAAAAAGACTATTGCAATTACAAACAGCCAACAGATTAAAATGAAATGATAAATTACTATAAATATGTAATATTTTAATACAGGATAATTAAAATTATGCAACATACTTAGAAAGACCATGGTCATGCTGTAAAACCCATTAAATCCTCACAGGATAGACGGTGGAAATACAGGTGAATCACCAGGATTAATCTTAGGCCCTATCCACACGAAAACGCATTTTTTCGTAAACGCAGATGTTTTTATTCGTTTTGGCCTATCGTCCAGACGAATCCCGTAAACGCATAGCCCGAAAACACACTTTTTTGAAAGGGTGGATAAATTCGAAAACGCACTTCTCGCGGATCAGTCTGGACGGTTGAATCTGGAGATTTTGGGAAACGGTGATGTCATCGCCACCATGGCCACCATGGCCACACCCCTCGAGCAGTCTTCCACGTCTTATATCCCGCGAAACGTCTCATAACAACATCAACAACAATGGCGGACTACATGTTTGCGTTACTGCTGGAGAAGACATTGAGCCTATTATGGTTACTAGGGCAAAATCTAATTTTTGGTTTCTTCGAAAGCCGATTTGTAAACAGCGCCACCTCTTCCTCTCCGTTTTTGGTGAATTTCTGAAACTGAAACAGCGCTGCCTATAGACCTGGAGTATGAAGTAGCGTTTTCAGTCGTGTAAAGACGGATCAGTCTGGACACGGAGTTTTTTGAAACCGTACCAGCGAAAACGGATAAGAAAAAGATCGTTTTCGGACGTGTGGACAGGGCCTTAGCCTGGCTGTTAGCCTGGTCTGGTGCCACAAAACCAACCAATCAGAGAGCTGGCGGAAGAAGCTGTTTGCTCTCCAATTAGATCGCTTGTTACATTAACCTGGAAAAAGCAAAGGAGATCGCATCAGATGGACTCGGGCTGGAAGAGGAGGACATGTTTGAAAACTAATTTCGGTCAGTATTTATTATTATTATTATGATTATTGACTGATGTTACTGAACTACCTTATTAGTTTTTGTACTATAGTGTTGTAACGTTAGGGTTGCGTTGTCTGAGCTTACATTAGGCCTATATCCTCGTATTTTGAGACATTAGCTGTTGTGTGACTGACGAAGACTTTTCCTTTCTGTCTTGGGCACCATTAGATAATGCCACGTGGAACAACAACAACCACATGTTAGTAGTTTGTGTTGCCTTTGTTATAAACACTGTGTTATAAAACATTTGTAAAATTCTGTTTTTACATTAGTTTTAACCATTGTATGTTTGCGAACTAGCGGTTAGCTATTTTGGTCAGTGCTTTGATGGTGGTGGCTACTACAGCTATTATTATTATCCGACAGTTTCAGATCAAATTAATTTTGCTAGTTGGTAACATACTTAGCTAAACTGGTGGCTAACAACCACTAGCCGTGATTTTAAGGCCAGCCGCCAGTCTCTTGTCTAATTACTTTGAACAGAAAACATGTTAACATTACATCATGAATTAATTTAGGGTCATGGTACAGTTGAGTCAGCAGCCAGAACCCTGGTGTCTATACTACTCGATACTTTGGCCACCAACGGCTCACAAGGCCCACAAGGCAGGAGACGGAGCAGCCTGCCCCAGCCCCTAGAAATGTAACTGTGCAGCAAGAAATGACAAGGTTTGTTATTTAAGCCACACAATGTCATTCTCATTTGTACTGGGGCAAAACGTTTTGTTGTTCGGTCCACGTCATTACTGCTAAGATGTGTAAATTCAAATGTGCATTTTGAATCGCACTCAGACAGGAGTTTGGTTTGTTATTACATTGGAAATCAAATATATACATGTTAGTTAGAATTTGAATACAACAGTTACTACACTACATATTTTAAAGCACAGATCTTTTCCAGGATATTTCAAGTCAAACTTCAATCGTGGTAAAAAGAGGTGTTTGACTGCCACCAATCTTCTTAAGATAACCAGTAAGACAACTGCTCTCAATTTTTATCTGCTGACAAAAAATACAACTCACACACCATTGCCAGTAGAGGAGCTTGAACTCCTTCAGGCGGGCATGGGGAGAAAAATAGTGAGCCTTCCTGAAGATGGTGACCACACAGATGTACAGCTGTCAGTCCAGTAGTTTAACTTATCATTAAAGCTAGTTATTGAACTTTATCTTAAGTTGTGTTCAAGGCTTCTGGCTGACACATTTACAAAAATGGAGGGTCTGTGTGGAGGGTGGCTCTTGCATAAGGCTACAGGTTTGTAAGATAGATATTGTTTCAAGTTTTCGTATTTATTGATTATCACATCCCACTTTCCCATTTTTGGTGTCTGTAAACCCTTTTGGTGCGTTGATTACTTTCTGTAAGCATTAAAGATGTCTGACTGACAAAATGTTTTGTTTTTTTCTCAATAAAACAGATGATTTTTAAACTTTTGTTTTATATATCTATTTCTCAATTAAGGTGGGAGTGGTCGACAATTAAGGTGGGAGTGGTCACTGTCATTCCACCAGAGGCAGAGGGATATACTGCCAAAGCTCTGCGAGCTGTGTCAGCAGGCAACAAAGCCACTTTTTACATAGTACCACTTCAGTACATTGGACACCTCTCCTCTTCCTCCTGACTCACAGCACTTCTCAAAAATGCCAAAGAAGACATGTTCCCAGTGTAATGAATTGATCCCTTTGCAGATGCTTGCAGTGCACATTAAGACATGCAAGTCATGCATTCAGGGAAACAACGTTATAGACAACACATTTCAACAAGTTGTTTAACATGCTTTAATGTGTTAACAGATGTAACAGTAATTACAAATATTTGTCTTGTGAAATAAGTAACGTTTTCAACCTCTTATTGTTGTTAGTGTTGATTGTTGCCCAGTTTTGTCTCTCCCAAAGTGTACTACAGAAGAAAAAGGGAACTGGTTAATAACAGTGGCAGAAAGACAGAATGGTCTGTCTGGTGCAGGCCAAGAACACTGGACAAACATATAAGAACGAGGACATAAGGATAAAAAATAAAAATATGACAGAACCAACACTGGAGAACCTGTGTATGACATCTGTAGCAACAAAGGCCAGTTCAGATGTGTCATTAATAAGTTTAAGCTACACAAATCATATTGTAATTGCACATAGGTCGCCACTTTTAAATGATTTTAAGCTATTCTGACATTAACGCCCCCTTACCTGTTAACGTTATATTGCCAAAAGCAAGTTCAAGATTAACACTACATACACTAATTTATGAGGTGAACAATTTTCCCCAACTTCATACAGAGGCAGTAGGTATTATCATCGTAAAGTCTATATTACTTCTATTAAATATTGATTTTGATACAATCGGTTTAATAACTGAATACCAACAACGTGTTCTCGTTAACATTGCAGCTAATGAATTAGCCTTCGGGTAATTCATTAGCTAACAAGCAAGCTAACAAGCAAGCTAACAAGCCGAGATAAACGTGGCTGTTTTGTTAAGCGCAGACACAAACGCTTGCTAATTAGTACGAACATATTTAGAATAAAACCAGTGTTTCACTCACCGAAATGGAGAGCAGATTTCTTTGGAGGTCTGCTAGAACAATTAACCGAACAGCAAGTCATTCAGTGTTATCTACATACAATTTTCCAAAACTAATTACAAGCATGGCCAGATGGTCATGACACTAATTAGGTTAAGAAGTGGGGACTAGCGGAGAAACCAAAGCTAGCAGCTACTGCCAAGTGACCAGCCTATATGTCACCTGTCACTAAAGGCGGGAACGCCCTTAATTATGCAGAATTTTAAACCTTAATAAAAAATAAACGAATGCGTTAGAAAAAAATTCACCACCCGTACAGTTGAGACTAAAACCATTTTTTGTACCAGGCTGTAAACATGTTTAATATTGCTGTAAAGTTGGGCATTTTAACATGGGGGTCTATGGGGATTTTCTCTCTTTTTTTGAACCAGCCTCAAGCGTCACTCGATGAACTGCAGTTTTTTGCACTTCCGCATTGGCTTCAAATTTCAGACCCAGAGGTTGCCACCTGGATCTCCTTTGTTTTTTCTGGGTTAATGTAACAAGCGATCTAATTGGAGAGCAAACAGCCAATCAGGATGTACTTCCGCCAGCTCTCTGATTGGTTGGTTTTGTGGCACATTTATAACGTGTGTGCCAAGCTGAGCGCGAGGACAGAATAAACCCGAGAGTGCAGAGCGAGAGGGGTTAAGCGAGCGAGGGATGGGGAAGCGAGCGAGCGCAGCGGTCTGTTTGTGCACCATGGAAAGAGTTTGTGAGAGAACATGACTAAAACTAACATGCAAACACATTTATGGAGCACAGAGTATATTTTTGTTTGCTCAAGTGTAATTTCTTTTTGAAATATAATTGATGTGCTTGCAAAATATATTTTTTTGTGCTCAAAATCTCTCATTGTGTGCTCAGAATATATCATTGCTCGCTCAGGATACTGACACAAATATAATTCCATAGGATGCAGGCACGCCATTCAGTGATGAGAAGTATGTTGGTGTCATTTTTAAGCTACAGGAGGAATTTGATCATAGATTTGCAGACTTCAAGACACACAGAGCCACATTTCAATTTTTTGAGGACCCCTTCTCCTTTGATGTGCAAGATGCCCCTCCTGTGCTTCAAATGGAGCTCATTGACCTGCAGTGCAACTCTAAACTCAAAGCCAAGTTCAGGGAGGTGAGTGGAAAAGCAGACAAGCTTGGGCAATTTTTGAGAGAATTGACCCCCAGCTTCCCTGAGCTTTCCCGAATGTTCAAGCGGACCATGTGCCTTTTTGGGAGCACATACTTGTGTGAACTTCTCCACTTTGAACTTCAGTAAGTCCAAGTACAGGTCCAGACTTACTGATGAGCATCTTCAAGCCATACTGAGGGTCTCAACTGCTTCCTCCCTCAAGCCAAATGTTGCTCAGCTATGCGAGAGGTGCTGCCAGGTCTCTAGCAGCAAGAAGTAGGCAAGAGAAGCCATGTTCAGAACAGTTCATGTTCAATGTTCCATTTATGTTCAGAAAGTTAAAGGTTAAAGAATTGTTAATTAAGAGAGGCGCAACAAAGTGGAGACAAATGACGGAGTTAGAAATATAAGGGTTTATAAAAAAGACAACATAGCGAGCCTCAGCAGCTGAAGTGATCCCCTCAGGCTTCTACAACGAGGCCCTTTATTCAGTCTTCTCAGGTGTGACTGGTTAAGATAATTAAGCACAAGCCAAAGACTTGCACATCCAGTGGAGGAAGCAGAGGGGCGCAACATTATTATTATTTTATTTATTTATTACTGATTTATTTATTTATTTTCTTATTAATTCTTATTTATTTTTTTTATCTTATTTTGTGTTAAAACATAAAAATAAAGATATCCGAGAACAGTGGAATGTTTTTATCAGAGCTTTTCTTGTGCAAAACCTGATGGGGCCCAGCCTCACCCAGACCCTGTCTCCAGCGGCCCCCAGGTAAATTGAGTTTGAGACCCCTGGTATAGAGCAAACTACAGAGCTACCTCATGTTTTGGGCACTACTGTACATGGTCACTGCACAGGGTTGTTGTGCCATTTTTCTTTAAAATTCATTTGAAATTGTTCAAGGAAAAATAAAATATTTTACTTTTAGGAGTGATTATTGTTACACCAACCAAGTCACACCAACTTGGTGTTCTTGTCATACATCGCAGTGTTAATATTACACTATAAGAGTTTGTTGGGTAACACTGTCATAGTGTTAATAATTTTAATTAATCCATTGTAGTGTTAATATTTTACACTATAAGAGTTTGTTGGGTAACACTGCCATAGTGTTAATAATTTTATATAACTATTTCGAAAACTATTTCGTGTTAATTTAACACTTTACCAGTGGTTCCCATATAAATCCTGGGAAAGTGTTAGTTTTGATTCTGATGGTGTTAAATTAACAATTTCAAATTTGCTGTGTGAAGTTGTTGGTGCAGCACTCCCTAAAAAATATTCATGAAAATGAGTATTGGGCAGAGTTATCACGGGCAGCTGCTGGAGATGATTCACATCTTCCTGTCCTTAATCCCCATCAGTCTCTGATCAGCAACCTTGACAGGGCCATTTCAGAAATGGAAACTAGAATCTAGTGCATTTCTAGATTCAACCCAGTTTCACCCTCTGGCTGTGCTGGCTGGAACAGTGGCAGACAATGCAAGTCTGAAAAATGAAATCCTTGTGGCAAAACAGTTGAATGTCCAAATGAAACAGACCTGTCCATTGTGTGTAAACACCTGCAGGAGTACAAGGAAGCCTTTCCTGAGTTGCATTAATTGTATGCAACAGCCCTGCTAATTGTTGTGTCTTCAGCAGCGTGTGACAGTTCCTTGTCCACATTGTCACGGGTTCTAACTAATGTTCCCTCTGAGGGGGATACGCGCCACGGCACCGATGTTTTTCTCTAAGGTAGAAAAATAGGAAGAAAACCCAGAGTCAGATTTGCAAGTCATTCTGGGCAATGTAGGCAGAGGAAGGTCTTTAGCCTCTCGACCTATTAATACTTGTTAATATTGTGTATACAAGCTAATTTAACATTTCTTTTTAATATTCACTTTTAATATTTTGTATATTGTTGTTAAGTTCTGTTTATCTGCCGGCCGAGTGAGTGGCTGTTCACTCAGTTAAGCGGGGATCCACAAGCAGCGGTTATGAGTCGGCGAATTGCGTATTGTGCATAAGCTAGTGAGCATCTTAGTAGTTTGCTAGTGGTAGGACTCAACTGGGCCGGTTAAATAGACGTCTAGATTCATGATTCCTGAGTCTTTGATGGCCGGTAGTATGAACTGAATGTTTTTTTCCACCGCTACTGGATATTAATTAAAAATGAATAAAAATTAAATACTATTGAACAGTCATTGTTATCATTTTCAAATGTAAAAATGGGCTATGATGAGATTTTTATGACCATGTCAGTCAAAATGACAGACAACGGAAAAGTCTAGCGCAACCTAATTAGGGGTACATTTCATATCAAGCTGTAAGTGAAGAAATGAGTTTGCTTTTTTGCTAAATATTCTACTTAAGCTCAAATGATTACTTAAATATTTAAATCAAAATAAACATCTGATTCATTATTTTGTCAACTGTGTTACAGACAAAAGTTGTGTCATAGAAGACATGAATGAAATACTAAACATTTGATAAAACATTTGTTTGCAAGTTCTTTAGTCTATTCTTCAGTGTTTTTGTTTTTGTTTGTCTAACTGCTTTGAAAATGTGAATTTTGAGCTGGATAATGGATATTCTGTGGGATAGTATCATCAAGGATGATTATTTTTTTCTACCCACATTACGTTGAATTTAGAGTTATTCAACATTATTATGTCAGACCTTGCTCTCTAAAAATGTCCCCCATCATTTTTACTACAGTTCAGCCAACATTTAAACAAATTATGGCACAAAAATCACATGTAACACAGTTGACAACAAAGTAACACAGTTGACGGGACGCATTATGAAAAAAAGAGAGAAACCTTTCTTTACGATAAAAACTTTATTTTGTCAGATGCAATTAAGTCAGTGAGTTTAATATAAATTGATTAGATTTTTTTTAAAACATGGCAACATTTTTTAAACATTCCCCACCCCTCCCATCTGTCCATTCTTCCTTTGATCTGTTCTTCCTCCTCTCATTTTTCCCTTTGTCATTTTCCCCTTCTTCCTTCAATTAATCCTCCTCTCCTTCCATCCTCCCATCCTTCCTTTAACCCTCCCTCTCTCTATCCCTCCGTCCTTTCATCCCAAATTATTGAACAAGTAGTGAAACAATGATAAAAACCTCTCACCTTTCTCAGCTCTTTCTGTCCTTCCACCCTTCCTTCCTCCTTTCTTTTCATTCCTTTCTTTGTCATTTCTTCACTTCTTCCTTCCAGCCATCTATCCTTCCAAGTTATTGTACACATATCAATTAACTCACATGAAACAATGGCAAGAAAACATCAACATATCATCAACTGTTAATACGGAATTATCTTCATTCACAACAGTTCTTTCCAACTTGTCCTACTTGTCCGACTTCTGTTCACATTTCTTCAATAACATGTTGTACCAACTTATCGGTTGTTGTATATTTAATCTTCCAGGTTCTTTAGCTCGTTCCTGTTTCTTTCAGACAGTTCACAGTTCTGAGATTTTGGACCATATGACTTTGTCAATCTCTACATGACGAATTCGATGCATACATTTGACCTCAACAAGAGTTTCACTCACCCCTTGTATGATTCCAGGATAAATTTCATTGTCATATTTCAGAGCACACCACTGGCCGATGATATCCAAGTTTTGCCATGGAATTTCTGTCTCATTTTGACCATTACCCTCTTGTGTGGGTGCTGTTGCCTGGACCAGGAATTTAAATGTTTTGGTGTTGTAACACTGACATTCCAGGGTCTGTCTTGTTGAGCAAAGGCAGCTCACATCAGAGTAACTGATTTGTCCCTTGGTGACTGTGACCAGCTGATAAATGCGCATGGTTGATGGCACCACTGGGAGATCAGCTGGCATGTTCTTTGTGGCTTCATCGACATCATCCTCACTTACATAGAACAGCTTTACTGAGGTCTGTGCATCTACCAGTTTCTTGAAGAAGAGCTCAGCGTTTGGTATGTCCACCCCATGGCTGACAAGTCTGTCTGCGGTCCTTTTGAGGAGGCCTCCAACTCCATCTGGAGCACCCTTGCTGTGAGATACCTCAAAAAAGTTCCAGGTGCCTGACTGGAACCCATACTCTTGCAGCTTTGTACGAAACATAAAGAAATTGCCTTTCTGTCTGTATTGTGTGCACGGCCCATCACTAAAAAAATGCACCACGGTCACATTAGGATAGGCAGCTTTGACCAGGTTCAGAACTGGGTCTAGATGGGTCCATATTGCTGCGGGGCCTTTCTCTTTTGATGAGCTGATTGTGCCAAAGCACACATGCTCTTCCACTCCTCCAACATGCAGAACTCCAGTGTGAAGTATTGCCTGCTGCTGGTTTGATGCAAAGTGTAGAGTTTGAATTTCAGAGTGGTTGATTCAAAATGCTGCAGCAAGAGCATTGACAGGAATTAGCAAGAGAGATCATATTACTCCAGTTTTAGCTTCTCTTCACTGGCTCCCCTTAAAGTCTAGAATAGAATTTAAAATCCTCCTCCTTACATACAAGGCCCTCAAAGGCCTAGCTCCATCATATCTTAAAGACCTCATTGTACCATATTATCCCAACAGATCACTTCGGTCTGAAAGTGCAGGCCTACTTGTGGTTCCTAGAATTTTAAAAAGTAGAATGGGAGGTAGAGCTTTCAGCTATCAGGCTCCTCTCCTGTGGAACCAGCTCCCAGTTTGGGTTCGGGAGGCAGACACTCTCTCTATTTTTAAGGTCAGGCTTAAGACTTTCCTTTTTGATCAAGCTTATAGTTAGGGCTGGACTAAACCATCCCTTAGTTATGCTGCTATAGGCCTAGGCTGCTGGGGGACAATGCACCAAACACATGTTCTCCTTCTTTCTTCTCTCTCCTCTCTCGTGTCCTCCACTTTCTTTTCTCTGGCACAGAGCTCCTGCCCTCTAAATTCCTATCTGCTACTAGTCATGCAATTCTGTGCTATTACTATGCAGAATGTTTACTGCTGCTCTCCCTTCTTCCGAGTATCTCTGGCCTGGAGTTGAGTGTTTCCTGTGGAGCTCCATACTACATCTGTTGTCGTGGTCTCATCAGCCTGCCCAGTCTCCATGGAATCCTGCTGTTATCCACTCCTACCTGAATGAACGATTCTCCAACCTGCTGATGATTCCCCTTATATTTTCTAACCGTCATGTAACATCATTAGTTTGTACCATAGCATCCCACCTGTATGCTTTAGTCAGATATGTGTATTTATGACAGATGTATGTTTATCTTGCTGTTGTCTTTCTCTGTCTGTACCCGGCTGGCCTTAGGCAGATGGGTCCCTCCATATGAGCTGGGTTCTGCTCAAGGTTTCTTCCTGTTAAAAGGGAGTTTTTCCTTGCCACCGTCGCCTGCAGGCTTGCTCTGGGGGTTTCAGGCCGGGTCTTGTAAAGCGTCTTGAGACGATTTGTATTGTTATTGACGCTATATAAATAAAGCTGAATTGAATTGAATTGGTACTTACAGGCATAGTTTTCTGAAAAATCTACATGAATTAAGCATTCATGGTCTTTCATGGTCTTCTTTAGTTCGCGGTGGTAAGTAAATTGCTGTTTTATGTTAAAGAGGTGCCTTCTGAAGTTTTTAAGTTGGCTTTGGAAGAGATCTAGCAGGGCATCCAAAGTTGTCTCTGCCTTTTTTTTCACTGTCATTTTGACAGGCACTTTCTCCTTTTTACCTTCCTTCTTCTTTTTCTCTCGGAGAACAGTCTCAGTTGTCCACTGTGTGATAAAAACACTTGGTTGCATATCCCCCTCAGTTGCAACTGGAAAGTCTTTGTCTTTGCAGTTGGGACATTCATTGTACATGCATTCCTTCGAGTTGGGGTCACAGGATATTGACTCTGCCATTTCCTCCAAGTCAGTGCTCTTAACAAGTCGGAGAGAATATAGCTTTTCTATAAGAAAAGAGAGATTTTCATGTACCTTGCAAAGGCAAGTCTCTATGTCTGCAATGGATGGGTGGACCACCCAGAAGGGACGCATACGGCAGAACAAAGAATATGAGATGTTGCAGTTAGGGCTCTCAAGAATCAATTTCCTATGCAAGTTTTTCATAGTGTCGTTCAGGAACCTTTTCTGTTTCTTGATCTTCCCTCTCGTTATAGTTTGAGATTTCCCAGCAGTTAGGCGACTATTTTCATCCCTTGTCAAGAAGGGTACAACTTTGTTGTACAGTTTGTAGCATAGGGATCTGTACTTCACTTTGTTAAAGAGGATGGAGGACTCACTGTGCTTTTGTTGTTTTCGAGAAACTGCTAGGGTCTCCTGAATTCTTTTCTTGAAGTTATATTTTTTCAAGATCTTTCCTGACACTGCAGTTGCAATTACCTGCCTAGTTTTTTTGTGTTTGCTCAAAGTGTACTTTGCACGTATGTTGTCCACCAGAGCATGGTGGAAAACTAACGTTTTGTTCACTTCTCTAGGCACATGCACCCTCCCTAACAGGCGTCAGGTTTTTGATCTGGGTGACTCTGAATGTTGCCGTTGTCTTGCAAGTCTTTTTCTGAATTTTTCAGTTTTTCTTTTCTCTTGTTTAAGTTTTTCCTTCAGAACCTGAATCTCCCTGTATAATTTGGACTCCTTCCTCTTGACTTTCTTCCTTCCAGCACTACGCTGTCTGAAATTAAACACATACATACAAAACTATACTCACTTTGTTGATCATGTGTTCATCATTTATGCTTAATAAACAGAATAAGGATGACAAAACTTTACTCTTTTTACCATCATTGCATAATCAAACCTATTGTCTAAACCATTTTTTGTTCAATAAATTTCTACCTTGACATCCGAGGCTCATCTTCAGGACTCTGGAGTGGAGTAACCTGGTTCTCTATCACTTTCTTTCTTTCTCTGGCCTCGCGTTGGGCTCTTCTCCAATACTTTCTTTTTCTTCTCTTCTCCCTCTCACTCAAGTCTTGAACTGTCTTCACCTTCCCTAGCCGTCTGTCCTCATGCCACTTTTCTTGTTGTTTCTTTAAATATGCAGCCCTTCTCTCAGGATCAGCATCACGCCGAGCCCTGTACTGGCGCTGCTTCTCAGCAGCAGATAACTTCATCTCTCTGGACCAGAAATGACTCTGTTTAGTACTAGTGTATAGCATACCGTATTTTCACGACCAAAGGGCGCACCGTATGAAAAGGCGCAGTCTCATTTATGTGTGCCATTTCTGTATTTAACACACACATAGGGCGCACCTGATGATAGGGCGCAAGTTTTATATACATATCCTCTACTACCATACGTACGTCCGCCTTACAACAACACACACGCATACAAGTGTGCATATTTAAAAAATAGATCGGGAGCAAAACTGAGTTTGGTTGTGCTTTATTTAAGTATTAATTACAAAGTAATAACATTTTCTAATCATCAATCAATAATCAATAGGCGTCGGCATGGTAAAAACAAGCACATTACCGGTAACAGTCATTAATCAAATCCATCGAAGTCCTCATCTTCTGTCTCAGAATCGAACAGCTGCGCTAAATCCAACATGGCAGGTTCGCTTTCCTCACTATCAGAGTCACTTTCTGTGCCGTGCGGCTCCTCGGAAATGATGCCGGCTTTTCCGAAAGCTCGAACCACCGTGCCAGCAGACACGTTAGCCCAAGCATCCACAATCCATTGGAAAACTGTGGCGTAACTCGCCCGGCGCTGCCTACCACTCTTCGTGAAGCTGTGGTCTCCTTCGGTCATCCATCGCTCCCACGCCGCTCGCAGCCTCACTTTGAACGGCCGGTTCACACCGATGTCCAGCTTCATAAGCCTGTCTCTTTGCCATTTTCAGGGTTGTTAAAACAGCAATGTTCTGCATAAAGCACATACCTGTTCTTTTATACACAATCCACGCCCACACATCCCCCTTTAACGTTCTCATGTTCTCTACCACGTCCTCCTCATGGTAGTCTCTAATACGTCCGCCTTACAACACACACATAGGGCGCACTGCACTATAGGGCGCGCCGCACATTTTGAAAAAAATCTAAGACGTTTATATGCGCCTTATGGTCGTGAAAATACGGTAATTGATATGGCTAAAATTACATATGTCATTTCAAATCACTGAAACATCAAAATGATCCATGAAATCATTTGTTTGTTAATATGAGTAGGCTATAGGGTTGAATGGAAAATATCTATAATGATGTTGTTAGAGTGTAAGGAATTATTCAGTATATGGATAATATTGTTGAGTGAATCCCTGTATCATTCAAATCATGTTTTATGTACCCTAATTACTATGTAATTACACTTCCAGTCACCTAAGTAATTTTAATAACAATAGTTAATGAATGGTTTCGGATCAGCTGACTTCTTCCCTGATAAGTATCACTCATGATTTGAGTGTATTTAGTTAGTGTATTATACATTTATGTAATTACTACCTTATTATTTTATATATTGTCATTTCATTTCTGTATAGTAACAATTTAATCAAGTTAATCTTTTTTATTCAATGGACTTACTAAGCATAAATCCGGTAAACCCTGACAACATTGTCAACCATGTTATTCCCTGTCAACTGTGTTACATTTGATGGGTAACATAGTTGACAGGTAACATAGTTGACATTTCCTCCATTTTAGGCCCATTTTAGGCCCTACAAACCTTAAACGTGTCACCATATGACCATGATCAACTCATATTTCTATGTACTTTCTTTACATTTTGTTGATTATAATATCTAAGGTAAATACACAAGAAAATGTTGATAACATAGTTGATGACCAATTAATCCACTCCATATGCAGACAATCATTTTGATGAAATATTGAAGAGGAGGAGTTGAAACCTACCACACTGTCTTTGTTGCTTATTTGAATTTGGAGCAAACCATTGCTGATTTATAGGGGTGATATTGATGGGTAACATAGTTGACAAAGATTTCTCGGACACACACAAAGTGACTAATTTTATGTTTATTAAGGATTCAAATAGTTTTAAAAACACCTTTATCATGTTTTAAGGATTATTTTGAACAAATAATGCTGAAAATAATACACACAAATATGTCTTCTAGGGTTAATTTTGAAGAGCAAACTTGAAATGTATGAAATCGGACAGCACAAAAACTGCAAATTCCAGTATATAATTTGCATTTTTTGCTAAATAAATTAAAGAACTTGTTAACTTTCTGTATAAAAAAAAAAAGAGAAATATCACCCAATATAAAATTGGTCACTGCTTGAAATTAATATTTAGTTAAATTGATAAATACACCCCGTGGACATGGTATGTACCCCTATTATAGAATCACTGTAGACAGCAGTGCCGTAGGACAAAACATAAAAAGTGAACAGATGCAGTTCAGCACAGTTGAGAAGTCTGGGTAGAAAAAATCAAATCAATAATTCATAATATCGACCGATATGAAACAGTTATATCATGATACATTTTTTTCAGCCATATCGCCCAGCCCTAGGGGCCCCTAGTTTGTCAAACTACGATAAAGAGATTCCTAACCCATGCCACAATCTATTACACTTCATGAGCAAAACAGGCTAGAGTTAAAATTAAACATCTGAAGTTGAGCGCAAGTTAAACTGATTAAAAAAATAAAGGAAAACAACAATCCTCTAAACGTTTAAAGTGCAACAATGAAAACAAAACAACAATAAAAATACTACTTATTAAGATCACAGTCCGACACTTATCAGTGTAACACCTAATATACTTAAAGTAATAATAACAGTTTATGTGTTTATGTGATGGTCCTGGAGCTTCCTGGTCAGGAAGATCCCTCCGGCTCAACATCTGGAGCTCCTATTTTAGAATTGCTCCTGCAAAGACCAAGAATATGAATATAAATATGAATAAAGGGGTCTGGAGGCAGTCGGTCATTCAGGACAGACTGTCCATTCACATGTGACATATTCATTTTATATTAGCCAACTTTCATGAAGCAAACACTAAAGCTGAGTTTATGACAAAGAAATCCAAGCCAGCTAGCTAACGTTTATCCAGAGCTAGCTAGCTAACACGTATCCATGGCTAACTAGCTGGCTAGCAGGACTGGCTAAAAAAATCTATCCAGCCCACAAATACCTTACCTTTATCTTTTGAACGTTTTTCCTCCTCTGTTTTCTTTGCTTCCGTTTTCTGCGCCACTGAGATAACTTCTTTTTGATGCCATTAATGTGTTTCATTTGTTTAATATTCTCACTAACGGGATTGATGGGTATCTGTCAATCATGCCCATTATACTGTCGATCCAACGACTATAACATAATAATGCCATGAATCTGAATCAGAATCAGAAAATACTTTATAGCCAACCGCGTTGAAACGTAGCGCTTTAGTGCCGTGCATAAGTAATCAGTAACTTCGTTAGTTTTTTTTGTAAAAGTAATCCGTTACTTTAAGAATTTCTCCGGATAAGTAAAGAAAAATTCCGACTACAGCCTGCTTTTTGTCAGACAGTACTGTGCCACCTGTGGATGTGTCGGCAGAGGCGCAGTGCTGTGATGATGCGTCTGTCCCCTACTCACCTACGTCATAGATATATATAGAATGACTGTTACGCCGAAGTCTAGAGCGTCCTCATAGGTCGGCCATCTTTTTTTTTTTTTTTTTTTTAAACATATATTTATTAATTTTTCATTTAAATACAACAGTATCCAACACTGAAAATATAATGAACATATGGCAGTTAGTAAAATAATAATAATAATAATAATTGAAATGTTAATCCTAAAAGATCCCAAATAAATGAATAATCAAATAAACGAAGATAGCAAAAAATACAAATAAATACAATTTCAAATAAACAAATAAATAAGTAAAAAAAAAAAAAAAAATCATAATGTAGGTTACACAGTATATCTCCAACAACAAGTCAGACATTATTCCATTATCTTATTGTCTTATTCTCCCACCGCCTCCTCCAAATCCCCACTCCTCAATAGTTCCAGAAATAACTTCCAAATGTTGTAAAATTCAGAAGCCTTCTTTCTAACAATATAGGTCAGTTTTTCAAGAGCTAAACTCAATGTTAAGTTATTTAACCAGTGGTTAAAAGAGGGGCAACCAAGATTCTTCCAACATAATGCAATACAGCGTTTGGCCTGTAGCAAACAAAGATCGACCATTTTTCTTTCTTCACACGACAGAGTACAGTCATCTGGATACAAGCCTAAAATGCATAACTTAGGGCAAAGCGGTACAGGGGAAGTTGTGATCTGAGAGATATATTTTAACACTGAGCTCCAAAATTTTTGAATCTCATCACATTTCCACAGACAGTGGTATAGTGTACCCTGATGCCTATTACACTTATAGCATAGATCAAGTATATTAGGATCAAATTTATTTAATTGTACAGGGGAGATGTATGTTCGCATTATCCAATTAAATTGTATCATTCTCAAACGAGTGTTAATGGTTTGAGTGTGTGTTTTTAAACATATTTTACCCCATTCAGTAGATGAAATATCTTCTTGTAAGTCGCTAATCCACTCCCGTCTTTTACTATCAGAGTTTTCCTTATGATTTTCAACTAACATGCTATAAAACTGGGAGACCAGTCTTTTACCAAAACAGTTTTTTGTAACATGAGTCTCTAGGATGGAGAGCGGGGGTTGATGCACTGAATTGTTTAAATGTGCTAGAATAAAACTTCTAAGTTGTAAATACTTAAAGAAGTGTTTCTGCGGTATATTAAACTTTGCCCTTAATTCACTGAATGACATTAGTGAATATTCCTCATATAAGTCCTGTAGTTTCGCAATACCCTTGTTCAGCCATGCTTTAAAGCCCATGTCGTTCTTAGCCGGGGCAAAGAGTTCATTACCCCAAATTGGGGAGAAACAGGACAACCCTGGAGAGTCATTCAACATTTTTTGTACTTCATGCCAAACAACAATAGTGTTTTTTACAAAGGGATTAGTAGTACTTTTCTTTAATGCTTTAAAGGGTGCTGAGTATAGATAGCTATTTAATGACAAACCCTTTGAGGACATTTTTTCAATTTCTAACCAGGGAAGGAAAGTATCGTTAGAAAACCAAAACATAGTGGTCCTCAGCTGAGCAGCCCAATAATACCATTCAGTGTTGTATAAAGTACCCAAAAGCCATACTTGAGTAAAAGTAAAAGTACCTTACTGGAAAATTACTCAAGTAAAAGTGAAAGTAGCCTGCTAGAATATTACTTGAGTAAAAGTAAAAAAGTAGCTAGTATTTACTGTACTTAAGTATCAAAAGTAAAAAGTGCTGTTAATAAAATGCAATCAGAAATTTGAGTTGTAACATTTTCTTTATTCCTGTTTAATTTAGTTTTTAAGTTTTGTTTAATTTGCAAAGTGTCACATGACACTTAAAGGAGCTTCAACGCCTCCTTACATAAACCCAACCATATACAAAAATACACAAACATATCCTTACAGACCGGGTCTGCGGGGAATGTTCAGCTACATCATGTAGCTGAACATTCCCCGCAGGTATGGCCACGGGTGTTCATCGTCGTTGTCGTCGTCGTTGTCGTCTATGCTGGTTGTTTCAGCAGCAGGTTCAGGTTCAGTCGCCGATTCAGTCACCTCCATCTCTGACATTTTAGGCTTCTCTGTCTTCCTCCTTCTCTTCAAATAACATTAGAGACCCAACTTGTCTGAGACTACTGACATGATAATGCGACCATTAATTTGAAATGTACCCGCTGGCCGCTGATTTCATCCGCCGCACAACGGGGTAAACCAACGATAACGTCTTGCGGCCTGTATCTCCAACATCATTGGCTACTGGTCCCACTACAACAAAACGAAGATTGTCCATTGGCTATCACGTTCCTTCTTATTTTGTAACGAGTAACGAGGATGCTCAGGTAAATGTAATGGAGTAAAAGTATTGATTTTTTTCGGAAAATGTAGTGAAGTAAAAGTAAAAGTCGTCAGAAATAAAAGTAGTAAAGTAAAGTACAAATATAAAAAAATACTACTTAAGTACAGTAACGAAGTATTTTTACTTCGTTACTATACAACACTGATACCATTCTAAATTTGGAAATTGTAGCCCTCCCCTATCATATGGTAAATACAAGAGGGAGAGTCTGAGTCTTGGCTTCCTATTGTTCCAAATGAAATTAGAAAGAAGCTTTCTGGTCTTGGAAAAAAAAGAAGGAGGAGGGGCCAGTGGAATTGACTGAAAGATATATAGAAATTTAGGTAATATAGTCATCTTTACTATGTTTATTCTTCCGAGTAAAGAGAGAGGCAATGATATTAATCTAGTGATCTCTTCCGACACCTCTACTACCATGGGCTCATAATTGGCTGAGCTAAGATTACTTATCTTTGGGGTTACTCTGATGCCCAAATATTTAAATCCCTCTGTGGCATTCACAAATGGGTGGGATACAACTGGTTTCTTCCTCTCGTTTACATTTAAAAACATAATGGATGATTTTTCTTTATTCACTTTGAACCCAGAGAAACTGCCAAATTGGTCGAATAGCTTCAGGAGAGATGGTATTGATTCTGCAAGGTGTGATAGAAACACAATAGTATCATCAGCGTACATTGCCGTTTTGTGTAACATATGCCCGGTCTTAATACCATGGATTGAGGGATGTGATCTAATTGCTATTGCTAATGGTTCCATTGCTAATATAAAAAGCAGAGGTGAAATTGGAGACCCTTGCCTGGTGCCTCGAAATAACTCAAAAGGATGAGAGATGAGATTATTGGTAGCTACCATTGCAACCGAATCAACAAGTAAAATTTCAACCCATCTACGGAAGTAATCACCAAATCCAAAACGCTTAAGCACCTCAAGTAGATAGGGCCATTCAACTCGATCGAACGCCTTCTCCGCATCGAGTGATAGTATTGCTGTATCAGGTGACTCTTCACATTCGTGGATTATATTGAGAACTCTCCTCACGTTGTGGAACCCCTGACGATTTTGAACAAAACCATTTTGATCTCCATGTATAATGGCTGGTAGAGCCCTCTCCAGCCTCATAGCCAGAGCCTTAGCTAGGATTTCGGAGTCAGAATTTAACAGCGATATGGGTCTGTAAGAACCGCTTTCGGCTGGCGCTTTGCCTGGTTTTAGAATGAGAGTGATCAGAGCACTACGTAATGTAGCAGGGAGGCAACCTGTTTTAAAGGATTCCAAATAAACATCTAATAATGGGGGTATTAATTTTGCTTTAAATAGCTTGTAAATATCTATTGGAAGCCCGTCGGGACCCGAAGCCTTACCTCCTCTCATGTTCGTAATGGCATTAGAAACATCATTGAAATTTATTTCTCTCTCTAATTCATTTTTCATACCTTCAGAAATACAGGGAAAGACCAATCTATCCAAGAAGGTATTTTGGTTTACCAGGTCCAGTGGGCGGTCAGAATTATAAAGGGTTTTATAATATGAGACAAAGGTGTTATTAATTTCTGTGGGATCCGTAGATAATTCTCCTTGTTCGTTCCTGATTATATTAATGGCTCTATCAGATTCAAGTTTCTTTATCTGCCAAGCTAGCAGTTTACCCGGCTTTTCACCCTGATCATAAAACGTTTGTTTCAATCTTATTAGACCATCTTCAGCTTTAAGCATAGAAAGCTCCTCGTATTTAGCTTTAAGGGTCAATAATTCCTGTTTTTTCTGTGTTGAATCGTCTATGGTAACTTCTCTCTCTAATTCTCTAATTTTATTGTCCAATTCGTTCATTGTCTGTTTGAATTTATTAACTTTAGAGCTGGTGAAACTTATCATTTGTCCTCTAATATATGCTTTAAAAGCTTCCCACCTAATGGCTGCAGTTGTTTGAATTGTATTAATTGAGAAGTAGAGATCAATGTGTTCTCCTACAAATTTTATAAAGTCAGAATCATGTATCCATTTAGGGTGTAAGCGCCAATTGTTAGAGCGGCTATTCACTCGTTCTACCTTGTAAAATAGTGAGGTTGGGGCATGATCTGACAATACAATGCTGTCATATATACACTTGGTTATACTGGGTAGCAGAGATGATGAAATTAAGAAATAATCTATTCGGGAGTGGGATTTAAATACTGCTGAATAGCAAGAGAATTCCCTTTTATTGGGATTTTGAATTCTCCATGGATCACAGAGGTTCAGGTCTTTCATATATTGTTGTATTCTTTTTCTTGTTTGCGAGTGTGAAGTATCCATCCCTGTTGAGCGGTCAAGCTTCGGGTCCAAAGTACAATTTAAGTCACCTGCCAGTATTATCTTACCAGGAAGGGTAGCTATCAACAGAAACAAATTCTCAAAAAATGATGGGTTATCATCATTAGGGCCATAAACATTAACTAAATTGAAATTTTCTTTCAAGAGAGTTCCTTGAACCACCAAAAATCTACCAGCTTTATCATAAATAGTATTGTTTACTTGGAAAGGCACTGAATTATGAATTAACACCATAACCCCTCTCGAGTGAGAAGGGCAACAGGATGCTAGCACTTTGCCTGGCCATCTCCTATGTACTTTCACCAGATCCTCTCTAAGTAAATGGGTCTCTTGGATAAACGCTATTGATGACTCAAGTTGTTTAAGCCTGGTAATAACCTGTTTTAGTTTAGCCACTTTTACCATTCCTCTCACATTCCAAGAAGTAAATTTAAAATTCTTATATGAAGTCATCTGTTCTTAATACTACATCAGATTGTGCAACATAGTATCATCTTTTTGTTGTCGGTAAACCTTTCAGTATCCCTAACTGTTGTGTTGGGAGTAAACCAGTAAAAAGCAACAAGTTGTGAAAAATACAAAAACACAAACAAACAACATAAAATCTGCCATAAATGAACCCCCTTAGCTGTCAACCTGAACAGGACAGCCCCTCGCCCTACCCCACCCTCCCCCTGACCTTGGGGTGCAGTTAAGTGCACACGCTGATCCAATGTAAACAAGGGAGCAGCTAGACCAAACCGAGCTGACATTAAGGTCAAACAAAACAAAACCAACTGGACAATTGTGTCTCCTGACGAAAATGTATATTCTACACGAACATGTATGTATATAATGATCATTACAAACTTGCAGCATAACTCTCATCCAGGAAAGCCGACTGTATGGCGACCAACCGACACTCAAAGAAACAAATGAAAGCCCACTCAACGAGTGGGCGTGGCCATTACTCTATAAGGGGTAAATAAAGTGCCCATTACATCTGAGGAGATTGAAGGAATGGTAAACTAAACACACACAAAAAAAGAAAAACTCTTCCCAAAAAAAGATGAGCGTTACTGGCCAATAAATCTAACAATTTCGAACTACAGTTGTTATAGGCAGATAGTAAAGGATTCAAAAGTTTCCATTAAATAATCTGCTAGACCTCTGTATTCTGCAAACCTTGGATGAATTTTTCCGCATCTGCTGGGGTTTCAAAGACATGCGTGTGTCCATCCGACGACACTCGTAGCTTCGCTGGGTAAATTAATCCGTAAAGCATGTTCAACGATCTCAGCTGTTGTTTTACCCGGTCAAAACCCCTCCGTCGTCGGTGGAGATCTGTAGAAAGATCCGGGAAGAACATGACCTCTTGACCACCGCAGATAACTTTCCCTTTGGCCATAGCTGCTCGCATCACTCGGATTTTATCTTGGAAGTTTAAAAACTTCACGATGAGGACTCTCGGTGTGGGTGGTCGGTTGGGTTGCGTCCGGCCGGGCAACCGGTGAGCTCTTTCGATGAGAGGTTGTCTCGGGAATGTCGCTGGTCCCAGCGCTTCGGGGAGCCACTTCTCCAGGAAAGCCACCGCATCATTTCCTTCCATTTTCTCCGGCACATTAACTAGTCGCAGGTTGGAACGACGAGAGCGGTTTTCGAGGTCCTCGAGTTTGTTCGTGAGGAGAGTCACTTGTTTAGCTAGCGCCTCTGTCTTGCCTTTCTCTGAGTTAACTGTGTCCTCCACGCTGCTAATGCGCTCCTCTGCTCCATCCATGCGCACCGAAAAGTCCTGCACGTCCCTCTTAACGTCCTGAATCGCTTTCAGGACCACATCAATTTTTGTGGAAAAGTCACTTCTGATCCCGTCGAGTATTTGAATAACATCCATGTTGTGGGCCAATCCAGTATTCACGTCCAAGAGACGCCCAGGGCTAGCATCACCTGCAGAGTTAGCTTGACAGTTAGCATCCGAGACGTCCTCTTCCTCACTCGGAGAAGAGTGTGCTTTAGATTTATTTTGTGCTTTCTTCGCCGGCATAATGTCGCGGATATACGATAATAACTTGCTACACGCAGTAGAGTGACAGCACTCTATCATTCAAATCTCACATCAATAACACCACTCGGGCTGCCTACTTTCATTTACGTAATATCAATCGACTCCGTCCCTCCCTCACTCCCAACACCGCCTCCATCCTTGTTCACAGCCTCGTCACCTCCCGTCTTGATTACTGCAATTCGCTCCTCTTCGGTCTCCCTCACAAGTCTCTCCATAAGCTTCAACTGGTTCAAAACTCTGCTGCACGTGTCATCACCAAAACCCCTTCTTCCCACCATATCACTCCCATCCTACAGCAACTTCACTGGCTCCCGGTCACACTACGAATCCAATTCAAAATCCTTCTGTATACTTTCAAAGCTATCCACAACCTCGCCCCTCCATACTTGTCTGATCTTCTCCACATTGCCACTCCAGCACGCTCCCTCAGATCTTCCTCCTCTCTTCATCTCACCGTCCCCCCTGCTCTCCTCAGCACCATGGGGAGCAGAGCTTACAGTCGCTCTGCTCCCCGACTCTGGAACTCTTTACCATCTCACATCCGTAACATTGACTCTCTCCCTCTCTTCAAAACAAAAATCAAAACCCACCTGTTTCAAATTGCCTATCCACCCCACCACCCCTCACCCTAACACTTCCCTTTTATTCTGCACAGTTTTATTTATTTGTTCTTTTCATTATTCATTGTGTTTATTGTTGTTTATTTTGTGCTTTTAATGTTGTTTACTCTGTGCTGTGTGTTTTATTTTAACTGCTGTAAAGTGTCCTTGAGTGGCATGAAAGGCGCTTTCTAAATAAAATGTATTATTATTATTATTAGTAGTAGTTATCACTGTTCACGCAGTTAAAGGACAGTTTTCAGGAATTTACTAAAATATCGCCAGGAGCTCACAAAAATACGTGTGCCTAGTTCAGCGCCATAACCACGCCCCCTAGGTCGGCCATCTTACCACAGGCTGACTTTCTCGCGAGATCAGTCGAACCTTAGTTAAATGGATGTAACCTGAGGTAAGTGTAAGTGACCTTTACAAACGTTAATACTCTTATCTCGCTGAAATCTTGATGGATTTACAAACTGTTTGTTTTCTTACAAACGTTATTGACGTGGTTATAATTCTGGATGCTTGAACATGTTGAAATCGCAGCTTATCTCCTCAAAAAAACCTGATTTGATCGTGCAGTTCAGTTGTGTATCACGTCTAGCTAGGCTACTAGCTACCGAGTAATTTGGGGCGAGGCAGAATTACGCTTTCTTTTAATATCTCTTCAATATAATACACACATGATACACACTGAATTTATACATGATTTTCTGTCTGGTCGGTTTCTACAGGAAATTGCTGACAAGATGCCAGACTTTTGTGCCGCCTATGGCTGCTGTAACCGCCGTGGTCTTGAAACGAGAGCCCGAGGGATCACCTTTCACCTGTAGAATATTACAATATTATGAATTATTTTTAGGATAATCGTTAGTTACTTAGTGGAAGTACAATACAGGTCCTGTTACACAGGAACAGCGGGGATATGACATGATAGTATTGCTAGATTGTTGTTGACACATGGTTTAGAATAGAATTGTTTACATAATCATTGAAAGTTTGAATATAGTTTTTAATGTGTTTATCTTATTCTTGAAGTACATACATACATACATCCTTACATACATACAATTACCCCCAACATATGATAATCTAGGTGTGTACTTGTGTCCTTGCCCTTAAATGGAAAGATAGATTTAAAATGTTGACAATAATTTATATATCTGGGTACATTTCTCACTTTTTAAGGTTTCCCAAATCCAGAGAGAGGAGGAGGAAGTGGGAAGTTGCCCTAAGAAGGGACGGTTTTGCTGCCACTGACAGGACACTGATCTGCAGGGAGCACTTCAAGACCGAGGACTTCGACAGGACTGGGCAGACTGTGCGGATTAAAGATGGTGTTGTGCCATCCATTTTCAGTTTTCCAGCACATCTTCAAAGGATATGTGTATGTTTATCACTGACCAAAAATATATCGATGTACACATGTGATTAGTTTTTGTTTCTGCAAGGTATATAATTTGTTGTTTATTACAGCATATTTAAAACTACTTTATTTTAGTCAGTAGTCCAAAAAAAGTGTCAAAAAAGGCAACTGGACTTGTAGATTTTGGAGAAGACGTTTCACCACTCATCCGAGTAGCTTCTTCAGTTCTGAGGGACTGGTGGGAAGTCTGAGGTTTAAATAGGAACTCTTCCTGAGAAACATTGCTTGTTATGCTAATAACAGACAGGAGGAAAGACATCGTCATCCCCTACGTGGCTGGAGTGTCCGAGAAACTCAGGAGGATTTTCAGGAACCACCGTATTCCAGTGTACTTCAAACCAGGGAACACACTCAGGCAGAGACTGGTCCACCCAAAGGACAAAACACCCAGGCAGAAACAGAGCAATGTGGTGTACGCCGTTCAGTGCAGTGAGGAGTGTACAGACCTATACATTGGGGAAACTAAACAACCTATCCACAAACGCATGTACCAGCACAGGAGAGCCAGCTCATCAGGTAACGATTCAGCAGTCCACCTACACTTGAAGGACAAAGGACACTCTTTTGAGGATAACAACGTCCAAATCTTAGCCAGAGAAGACAGATGGTTTGAAAGAGGAGTTAAGGAAGCCATCTATGTCAGACTGGAAAAACCTTCACTAAACAGAGGAGGTGGACTGAGATTCAATTTGCCATCTATTTACAATACAGTGCTAACTTCTGTCCCCAAGAAGTTTCAGTCTCCTTCACACCTTGACACTGGAGCCCCAGACGGACAAGAGTCGTTGGAGAACCATTCATAGGTAAGACCAAAACAGGACCAAAACAGTCCCCCCCTCACAAAAGGTAAGTACCCGGTCGTTAGTGGGAATAGCTGCACCAGTTTCGGGTTATTAGCATAACAAGCAATGTTTCTCAGGAAGAGTTCCTATTTAAACCTCAGACTTCCCACCAGTCCCTCAGAACTGAAGAAGCTACTCGGATGAGTGGTGAAACGTCTTCTCCAAAATCTACAAGTCCAGTTGCCTTTTTTGAAACCTTTTTTTGGATTACCATGACCTGGATGACTGAGAACCTACACAGACATATTTTAGTCAGTAGCAATAAGAAGCACTACAACTACCATAGCATCCCACCTGTATGCTTTAGTCAGATGTGTGTATCTATGACAGATGTATGTTTATCTTGCTGTTCTCTTTCTCTGTCTGTACCCGGCTGGCCTTAGACAGATGGGTGTGACGGTTGTCCAACTGGTGGTTGGACCCCGAAGCAGGAGACGAAACCACGTGTGGAAGTCACCCAGGTAAGTTTATTACAACCACAAAATTCCAAGCAAAAACAAAGAAAATACAAAAGGACAAACAAAAGGCGCTGGAAACTCCAGGAGGGTAAACTCAAGAAAACTGAGAACGGCTGCCTGGGCAGGACTCTGGCTCTCCCTGGGAGGCACTGGAGAAAAAGCAAAAAGGGAAACACAGGAGGTAAGTTCCAAGATCGCAAAACAGTTCTCTGTGAGGAAGACCGAGGAGGTTGCACTGACCACAACATATGGAATTATCTGGCACTGGAGGGAAGCCACAGCCAGCCTTTTAAGGAATGTCGATTAGTAGAGTGACTGCAGCTGTGAGTGAGCTCCTGCCAGGATCCTGCCCAGGTGAGCCTAATGAGGGAGAGAGAGAGAGAGAAAGAGAGAGAGCAGAAAAACAACAAAACACTGACACTGGAAACCCAGGACCATAACAGTACCCCCCCCTCAATGGGCGCCACCTGGCGTCCTACCTGGCTTGTCCGGATATTTAAGATAGAAGTCAGAGAGCAACTGGAGGTCGAGGACTAGAGATCTGGAAACCCAGGAGCGTTCCTCGGGACCGTACCCCTCCCAATCAACAAGGTATTGATAGCCTCGGCCCCGCCTGCGGACATCCAGGATCTCCTTGACAGTGAATGCAGGTTGACCATCAATGATGCGGGGAGGTGGAGGGGGGTCAGTCGGGGGATGAAGAGGGCTCTCCACCACTGGCTTAAGGAGGGAGACATGGAAAACTGGGTGAACCTTGAGGGCTGCTGGCAGTTTTAATCGGACGGCACCGGGGTTAATGATTCTTTCGATGGGATAGGGACCAATGTAGCGAGGAGCAAGCTTCCTAGACTCCACCTGGAGGGGAAGATCACGGGCCGACAACCAGACCTTCTGCCCCACCTGGTAGTCTGGAGCAGGAACCCGGTGTCTGTCGGCTACGCGGCGATTCCTTGCGGCGGTGCGTTCCAGAGCGGCCCGGGCCTCCCGCCAAACTTGTCGGGCTCGGCGAAACTGAGCCTGGACCGATGGCACTGCCACTTCAGCCTCCTGGCTAGGGAACAGTGGGGGTTGGAAACCATGAGTGACCATGAAAGGGGACAAACCTGTGGCAGAGCTAATCAGAGAGTTGTGGGCGTATTCAACCCACGGCAGGTGAGTGGACCAGGAAGCCGGGAGACGTGATGCCACGCAGCGCAGAGAAGCCTCCATGTCTTGATTCGCCCGTTCTGCTTGTCCATTGGACTGGGGGTGATAACCGGAGGTGAGACTGCAAGTGGAGCCCAAGGATTGACAAAAGGCCTTCCAGACTTGGGAGGAGAACTGTGGACCCCGGTCAGACACGATGTCCTCTGGGATGCCATGCAGGCGGAACACATGTAGCACCAACAGGTTAGCGGTCTCTAAGGCCGAGGGAAGCTTGGGAAGGGGAATGAGATGCACAGCCTTAGAGAACCGATCTACGATGGTCAATATCGCTGTGTTCCCTTCAGATGGAGGAAGGCCCGTGACGAAGTCCACAGCTATGCATGACCAAGGGCGGCGAGGAACAGGCAGGGGTTGCAGGAGACCGGCCGGGGGGCGATGTGAGGCTTTGTTGCGGGCACAGACAGAACAGGCGGCAACGAACTGTCTGATATCTGTAGACATGGAGGGCCACCAGAACCGTTGTCGGACCAAAGAGATCGACCGATGAGCCCCGGGGTGGCATGCGAGTTTGGAAGAGTGACCCCACTGGAGTACGGATGGTCTCACTGCAGGAGGAACAAACAGGCATCCGGGTGGGCAACCCTCCGGGGCAGGATGTTGTTTAAGGGCCTCCCGGACTTCCTGTTCCACCTGCCACCGAATAGCACCAACAACACAGGAGGAGGGTAGGATGGTGTTTGTGGCCACCTCTTCTTCCTCAGGAGGCGAGACAGGGCATCCGGTTTCAGGTTTTTGGGTCCAGGTCGATAAGTAAGTGTAAAATTGAATCGCCCCAGGAACAGCGCCCACCGAGCCTGGCGGGAGTTGAGCCGGCGAGCCGAGCGGAGGTAGGACAAGTTCTTATGATCTGTCCAGACAATGAAGGGGTGAACGGCACCCTCCAACCAGTGCCGCCATTCCTGAAGAGCCAAGACCACTGCCAGCAACTCCCGGTTCCCCACGTCATAATTCCTCTCAGCTGGAGAGAGACGGCGGGAGAAAAATGCGCAGGGGTGAAGTTTGTTGTCCGCAGGGAGGCGCTGGGAGAGGACGGCCCCCACTCCTGAGTCAGAAGCATCGACCTCCACGATGAATTGCCTCTCAGGATCTGGGTGGACAAGCACAGGGGCATTAATGAACATTTTCTTCAAACGATCAAAAGCTAGCTGAGCACCAGAATTCCAGACAAAAGGGGCCTTAACCGACGTTAGCTGCGTGAGGGGGGCGGCTACCTTGCTGTAGTTTCTAATGAACCGCCGGTAGAAATTGGCGAAACCAAGAAAACGTTGCAGCTGCTTACGAGACTCTGGAGTAGGCCACTCTGCCACCGCCTTAACTTTCACGGGGTCTGGGTGAAGCTGCCCCTTCTCAATAACATAACCTAAGAAGGAAGTTTTGGTGACATGGAATTCACATTTCTCCGCCTTTACAAACAGTCTGTTCTCAAGCAACCGCTGAAGCACCCCCCGGACATGTTCGATATGTTCCCTGGGGTTGCGGGAGAACACCAAAATATCATCTATATACACAAAAATACATTTGTTCAACAAGTCACGCAAGACATCATTTACCAGTGCCTGGAAGACAGCAGGAGCATTAGTGAGACCAAAAGGCATAACCAAATACTCAAAGTGTCCAAGGGGAGTGTTGAAAGCAGTCTTCCACTCATCACCCTCACGGATTCTCACCAGGTGATATGCGTTTCGAAGGTCTAGTTTAGTGAAGATGGTGGCGTCGTGTAGTGGCTCAAAGGCAGAGTTCATAAGTGGGAGTGGGTACTTGTTCTTTACCGTGATGGCATTCAAACCTGTGTAGTCAATACAGGGGCGAAGTGATTTGTCCTTCTTTTCAACAAAAAAAAAACCTGCACCCACCGGAGAGGAAGAGGGTCGAATAAGGCCGGCATCCAGAGAGTCCGTGATATACTTTTCCATGGCCTCCTTCTCAGGTTTGCTGAGGTTGTACAGGCGCGTGGAAGGGAGAGGTGACCCTGGAAGGAGATCTATGGAGCAGTCGTAAGGGCGGTGAGGAGGGAGGGAGAGGGCCTGGTCCTTACTGAAGACCTCCTGAAGGTCGTGATATTCCCGGGGTACGTTGACTAAGCTAATCTGTTCCGGTGTGATGGGGTTCCTGGAGTCTGAACCGGGGACAGCTGATCGGAGGCAGTGGGCGTGGCAGTGGTGACTCCACCTCCGTATTGTCGACGTTCCCCAGTCCACATGAGGGTTATGAATCTTCAGCCAGGGTAACCCCACCACCACCTGGGTCACCGGAGAGGAGATAACATACAGTTCAATATGTTCTTGGTGATTACCCGAGAGCAACAGTTTCAGAGGTTCTGTTTTGTGTGTGATCAGTGCTAATTGTTGACCATCTATGGCTAAAACTTCCTTGGGTGAGTCCAATTCCCTTAGGGGTAGATTGTGTTGCTGAACCAAGTCCGAATCAATGAAACTTTCGTCGGCCCCACTGTCCACCAGCACACGGACTGGAATGGCAAGATGGGGCCGGAGCAACATACCTTTAAGATAGGTGCGGGAGCCAGTTCTGGGCAAAGTAGCTGTGGACCGGACCACTGTGGTCCTCTGTTGTGGGGAGGAGTTTCTGGAGTTCTGAAGTTCTGGACACTTTACCATTAGGTGTCCCTTGTTGCCACAATATATACAAAGACCTTGTCTCAGGCGTCGCTGCCTCTCCGCCGGAGTCAAGCGGGTGCGCCCCAGCTGCATAGGTTCCCCTGGCGGACCCATCGCAGGGGGTTGGAGTTGGCCGTCGGGTTCTGTGTAGTCAGCGGCAGGAATCGGCAGCCCCTTATCTCGTTGGCGGTGAGGAGCAGGGTTGAGGAGTTGCAGTCGGTCACTGGATCTTTCCCTAAGCCTTTCCCTAAGCCGATTATCTAAATTGATGGCTAGCCGAATAAGTTCCTCTAGGGAGGTAGAATTGTCTCTTACTGCTAGCTCGTCTCTAAGTTGGTCATTAAGGCTTCTGCGAAAAATGGCCCGAAGAGAGCCCTCATCCCATCCACACTCCGCCGCCAGAATGCGGAAGGTGATGGCGAACTGGGCCACTGGTTGGTCACCCTGTCTGAGATCCAGCAGCTGCCCTTCTGCCTCTCTGCCTCTGACCGGGTGATCGAAAACCTGCCTCATTTCGCTGGTGAATAGCATGTAATTTGAGTGGAGTTCAGGGCGCTGGTTGGAGACAGCCATGGCCCACGTAGCTGCCTGACCGGACATAAGGCTCATTACATAAGCTACTTTTGCCGAATCTGTAGCATAAGTTGAGGTCTGTTGGCTGAAAACAAGTGAGCACTGGTGGAGGAATTGTGCACATGAACCTAACTGACCCTCATACCTGGTAGGAGTGGGAATGAATGGTTCTCGGGGGAGGGGCGCCCATGCTGGATTTGCCTCGGCTGGAGCGAGTGGTTGAGGAGGAGTTACTGGGGCTGCTGGAGTGGTGAGCCGGGCAACGATGGTCTCTAGTTGCTTGTCGAGCTGAGTCATACCCATGGTGAGTGAGTCGAGACGATCTGAAAGCGAGCGGAGGGCAGAATCATGCTGTCCCACCATAGCTCCCTGCTTGGATAGGGCGTCAAACATGCGGTTAGTCTCCGCGGGATCCATGTTTGGCCAGATAATTCTGTGACGGTTGTCCAACTGGTGGTTGGACCCCAAAGCAGGAGACGAAACCACGTGTGGAAGTCACCCAGGTAAGTTTATTACAACCACAAAATTCCAAGCAAAAACAAAGAAAATACAAAAGGACAAACAAAAGGCGCTGGAAACTCCAGGAGGGTAAACTCAAGAAAACTGAGAACGGCTGCCTGGGCAGGACTCTGGCTCTCCCTGGGAGGCACTGGAGAAAAAGCAAAAAGGGAAACACAGGAGGTAAGTTCCAAGATCGCAAAACAGTTCTCTGTGAGGAAGACCGAGGAGGTTGCACTGACCACAACATATGGAATTATCTGGCACTGGAGGGAAGCCACAGCCAGCCTTTTAAGGAATGTCGATTAGTAGAGTGACTGCAGCTGTGAGTGAGCTCCTGCCAGGATCCTGCCCAGGTGAGCCTAATGAGGGAGAGAGAGAGAGAGAAAGAGAGAGAGCAGAAAAACAACAAAACACTGACACTGGAAACCCAGGACCATAACAATGGGTCCCTCCATATGAGCTGGGTTCTGCTCAAGGTTTCTTCCTGTTAAAAGGGAGTTTTTCCTTGCCACCGTCGCCTGCAGGCTTGCTCTCGGGGTTTCAGGCCGGGTCTTGTAAAGCGTCTTGAGACGATTTGTATTGTTATTGACGCTATATAAATAAAGCTGAATTGAATTGAATTGAACTTCAACACAACTAGAAGAAAACCTGCCAATGGACTTGATGCCTGATGTTGTAAGTATTTGCATGTGGAATGTCACAAACTAATGATAGCATCATATAGGTAAGAGATAATGTATAGAACGCTGGTCATTATTGGGAAAATAAGTCCCGACAGGTCCCTCACAACCCACCCCTTTCAAGTGTACATATAGTATATAGTTCTCTGCAAACCTCACCATCATGACTTCAGTGTGTCTTGAACAACCACACATAAAAGGTTGCACATATTATATTGGTATTTTATCATATTTGACGGTAGATAGATTTATGAGTGAAGTTATCAACACAATAGATTGGTCGTAACACACTCACCCATTTTAGAATCACATTTCCTCTCTCTGTCTTTCTCTCTCACTTTTGGCCCTCATCGCACCTGAAGTCCCAACCCAACGACTGCCCTACCATCTCTTGTTGCTGTCACCTTGTCCAGACTTCCTGGCCCGCAGCGACCCACAACTTGCCAACCTGTTCACTTATCACTTCATCATCACTTATCAGGTCCAGCAGCATGAGGACCAGAACCAGCACCACTGGGACACTGGGACACCTTGTTACTTGGCTAAGTTTTTAATGAAAATGTAAATAAATTTAAAAAAAATAATAATTAAAAAAAATCCATCAAATGTTATAACACCTCTGTCCAAACATTGATTTTAATAAATCTTCAAAAACCTTTCAAAAGTGCCTTTATAATGTCTAAACAAACTGGTTCACTACCATTTCATGTGTAAAATATATTATTACAAATTTGGAAATATGGACTTTGGTTCTTTGTGCTGTGTTACTGTCATCTCTGTGGGTGGGGATTTCAACATGCTGCGTTTCTTGATGTATATTTGTTAAGGGAAATCTTGTAGGCCTAGTCTACCTATTCTAGAACATTATTCCAGGGCTCTCAAGTCTCACGCATTCGGCGTGAGACACACGCATTTCAACCCGTTCACACGCTCACACGCCACACCATGTATTTCTCACGCAAAGAAATTACCAGGAGAACGCCCACCAAGTTGCGCCGCTATTTTTCCCATAGAATTCGGAATGCGTCTTTCACGCACCAGCCAATCAAATAAAAAGAATGTAGCTACTGAACAGCCAATCAAAAAATAGGATTGCTGTATCCAGGCAAGATTTAGATTTCCCCGGTTCAGACGCTCGCTGAGACGAGGACTGTCAGTATCATCATATCGACATGCGAGAAGAGGACCATCCTATGAGTACAGTAAGTCATCTCATCATTTTATTTTTGTTGCTGGGAATATGTGTCCAGGCAGCTGTTATTTGCCATGCTCATCTTTCAGTCAAAACATCCTTCATGACCTCATAATCTGTGTAAATCTGGCAGTTTGCGCTGTTTATCAAGCTGCTTTGCTTCTCAAGCTAGCGTGTAGCTAGCATATAGCTTGCGCAAAATGTACAGGTTTTTGACAAGAAAGAGACCGAAGGAACTCCTAAGAACTCCTGGCCAACTAAAATCAGAAAATATGAGGCAGCACTTATGGTAAACAAATGCAACAGTTATTGAATAGTGAATAAAAGTAAGAAAAAAAACATCTAGGCTATTTCATTATATTTTATCCAGATAATGCATAGTATTAATTATTGCATTTGTCTATTTCAAAGATGTCAGGGAAGAGGCAAATGAGCATTCTTTCATGCTTTGCTCTGAAGGATCAGCTCCCTAAAAAGGTAGCCAGGTCAGAGGAGGAAACTGTGGAGAAGGCAGTAGAGGAGGCAGTGGAGGACACTGTGGAGAAGGCAGTGGTGGAGACAGCTAAGGTGTCAGTAGAGGATGAGTCAGTGGAAGAGACAGTGGAGGACACCATAGAGGAGACAGTGGAGAAGCAACTGGAAACAGGGAAAAAGAGAGGACTAAGTGGAGCAGCCACCTATAGGTGTTCCTTTAAGAAGGAATGGTCAACTCGATGGCCATTCATCACAATGGGAACCACCAGCTCCTTCTACCGGTGCTCAGTCTGCAGACAAGAGAACTCCTGTGCCCATCAAGGTATGAGGGATATAAGCAGGCATGTGGAAGGCAAGGGACATCGCGCCAAAGAACAGGCTTTAAACTCAGGCAGCAGTGTTGCACAGTTCTACACGCCAGCAACTTCTGTTGGAGGCATGAGTGTACAGAAGGCCAAGGTACATAGCACAGGAAAACCAAAAGCCGGGTGGCAATGTTTGATGAATTGCATTTTCCTTCATATTTTTGGTTGTATTACCATGAAAACTTATCTAATGTTTATGAGTTATTTAATCAGTTGTTCCTGTTGCAGACCAGGAGAGCCGAGGTGAAGGTTGCAGTTGCAATGGTTCAGCACAATATTCCATTTGCCGTTGCTGACCATATCAGCCCCTTCTACAAGGAATGTTTTAGAGACTCCCTTACAGCTCAGAGCTTTAAGAGCGCAAGCACCAAAACAACGTCCATCATAAATGAAGCAGTGGCACCACATTTCAAAAATGAACTGGTGATGAAGATGAGAGAGAATCCCTTCACACTTGTTACAGATGGCTCAAATGATACAGGTATGAGTTTCGGGCTTCTGCCAAGTACCAGTAATTTGTATGTTTGTTTCTATTTCTACATGCACACTCATACAATTTTTGAACAACATGTAGGTTTAATTATGCGCCTTATTGTTACAGGTCTAGAAAAGATGAATCCTCTCACAGTGAGAATATTTGACACCAACAAAGTTGTGCACAGATTCCTCAGTATGTGCACCACCAGTGGGCAGAGCTGTGGCACTGCTGAAGTGATTTATAAAAAAATCAATGACACCTTACAGGAAAGTAACATTCCTTGGAGAAACTGTGTAGGTCTCTCCATTGACAATACTCCTGTAAATACAGGCGCCAAAAATTTAATCGCAGCCAGAATGCTGAAAGAAAATGGCAGCATTTATATACATGGATGCCCTTGTCATGTTATCCACAACACTGCCAAACATGCAGGGCAGAAGTTTTTGGAAGTAAGTTCAAACATGTACACTTTATATTGCAAATCTATTAAGCCCAATGCCAAGTAAAACAGTGTTGCAATAAATCTTTGAATTCATGTATTGCAGATATCCGGATTTGATCCAGAGGATCTGGCTGTGGATGTTGGGCACTGGTTTAGGGGAAGCACCAACCGTAAAGGTTACCTGGCAGGTTTGTGATTCAACCGAGCTCTGTGGTTATACAACACAATTCTGGTATTTTTATGCTATTGATGTTATATATATATATTCCAGAATTTTGTAACTTCCATGGGAGCGAGTACATGGAAATGCTGCTGCATATTCCAGTGCGATGGCTAAGCCTGGAGAGGTGTATTACACGAATTCTGCAGCAGTATGGGCCACTTAGCAGCTATTTTAACTCTTTAAGTATGTTGTTAATTTCATTGACAGTAGTACAGGTGCATTATACACCAGACTAAATATGTACTTGTAAGCACAACCTGTTTTTTACAGATGAGAAACAACCAAGGTTCAGAAGGCTAGTGGATACATTTTCCAACCCCCTGACAGAAGTCTACCTCCTCTTCTTTCAAGCAACACTTCCAGTGTTCTCCACAGTGAACCTCCTCCTCCAAAGAGAAAGGTCTTCCATCTTCCAGCTCCATGGAGAGGTAAAATGCAAGGACTGGGCTATCCCTCTGCCAAGTATTTCTCCTTATTATTCATTGGCTGATTCGTCCTTTTTCAAATAATACATGGAAATCTTTTATGAACTACAAATTTGCAGATGACGAAGTTCATCATGAAACTGTGTGCAAGGTTCATGAAGCCGTCAGCACTACAGGGCCGTCAAGTCCATGACATCCTCTACAAGGACCCACTATATCAACTGCCAGGTAATAATTTCAAGTCTCACATGAGGAGATAAACCTGTATGCTCATTAACCTCAAATATACTCTTTGAGAAGATGATTGTTATGAGGTGGGTGATACTGGGTGATGTTGATGTGATGGAAAGGGCATACAATGTATATGTAGTCAATGGGTAAAAAAGCATGCTTACATAGAGTAATACCTTCAGCCACTAGCACTTAGTGTGCATATCTTGCTGAATATATGTGCACTCACTGTTTGTCTGTCTAGTGCTGATTGCTAAGTCAAATTCTTGTGTGTCTGCATGATGCATTTGTCAAAAAAATGATTCTGAGATATTGTTTAAACTACCTGTACTTAATTTGCTTTATCTCTTTATGTTCTCTGTCTGGTAGGAGAAAAGCTAAATGTTGGCTTCACAACCAGACCTACTGTCAACAGGCTCCTTGAGGCTGGAGATGTCACACCTCAGGAAGTGCAGCTATTCCAGCAGGCAGCACTGGCATTTCTGGTCAGGGCTGTGGAGTACGGGATCAACAAACTCCCTCTGAAGGAGACCCTTCTGAAGCATGCTAAATTCGTTGACGTGCAGCAGAGGGCTGAGTGTGGGGTGGAAGATGCCCTATACTTTGTAGACAGGCAAGGGTTACACAGTTTAATTTTTATCATGGTCACAAAACAAATCCTTAATCAGTTCTTTACTCATGGTGCTCTTTTTAGATTTCAGGAACTACTTCCTTTCCATGGGCCACAGGAACATGACAAGGTGAGTGAGGAGTTCCTGCAGTATCAGCTCATGGATATCCCCATGCCCCAAGATCCCACCACCTTTAATGTTGAGGAGTTTTGGGGGAGTATGGCCGCAACCAAGAGCAAAGTAAGAAATATTTGGCACCACATGACATACACATAATTAATTGAAATAATAAAAGCAAAGCATTTAAGTAATAGAGGCCCTTGGTTCCTTTTTTCAAAGGTTACCGGTTTGAGCCAGTTTGGGAGGCTTTCCAAAATAGCTGCATTAGTGTTGGTGCTCCCTCACTCAAATGCAGACGCTGAGAGGGTTTTCTCCATGATTGGACTAAACAAGACCAAAACCAGGAACAGTTTGGCACTAAATGGAACTCTGTCATCCATCATGACAGTTAAAATGGCTGGCCTGGAACCACAGTGCTTCAAATGGGAGCCACCAACCCCTGTGCTGAAGGCCTCAAAACCTGCCACCAATACATACAATAAACACCATTGACCATCTCTCTCTCACACTCACACACACACACACACACACACACACACACACACACACACACACACACACACACACACACACACTCTTTTTTGTTTTTCAGCCAAAATCTCACTCTGAACTCAGTTCAATACTTGAGAGCCCTGTTATTCTATTTTTTAGAACATAAGATAATTATTCAAAAGTAGTCAGTGTCATAACTACATCTTTGACGTTTAGAATAAACCAAACTGTTTGAAAATTGGTTGAAAATTGAGCAAGTTATGGCTATTTAAAAATGACATGTTTTACTATCAACACAATGTTTTGGGTGAGCGAGCTGCCTGTGGCTAGATGGCCGCCATATGCGGACGTTCGACTCCGTTGGCCAGCAACGCGGACGAGACATCTGGTCATTCTATATATATCTATGACCTACGTTACCTGTATGTGTGTGCGTACGAGTATTTTCGAACCACCGGCAAGATGGAGAGAGGACAGCTTTTGAATCGTGGAAGTAGCACATTGTTTTCAATTCACCAGCGAAAAGGACAAGAACAACATAACGGTAAAATGCACACTCTGCGTTGGTGAAAAGCAGGCCAGGAGTGGCTAATCGGGAGGACTAGGACAATTCCCGGTGGGCCGGTCTGACTTCAATGATGGCACTGAGTGGGTATCACGTTTATGCTGTTAACGCTGTCGCTGGGCCGTCTCCACTTGCAGCTCATTTTATTTCTTTTTCTAGTTTTTTTTTTTTTTTTTTGCAGACGCAGCCTGACGTAACACGTCAGTGGTGTTTGGAGCCTGGGTCCAGCACCAGAGGTGCAAGGGTTTTTGCAAAGTGGGAAATTAAAAAGAGCAAGGGTGGCGCAGAAAAAGCGAGAATTAAATAAACGTGCTCGCGGACTGAAACGACCAATGACGATAATGAAACGGGTAAGACAAGATGTTGAACAAAATACAACTTTACCTGCACCGTTCAAGTTAATTAATTAGCCTATCAAGTTAATGAATTGTACCATATCCCACATAGCAAAATTCAGTTGAATCAACGTTGAAATATGGTTTGGCAGAAATGTTGATAAGAGGTAATTTTTTTCCTCTGAAAAAAAAAATAAACTCCGCTCTGATCACTGAGGGGCGGGGCTGCTCTTCACACACAGCGAGAGAGAGAGAGCATGGGAGAGAGAGAGAGAAACGCAGCGTGTGCAGCGGCAGCATAGAGGAGTTAAGTGATCTGTGGAGAAGTCGACTGGACGACAACACGTGTCATTGTAAGTGAAATAAAACCTTCACAAGTTGAAAGTCAACAAACATAACCTCCTTCGCAGAGGCAATAAGTACCACTAGTTCAACAAGCATAAACGTGCATCATATTTCAGCATAAACAGCCACATCTCCACCAGCATGATTTAGCCTACATGAGCTTGTTAAGCTAACAACAGTTAGCTTGTTAACAGGCTAAAATGTCTGTCTGTGTGTAGTCTCTTCATCTTAGTTTGCCATGAATCTTAAAATTTGGGAATTTCTTGTAAATTCTTTAGTTTTAATAAAGAACAGGACTTCCAACAGTGTTGATTTTTTTTCTATTTTGGGGGGGGGGGGGGGTTATCGGCCAATTAATCGGTTATCGTTTTTTTCCTGCTCAAAACTATCGGTATAATATCGGCATTCAAAAATCCACTATCGGTCGACCTCTAGTTGATACTATATGATACTCTCTTGACGCTGCTTCTTCCAACAAGCACAGTTTGTTAACAGGTCTTTCCAAGACGTTGGTCTTTATCTTCACTCTTCGCGCCATTCCGCTGGAATCCGGTAATGTTTTAACTACTCTTAGAGCTAAAGAGCTGTCCACTAGTAACACGACATCTCCTGACATGAAGTTTCTCCTTGGCATTGACCATTTCTGGCGTTCTTGGAGAAGTGGAAGATACTCACGCGTCCATCTACTCCAGAATAAGTCTGCAAGATACTGGACTTGCTTCCATCGTTTTCTTGTGTATGTGTCATCTTTGCTGAAGATGCCTGGTGGCATGCTGGGTTGAGACTTCAGCAGCAATAAATTATTAGGTGTTAGAGGCTCGAGGTCATTTACATCATCTGATATGCTTGTGAGCGGTCTGTTGTTGATGATACTCTCAACCTCACACATTACTGTCTGAAGACAATCGTCATTCACAGCTTGTTCTTTCAACAGGGAATTGAGGATTCTTCGCACTGTGCGAATCTGTCTTTCCCAGATCCCGCCCTGATGGGAAGCTGCTGGGCTGTTAAATATCCACTTTATTCCTTTTGGTTGCAAAGCTCTTTCAATCTTGTCATTATCCAGATGCTGTATGGCTTCTCTCATCTCCATTTCAGCGCCCACAACATTTGTGCTGTTATCAGAGCGCATGACGGTGACTTGACCTCTTCTGCTTACAAAACGTCGAATAGCATTAATGCAGGAGTCGGTATCAAGGCTGTCTGCAACTTCAATATGCACAGCTCTGAGGGTGAGGCAGGTGAACATCACACCATATCTCTTGACTGTACTCCGGCCCCGCTTGATATCAAATGGCCCAAAGTAATCAACACCTGTGTTCGTGAAAGGAGGTTTGTCAGGCGTAAGGTGGTCTTCAGGTAGGTTTGTCATCTTTTGCTCTCCAAACTTTCCATTAATCCTGCGGCACATTGTGCACTTATTGATTATCTTTCGGATGGCAGAATTGGCTTGTGGGATCCAATACTTGCATCTTAATTGAGCCAAGACATGACTCCGTCCGCAGTGTTCTGTTCTTTGGTGTATGTCTCTCAAAATCAGTGTAGCAAATTTACTGTGCATAGAGAGTATCGCTGGATGTTTCCCATTTTCTGGCATAGCCGACTTGTTGAGCCTTCCTCCGACTCTCAGTGTGCCATCCTGAAGAATTGGATCTAGTTTGAACAGCCTACTGTTGCAACTGACTTGTTTGCCTCTTTGCAGAGCTCTGATTTCTTCTCCAAAACACTGTCTCTGGCTGAACAGAATTATCTCCTTTTCTGCGGCGATCAGATCATCCAAGGTAAGTGATTTCCGTTCCGTCATTGTTTTGTATTTTTCCATATGTTGTCCTATCCTTGACCTTTGCCTTTCAGGGACATTTTCAGTTTGACTGATTGTTCTTGTGAACTCCTTTCTTTCATCCTTCAGTTGCTGCAGAGTTTTTTTTTACCTATAAAATCCAGGCAACCGACCTTTTCAGCTTATGCCAGTCTGAATATTAGAAGATCAACTTGTTCAGTGGTTCCATGGGTGACTTTGATTGTGTTGTGTTGTGTTGACTGTAACTGTGTTTTTGACCTCTGGATCGTCTTGAAGACTTTCTTTCCTATAGGTTGTGTTGGCCAATCACATTCATTGTTCAGCAAGAAGCTTGGTCCATTAATCCATGTTCCTCCTTGCATCAAACTCTTGGCCTTCAAATCAAGCAGGGGCTTGCTTGATTTGCAGGATTTTCTGCTGTTCCTATGTAGTTCCATTGAGAAGGTTTGGTGGCTTCTCAAATCACCGTAACTCTATTTGCAACGAAAGTTTTGAATCAAGCAGTTTCACTGTCGATATATCTGAGCACGGTTGTGCTGTCTGTCCAGAAGATAGATGGTGGCAGCGGAACTTGAAGTTCTTGGCGTAACATCTTGTCTATCTTCACTGCGACGACTGCTGCCGTCAGCTCGAGTCGGGGGAATGTGACCTGTTTGAGTGGGGCCACCCTTGCTTTCCCCATCAGGAAAGAACAATGCTTCTTGCCTTGCTTGTTCTCTAGCAGTAGATAAGACACAGTGCCATATGCGTACTCTGAGGCATCTGAGAAATGATGCAAACGTGCTGCAGCAGCGCATGCGAAGTCTGATAGTTTTAAACATCTGTCCACATGGAAGTTGGAAAGGTGAGTAACATCTTCTTTCCTTTTTTTCCAATCCTCAGCATGTTTTTCAGCAATGTTCTCATCCCAACCATGTTGCTCTTTATAAAGCTCTTTCAGCAGGAGTTTAGCAGGCAAGACAACTGGAGCCAGGAAGCCTAGGGGGTCGTAGATCGAGTTGATGATGGATAAAATGCCCCTTCTTGTCGTCGGTCTGTCTTGCAGCTTCATGCTGTGGTGAAAGTATCTGTTTCTGTATTCCACCGAGGGCCCTCTCAACTGGTAGAGAATCATGTCTTAGATCCAGATCCTTTACTTCACTGGCTCGGTGTGCTTCTGGGATGGACATTAACACCTTTCTGCTTTGACTCATCCATTTTGTTAGAGTGAAGCCTCCATTGGCACACAAAGTGCGAAGCTCATGAGCCAAGGTCACTGCATCATCTTCTGTAGCTACACTTTTCAGGCAGTCATCTACGTAAAAGTTATGCAGGACTGTTTGCACAGCTTCGGGGAATGCAATGGCTTTGTGGTCCTCAGCAGTTCTTCTCAGTGCATATGAAGCGACACTTGGCGATGAGGTGGTTCCAAAGAGGTGCACTGACATCCTAAACTCCTCCAGAGGCCCATCCAAATTGCCTTTGGGCCACCATAGAAAGCGGAGAAGATCTGCATCCTCTTCTGGGACCTTGACTTGGTAAAACATCGACTCGATGTCTGCCATCATGGCTACTGGCTCCTCACGACACCTTAAGAGGACACCTATCTGTGTGTTGGTCATGTCAGGTCCCTGAAGTAACTCATCATTCAAAGACTGGCCCTGAAATGAGGCTGTGCAGTCGAAGACCACTCTTAACTTTTCTTGGGGTGATATACTCTGGGATGCGGTATGTAGAACACCCTGGTGTCATTACGGTTCAAGTGATGTGCCAGAACTTGAACAGCATAGCCTTTGTCAATAATGGTGTCCATGAAGGCTTTGTACTCTTCATAGAACTCTGGATTCTTCTTAAACTTTCTGAGCAGAGTGGCTATGCGCTGTTCTGCCACACAACAATTATTAGGCATTTGAAGCCTTCTGTTCCTTAGTGGCAATCCAATGCTGTAATGTCCATTCTCTAGAGTTGCTGTTTCTTGCACAGACTGCATGAATGGTTTGTCTTCTTGTGACAACTCTTCTTTGTCATCATAGTTACGCTCTGGGAAGTCAGTATTGTATTGTTGGGTCAGTAACTTCTCAATTTCCATCACAGAGATCCTGTTCACTGAACATTGGGGTGAAGTCTCTGCTTCGTCCAGTTCTTTTCTTATGGGCCCATTCACGACCCAGCCAATAGCAGTCTTCACCGCATAAGGTCCTCCATCTCTACTGTTGATGATGCGCCATGGCTCCATTGGCTTTGGACAGTTTGCTCCATTGAGTAAGCCTACATCTGCTTCTATTTCTGGCAGGCGTACTTCTTTGAGGTAAGGCCACTTGCAAATATCTGATTGCTTTGGTATGTTGTCAGTGTGAACAGGTATGTTGCTGTGAGTGTACACCTTGGGTAACAGAATATACCTGTTGTCTTCCAGTCCACACACTTCCAGGCCAGATATCACATAACTGTTCATGAGTTTCTGTTCTCCAGTTTTGTTTTGACCCATGGTGCTGAGAAGTATTTGTGTTGGTTTCCCTTCAGTTTCTTTTGCAGGTCTCCAGTGCAGAATGTTGCTTTACTTCCTGGGTCCAAAAAAGCAAATGTTTCTAAATACTTGTCACTATTTTTTGACTTAATCTTCACTGGTACTATTGACAGCACACATTCAGATTCTCTGGCCCCTGTGAGGCTACAGGATTCTTGAGTGATAGAAACTTGAGCACATGATACTTCTTCTTTGTGAGCACCATAAGCTTTCTCAGATGAAACTGAACTTTCTTTATTTTCATGGCTACCAACGCTCTTGTCAGATGAGACAGAAACTTCCCTTTTTGCTGTGTGTAGAATGTCTGGGTGCCTTAATGCACATTCTTTGCACTCAACTCTTCTTTTGCAGAATGTGCTGAGATGACCAGGGGTTAAGCATCCAAAACACAGGCCCTTTAACTTCAAGAATTCCACGCGTTCCTTGTGTGGATGCATTTTCATTTGGCTACATGTAGCTAGGGTGTGAGGTTGGCAGTCCCTGTCTTGCTCAAGTTTGCTGGTTTCACATATGGTCCTGGAGGCCGTTGGTTTTCAGCTGAAACGTTTGTGGCAAAACTACTTCCACGGATCCCTCTCTTTGCAGGACGCCTTTCTTTGAGCTCAATTTTTCCAGTTGTGACTGAGCGGCTGTCTGGTATATTACCAAAGAGGGGATCAAGCATTATTTTAGCTTGGTGGTCTATGTAGCTCACTAAATCGGCAAACTTTGCTCTTCTGCCCCTTCGCTCTTTGATATCAAAAGCTTCAGCACGCCAGCGTTCTTTCATTTTGTAGGGTAGTTTAGACACCACTGTTCTTAAGTTTGTAGGATTGTCCATCTCATCTAAGAAGTCTATGTCCTCCATAGAGTTGCGACATCCAACCAAAAACATTGCATAAGCACTCAATGCCTTTCCGTCATCTGACTTGATCTGTGGCCATTTTAATGCCTTATCGATGTATGCACTGGCAATCTGTAGTTCATCCCCATAGTGTTTATGAAGAAGACACTTTGCTTCATAGTAGCCTTTGCTGGGTGGCATGTGAGCACAGCTGCGGACTAACTCTTGGGGTTCGCCGGCTGTAAACTGTTCTAAAAAATACAATCTGTCTTGATCATTGTCTGTCTTTTGTTCTACTGTATGCTCAAACGCTCTAATGAACGATTTGTATTGCAGTGCATCACCTCTGAAGACAGGAATATCCTTCACTGGTAGCTGAGACTGCCTTTGTTGTTTAACTAGCAGCTCAGTAATTACATTCTGATTTTGCATTACTTTTATTATGTCCTCACCTCTGCTGCTTGGTGCATTATAGTTCAAATCTTGTGGAACCACATTGTGCAGCATTTGTGGTGGTGCATAAAAGTGAATGCTGCCTGGTTGAAGATGAAAGCTGGTTCTTTCTTGCTTCACGTTCCCACCTTGTAGCCTTTGTGCTAGTCTGTGGCTACTCAAACCATCTTCTGAGTTCTCATACTCTTTGAGCACCTTTATTTTTGCACTGCTTTCAGCTAACGCAGTCTCCAGCTCAAGTTCTTCCTTTGCAACTTTAAGTCTGGTCATTTCAAGCTCAAGCTGCTGCCTTTTCTTCTGCGCGGCCACACATTCAAGCAGTGCTGCATGTTCAGCTTGTTGTTTAATGCGTGTTGAGGAGACCCGTGATGTGGCTGATGTGCAACTAACTTGAGACCCACATGGGTGGGCGTACCCTACATCATTGACGTCAACCTGAGAAACACTGTCACTTGGTTTGACAGTATCTTGGGGTTCTACGTCCTCATCCTTCTCCCTTTGCAGTACGGATTCATTTACATCTGCAATCCATTTTTTGGTTTCTTTCATAAATTTGTGACGGATGCCATTTTGGGTTCAAACCATTTTTCCTGGTCATATATTTTTTTCATCTTCAGCCAACAGATTTGCAACTTCATTGTTGAGGCGACTAAACTCCTGTAGATTAAGTGCAATATCATTCTCCATCACTTCTTTCACTCTTTGCAAATTATGAGCATCACTCCTCATTATCTCCACGTCCCTTATTTTACTCATCAGAGTTCCTAAATTGTGTCTCCTCAGTGCTATATGCCTTTGTAATTTCTCCTGTAGTGCCTTCTCTGTCAGCTTGCGTGACCTTCCCTGTTCAACTGTATCCTCAAGATATCTTTGCTCCTGTTCATTAGCCATCTTATATTGCAGAGTAAAGGCTCAAGTAGTATGCACGAGTTTAAAGGTACTCTGCTTAAAAGTCACTTTTCTTCATAAAAACGAATGCAATACAACTTCTCAAAATGATGCCAAACTCCACATTATTCGACTCAGGGCTTGCAATGGGCTCCTTGCACGTAACTACTTCCGTACCGGAAATGCAGCTTGGTCTTTTCCGGTCTAAACATGGCGCTATTTTACAAAAAATGTCTAAAAGAGTTGCCGAAACTTACAATAACGGACGTACATCGCCTTTGTAAGTCCTCCTCCAAATCACCTACCAGCAAATTGGAGAAGGGCTTTAAAATGTATGCCTCTTCATACGGATATGAAGGTAAGTCTTAGACGTGTTTTGATCACTGACAGAATATGCATGTTGTACTGTTTTCTAGTGTTAAGCGGAAAATATCTGTTCGCCTACATACATGTTCCTAACTTATTATTTTGTTTAATAAATTCTCCAAATTATGAGTGTAGTATTTTTTGCCCAAACTTCACCTGGAATTGTTGTGGATTTTTTCACAACTTCGAATCAAAAAGATCTCAAGACAAATGTTTTGTCTTTGTGAGTTTTATTGCGAAAAACAAAGGTATACCCTTCATGAAGGGGGAGAGAATTATGCACAGAACAACACAGGCCGTGAATGCTCCGAGGACTCTCTCCGCCTAATTTGGGTCTTACAAGATATTTTATTCGAACTAGGCGTTGTCAATTTGCATACAGCACAGTAACTTTCCATCCATTGGTTCTTGTTCCTCTCGTACGATGTTTCATATCTATTAGTCTTCGCAACAACAATGGGACCTTGAGAAGGTCACCACAGAGACAGCTGAGCTGGTGCCAATATGTTTTGTCTTGTGTGAGCAAAAGTACGACATCAGTACTTAAGAATTTCTCCACTACAGGAGCAAACGGGGCATCGAGACACCGCTTCCAAATAACACATTATCTGTTACAAAGGTCATTCATTTCGTCAACATTCTGTCATGCTAGCCAGCACTCAGAAAATTTCCACTACAGAATCTATCCAACCTTAACCATTACACATACAACCATTATCGCAGCTGAGACTCTTAGCAACATGTATTTTATCACAATATCACAGGGTGTAAAACCAGGTCCAGTTGCGAAGATGGTGGTTGTTAAGCCTGTGCAGGGATGGGTAAAGGAGGATTATGGTAAATATTAACTTAACAATTACTTTTATGAGTTGTTTCCCCCATTGTTATGTCAAATTAAGTACCTCTTTATGATGTTTTTTATTAACAGGAGCACCCTCTACAGAGGAATGACTGGCCCTCTTCCTGACCTGTCGGTACTTTGTGTGGCCGAGGTGTACAGCGGCCTAGATCCACTGGATATGCACCTGGTGACAACAATGGGGATGAGCATTGACAAGCCCCTTGTGGATTCTGAATTTGGACTGGTACAGAGGGGTAGTGTGATCTCTTATCAGCAGCCGAAACTTCCAACACAATGCACAGAGCTGCATAAGAATGCCCCGGGTCCTCCATGTCTTCCCCTTATTACTCATCAGCTGTCATCAACAGAATGTGTGTGGGTATGCACAGAGGAAGAACATTTACACATACAAAGTTTGCAGCTATCTATTGAGATGGCCCACAAAATTTAATTGTCGACACGGGGTCAGAGCAAAGATCCAGAGTGGCACGTGCTGCGGCTGACTCTGTGGTGGCTTCTGCCATCTTATATGCAGTGGTCTGCTGGAGCAGTGGAAGCTCAGAGAGGGACAGGAAGAGACTGAACAAGCTGGTCAGACGGGCCGGCTCTGTCCTGGACTGCTCTCTGGACTCCATCGAGGAGGTGGGTGAGAGGAGGATGTTAGCCAAGCTGACATCAATCATGGACAACCCCTCTCACCCACTGCATCAGACTGTTTCAGACCTCAGCAGCTCCCTCAGTGGCAGACTGCTGCATCCACGCTGCAGGAAGGAACGCTACCGCAGGTCGTTCATTCCAGCTGCCATCAGGCTGTACAACACCAGCCTGAGTCAATAATAACTGTACCTTTACACAAATATATCTGCTTTTTGCACAGATTTTTTTGCACAAACCACTACCTCTCCAGCTCAGTTTTTTCTTCAAAGTTTTTTTTAAGCAACTATTTATTTGTAAAGTCACTCCACCACCATGCTGTATATACAGAATGTCTTTATATTTCTAGTGCCTTCCTTACATATCTTTTCAGAGTATTGTATTTCTTGTATATTTTTTTGGTATCTATTTTTTCAAAAAATTCTGTATTTGTGTTTTAGGTAACTATTTCCCTGTCTAAGTTGTCACTGTTTTTCTGTATATATATTTTTTGCCAAACTCCACGCTACTGTGACAAGGAAATTTCCCATACGTGGGATTAATAAACATATCTTATCTTATCTTATCTTAACCTCCTCAAGGTTTAGGGAAGTTTCCCATGTTAGAGGTTACAGTAGTGCTGAGCATCTTGCAGAGCGAGTTTCAGGCAGCAAAAGAATATGCCCAGTTCAACAATGTCAATTGTGGACTTGTGGTTCACCCACAGGCTCCATGGCTAGGCGCCTCACCGGATGGCCTTGTTTATGATCCCAATGCAACACCTGCGTACGGTTTGGTTGAAATTAAATGTCCAAATGCTAAAAGTTACATTGACTGCAAGTACTTGCACATGTCAAATGGTGCTTTTAAACTAAAGAAAAGCCATGCCTATTTTTGGCAAATACAAGGCCAGCTTTTAATTACTGGACTTCAGTGGTGTGACCACTTTGTCTGGGCAGAGGAAGATTTCTTTGTGCAGCGACTAGAAACAATCAGGCAGAAGTGTGATCATTTCTACTTCAGCATTTACATGCCAAAGTATCTCTCAATGAGGCGTTAACAACCATGATGTATTTTACTGGGACTAAGAATTTGACTTCTCATTTACGTTACATTTCCCACTCGTACCTAGAGTATGTATATTTCGCCTGGAACTCAGTGGGATTGATAAATGACGTGATCAGGGATAAAATGTGTCTTCAAGCTTGTTGCTTTCAAAAAAACCCACAGTTGAATAAGTAATGTCAGATTTATTCATGAACTTTATACAATACGGCATCATTTTACAATAAAAATCATTGTTTATAATGTTGTGCGAGATCACATCTGTCTTTTCAGTGCAAGGATTTTACAATAACAGTGATATGTGATATTGTCTGGGTTGAAAACTACTGGTTCACTTCCAGCAGCAGAGTTGCGGAAGCTGAAGTGAGTCCTTACCCGTTTTAGGATGCTAATTTCACTGTATCAGAATTTATTCAGAGATAAATAATGATTAATACTTACAGAAACCCACAACCTAAACTTGTCAGCACTACTTGGCCCATGCTGTGACAAGATGTTTATTTTGATAAGTGCTAAGCAGGAAAGCAACAGCAAAAATGTCATTAATGCTTCCAGCAATTGACAAAGGAATAACAGAATCAAAAAGTTTATTATCCCTTCGGATGACTTGCTCAACGTGCACTCTTACACGAGCAATTTTCTGTGTTCGGAGGACACTGGGTGCTGGCATCAGGCTTTTTTTCTTGAGAAAAGGTGGACAGTACACCTTACACTTCACACAGTCAGTGATCAGGAAACCTTTATCAACCATCACGGTCATGTCATCAGTTAAAAGGTCAGCCAACCCTGACCTCCTAAAGAGTTCTTTATCACTTATTGACCCCTCATAGAGTGAAGAGATGAAGGTCACTGCACCATGGGGCGATCCCGATAAGTCCTTTCATTGTACAGTGAGATTTGTACCTAGAAAACATCTCACTTTGGAGGAGAGGCGAGGATGGCGCCTGGCACTTGAGCTCTGTACAGTCAACTATTATCTGAGTGTCAGGGAAGTCTTTGAAATCATCAGGAAGGCAAGCTTTAACATCTTCAGGCTCAATCCAGATAGCCACCGAGCCCAAGAGTGTGTACAGGTAGTTGGTCCACGAACAGATAATGCGGCTTACAGTAGAGATGTGAATGTTGAAACGGTTTGCCAAGTACATTATAAGGACTAGCTCATCGATGGGTTGCAATGATTGCCTCTGGTGAGAAAACACACACACACAAACATCATTAAACCTAATGCAACCTCTCTAGTCTAATAGATAAAAGGATGTGCAATTATCATTACTGCTGTTGGTCTATAATTAAAAATACAACAGCAATAATACTCTACATCAGGGGTGCCCACACTTTTTGGGCTTGTGAGCTACTTTTGCAATGACCAAGTCAAAGTGATCTACCTGCATATATAAAGTCATATTAACAGCCATATTAATATTCATATTAATTGTTGTTACAGCGTTGAAGATGAATGTTTGTCTTGCTGTTTGTTTTGGAGTTGCAACGGATAAATGTTTTAGACCAGGGGTGCCCACACTTTTTTGGCTTGCAAGCTACTTTTACAATAGTATAAGAGGATCTATCTATCTATCTATCTATCTATCTATCTATCTATCTATCTATCTATCTATCTATCTATCTATCTAGATACATTCATTGTCATATTAATTGTTGCTAGTGTTAAAAGCTCTATCCATCTTTGTTTTTATTTTTATCAAGAAAAATTGGTACACTGCACCTTTAGAAAAATAGCGCTGTGTCTTTAAGAACGGTAGTCTTGAGTTGTCGTTGAAGTTGGGCGTTGCTGTGGATGTGTACCGCTGAATTGAGGGCATGTTGCAAATATAAAGTAAAAATAAAAGATGAACGCTTGTCTGGTGTTTGTTTTTGAGTTGCAACGGATAAATGTTTTAGACTAACATCTAAAAAAAAATTTCATTGGCACGCGATCGACCCGCACTACCTTCAAGATCTACCGGTCGATCGCGATCGACGTAATGGGCACCCCTGCTCTACATGTTCCTGGGCTTCATGCAATAGCCTACTACACTGTTGTTCAATATCTTTTTGCTGTTGGGCTTTGTGCAATATTTCTCTGAACACTCGTGTACCTTATTGACTAGGTTTATTTATTTATTTATGTATAATTGCCACTATGACTGCAAATGTGGGACTGTGACTGCAATAGGCTACTCAGACCGTTAAGTAAGATGTTGATTTACTCCGAATTTACAGTCTCAAGTGCCAGGTATAAATCAATAAATAAGGTGCCTTTTATCTATTGTCTGCATTATAAAATGGAATACCAATAACCTGTAATGACAACTAGGGATGAGCGAGTACAGCATTATCTGTATCTGTATCTGTATCTGTTAACCATATGAATTATCTGTATCTGTATCTGTACTCGGAGTGGGCGGGATTTAACCCGGAAGTGGGTCTGGTTGTCTTGAAATGAGCGAGGTTTTAACTGGTATGTTATTTTAAGCATGCAATTGATATGGGCTGATCAGAAATAGTTATTTATGGCTGATTAGAAAACTGTTTACAGGACAGCATCAGCATTGAGCTTCAGAGATCAATGGTTTTGATCACGATAGCAAACGAACTATTTACAGAACAAGTTTTGCAACAATGCGGTTGCAATTATCAAGTAAAATGTAATGAACAAGAGTTTTCATGCTCAACAATAACTTTCTTATTTTAACTTTAATTTTTTTTATGATCAGTGTGATCTTTTTTTTATATATATATTTTTTTTTGTTTTTTTTTTTTCCCACACCAGGTGTGTGTGTGTGTGTGTGTGTGTGTGTGTGTGTGTGTGTAGCTTGATTTCCAATATTTATACCACTACTAGCTTTGTTTTTTCACGAAATACAGCAAGAAAGTGTTAGAGCCAGGCAGCCAGATGACGGTTAAAAAAAGAAAAAGAAAAAAAAAATCTCCGACAGGCAGAGACGCAACGCGAGTCGGCACCACGTCTGAACGAAGTACCAGAACTCTACTAGTTCATAAGTAAGTACCAACCTAAGTAATATAACCTGAAGCTGAAGAAAGAAACCCTAAACATTAACGGAAAACGTCCCGCGAACCCGAGTGACTGAGGGAGAGACAGAGAGCTGTTCTGTGTGTGAGTGATCAGAGCGGACACAACAACACATCTGCGAGTGTGTAGGGGAGGGGCTGTAGTCTATCACAGAACGCAGACACAGTCAGCTACCCAATGAGGATTTTTATTTAATCCGAGCACAGATATTGACTCGTATTACTCGTATAATACTCGTACTCGGCAAAAGTGCTTTATCCGTACCGGATACTCGTTTCAGCCGAGTATCCGGCTCAACTCTAATGACAACTACAAAAACCAACCGTGTGTGTGGGACGGACAGATGTTACTGCCTCATTCAATTTTTCAGCAGCTTTGGCCCTCGACGCATGAACCATTTTATGCACCGATGGTTCAATCAATCTCCAAAAAAGCATGAGGTTATGGTAACTGGGAAATCTATGGGAACGGAACAGAAAGGGTACACAACGTTACAATATGGTCACGTATGGTCCAAGTTACTAAGGTCAGGTCTTGTTCACGAATGTCGTCAAGAGTGGGCGAATCGTTACAGCTAATTTTCAGCTCCTCTATCTCTTTCTTTAATGAATCAATTTCTTCTTTTAATTTCGTGTTTTCGTCGACTGCCAAGTCCACAAAAGCGGGTTCTGGGACATATAAATAGTCATGATAAGCAGCAGGAGTGCAGTCCATATGATCATCTTCTGCTGATGCCAGCTCAGGCTGAAGTGTGCTTATTCTGTCCCAAACGCTTGATCTTGGTGATGGGATGGAGAAGTCATTCCACTGGAACAACACCGGAACAGCTCCTTTCTTTATTTGCCTTTTCCCCTCCGGTGTTTTCGGCTGAATTATCTGCTCCGGTGTGAAGTGCAAACTACAGACTTTGCTGTGTCCTGTAACAATAAATTTATCCCGACGAATATTCACCAGCCACTGCTTTCTGAGGTCAACATCGCTGGGAAACCCGTGGTAACTCACAACGCCGTTAAATTTTGCTGATGACGTGCATGTGGGAACACAACAATGTTCATGATATTTCTTCTGTTGCCTCTGGAAAAAAACTCTCTCTTTTTTAAGGCTCATTTTTCACTCTTTGCTGTTTACATCGCCGCCATATGTCGCCAAACCGGAAATGGGTGAGCCGTATTAACATAGACATATATACATAGACGCCTCATTGAGCGGGTTGGCCCGCTGCTGCGATACGTCAACGTCGCCGCCATCTTGGGGATGGCAACTCTGCCCCGCAAACCAATACGAGTCAATGGAGAGAACTTTATTAAGTGTCTGCTACAAGGTGCTATAAATTAATTCCTCTCATTTACGCATTCACACACGGACATATATATTCAGAAAACTGTTAAGAACGTAAAACAACATCTGTAATGGTCTCTGATGATTATAAACGTGAACTATTCTTGATATGTTCAGTGTACAGGTCGGCATCAAACCACTCGATGTATTTTATAATGTTTTCACGAGTGTTTAGCTGTTACTGCAATGATACAAAATACTGAATCTGTGTCTATAATAACCACCGGACATGGAAATGATTTGTATTAATAAACAGCACCAGCATTTACATGGTACTGATTTTGATTAATCGTTTTTATATTATAACGACTAATATTGACAATCATTGGGACAAACATTTAACAAAATGAACAAAGTCTGCAAATCATAATAAAATAAAATGAAATAATAATGGCATAAAATACTGCGATTGCCTGGTCTAAACCATACTCTGATTTTTTTTTGATTTTTTTTTTAGAAGGAAACAGATTATACATACTTATATTTATACACCAGAGTGCAAGAAAACAGATTAAAAAACACATATATCAATCCAGCTTTATTCATTTATTTTCTATAGCCGTTTATTCCTGTTAGCCACATGCTAAATAAAAGGATAAAATATTGTAATGATCTCAGAGTGTAATACTAAATACATCAGAGTCCTTTTATTATCACTGAACAAGTGTACATCAAAATTCTAGCACATCATCCGAGTATTACACACAACATACATAGAGTAAAAAGTACAACAGTACAAATATAAGTTAGGAGAGAGCCTGGATGACGGGCTAGCAGAAAACCCTTCCCTTCTCAGAGCAATTTCCCACCGCTTTGTCAGCCCTTCATCTTTGGGAAACCTACATAGTATGAGAAAAGTTAGCTAATCAACTTTGAACACTGCGAGTAGTTAGTTCGGGGCAATTTAGTTAAATACGATTGAATTCTTGGTTGTTTGAAGGCTGTTTTTAACGCGGGACTTCATAGTATTATGCGCGAGACTTGTAGTATCAACAAAAGTATGCATATTCTGATCTCAAAATGATGTTGTAATGATCAAATACAATCAAAAGTAATTGTTGTTACTCGTGAAAAGTTATCCGACTGAAACATTTCCAAACAGCACACGAATGAGGTATCTTTCGCCCGGTGATATATACAGTCGATGGGCGATAGCTGCAGTTTGCCATCCCCAATATGGCGGTGACGTTGACGTACGGCGCAGCCCTCAATGAGGCGTCTATGTATATATGTCTATTTTTTTATTTTTATTTTTTTTATTTCAAGTTGTAACAACAACAACAACATTTCAGCTTTTCCAGCTCACATTCACTACAACATCAACAATAAATTTACAGTTATGACAGCATAACAATTTAGGTTAAGTGAAATAGATTAAAGTAAAATCAAAAAATAAAAGATAATTAAATTAACAATAAAGGAAAACAATGACAGACCTCGTATCCCATGCAAACCACAATTATGACCACTGTGACAAGATCATTCACCAAACATCTCTGAATGTATGGTCGTTATTACTATACATTTCTGGTTTGTAACTAAATTAAGAGACTTAAAATAATAATGAACTTCAATTAAAAACAACTTAAAATGTATATATGTCTATGCGTATTAACCCGTTGCGGATATGACGTCAGGTTGTTATGCGCAAGGAGCCCATACGGTTCACACGGAGAAATCTATAACTTGCATTTTTGCAATCGTCCTTTAATTTCGGCTCGAGCGCTGTAATTATCCGCTTTACGTCTGCTCGTCTTAATGCACTGGGATCTTAAGAGTATCTGACAGTACCTTTTCCTGGAGAATATTTCAAACAATAATCCGTTTCTGATTCAGCGTCCTTAGGTGAGCTCTCCTTCGTTCCTTCCATGCAGCAGGCCCAGCTCCGCTGCTCCGCTAGTTAAGCTAGTCTTTTGACTAAATGTAGTGGCACTCCGTTAGCTCTTCTTTCGTTATACCACTTCTAGAGTCAGTCAAAATAAAACACTCTTTTTCCACGCGAGCGACGAGGCATGACAACTTCCTTTGTCTTTTTAAAACGTTTACTCAAAAACAAAGTACATTATAAGTCTGACGCACGGTCAAAAGACTGTGTTGCTTCCACCATGTTCTGACTCTAAACAGCGAAACTTAAAGAACACACAGTCAGTGTGTGACATCGCATCATAGAATTTAGAACATAGAAATGTTTTTAACCCTTTTACACATTACCAATTGTATTTTAAACTGTAATCTGAATTATAATTAAATCATCATCAATTTTTAAGCAGCGAGCTCGCTCTCTCTTTTGTTTGAACATCAACAGAGTGACGATTGTAGCCCAGGCTGTAAAGTAAAATAATTTTGTTAAAACTATTCCTTTAAAAATAATTCATTTTATTTGTGGAAGAAACAATTCATCAGGCAGTCATTCAAATTCTAAAAGTAATTCGTTCATTTATGAAATAAATTTATTCATTTAAATTGATTTATATTCAACAACCATTAAAAAGTGGGTTAAAAGGGTGGGTCAAAAGGTTTCCGGGGTTTGTGGTCATGGTTGCATTTGCTGCCGCGTGGGCTATCTGATCTAAACGGAGATTGAACCTGTTGCCATCCACGGGTACAGGGTAAGAAATTAAAATAATGTTCAAACTGAGAATTATTGATGCCGTTAAACGCTGGTTGACCAGTATTGAGAGTCAGGAGTTGTCGTCATGGTACAGAGCCCCTCCCCTCGATATCGCGGTATCTCATGGGATCCTCACCCTCTCCGCCATGTTGGCAGGATTCCAGCGGCAAAACATGATTGTTTACGTGTGTTGCTGCCTGCAGCCTCGTCTGAAACCAACTAGCCAACCCATAACTCTTACTTTGCTTTACTTTCTTACTTTTCTTGCAAAAATTAAAGAGCTCTGGAATGTTTCGTCGCGCCTCTGTTAAGTTCTGAAGGCGTTGCCCCTGGCAACCGGTAGCATCTCCTAAATCAACCCAAACCGGCACATGACTCCTCACTCTCAATACTGTTGACATTCAAACATAGTTTTGATTGACGCTTTTTATTTTTCACACAGAGAAAAGATCCCAATTAATGGACCGACAGTACAGTAGACTCAGCGTAGAAGAAGAGCAGCAGAATGAACCAGTGGCTCACTAGCGCCCCCTTCCATGAGGCAGCAGTACTGGCTGCCTCATATTGTTGTTTTTCAGTGCGATTTCATGTTAGATAAACACAGTGGCGAACCGTGAGTAGACTGAGTACTACAGCTGGGCCTTCACCGCTAAGAAAATAAATCATCACGGAAAAAAGCAACAGTACGAAGACTTGAAAGGGTTTAACAACTGCAGTCCTTTAATTAACGATGACAAAGATGTAAGCAAATAGACCATAACATCAATAACATTCTCCGGAACAAGAAGCATTCTCAACATTAACAAGCCTAAATGGTTAGTTAGAAAACAGGAGACTATTTAGGCTACATAGTTGTAATTAAATAAACATAGCCTACTCTAAAGACAATATCTGAAAATATAAAATGAGGTCACCCAGAATGTCACCCCGTGTCGCTGCTGAAACGGACACCGAGGCTCATTTCATCACCATGGACAGCGCTATTAAATCACGCAATTTGCGCTGGGATTTTTACAGACAACCTCTGCAATAAATACAAATTCCTGAATGTCCACTTGGCCAGTAATATTAATCCTTTGAAATAATAATCAAGGTAGCTTATAACATAGGCCCACCTTATACGAAAGCGAAGTCCATTCGAAGTCTTTTTTTTGTGAAGTGGGCGATGGCAGCGTCAGAAGTTTGTCTTTTGATTTGAGCTCCAAAAGAAGTCCTTTCTCTATGGACATCAATGCCAAAGCTCCCAGGCAATCCTGTCCAGTACTGTTCCTGGCGTGCGTCTTGATGCGCTTCAGAGGCAAGAAAGACCGCTCCAGGAGGAGGTGGACACGGCTCATCTAGCTGAAGATCAACTCTTGTGTACCAAAAAATTTTCAAACTGACCGTTGCTTGCAGGTGTGCCGCAGAATCTTGGTGTCGGTGGGCTGACTTTGTCAGATTTGTAAGGCTGACAAATCCGCCGCTGACCCAGGTGGATGACTTGTCAGTAAACAACTCCAGCAGTACAGCCTGTTTGTTTTATTACAGCCCGTCTTCCATGGGTATTGCTGATAATTTTCGGTCTTGAAATGCCTTTCCACTTTTTTAACCTTTTCCTTTAATTCCAGTTCTGGAGTTGGTCTTCCGTTTTTTATTATTTTAAGTCTTTCAGTGAAAGGCCGCCTTGAAAAAGGCGATGCTATCAAGCTAGCTACAATGTCACTCTCGTCTGCCGCCATTTAACTCTGCGCGATTGAGTCCCACAAACCAATCAATGGAGAGAAATTTATTAAGTGTCTGCTAATAGGTGCTATAAGTCAATTCCTCTCATTTACACATTCACATACGGACGTATATATTCAGAAAACCGTTAGGAACCTAAAACAGCATCTGTAATGGTCTCTGATGATTATAAACGTGAACTATTCTTGATATGTTCAGTGTACAGGTCGGCATCAAACCACTTGATGTATTTTATAATGTTTTCACGAGTGTTTAGCTGTTACTGTGATGATACAAAATACTGAATCTGTGTCTTTAATAACCACCTGACATGGAAATGAGACATCTGTATTAATAAACAGCACCAGCATTTAAATGGTACTGATTTTGATGAATCGTTTTTATGTTATAACGACTAATACTGACAATCATTGGGACAAAAAAAATTAACAAAATTAACAAAGTCTGCAAATCATAATAAAATAAAATGAAATAATAATAATGGCATAAAATACTGCGATTGCCTGGTCTAAACCATACTCTTTGATTTATTTAATTTTTTGAGAAGGAAACAGATTAAAGAACATATATACATATTTTTATTTATACAGCAGTATGTACAAGAAAACAGATTAAAAACATATGCACATACTTATATTTATACACCTGTGTATATAGGCAGGGGTACACCCTGGACAGGTCTCCAGTCTATCTCAGGGCTAACACACAGACACAGGGAGAACATGCAAACTCCACACAGAGAGGCCAGCCGGCCCATGGATTCAAACCGGTGACCTTCTTGCTGTGAGGCATCAGTGCTAACCACTGTGACAAAACAAAAATACAAATTGAGTGTGTGTGTTAGCTAAAACCCTTGGAATAGTACTGTTTTGCACAGCTTTTTTTCTTGTGCTGCCACTCTGTAACTGAAGAGTGTTCAGTTTGGCAATGTGTTGCAGCCTTAATTTGTGGAACACAGACACAACCAATGACATGAGCACAAAATGGTGTCAATGCCAAACTGTGTTTCTTGAATGTGCCCCCCAAGGCAAAACACATCCAGTGAACCGATCTCAGCCCGGACCAACTGATGGATCAAAGTCGCTTTGACAGCTTGCGCTGATGTTGACTGTCGAAGGAAACGTTCGGCTGATCTGACCACCTTCACTATGCCCTCAGAAGGAATCATCAGGCCTCCTCTGTTTTTCAGTGTGAGCAAATGGTAGCTCTGATCAAATTATGTTGGTACAGCCTCAATCACCAAAATACCACGGCACACAACACAAGATAGCTTCTGCAGAACTTGGCGAACGACAAACCCTGAGATGTACACAAGGGCGTTGTCTACAAGGCCACCATAGCGGGTTGGTAAGTAGCTATGATCACACACAATGGCATGAATGTTGGCAAAGGGGGGTGGTAGCTCTTCCGTTTCTTCTGCGGCTGGAAAAGAGGACATCTCAAGAGCAGATAGGGACACAGTTTCATCCTGTGCTGCCACATTTCCTGATGTGCTTGTACACACACCACACCACACCATCAGCCGGCAGAAAATGGCCTGGAACTGGCCTGCTGTAGGGTTGCAATTCCAGCCCCCTAACACACACACACACACACACGCACCCACACACACATACGTACTTAGGCCACCTTTGGGGTCGGATGACAGAACACCCCACTTTCGGGGACAGCACTTTCTGAATGGTTTAGAGAGAAGCTGCCACCATTCTCCGATGTGGGGTGACGCCCTTATTACCAAAACCACCTGATATTTTTGATTAGAGCTTGTTTTTTTCAGTATGGTTTTTAACCCAGACTTTGGGGACAATTATTATTTAAGCAACCTTAGGGGACTTGGGCTATACACAAACTCTGACAGAAGTCATCTTTGGGGTCTGATTTCTTGCAAGCCAGAGATTCCACACCTTGAGATAGTCCCCCCCTCCCCTCCCATTTAGGGAAGTCATTTGAATTGGGGGGTGGAGTTTCTTGACATTATGTTAATATTAACTGAATCAACACAAAACATGCAGACATGAATTTAATCTATGACAGGGAAATGTTACAACCAATAAGGAGACCCACACAGGTACAAAACACAGGAAAATTACATGTATTGCAGAACATCTGAGACCGACGGATGAGTCTACATTTGTGACGTCCCCGCTGACCGTCTAAAACCTGAACGTAGTCTCTGTGACGTCGCCACAGACTGTCTAAAACCTGGACATAGTCTCTGTGACTTCCCCACAGACCGTCTAAAACCTGAACGTAGTCCCAGTGACGTCCCAACATACTGTCTAAAACCTGAATGTAGTCTCTGTGACGTCTCCACAGACTGTCTAAAACCTGAACATAGTCTCTGTGACGTCCCCACAGACCGTCTAAAACCTGAATGTAGTCTCCGTGACGTCCCCGCTGACCGTCTAAAACCTGGACATAGTCTCTGTGACTTTCTCACAGACTGTCTCAAACCAGAATGTAGTCTCTGTGACGTCCCCGCTGACACGCAGACTACGTCCAGGTTTTAGACAGTCTGTGGGGATGTCAAGGAGACTACATCCAGGTGCTCTACCAACTGAGCTAAGTGCTTGTCTGTCTCTTCTGGGCAGTGATTCTGTTTCGGACATAGTTTTTGACGTCTGTCCATGTGCGCCCCTTTAGTGCCAGTGTTTCAAATTGCAGGCAAAGCATGCAGTCACGTTTGGCAGGAAGAGTGAACGTTTTGATGAACTTCATCATGTGTTTTTCAACAGCATGAACTTCTCTTGCTTCCCATTTCCGCCTTTGTTTTCCTGCTGGTTCTGTGAAGAAAATAATAAATGCAACCTTATATAGTAATACTGTGAAACATGCAGATAAAGCCATAATTTTTTACCCCAGTACCAGCATTTTGTAGTATATTGGCAGAGTTTTCATTAAATTTAAATCTCTTTTCATGGCATTCTACCAGTTTTCGTGTCATTTCTGTCTGAGTTGTCCTAACATTTTACCAGAACTTTAGTGGCAATTCCATCAAAGTTTTTGTGACATTTTGATTAGTTGTCATAAAAGTTTTCCTGATATTACAGGGGGGCAGTGCCACAACACAAGGAATATTAATTATATTAGGTCAAAGCAATGATTATGCTGTTAAGTCTAAGATATGTTTTTACAGACTAGCCTTCCATTTTGAATGCTGCTTTCACTGCAGACTAATGTAGAATGAGTACAGTACCCTGAAAACAAAGGACACAATGACACATTCTCTCTGCACTGCATGATGTACGTTTTAACCTTGTATAGGAAGAGAAGCAGCAGGTGGTGGTTCTGAAGATGCAGGCATGTCCATGCTAGGAGGTATTTGGTCCATGGCAGTGCTGGTACATTCATCTTCCTCATCCGCACTGTCACTTGAAGCCTCCTCCTTCATTGGAGTGTGGCATTTTCTCTGGTGAAGCACAGGACAGGTAGAAAATAAGCTAAACTAAATCAGCAGGAGAACTTTGAATTTCACAGGCTGAATCCAATATAGCACATGTAAAAACACAGAAATATGAAACCAATTATCCATAAGAGTGTTATTTTTCAAAAGACAAAAGTTTTTTGAGAAGTGCAGCTAATCTTTCTTTTGACAGGTTTTATTGCAAATAGACTAAAACATCAGAACATGTACAAACCTTCAGGGTCAATTTCGATATCATCCAGTGTCATCCCTTTGTACTGAGACACAGTCCCCCTCTCCATAGCCAGTAGCACTTTGCTCATTCTAGCAAGCTGCAGAGTTCCTTGGGGCAGCCGATAGTACTGTCTGTGGATGCGGATATCATGGCCTAAGAAGTCAGCAAGTTGGTCAGACTCATTTTCCTCAAGGTTCAAGACCTGTGACAGTGTTGCAATATGTTTTCGAAGCTTTGTTGAGGTCAGTGCTTCAGGGTGTTTGGCACCACAGCGTTTGCCATATTTCTGAAGGCACTCTCCCCCTCTGTAGGCTGACAAGGCTTCTGGTCTGGCAAACATGAATACATTTTCACTGGGTACTCCACAGCTTTCACGCATCTTAGCCAGCAGCTCCATAGCAGTCACCATCGCTGGTTTTAACAGGACAGGTACCATTCTTCCACGTTTCCCTCGGATCTCTACTCTTGTGAAGAACTCACACATCTTCCTCTCAAATGGAGTCAAGCAGATAGCCACGTCGTCATGCAAAACTGACTTGTTCCGGGACATAAAAGCAGTGAATAACATCCGTCATACTTCTCCTGCTCTCCTCCGGTTGAATGTAATTGCTAAAGCAAGTGTTACTTTAGCCAGGGTAGCATAGTTTTCTGGAGTGGGGGAGATTCTTAGCATTCTCTCTGAAATACTGTACATTGCTCGTTCTCCATGTAACAGTTCAACATCTTCACATCTTGGGTAAATGGCAACACTTGTGGCATATTCCACTTAGCCTCCTTGAGAGTGTTTAGTGCTCCAGAGGAGATGAACTCTTCCCATCTGCTGTCATGTATAGCCCGGTACCTTTTGGCATACTCTACTGTGACATGATCACCAGACATCATAGCATCACTCTCAACAATACTGGATATTTTCTTTAGACTGTGGCCAAGCTTGAGTGCTAAAGACGGTGTTTGATATGTGTTAGTTTTGGGATCGTATCCTGCTGCCTTCTTCACTACAGATATAACATCTGGGAAGTTTTTAGGAATGAAGAACTCCTCCACTTTTTTCAGTGACGTAACCCTTTGAGCTTCAAGGACCATTCTTCCAACTTCTCTTATCTTCTGTCGTATGTAGTCATCATTACTGTTCCCTTTGTTCTTCAGTTTGTTGAACATATATTGTCCCAGTTGCAGGATGCATTTGTCATTCTGAACAACATGTGACACTTCATCATAGTTCATGTGGGTGAGAATCTTCTGTAGGCCCTCACTAACCTCAAGACCGATGGGTGTTTTTCTTCCAAATTTGGGTGCATCCTCTCTCGTCTTCTCTGGGCAGACTTTCATATGTTTCCACAATGTTTTTTTTGAGTAAAGACCTTGACAGTGCGCACAATGAATACAATTTTTACCATGTCGGATCTCCTGAGTTCGGTAACGTGCAACAAGATGTCCAGTTCCTTTTCTAACCACATCTGTATTGTGGGAAAAGTTTCCTTTGTTCCTTAGAATGGCCAGCCGAACTCGCCGTTCTTTGGAATCCTTTGGATGATAGAATGCTTTTGCAACCTCTGGCTTGTTGCTATGAACAGTTTGAAGGTGTCGTGCAATCTTTGATGTTGGCTTGGAGCAATAAAGACAATAGTTCCTCTTGTCATACACTCGATGTGCTTGAGTATTTGTGGTAGACAGTACTTCAATTGAACTTTTTTCTGTTTCTGGGCTGACTGTCGAGCTACTGACTTTCACTGGGCTGACTGTTAAATCACTTTCTTTCTCTAGGTAGAGTGGTGTGCTCCTCTTTTTCCGTGGGCTTTTTTCCGTGCATTTCTTCCTTTTTCCTGGGCTGAATGGTAGTCTCTTCTTCTTCCTTACTGCATGGTCTTTTTCTGTGCTACTGTCTTTGTCTGGGCTGACTGTTGAGCGGCTTTCTTCATTTGGGCTGTTCCCTGTCACTGTAACCTTGTAGTGTAACTTTTGTAGTGCGTTTTCAGTGGACAAACATATGCTGTCATCAGAGTCATTTCCATCAGTGTCAGGTATGTAATCCACATCACTGTAGTCAGTGTGACTGCTCTCATCGGTTGATTTATCTGACGTATCTTCTTTGCTCTAAAAAAATAAATAAGAGAATTATGGAATTTCTGGATTATTTGCAAACTTTGATTGTATTAAAGGATACCCTGCTGAAATGCCATGTTCACGTTCACACAAAATAAAAGTAAGAAAAATGTTCTTATGCAAAAGAGAAACAAGAATCATATCACAAAGGAGGATCAAATTCTAAATTTCATACTTCGAACATCTGTGATATTTCCTAAGATTTGAATGCAGCCGGTTCACATGGGATCAGCTGTGCTGCAGCAGCACGCGTCGATGACATCATCCCAAGTGAACTGGGTGTAGAAAGCCTCAATAACAACAACACGGTAGCTCTGAGCTAGCAGGGCAGTACGCGTTCATTCCTTCATTCGTCTTAAAGTATGAAGGAATGTATTCGCCTTAAGTATTGAAATAAAGACATATTTAGAGGCTGTATTGTCGCTGCCCTTGCACTCCCGTTATATGGATATACGCGGATCTCGAGTGATCTAAACAGCGTCTGAAGGACTCCGACTTTCACCAAAACATTATCAATGAGTAGATGAACGTATCCTATGCTAGAAATAAGGTTCAGGTTGAAAAAAACTGAACCATCCCTTTTAGTTAACAGTCATTTCCAAACAAAGTGGTTTAGAGGGTAGCAGATGTGAAAATTAGACAAACAATACTTTAACATAATATAATAAACATAATAAAAATAAATGCCGTGTCCTATAAAACACGACTGGCTATCTTCAACATGGCCCCATAATTTCTGGTTTATGATGGCTGACATGTTCCTCTAAAAGGTAAACTGGCTGAGGCACCGATGCATAAGACTGTCCATACAACTGGGGACATTTAACACACATACACACATTCTACCTCCACCAAAATGGGGACACTCACATGACTGGACCCTCTTGCAATCAATATGTATGTATATATATATAAGCCAATAATAACTATTTTGCTCGCTACAAACACCTACCTACACACATACTATCTGAGCCAAACTCAGGACAGAGAGACAAGTGAACACAGACAATTGCTACTTGGGCAAGAGAAACACATTGGATTACAATGTGAACTCATACATCCACTGATCAGGTGGTGACCTCAGCGTAAACCAAGGGACAAAACAAAGTGACGAACTATGATCGATAGGTAACAGTTCACATTAGCATGCAGCTTGGACATTGTAGATTTCATGCATTCAGAAGCAGGCCAAAGGATGTGCTGCTAGAACAGTTGATAATTATGCAAGTCTAAGTACATTGAAGAACTTGTCATGTGACTGATAATGAGTTTTGCTGACATCTGAGTTGAGTCTTGGTTAAATTGTGAGTTGGTGTGGTCTACTTCCCAAGATGCAGGTGTACATAAGGATTAGAACAAGCTTTGTATGTGGGGGAAATAACATTTTTAAGAAAGTATGTGTAAGTTTGTGTTTTAAAGGACAGCACCCTCATACAGAGGTGCAAAATCAGTTGAACTCTGTTTGTCTTTGTTGTTGCAAAGTCATATACCTCATTTTCACTGGGGGACAATGCTTCCAAGACAGGAACCACAGACTGATGGCTGCTATTTAAGCTGTCGTCCGCTGATGGTGTGGCCAGAGGAGAAGTGTAAATCTGCACATCAACAAAGGGACAGAATTGACACACACTCCGAACACAAACTAGCATGTATATACAAATGATTGAAGCCCCATCGATCAGTTTTGTGTTTGCTGTCCAGTGAATAAAGGTAGTGTAAGATGAATGCATACTTTGAGGTCCAAATATCAGAGGAAGAATGATGAATTTTAATTGTGAACACTGTTTATGTACCAAACAGTAATGATGGCTGACATGTTCCTCTAAAAGTTAAACTGGCTGAGGCACCGATGCATAAGACTGTCCATACAACTGGGGACATTTAACACACATACACACATTCTACCTCCACCAAAATGGGGACACTCACATGACAAATCATTTCACAGACTCCTGTTGCATTTCCTTCTGCATTTTACATTAGAAAAATATGTGTTACGAGTTATCTTACCTGTTTGCGCCAAGGCCAGTCTGAATCACCATAACTGTAGGTAACTTCTTCCCCTGGTACAATGTCTCTAACCGCAAAGAGACAGAGGTGCGGCATGTTGTCCACTTGAAGTACCCGCATTTTGCAGTTTGGATTTCTGTGCTCATCGTTCACCAGACTCCCAAGTGACTGGTCCTCCAGAGATGCATCAAGACTATTTAGGAAAGAATGCACAATTAATGCACAACAAAAATAATTTTCTATTTTAACTGGATGTAGTGTTGAATAGTGTCATTTTAAATAAAACCACACATGGATTGGAAAAAGTGAGAAGAAGGGGTAGTCACATCAAACAGCCAAGAAAAGTAAGTAAGGCTGGTTGTAGTCACATGTATAAAAGCTAGTACTGACTCACTGCAGTTTGTTAGGAGCTCAATTGTAAGAGAACTATAAGTAGATTGTGTCTGTGTTTAAAATCACACACTAGTGTACTGCCTACACAATGAACAGTTAAATACAAAAATACAGACTGTCCATACTGTATACTTCTAAATACACTATATTACCCAAAGTATTCGCTCACCTGCCTTTACTCATTCTATGAACTGAAGTGCCATCCCATTCCTAACTCATAGAATTCAATATGATGTCGGTCCACCTTTTGCAGCTATTACAGCTTCAACTCTTCTGGGAAGACTGTCCACAAGGTTGAGGAGAGTGTTTATAGGAATTTTTGACCATTCTTCCAAAAGCGCATTGGTGAGGTCACACACTGATGTTGGTTGAGAAGGCCTGGCTCTCAGTCTCCGCTCTAATTCATCCCAAAGGTGTTCTATCGGGTCCAGGTCAGGACTCTGTGCAGGCCAGTCAAGTTCATCCACACCAGACTCTGTCATCCACGTCTTTATGGACCTTGCTTTGTGCACTGGTGCACAGTCATGTTGGAAGAGGAAGGGGCCCGCTCCAAACTGTTCCCACAAGGTTGGGAGCATGGAATTGTCCAAAATGTTTTGGTATCCTGAAGCATTCAATGTTCCTTTCACTGGAACTAAGGGGCCAAGCCCAGCTCCTGAAAAACAACCCCATACCATAATTCCTCCTCCACCAAATTTCATAGTTGGCACAATGCAATCTGAAATGTACCGTTCTCCTGGCAACCTCCAAACCCAGACTCGTCCATCAGATTGCCAGATGGAAAAGCGTGATTCATCACTCCAGAGAACGCGTCTCCACTGCTCTAGAGGCCAGTGGCGGCGTGCTTTACACCATTGCATCCGACGCCTTGCATTGCACTTGGTGATGTGTGGCTTGGCTGCAGCTGCTCGGCCATGGAAACCCATTCCATGAAGCTCTCTGCGTACTGTACTTGGGCTAATCTGAAGGTCACATGAAGTTTGTAGCTCTGTAGCAATTGACTGCAGAAAGTCGGCGACCTCTTTGCACTATGCGCTTCAGCATCCGCTGACCCCTCTCCGTCACTTTACGTGCCCTACCACTTCGTGGCTGAGTTGCTGTTGTTCCCAAACGCTTCCATTTTGTTATAATAGAGCTGACAGTTGACTGTGGAATATTTAGGAGCGAGGAAATTTCACGACTGGATTTGTTGCACAAGTGGCATCCTATGACAGTTCCACGCTGGAATTCACTGAGCTCCTGAGAGCGGCCCATTCTTTCACAAATGTCTTGTTTCACAGTCTGCATGCCTGAGTGCTTGAATTTATACACCTGGGGCCAGGCCAAGTGATTAGAACACCTGATTCTGATCATTTGAATGGGTGAGCGAATACTTTTGGTAATATAGTGTATATTCAAGCAAAAAGGTCATATGACTGCATCACATAACTGATGGCTGGTCTGACACAACCCCCGACTCTCACATCTCCAAAACATTGCAGCAAATTTCTAAAAAGTGTTGTTCGTCAGTGCCACGTGCTGGGAATCTAAATAACTACTTTTTGACCCCCCAAAAACTCTAAAACTCTGCCTCTCTGGACTATGAAGCGTTTCACTGCATTGTGGGACAGATGAGTATGTACAGAAAGCCCCCACAGCATGCTCAGGAACTGAGTTGGGCACAAACTGTGTTTAACAGAATCAAAGCTATCTAGTCTTAGGCAAAACATAGGCTACTTTGTGTAGTGTTTATTAAAGCTGTACAATTAAAACACTAGACATCATCTGGACAATGCAGCATCATAAAACACACAGAGTATCGAGTTACTGTGCCACAGTGACTGTGACTTTCACAGTAGAAACATAGGGGGATTATTGGAAAGAGAAGGATGTGGAGAAACACCCCTAATTTCCCAAAACATTAATTGGAACTTACTGAGCTTAAATTACAATTGAACATAAGACCATATGGCCTATTTAGTGTTACTTACCACCAAGATCTCCCTTTCCACTTAAATTCAAAGAGGTATGTTGCCTCAGTCTCAGTGTAGGTCTCGAAGACAGGAGGACTGTCTGGAGGAAAAAGTTTCCCTCTGTATTCTAACACAAAATCTCCATTTCTGAACCCCGAAGCAAAAACACCTCGCCCTTTAAGAGAAAATGAAAAACAAGTATGTTAATGTTATGTTTATGATTCAACCAGACCAGTGGTCCATCTTTCACACTGAAGCTCATATTTCAGCAAAATTAATAATGAATGAAAAGAATACAAGGCAGATGAAGACTGACCTTTGTAAGAGTTCACAAACTCTGATCTAAGACCCGCTTTGTCAGTCTTAAGTCTGATGTGCTTTTCCGCATCATGATGGGGTTTTATCCTCAGCTTTCTTTTAGAAACACCATATTTTTATTGGCCAACCAATTCAAGCGATATATAATATAATATATAAGTCAGTTATATCTACTTTTTTTAATGGACTACATCAAACTCTGAGTCACTGTAAAACTATTTGACTTCACATACACAGAGTATATATTTGTCAAGGTTCATAAAGACCAGGACAAGTCACATTCAAGGATGTTCAAGTCATGTATTGTAAAAATTCATCACAAATATGCAAATTTATCTGTATGCAATACAGTGCAGGGCTACAGAAACAATGTTTAATTCATCTTAAATAAGTCTATCTGAATCATTTTACCATCTATTGTCATTAAAACAGATGCGGGTGCGCACATCCAAATGCAGTGGCTCAGGTGCCAGACAAAAAGGAATAGATATAATGAAAAAAGGTCTGCACACTGAATATGCTCCAAGTGAAATTTATTTATAAAGACAGACGACGTTTCGATCCCATGGGATCTTCATCAGGCAATAAGGGAAATAGTTGGGATGGCTTATATCACGTGATCCCCCACGCGGCACCTGTCCAGAAAAGAGAAGAGTGCGCCGCATGGGGTGATAGTTGGCATACCATGTGTATCACAAATAACAGCAGTTAAAAGAGCAGTCCAAAGACTTATTCATATATACACAAGTACATGACAAACAAGTACATATATTTTAAATGAAAGTGAGCAGTCAAACAAACGGCTTGAGGTCAAACTCCATGTTAAGACCCTTAGGAGACAGTGTATTTAACATATATATATAGAAAGCCTCCCTCCTAAGGAGAAGATTGTCAATGTCTCCTCCACGTCTGGGGATGGAAACATGTTCGATACCAATGTATCTTAAAGTGGATAAATTGTGTTTAAAGGCATTAAAATGAACAGCCACTGGGTTCTTTTGGTCATTAGATCTTATGCTACTTCTGTGTTCGGTGATCCGTGTTTTAAGGCAGCGTGTAGTCTTGCCTACATAAGAAAGGCCGCAAGGGCATTTTATCATATAGATCACGTTCTTGGTGTTACATGAGATAACCCCTTTTATTTTTAATGTTTTCCCTGTATGTGGATGGCAGTAGGTTTTACACTTATGAGTGAAGTTACATTGCGCGCACTGTGCGCACCTGTAGTTCCCATCGGGAAGTGGTGGAAAAAACTGAGGGGGCTTATCAGGTAAATGGTCAGCTCTGACTACTATATTGGAGATGTTGGGTGAGCGCTTGTAAGCAAAACGAGGGGGCTGTCTGAATGACGCATCCTTAAGAGTAGGATCGGAGCTTAGGATGGGCCAATGTTTTCGTAAAATATTTTCAAATTCTCTGCTTAGTGGAGAATATTGTGAAACACATGTTAATCTGTTGTCAGTTTTGGCCTGTTTTTTTCTTCCCAGACATTCCTCTTGATCCATATCTTTAAAACGGGATGATGCCGATTGGATCCAGGGCTCTGCGTAGTCCCTTTCTCTAAAGCGCTGAACCATTTGGGCATTGCGTAAAACATATTCTTGGTCAGAGCTGCATATACGTCGTATTCTGTTGAATTGACTGATCGGTAAGCTCTTTTTCAAACTAGTAGGATGGTAGCTTCTCCCATGTAAAATAGTGTTTTTGTCAATGGTTTTTTTGTACAAATCAGTTTTTAGAGTATTACCGTCTTTAGAGATCAAGAGATCTAAAAAACTGATTTGACTGTGGTTAAACTCCCCAGTGAATCTGAGGTGCTCACTTTTGTCATTAAGGTAAACTTGAAAGGCAGACAGTTCACTGGATGTACCCAACCATACAAGGAAAATATCATCAATATATCTACGCCACATTACGATCTTATAGTAGAAGGGGTTAACATCAGGATTAAGAACAAACATTTTCTCGAAAAAACCCACAAATAAATTAGCGTAGTTCGGTGCCATAGTGCTGCCCATTGCAGTGCCTTTAATCTGTAAGAAAAAGTCATTTTTAAACATGAAGAAGTTCTTTTTTAACACAATTCCAGTTAATTGTTTGATACATTCAACACTGGGGGTTATGTTCATCTGCGCGTCCCTCAAAAAGTGATCAACCGCCTCAATGCCTCCATCATGCGGTATGTTGGTATAGAGGGACTCCACGTCAAAAGTAGCTAGCATTGTATCTGCAGATGGTAATTTAACTTCTTTTAAAGCCTTGATCATATCCATAGAGTCTTTGACAAATGAGGGGAGAGCCATCACATGCGGTTTTAGAAAAGAATCTATGAAGATGGAGATCTTCTCTGTGAGAGATCCAATTCCAGCAATAATAGGCCTCCCTGGAGGTTTTTCATTGTCCTTATGGATCTTTGGTAGTGTATAGATTACTGGTGTAATCGGATGGTCGACTTTCATAAAGTTGAATGCATTTGCACTTATTTCCCCACTTTCTAAAAGACAATGAAGAACGCCATGTATTTCATTTTTAAACATCTCAGTCGGGTTGGATCTGAGTTTTTTGTAAAAAAGTGTATTACCCAACTGACGGTTAATTTCAGTTTCATAGTCTTTCGTGTCCATCACTACCACAGCACCACCCTTGTCCGCTGATTTTACTACCAAAGTATTATCTCTTTTTAGTTCATACAAAGCGTCTCTCTCTTCCTTATTTAAGTTATCATGCACTTTATATTCGCATTTATTATGGAACACTTTGGACATATCACTCTCGACAAGACGACAGTAGGTCTCTATAGAGGCATTCCTATTTCTAGGAGGAATAAAAGTGGATTTACCTCGGAACTTGGTCGGGAGTGTTTGATGGGCTAGAGGTATGTTGTCAGTCCTTATGTCACATGCGTTTGGCGAACTCTCAGCAGTCTCCGTGCGTAAAGGGGCTGTAGAGCCGTTGTTAAAAAATTCTTTAAGACGCAATGTTCTGAAGAATTTTTGAAAGTCCACATAGGCATTGAATTCATGGCAGTAGGTAGTCGGGACAAAAGAGAGACCCTTGTTAAGGGCCGAGAGGCAGGCTGGAGACAGCGCATTACTTGAGAGGTTTACCACATTTAGCGGTATCGGCTCCTGGTCATGTAATGTTGGGCCTGCTGTTTTTTTTCTCTTCCCCCTCCGGCATTTTTTCCTTTTGTTCCAGCTTGTGCTCTGATCCTTGGGTCGGTGCGTTTTCCTTGTGAGGTACGTGCGTCTAAAAAAGACGAAGATGTAGACGAGCTGTAGGCGTCAGAATCGGTGTCGGTGGCTGTTGGCTTGTCTCCTTGTATTGTTCTTCGTTGATTTCCTCCCCGTTTGGGGTTGCCAGACCTCCACAAATACACCTTGTCTTTCTCGTAGTCCTCAGCGTCTCTGAAAAACTTCTTCTTTTTTGCAATTGACAATTCATTTTCAAGTTTGTCTTTATATTGCTCACATTCAGCAAGAAGCGCGTTAAGAGCATCTGTGTCTGGATAGTCTTTTTCCAAGTTCCCACGAGTTTCTTTGATCTGATTTCGGACATCAGTCAGTTGGTCATTCATTTCCTGAATGATTAGAATCATCAGATCAAAAGAACATTTGTTCATAATCTCGCACCACCTTTGGCAGAATTCAGGGTTATTCAGTCCAACTGTTGGTGCTTTTTGGATTCTTAGTCCCCGAGGAATTCTTTTCTTTCGTAGGTAGTCGCTCAGCGTGACTGCGTGTAGAAACAAACGCGTCTCTCGGTTCAGTAGGTCATTAAGCTTTTTCTTACAATCTTCTGTGACGCTCTGGGAATCGGAGGCATCCCCAAACAGTGATTCTTTGAAGATGATCCTATCGTAGGCTTCTTGGTTAAATTCAAAAGTGTTGCCACTTGCCATTTTGGCCAAAAAAGTTTGGTAATGGAGTCTTCGAGTTGGAGTGCCGCACCAAAAGAACAAAGACGCTAAAACAGATGCGGGTGCGCACATCCAAATGCAGTGGCTCAGGTGCCAGACAAAAAGGAATAGATATAATGAAAAAAGGTCTGCACACTGAATATGCTCCAAGTGAAATTTATTTATAAAGACAGACGACGTTTCGATCCCATGGGATCTTCATCAGGCAATAAGGGAAATAGTTGGGATGGCTTATATCACGTGATCCCCCACGCGGCACCTGTCCAGAAAAGAGAAGAGTGCGCCGCATGGGGTGATAGTTGGCATACCATGTGTATCACAAATAACAGCAGTTAAAAGAGCAGTCCAAAGACTTATTCATATATACACAAGTACATGACAAACAAGTACATATATTTTAAATGAAAGTGAGCAGTCAAACAAACGGCTTGAGGTCAAACTCCATGTTAAGACCCTTAGGAGACAGTGTATTTAACATATATATATAGAAAGCCTCCCTCCTAAGGAGAAGATTGTCAATGTCTCCTCCACGTCTGGGGATGGAAACATGTTCGATACCAATGTATCTTAAAGTGGATAAATTGTGTTTAAAGGCATTAAAATGAACAGCCACTGGGTTCTTTTGGTCATTAGATCTTATGCTACTTCTGTGTTCGGTGATCCGTGTTTCTCATGTAACACCAAGAACGTGATCTATATGATAAAATGCCCTTGCGGCCTTTCTTATGTAGGCAAGACTACACGCTGCCTTAAAACACGGATCACCGAACACAGAAGTAGCATAAGATCTAATGACCAAAAGAACCCAGTGGCTGTTCATTTTAATGCCTTTAAACACAATTTATCCACTTTAAGATACATTGGTATCGAACATGTTTCCATCCCCAGACGTGGAGGAGACATTGACAATCTTCTCCTTAGGAGGGAGGCTTTCTATATATATATGTTAAATACACTGTCTCCTAAGGGTCTTAACATGGAGTTTGACCTCAAGCCGTTTGTTTGACTGCTCACTTTCATTTAAAATATATGTACTTGTTTGTCATGTACTTGTGTATATATGAATAAGTCTTTGGACTGCTCTTTTAACTGCTGTTATTTGTGATACACATGGTATGCCAACTATCACCCCATGCGGCGCACTCTTCTCTTTTCTGGACAGGTGCCGCGTGGGGGATCACGTGATATAAGCCATCCCAACTATTTCCCTTATTGCCTGATGAAGATCCCATGGGATCGAAACGTCGTCTGTCTTTATAAATAAATTTCACTTGGAGCATATTCAGTGTGCAGACCTTTTTTCATTATACCATCTATTGTCATCCCATCACAAATAGCCTGTGCACCTGTCCTTTCCCTCTAAAATAATGTTAAAATGAATGTCATTGAACAGAGCTGCCCTGCGTCAGTACTGAGCGGCATGCTACACATTTTAGCAAGTTTAGCTAACTTTAGCTAGCATGGCAAAACAATGCAAATTAGTAATAAATAATGTATTTAGCAAGTAGAAAGTTATCTATAACTCGCTGAATTGTGTGTGAATATGTTGTATAAAAGTGCTAATGCTCTACAGCAGAGGTCTTCAACAGGGGGTCCGCGGAGGTACTGCAGGGGGGTCGCGAAAATGTTTTGATTGATTAGACATTTTTTTATATTCACCTCCACAATTTTTTTTAAACACACATGAAGTTCTTTTTAAATGTTATACAGCTTGGGGATTATGGGGAAAAGAATCAAGGCTCTAACTATTATATAACATATATTTATGGGCGATTTCCTGATAGTAGTGATCATAAACGGCAACAGAGTCAACCATCTTGATGTAAATAAACGATCTATGCTGCTGTGCCACTCACGAGGCCGTATGTGACACACTCTGTCAGGTTCCCCGTGAGCTCATTCATGCTAGTAGCTGGCAGCTGTTTTGAAGAGAGAAATGAAAAAATGGATCGATTTTTAACACGCCAAAAAAAAGATATCACAAGCACAGCAACAGCCTCCACCTCAGAAACCGCAGTTGAAAATGAAAGTGATGATGTAGGCCCCGCAGCTGTAAAGGGTAAGCGTAAAAGAGAGAAGACCCGAAAATATATGGACAATTATCTCAAGTTCGGGTTTAGCTTCAAAGAGACAGATGGCATTGAATTTCCACTGTGTGTCATTTGTTCTACTGTGCTGTCAAACTGTATGCATATGCACATGTTTTAAAAATGTCAATTTCAATATTTTTTGTGCATGGTTACATGCAATTGACTGACATTGATAATCTTGGTAGGTATCAGTTTGAGGTATGTTTATAAATGGCAGTGGCACGGCCACCCATACCACTGTACCTTGCATGTTCAAAATAAAAACATGAATATATTAACCTGTTTGTTATTTTAATATCTTAGTATTGAATGCAGAACAACAAGGTACATTTCTACAAGGCACTATAGGACCGGTTTAATATAAAACACAATTTTATACAATATATATATATAAGTAGGGGGTCCCCGCTCCATCTCTCCATCAGATTGGGGGTCCTTGGCCTGGAAAACGTTGAAGACCCCTGCTCTACAGTGACTTCAGACACACATAATTTACCTGTCATTGTTGTGTCTAACTCCGTGTGTATGGTTAATAGCGGGAATCTGTCTGCCGCCTCTTTTGGATCATACCAACTATGGGAGTGGGAGAGGGGTGATTTTGAAGTGTGCTATATATAATGTTAGTGGGAAATACATCATACAATAGATTTTAAACATTATTTATTACTACTATACATTAAAATCACATTCGTCAAAGCGGGGGCTATGGAAGGACTTTTTTTTTAGGACTTATCACTAACTAAATGAAGAGTTCCACCTGCTGCAAGATGCTTCTTAAACAGGACTCACACAGGAGACGTAAGCGCGCGGTTTAGCTCCGTCCCCTGCCCTGCGTCAACTCCATATAAAGGAAACAACAACAAACAGCTGACTTTGCTTCTCTGAGTGGAAGAGATTATAAAAAGCATCTGTTGTGTCATACATCTGTTGTTCCACTTCAACAATTAGCTACCACCAATTTCTACCACTAAAAATTAGCATTAGCCGCTAATGTTAGCAATTAGCATGACGCGCTAGCCACTAATTTTAGCATTGGTTTAGTGTTAGCATGTCTCTTTAGACACTAAAAATTAAATACATGCTAATTGTTAGCATGCTAATGCTAACTGCTAATACTAATATGCTATTCGCTAACATGCTAATCATGTAATGCGGCCCTCAGCTTCATTTTTATAATATATTAGTTATGCCCTGCTAGGATTGTCAAATACTGTGACTGAAGATTTGTCTTTTAAGCATGGCATGTGGTCAGAAATCCAACATTTTCCCCAGTATGTAACAAACTCATGTGCAGAACCAATGTTAGACATTTAAACATTAATGGGTCGGTGTTGTTGGCAGTAGGGCTATAATGTTTAAAGCTGCTTTCGGGCCCTCTTTCGTATTCAGACACCGACAAGAGGACGAGGTGGAGGTTATTGCTCTGTGCAGACCCTCACTCAAGCACGAGACGAGTCACTGTCGGGACCGCTGGCAGAGCTCCTGATTTGTGGTCTTGCTTGATAAGGTGTTTTCTCTGGCCAGGTAAAAGAGTTATGTGCCAGATATCATCGCTTTGTTCCTGTGTTGCCATGCACTGCAGGGCAGCGAAGCTTTTCAGCAGCTTTGCTATTGTTCAGGGAGGTCCTTCACTACTTGCTAAATGGCCGCTGGTGGACACATGTTTAAAGTTTAATCAGGTTAACGTTATCTAGAGGAGACATGAGCTCTACAGGTTCCTTAGATGTGTGCCTCCCTCTTAGACTTTAATGTCACTGAGCAGGGGCGCAACTACACAGTTTTTGGGGGGTATGCAACATCGATTTTGGCGCCGCGAGAATAGTCACGAGTTAAAATCGCAAGAACATATATATAGCTATATATATATATATATATATATATATATATATATATATATATACATATTATTTTGTCCCATCCTTGTTTTGGCGCCCCCCCCCCCCGGCAGTGCGCCCATATGCACCGCATATACTGCATACCCCCTTTTTGCGCCACTGTCACTGAGCATCAGAGTGATGTGCACATCAGAGACACACTTATGAACAATTAACACACCCACGTGTTTGCAATTATATAGGTGGATATAAAAGCATGCGTAATGTGATGAAGAAAATGATATTAACAAAGGCAGCGTTAGCGTTGTTAGAGGACCTTGTAAATGATGCAATCCGACGTGAGCGATTTAAGGAACGCGAGGATTTACTTGCAAACAATGATAATTGGCTCATAAGCCGATTTCGGTTACCAAGGCCAGTGTTACTGGAGTTGAGCGCAGAGCTGCGGCCGGCCCGACAGCGCATGCTAATGTGAACTGTTACCTATCGATCATCGTTCGTCACTTTGTTTTGTCCCTTGGTTTACGCTGAGGTCACCACCTGATCAGTGGATGTATGAGTTCACATTGCAATCCAATGTGTTTCTCTTGCCCAAGTAGCAATTGTCTGTGTTCACTTGTCTCTCTGTCCTGGGTTTGGCTCAGATAGTATGTGTGTAGGTGTTTGTAGCAAGCAAAATAGTTATTATTGGCTTATATATACATACATATTGATTGCAAGAGGGTCCAGTCATGTGAGTGTCCCCATTTTGGTGGAGGTAAAATGTGTGTATGTGTGTTAAATGTCCCCAGTTGTATGGACAGTCTTATGCATTGATGATGGGGGGGGGTCCAGCCATGTGAGTGTCCCCATTTTGGTGGAGGTAGAATGTGTGTATGTGTGTTAAATGTCCCCAGTTGTATGGACAGTCTTATGCATCGGTGCCTCAGCCAGTTTACCTTTTAGAGGAACATGTCAGCCATCATTACTGTTTGGTACATAAACAGTGTTCACAATTAAAATTCATCATTCTTCCTCTGATATTTGGACCTCAAAGTATGCATTCATCTTACACTACCTTTATTCACTGGACAGCAAACACAAAACTGATCGATGGGGCTTCAATTATTTGACAGATTAACAGATTTACACTTCTCCTCTGGCCACACCATCAGCGGACGACAACTTAAATATGAGCCACCCATTGCGCACCGTGCCAGTGTGCCAGTGCATATTTGGGCATGTGCGCATTCAAACATCATGTTTTTGGTTTTCCATATTTTCTGCTGGTGAAATTAGAGCTGCAGAGCTTTCTAACAAGCCCTGATTGTCTCCCTACGTTCAGTATTCCTGTCAGTAAAAGCGGGCGTAAAATGTCAGCCGCAGCGCCACATCTGTCCACACCTGTGTGTGCGCTGCTCGGATCCCACGGCATTTCCAGCCTCACACACACGCTCCCACTCACGTCTTTTTTTGGTCATATTTATCCCTGTTGACAGGGTACCAAACAGAATCTCCACTTCATTCGCTAGAATCTTTAGCTTAGACTCTGTAAAATTCATTTTCTTTCCTTTGTTCATTGCGTTATCTGATCGGGCGAAAAGGTGAATCTCAGGTCCAGGGCCTATTTAAATAGATTTGCATATGTAAATGGGGGCGTGGACAGGGAGGAGTTGCACGTGCGCTCAATTCCACGTTGATTGGCATGTACAAAAGAAACGTGCTTGGATCCATGCGAACGCACACTTTGATACATCTGAATATTTTTGTGCGTACGACAGTTTCCGTGTTTTGGCGTACGCCAAGTTTTAGATTTGGTTATATTGTCATTTAAAAAAAAAAAAAAGATAACTTACAATGATTGTTACAGAACAGTGCATTTGTATATTACCTTTATTGGTATTTTTTCATTTTTAAAATGTTAGTATTGTCCCCCAGGCATCTTCACATTGTCAAAGTTTGGACATCCCTGCTCTAGTAACTACATGGGGATTGCAAGCTAGCTAACAAGTTTAGTTAAATATAAATGTTTAGTCAAACAATTTTCTGTGATCTTACATTTATTAAATCAATGTTTCAAATACATTATTGAAGAATGTAATGCAAACTCACCAAGACGTGTCACACCATCCCACACGATGGGAGATCCGACTCTGTAGAGTGCTGAGCTCCTGGGCCCTCATTTATCAACCGTGCGTACGCACAGATCTGTGCGTAATGAATGCGTACGAACATTCCCAAGCAAAGTATGGAATTTATCAACTTGTACTTGTGCTTAGGAATGTGCGTAAATTTAAGCACAGCTCTGACCATGCGTACACACAAAATCTAGTGGTAGAACAGTGGAACTACAAATAAAACCCAGTAGAGGAGTCACAGTGTTCAGCAATCTCAAACTTCACACATGTTCCTTGTTGGCTCCAATTAATAAAATGTATCAATTAGTAATTTGGCAGACATTTTGAATAATTTGTGTGACAAGCTATAAAAGACAGTTGTGACAGGACAAGAAGTCTTACAAGTCGCTACAAATACAAAAACATGGCTTATATTGCGCTGCTGGAAGACATGGAGAACCGTGCGCTTTGCAGGGAACGAGTTTTCAAAGACCGCGCTGATCTGTTCAGTGAGTCCACAGAATGGCTTCTTAGCAGATACCGCTTCCCCAAAAACATTTTAATTGATTTATGCCGTGATTTACAACCCCTGTTGGAACGTGAGACAAAACGCACCAATGCCATTCCAGTGCACATCCAGCTCCTGTCCACCCTGGGATTTTTGGCCACCGGAACATTTCAACGTGAGATTGGAGACATATGCGGCATTTCGCAGCCAACATTTAGTAGAATCATGCCGGAGGTGTTGGATGCAATAATTTCTCTGGCCTCAACTTACATCCAGTTCCCATACGCGCATCACCAACAAGCCGAAATAAAACGAGGATTTCACACCATCGCCGGATTCCCAAACATAATTGGAGCCATAGACTGCACCCACATAGCAATAAAAGCACCATCACACAATGAATTTAATTATGTCAACAGGAAAGGATTTCATTCCATCAATACACAAATAATCTGCGATGCACATATGTATCTGTTAAACGTTGTTGCCCGGTGGCCTGGAGGAACCCACGACTCATTCATTCTGCGTAACAGCTCTGTGGGTGTGCGCCTCGAAGCTGGAGTTGTTGACGATGGCTGGCTTATTGGTGAGTGTTACAACATTTCAAAACTATTTTCTGGGCTTCGTATGGTTGATTATGTCTCTATAGGTGATCGTGGATATCCACTAAAGACGTGGCTGATGACCCCCGTTGCCAACCCAGGGACCCCGCAGGAACAGCACTACAACCGGGCCCATGCGCGCTCAAGAACAGTCGTTGAGCGCGCAATAGGCCTGCTGAAAGGCCGATGGCTGTGCCTGTCCGGCGTGGGGGGGACACTTCAATATAAGCCCGAAAAAGTCTGCCACATCATCTTGGCTTGCTGTGTGCTACATAATTTAGCCATCAGACAAGGGGTTCCTCTGCAGGAACAACCCCAAGCAGACGAGCCCATGCCCAACGCAGAGCTTTTCCCACCCCCTCATGCTGCTGCCATTCAAACTAGAGAGAGAATCATACGGAGATTTTAAGTAAGTCTGCCTGTATGATCTTTTAAAAGTGAGAAATTTCAGATCAAAGGTGTACATGGGACAAATAATGTCAACATCACTCAATATTTTAAAGCTTATTTATTTAACATTTGTGTTGCGCATGAGGCAATCTGTTTCAGCGACTCATTTATTTGCAGTAACGTTTGTGCAATGTTGCCCAGCTGATCCTTTATGTCATTAATGGATCTGGTGGTGTCTCGCTGATTTTGTAGGACTGCCTCCGTCAGAACCCTCGGTCCCTGACGCACCGAAAAGGTTCTGGATGGCCCTGGCTGCTCCTGTTCCTCCAACTCCCCCGGCTCTTCCACCGTCTCCGGCTCCTGAGGGCTGGCGGGGCTCGCTTGAGTTTCTGAGTTATTGAAGAAAAATCACATGATTGTCACGTTATCATATCACGTTAATTTCAATTCAAATTCAGAAAGTAAACTGTCTAATAAATGTTTATGAAACATCTCAGTCCAGCTTTTTATTTTACCTTCTGTGTGACTGGTCGATGGCACAGCTGTTGGGAGAGAGTCCGTGTCTCCATCCGGAATAATGCCATTCAGCGCTGTGTCTCCAATTATACTTGCAATGCGTGTATCCATTGGTGTGAGCTCAGTTGTTGTTTGTCCTCCTCCGGTAGCGGTTATTTGTTGTCTGTGGGCTGTGACGTTTTTTTTTGCTTTGATTTTGATATCGAACCATTTTTTTTTAACTTCAGATTGTGTCCTCTCCTCCGACCCAACAGCATTGACGGCAGTCGTCACTTTGTCCCAGGCGGAAGTTTTTCTTTTGTTTGTCACACCCGCATTCAAGGTTCCAAATAATATGTTTTTGTTTACCTCAACCTCTTCCACAAGCACTTCGATCTCAGTATCAGAGAAATTCCTCTTTTTCCCTCTCTTTGCCATGATGCTGGTGAGGGGGAGGGAATCAATCACGTCATCTCTAAAGGGATTGTTGATACCATACATGGTCAATTGGGGGCGTTTCTGAATGCAAATGAGCCTAACCATGCACGAGCACGGTAATAAAGGACAGGTGGGATTTATCATCACTGAATACTTACTAGTGTGCGTACGAGCGGTGCAAGCACATTTGATGAATAAGGATTTTTTTGTACTTACGCACATTCTAAATTTCATTCGTACGACAGAATTTAGAACCTTTTCTACGCACAGTTGATAAATGAGGGCCCTGGAAACTCAGACTTCAGGATTTCCCCGACGTCACTCAAATCTTCTTAGAGTTCTTCGAAAAAAATCTTCCTCGACTTCGTCGTGAATCAGTTGACTGACATGACATAGCAATGGCAGCACACTTGGATGACCATATCTTAAATAATAAATCATCCACTAAAAATAATTTAAGTATATTTACCTGTATTTATTTCTAGTTATACAGTACTTTCACACTAGTAAACTGTTCTTTATGTAAACTGATATGCTACCAGTGTGATTAGGAAGCTGGTAAAGCTGATTTATTTTCTCTGTTTTACATCATTTCAGTTCATAAGTTATTATTATTATTAGGGCCAGGACTCGATTTAAAAAAAAAATCAAAATAATTAGAGGCTTTGTAATTAATTAATCGAAATTAATCACATTTTTAATCGCATATAAATATTTGACCTGAATTTTTTTCACATGGATTTTAGTATACCATTGAATAATGACTGAATACATAAGCTTAAGCAACCAAAACATTGGTTTGTTTTTTTCAAGCTGGTACTTAACCAACCGTGCTCTTATTGATGCTTCCATCCGTCCGTTTTTTTATTTTTTTATGCCTTTTAAAGGATAGGACAGATGAAAAGAGACAAAAAGCAGAGAGGGGGAATGACACACAGTAAAGGGCCGTCCAATGTGGGATTTAAACCGGGTCTGACTGCAATGATGACTGTAGCTTCTATACAGAGGCACCTGCACAACCCACTACACTACAGACCAGCCCATCTGTCCATCTTTTAAAACAACATGTCCCATCCACGGGGCCAACCAAAGCACCAGCTTCTTCGTTCATGTTTGACTATTGTTCACTGAGGTACGGTGGCCTGGAGGTGCAAATCAACATTACAAAACATAAAACACTTTTACAAATTCTGAAACAAATTTACATTTCAGAAAACAAAACTACAAGTCTTAAAACAAAGTTACATTTCAGAAAACAAATTTACATTTCAGAAAACAAAATTACATTTTAGAAAACAAAATTACATCTCAGAAAACACATTTACAAGTTGCAAAACAAAATTACAATTCAGAAAACAAATTTACAAGATGCAAAACAAATTTACATTTCAGAAAACAAAATACAAGTTGTAAAACAAAATTACATTTCAGAAAAAAAATTACAAGTTGTAAAACAAAATTACATTTCAGAAAACAAATTTACAAATTGCAAAACAAATTTACATTTCAGAAAACAAAATGACAAATAACATAACACTTTTACAAAGACCAAAACACTTTTACAATATCTGAAACAAATTTACATTTCAGAAAACAAATTTACAAGACACCAAACACTTTTACAAACACCAAGACACATTTACAAGTGGCAAAACACTTTGACAAACTGCAGAAACAAATTTACAAAAAGGCCAACATCAACCGGAAAGGGAATGTACCAACCCCGGGGTTGACCCGGAAGTGAACGAGGAGCGGTCATGACGAGTTCTAGTCGTCAATGGAGAAGCTAACGGAGACCTGAGATGAGCGAAAGAGTAATGTTTTGCCCCTACTGTGGCAAGCACATGAGCCGACTGTCACGTTTTTGTTTTTCGTGTGGGCGATCCCTTGAGTTTTTAAATGAAGTGGACCAGTCGGAAGGACCGGGGACGTCATCTACACCAACAACCAGCAACCAACAGTGGCAGCCGGTTGATGCTAAACCAAGTAAGTTAGCCTGAGTGCATGGTGGTCGCTATCTTAAGGGTTGAATGTGTAGAATCTATATTAAAAGCTATATTTTTTTTCTCCAAAAATAACACACCCAGGGGGCGTTTAGAGGGGTACAGCCACTAAACAGCAATAACACAGACGCACCGTGATGTTCTAAGGGCAGAGGATGTTATGATGCTGTATGAAGCTCTTTTGCCTTGCCTAGAGCCATTGGTTAGAGGCCGTTAACACTCAATTTTGAATCGTGGCTTTGTTTATTTCTGCAGACCAATCTTGCCCATCATACAAGCATTTCATGGAATACCGGAATTGCAAATCAAAAGAGCGACAGTCCTTTAGCTTCGGGCCGAGAGGAAAAAAAGATCGACCCAAAGAAAGAAAACGTGTCCAGGTAGGTTGTACTGACTTTAGCTTATCAATCCTCTACTGTCTGACTCGAGATGAGAAGTGCATCTGTGCAGTTGTAATTACTTTCAAAAGGAAAAGTAACTGTCTTGTCTGTGTGTAACAACATGTCTGTCCGTCCTGGGTGAGGGATCCCTCCTCTGTTGCTCACCCTGAGGTTTCTCCATTTTTTTTACCTGTTAAAGGGTTTCCAGGAGTTTTTCCTCAGTGGATGTGAGGGTCTAAGGACAGAGGATGTTGTTATGATGCTGTGTGAAGCCCGTTGAGACAAACTAATAAAATTGCCTCGCCTTGCCTAACTTAGTTTTGACGTAGGCTTCTATTATTAGTATTAGTACTAGTATTAATGTGAAACACTGATATATGTATAATTTTTGTATGTATTGTATAATGCATGAAATTAAGATAATCTTTGTCATTTGTTTTAGATAAACATTGGATTGATGGCGCCATATGGAACTGACAGAACTGATTTAAAACCTCTAAGAGGGAAAACACTCCCATTACTTTTAGACCCAGAGGATGAAGCACATGACGTGCTAAAAAAAGGTGGTCCCATCGAGTGGTACGTTCTTCTGATGAACCGTCTGTGTGCTCTCCTCTCACAACCACGGGGTTTGAGCACCCGCAGTAAACGCATCACTTGATCTCTCCTCACTCGCAGATCGTATTTTTGTTTAAGTACCTGCCACATGGTGCGGTAGCCGAACAGCTGTCCCGGTCCGCGAAACTCCAGTCGGATGGCCCTTGTTACGGCGTTTGTGGAGGAGTAATGTTTACGGCGATACAAGCCGGCTGCATTCAGTTTACTCTTGAGAGACCTCAAGCTGATTTGAACCCCATGCAAACATGACATCATGTCAACAATGACAGTATATGCGTGTCCCTCATTAAAATATCTTCTGCAGTGCTGCAGCATATCCTCTCCGTCGATCTGGTCCATGCCATTTAAAACATCTAAACACAGACCACACGAAAAACAAAACTGTGTTAACCGTCGCATATATCGTCCGCAAAAAGGGCAAAACACGGCTCGCTCGCACTCCATCTTGGTCAAAAACTAGATAGTCGGCTCATGTGCTTGCCTTTCGCTCATCTCAGGTCTCCGTTAGCTTCTCCATTGACGACGAGAACTCGTCATCTTTTGTTTTACAACTTGTCATTTTTTTTTCTGAAATGTAATTTTGTTTTACAACTTGTAATTTTTTTTTCTGAAATGTAAATTTGTTTTCCATCTTGTAAATTTGTTTTCTGAATTGTAATTTTGTTTTGCAACTTGTAAATGTGTTTTCTGAGATGTAATTTTGTTTCAGAATTTGTAAAAGTGTTTTATGTTTTGTAATGTTGATTTGCACCTCCAGGCCACCGTACTGAGGTTTGTTTTTGTCATGAACGGTAGTTGGTGCTCCAGTATAATCAGTAATCGGTAAACGTTTCTCATCCAGTGAGAAACATTCTGCGGTGCAAAAATGAGTGCGATTAAAATGCGTTCATTTTTTTTAAGTGTTAATTTTTGTGTAATTAATTAATTAATGCGTTAGAGTCCTGGCCCTAATTATTATCATTAATATTAAATGATTAATATTAGGCTTGTGAATGGAATATATTTATCATTGTAAAAGAGCCATAAAATAAAATGTATAATGGCATCTGAATCAAAAATAATCACAAATTAATAATATAAATATATTATATATTATATATTTCATTGCATTTTGCTTGGATGACAACTTTACTTTTATTAGAAAATTTACAGTGAAATCGGGGACATGTAGTTCCATACACTTCCACTAGGGGCAGTGTTCCAGATTATACACAGATTGAGAAGGGGGAGGGGGAAGGGGGGGTTGTTCACACACACTCACACACAAAATCTGAAATAAATAATTTTAGGGGACAGTGGTGATTTTAAGACAGAAATGCATGTTGGAGCACGTAGGTTTTGACTATAATGAAATCTAATTGGGGACGGTAATTTTTGTCCCCAATTGAAAAGCCGTCCCCAATCAACTGGTGTGTATTCCAAAAAATGTCCCCAATTTTGGCTTAAGTCAACACACACACACACACACACACACACACACACACACACATATACATATATATATACATATATATATATATACATATACATACATATATATATACATATATATACATATACATATATATATATATATACAGGGCATGAAATTGGCACCCGCCCACCCGCCAAATGCGGGTAACTTTTGTGATTGGCGGGTGAAACTGTCAATCTATCTGCCACGTTGGCGGGTAGCTAATGACTGCGTTTACATGGTCTTCATACCGTTTTTGATCGGGTTTTTGAAGTATCCCGTTTTTGTGTTTGTCCATGTAAACACCATATCCCGAATTCAGAAACTGGGATATGCTCATTTCCCGATTTCAAGAAACCCGGTTTCGCTACCTGAGGGGTATTGCACAAAACTAGGATAAGGGATTAAGCCGGGATATGTTGATTATCCCGGCTTAATTTAGCCTGAAGTCGGTTGCATGAAAGTAGCTCAAACTTAACCCGGCTAAATTACTATGGTGATTTATTCTCTGCAGCTAGCCTGCTCCAGACCAGGCTAACAGCCAGGCTAAGATTAATCCTGGTGATTCACCTGTATTTCCACCGTCAATCCTGTGAGGATTTAATGTGTTTTACAGCATGACCATGGTCTTTCTAAGTATGTTGCATCATTTTAATTATCCTCTATTAAAATATTACATATTTATAGTAATTTCTCATTTTATTTAAATCTGTTGGCTGTTTGTAATTGCAATAGTCTTTTTATATTGATTTAAGTGGTAGTATTATTTCTCAGGCCAAGTGTTATATTGCTAATGAAGACTGCTAGTCAAATAGCCGTCAGAGATTTCATAAATATGTGTTTTATTGCAGTAACTGAGATTACAAAACACAACTTACACTATATTACCAAAAGTATTCGCTCACCCATTCAAATGATCAGAATCAGGTGTTCTAATCACTTGGCCTGGCCCCAGGTGTATAAATTCAAGCACTCAGGCATGCAGACTGTGAAACAAGACATTTGTGAAAGAATGGGCCGCTCTCAGGAGCTCAGTGAATTCCAGCGTGGAACTGTCATAGGATGCCACTTGTGCAACAAATCCAGTCGTGAAATTTCCTCGCTCCTAAATATTCCACAGTCAACTGTCAGCTCTATTATAACAAAATGGAAGCGTTTGGGAACAACAGCAACTCAGCCACGAAGTGGTAGGCCACGTAAAGTGACGTAGAGGGGTCAGCGGATGCTGAAGCGCATAGTGCAAAGAGGTCGCCGACTTTCTGCACAGTCAATTGCTACAGAGCTACAAACTTCATGTTACCTTCAGATTAGCCCAAGTACAGTACGCAGAGAGCTTCATGGAATGGGTTTCCATGGCCGAGCAGCTGCAGCCAAGCCACACATCACCAAGTGCAATGCAAGGCGTCGGATGCAGTGGTGTAAAGCACGCCGCCACTGGCCTCTAGAGCAGTGGAGACGCGTTCTCTGGAGTGATGAATCACGCTTTTCCATCTGGCAATCTGATGGACGAGTCTGGGTTTGGAGGTTGCCAGGAGAACGGTACATTTCAGATTGCATTGTGCCAACTGTGAAATTTGGTGGAGGAGGAATTATGGTATGGGGTTGTTTTTCAGGAGCTGGGCTTGGCCCCTTAGTTCCAGTGAAAGGAACATTGAATGCTTCAGGATACCAAAACATTTTGGACAATTCCATGCTCCCAACCTTGTGGGAACAGTTTGGAGCGGGCCCCTTCCTCTTCCAACATGACTGTGCACCAGTGCACAAAGCAAGGTCCATAAAGACGTGGATGACAGAGTCTGGTGTGGATGAACTTGACTGGCCTGCACAGAGTCCTGACCTGAACCCGATAGAACACCTTTGGGATGAATTAGAGCGGAGACTGAGAGCCAGGCCTTCTCGACCAACATCAGTGTGTGACCTCACCAATGCGCTTTTGGAAGAATGGTCAAAAATTCCTATAAACACTCTCCTCAACCTTGTGGACAGTCTTCCCAGAAGAGTTGAAGCTGTAATAGCTGCAAAAGGTGGACCGACATCATATTGAATTCTATGAGTTAGGAATGGGATGGCACTTCAGTTCATAGAATGAGTAAAGGCAGGTGAGCGAATACTTTTGGTAATATAGTGCAAGTTGCAAAGGTGTTTTCAATGAAATCTGTGACAAGGGCAATATAGTATGTACAGGTCCAACTCCCATTCACCTGTTCCCTCTTCATAATGGCTTGCCCCTTTTTTGGAGGATGTGCTGGATGAGGAAGCCCTAATCCTCAGACTGTACCACAGATGGTCTGTGTTACACTGAGATGGTTTGCAAGAGGGAGCTTCCTTTATTTTGTTGATGATGCAGAGAACCTCAATAAAGGAACCATTTGCTGCACAATAAGACGTGTTTGTCTGGCACTGAAATCATTTAGCAACATGTTCATCACCTTCCCTGGCCACAGAAGACCCCTCTACATCAAGGAGCAGTTTTACATGATTTCAGGTCACTTCAATTTCAATGTGCAACCATTAGTTTCTAATTTGATCAGTTACAGTAGGATACTAACTATTCTTTGTTACTGTAAGCACCTTGGACATCGTATGTCTAACTCTGCCGTGTTTTCTAAATGATATCTTGTATAGTCAGGTGAATTCTCTGGTGTGCTGCTGGGAGACAAAGGAGTGGCTGTTGATGTTGCTCCCATCTTCCCAGTCAACATCAATGGCAGACTCATGAGGGATTTTTTCACTTCATTTTTGGATTTAGCCTCTTTAGTTAAATGAAGGACATCACAATGTTTTCTTTTTTATTTTATTTATTAGGCAGTCCTCCTTTGTCTTGGTTGCTTGGATCCTGGAATAGAGAGAGCAAAGCAACAAAGATTAAAACACTGTATTGCAGTTATGGTTACTGTGTACACTGAAATACTCACTTCTCTTTCTAGTTTCTGGATTTCCAGGTCCAGTTTCCTGAGTGTCCGGCGTTTAATCTCAAGATCCAGCTCCATTTCTTGGAGCTCTCTGTTCTTGAGTCTAATTTTAATGTCTGCCAGCTCTATCTATCAGTCTCTCCAAGTGCTTGCTGTAGAGAGTTCTGACAGTTTGTGACGTCTGTAAAAGAAATGTCAATTAGCATAGCAGGATTTGTGCATAATGTAGATTTACTTTGGCCAATACTCGCAATGTTACCAGGCTGCTTAGGAGACTGTGTAGCATCTGGGTCCTGTGACATATTTTCTATTAGCACCACATCACTGACTTTATCACATAACCTTTATGGACTAAATAAACAGGATATTTCCAGAAACTTGACATACCTCAAGCCTTCTGGAGTCCAGTGACACAGTCTCCTCATCTGCTGAAGTACAATAAATGGAGCGCCAGCTCCTCTGCTGGGGTCATATGCTGGCTGGGTGGGCCGCCCCCTGTGCCAGTTCCATGGGCTTTTTTTTTTTTTGACTGCTACAATCAGACAATCAACATGTCAGCAGACTAATCTATTCACTTCATTTGTTCAGAGTTATCTACTTTAAAGTCACTTACAGCCTGCAAAATGTTCTTATATTTAATTTTAATTTGCTGCCAGATCATTTTATGTCCAGACAAGTTTGTTCTTTATAAAGGATAGAAAGATAAAATAGATAAAAACGTAACATGAGAAAAATAGATTAAACACACACATTGTGGATACTTGTTTGCACGTAATCATACTCTACATTTCCCGAGTAACTTCTAACTCCTTTAGTCCTTTTTAATTGTAGCTTAATTATGACAGTTCCAATGGAGCACTGTTTATTAATTGTACAGTTTTGGACTACTTACGCATTAAGCCGGTCCGCTATTGTCTGTCTTCTCGCGGTCTTCTATTTAATCTTTCACTTCTTCGTAAAACTGCATCAGGAGCTGTTGTTGCGCGGCCGTGACGTGTGACGCGCGAGTTTTTTCCACGTTCTCATCAGTGATTCTGTGAGCGATTGTGAGGTCTATTGAAGTGTGCCGTGAACACGTACTTATCCCCGCTATCTTCATCTGGTTTAACATAGCCGCGCCTTTTTATCCTGGCTTGGCAAACGTGCAACCAATTAAGCCAGGATGCGCCGAGCAGGCTAGGTCAAGCCGCGCTTTCTCAATTATCCTGGATTTCTTTATCCTAGTTTTGTGCAATACCCCTCTGGAGTACTCCGATAGAAGCCGGGATACTGGAGCATGTATACACCTTATCCCGATCTCTGACGGCTGCCCACTGTCTGCGCAGGCGCGAGTGACGCCAAGCGACACACTAGAAATACAAACAACATGGCGGCTACGAGAACTTCTCACTTTTGGAGCGACGAAGAGACTGAATTTTCCTTTAAAGTAATGAAAGAACTAAACATAACGACGTGTTTCGATGGCAGAAAACACAGAAATGCTTATGTATTCAAATCTGTTGCGGAAAAGCTACGTGATGCTGGTTTTCCACCTCGTTCCGTTGAACAAGTTAGGTCGCATTGGAAAACATTGAAAAAGACGTGAAACACGCATGCGCCGATAGGATGCAGCGATCGTATTTATCATGGGATATGAATAACCGGGTTTCTCTGTGTTCCATGTAAACACCATATCCCATGTAAACGCAATCAATAAGCAAATGACCTGACTGATTGTTGTTGTTCATCTAAATGTTATTCAGTCAAAATACTAGACTCTTTAAAAAGCAACATGAACTTATAATATGTACAAACTTAAAAATAGTCTTTTGATATAAATGTGATTAAAATCTAAAATGTAAAAAAAAAAATTAACTGAATACACTACAGTGACTAATGGATTGCAGTTAACTAAATAAATGAGACCGTCAGTGAGATGATTGGTTGTTTGTATTTATGTTATTTTTTGTTCTAAATGCCTGCCACGACACCAGGTCAGATACAGTTGTAATCATTATGTAGGTCTATTCATAAATGAGACTGGTTAAGTTGGTTAATAACCAGACAGCACTTTAATGTGTATTCTGTACAAGGTCAAGAACCATTCTTATGCATTTTCTGAGTCGTTCACCTTTTTTTAGGCACAAAAAAATAACTGCCAAGTTACATGATTTGCTACTACATGAAAACTTTGCTACTACTCAGTCAACACATAACACCACCCCACCAAGAAAAACTGGTTTGACCTGCACAATATACTTTTAGAAAGTAAAATTGTTTGCAGAATTTTAATGTATGTATGTATGCAATGTTATGACAATAAGATGTGTATAAAATAAAACATACACAAGTTTGATGTCATAAGAAACTCTGAAACAAATAACTGCGAGACTGGCTTCATGAAATTACATTTTAAATTGAATATTAAACTTAAGGACTTAAGGACAACTAACTACAAAAAGAACTGCCACGAGGCTAGAACTGGGTGTTAACTTTACTCTTTAGGTTGCATTTCCCCTTTTAATGCGGTAATTCTGTTGTAGACATAGAATTTCAAATTCTGCCAGTTTCGGTTGCGGAGACTTTCAGCTTCAGCTCTTAAACATTTCTCGCAGTCTGTCTTTGATGGTACTGTACAAGACCGAATGAATTGAATCCTTTTGTCTCTCTACTGCCCTGATCTCTGCTGCCTGCCAGGGTCTGTGTTTTTGTGGAGCTTTACCTGCAAGGAAGGAGACAAGTTCTCAATTGTATTTCTCAATTGGGTTAAGGTCCGGGGAGTTGGGTGGCCTTTCCTCTTTGTGCAGAAGGCCAGGAAGGCCAGGAAGCTGCTTTGTGCATCTTGCACGAAGACCATTCCCGCACACCTGTTGAACATCTTCCTGGCACTGGCTGGAGAATGTTCTTAACATAATACTCAGTGTTGATGGTGGTGCCCTGGGGTAAAACATGCAACTCAGACAGCCCTTAAGATGACATCGCTGAACTTGACCTGTTCAGAAGGTGGTACTTCCATTCTATTATCAGTGTAAATACGGTCGTTTTGGCTGTTGGGAGTTGGAAATAAGTAGAGAGGACACTGTTTGTGTTTTCCCCCTTGTTTTGTATGTTTCTGCAGGTACCTCAATGGCAGGTCTAATTTGGAGCAATTGGGAACACCTGGTCTGTTACAATCATGTCTGACCTGCTTAACCTGCAACAGCTGGGCTTCATTGCTTGGTCTTGGGGGGCAGTTCACAGTTGCTTCCACCTCTGACAGGACGCAAACAACAGCTCCATGTACTGCTCTTTGCCGTCCTTTGGGCAGGGCAACTATTTTAGCAAATGGCAGGATTTTTGCAATCTGATGTCTCTTCAGAACATTTAATTCATCCAGTTCTGGGGGTATGGGTGTGAGTTCCATCTTATTTGCAATTGCGATGGATGCCATTCTTCCCATTGTCAGGTGCCTATCACACGTGTGACAGATCCACTCTCTTGTGGAATGCTACAAGGTGTTGTGCATTCCTCATCGCACACATGAACATATTTTCCTGGGATGCAAGGAGCTACGACGTGAATATTTTTACCGTATTTCGATCTATTGCATTGCTTTACTTGATTGCCAAACAGAGTTCTGTGGCACACTGTGCACACATAGGTGGGCCCTTGACAAATTTTTTTCGTGGAATGCAGATACAGTGAGTTGGGCCTGGATATTAAGGCACTCAATATCTGGGTTTGGCTATCAAGAATAATAAAAATAATTATTTATTATTAAATAATTGGATCTGAATTACAAGATCACCTCGGGGCACCACCCTTCTAGGAAGGGAAAAGATAGCCAATCAAATTAGTCTCAAATTATACTAAATTGTCAATTTGGATTTGTGATTAATAATTAACTATAACCAAAAATGACCACGTTAACAACTAGTTGAAGGAATTTGGAGTTCTTGGCAGTGTAGAGGTAGGCAGTATTCACTCTTGTACAACATTAAACAGACAACTGGTATGTTTAAAAGACATTTATTACAAGAATAAAAGGTAAACATACAGTCTAAACAGAATACTCTAAACAGGAGTGTGTGTGTGTCAAGATGGCTGCCAGTTGTGGGTGTGCCAAGATGGCTGCCAGTTGTGGGCGTTCCAAGATGGCTGCCAGTTGTGGGCGTGTCAAAATGGCTGCCAGTTGTGGGCGTGTCAAAATGGCCGCCAGTGTGGGTGTGTCAAAATGGCCGTTGGGCCTTGAGGTCTTGAACACAAAGGAAAAATGGCTGCTCAGACCATGTGCTGGTCAGTAGATGTGTGGAATGTGATATGGGTTTTATGAGGTGCCAGGTTAGAGGAAGAGTGGTTAGTTAGCATGCAGGAGACCCTGAGTCTATGTGTTGCATAATCTAACTAACATCAAACCACTATACTATAAAAACAAATATCACATCAAATCAACTTTTCTATGCTTAGCTTAGCTTAGACTATGCCCAGGTCATACTACCAGTTGGAAAGTCGTGGAAAGTCCATTTCTGGTGTGTTGCTCCTTTAGTTGGCAATTCCTGATAGAAGGCCAAACTGGGAAAAAGGTAGTCCTTGCTGTGTGTTCCTGGTTTTCAGACGTTGGAGGGAAACCGGCCGCTCCTTGAGTCCTTTGAAGTGGTTTGTTAGCAGCTCTGTGCTAACTAACCGTGTGGCTCCTGTTGTTTGTGAGTTTAGCCTGCAAACCCTTTGTTTGTTGGCTAAAAACTCCAGGCCTGGAGAACAGGCCTGGAGTTGAGGAAGGGGAAGAGAGTAAGAGGTAAGAGGAAGAGGTAAGAGAGAGAACAAAGGCCAAGACAGCGCATTTTATATGACCTGATGACCTCAGAGGTCACATGCCACTGTCAGCCAGTGAACTGCTGAGTCAGTTTTCACACCTGGAGGATTGTGGGACTTGATGTTTCTGGGCTTCTCTTTGTCTCCAAGACAAAGACAAAACATGTGGTCAACTTGGTTATGCGTTCATGTCCCAACAAGCGGCTTGCATCAGAGGGTTGTGGACAGGCTGAAGTTGGGTTTCAGGCTGTGTAGTTGGTTTAGAGTGGATCACAATGTGTCTGTATTTTCTCTTTATTCTCAATGCACAAGGCCACTAAGAAAAGCCTCCCTCACAATTTGCAGTTACTACTCCAAGAAAGAGAGACGAGACATAATTTAAGGGGGAATCTAATATACAAGCGTAAAATGGTACGAACTACATTAAAATCCTTTTCTGTAACTGTTGCAGGGGTTAAGCAGTGGAATAAATTGGACGAGGAGGTCAAGAATTCAGTGAAACTGAGTGTCTTCAAAAAGAAATTTGTTAAATTAACCATGGAACGTTATACAGCGATGCAGAGTTAGTGCAGATAAAGGTCATACGCATGTCAGCAGACACCTTGTTGAGACGGGATGTAAAGTAAATACAAAAACTCAATGTACCCAAACAATGAACAGGGGAAAAAAAAGCACGGTTAGAGGTCAGTGGTTGTAACTAAAAAAAAAAAAAAAACGTGGGTATGACTGATGTTTTTAAGCCACGCTGTAATACACACACAACTGGCAAACTGATACAGCTGATGAGAATCAACTGATCCGCAATGGAGCTGTTAAACTGGTCCTTGAATGCAATTGACAGAGTGTTCTCAACACGGAAGGCGGGTTCTGGTGAACCTACTGTAAATGTTAGGTTCACCAGGCGATTAGAAGGGACTGTTGTTCACTCATAACTGAAGAATATGTATAATGTGCGAACACACATGTAATTCTGTATTTGACTGTCTCATGCTGAACTGCAGCTATGCTTTCATATTCTGTTGTAATAGGTCAAATGACAAAAAAATAATAATAATAAAAAAAAAAAAAACATTTAAAATTGTACTCTGGGTAATGGGGGCGGGACTAGATAAGCTTTGGCTTCTCCCGCTTTCCCTTTCGGCCAGGTCTCTTGTACTCATACTGATATTGATTTTGATGTGTGATGATGATTGAATTGACTTGCCGAAATGAATGAATAAATAAAAATAAAAAAATAAATAAAAATAAATAAAATAAAAATGCATGCTGAACCCTGTAATGGATGTGAAATGCAGCATTTCTGGCTATTTTGTTTCATCTGTGTTGGGAACAGTGTTTTATGTGATAGAGCCTAAAGTCAGGATCATTGTGATACCTTAGGGGTATTGCACAAAACTAGGATAAAGAAATCCAGGATAATTGAGAAAGCGCGGCTTGACCTAGTCTGCTCGGCGCATCCTGGCTTAATTGGTTGCACGTTTGCCGAGCCAGGATAAAAAGGCGCGGCTATGTTAAACCAGATGAAGATAGCTGGGATAAGTGCGTGTTCACGGCACACTTCAATAGACCTCGCAATCGCTCACAGAATCACTGATGAGAACATGGATAAAAGTTGCGCGTCATATGTCACAGCCGCGGAACAACAGCTGGAGTTTTAAATACTTTGCCATAATTAAAGACCGCGAGAAGACAGACAATAGCGGACTGGCTTAATGCGTAAGTAGTCCAAAACTGTACAATTAATAAACAGTGCTCCATGGAAACTGTCATAATTAGGCTACAATTAAAAAGGACTAAAGGAGTTACTTTTCAGGTTACTCAGGAAATGTAGAGTATGATTAAGTGCAAACAATTATCCACAATGTGTGTGTTTAATTTGAATTTTTCTCATGTTACGTTTTTATCTATTTTATCTTTTTATCCTTTATAAAGAACAAACTTGTCTGGACATAAAAGGACCTGGCAGCAAATTAAAATTAAATATAAGAACACATTTTGCAGGCTGGTAAGTGACTTTGAAGTAAATAACGCTGAACAAATGAGGTTAATAGATGAGGTGTCTGCTGACATGTTGAATGTCTGTATGATTGTAGCAGTCAAAAAAAAAGCCCATGGAACTGGCACAGGGGGCGGCCCTCCCAGCCAGGATATGACCCCAGCAGAGGAGCTGGTGCTCCATTTAAATAAAGGGAGGCCAGTGATGGAGAGGATCCGGGGGCAAATCCAGAAACTAGAAAGAGAAGTGAATATTTCGGTGCACAGTAACCATAACTGCAATACAATGTTTTAATCTTTGTTGCTTTTGCTCTCTATATTACAGGAGCCAAGCAACCAAGACAAAGGAGGACTGCCTAATAAATAAAAAAGAACACATTGTGATGTCCTCCCTCTTTCGTGAATGTAAAGTAGAATTTAAAAGAGAACCACCAATGCTAAACAAAATGCACACACCAAAAAGTGACATTTAAGATCTTTTATTAACTAAAGAGAGGCTAAATCCAAAAATGAAGTGAAAACATTCCCTCATGTGTCTGCCATTAATGTTGACTGGGAAGATGGGAGCAACATCAACAGCCACTCCTTTGTCTCCCAGCAGCACACCAGAGAATTCACCTGACTATACAAGATATAATTTAGAAAACACGGCAGAGTTAGACATACTATGTCCAAGGTGCTTACGGAAACAAAGAATAGTGAGTATCCAACTGTAACTGATCAAATTAGAAACTAATGGTTGCACATTGAAATTGAGGTGACCTGAAATCATGTAAAACTGCTCCTTGATGTAGAGGGGTCTTCTGTGGCCAGAGAAGGTGATGAATATGTAGCTAAATGATTTTAGTGCCAGACAAACACGTCTTATTGTGCAGCAAATGGTTCCTTTATTGAGGTTCTCTGCATCATCAACAAAATAAAGGAAGCTCCCACTTGCAAACTACCTCAGTGTAACACAGCCCATTCCTGGTACAGTCTGAGGATTAAATGGTAAATGGCCTCGCTTTTATATAGCGCTTTTCTACCTATTGGTACTCAAAGGGCTTTTACAGTCAGAGACACATCTACCCATTCACTCACACAAGCACGCACACATTCACACACCAGTGCCACGCACTGGGAGCAACTGGGGGTTTAGTGTCTTGCTCAAGGACACTTGGACATGTGGCACATTCCGGGGGTCCACGAACCCTCTGGTTCGTGGACAACCCGCTCTACCTACTGAGCCACAGTCGCCCCCTCATCCCCTCAGGGCTTCCTCATCCAGCACATCCTCCAAATAAAGGGACACGCCATTATGAAGAGGGAACAGGTGAATGGGAGTTGGACCTATATATACTATATTGCCCTTGTCACAGATTTCATTGAAAACACCTTTGCAACTTGTGTTTTGTAATCTCAGTTACTGCAATAAAACACATATTTATGAAACCTCTGACAGCAATTTGACAAGCAGTCTTCATATAACACTTGGCCTGAGTAATAATACTACCGCTTAAATCAATATAAAAAGACTATTGCAATTACAAACAGCCAACAGATTTAAATAAAATGATAAATTACTATAAATAAGGATAATTAAAATGATGCAACATACTTAGAAAGACCATGGTCATGCTGTTAAACACATTAAATCCTCACAGGACTGACGGTGGAAATACAGATGAATCACCAGGATTAATCTTAGCCTGGCTGTTAGCCTGGTCTGGAGCAGGCTAGCTGCAGAGAATAAATCACCATAGTAATTTAGCCGGGTTAAGTTTGAGCTACTTTCATGCAACCGACTTGAGTCTAAATTAAGCCGGGATAATCAACATATCCCGGCTTAATCCCTTATCCTAGTTTTGTGCAATACCCCTCTTGAGTGTAAGGTTTGCTTTTTTTTTTGTCTGTAGTTTTGGTCACATGCATACTGTGTTGTGACCATTGTTTTCTTACTCTTTCGGACATCTAGGTCTCTCTTGTATTTCTGGGTCATGTACTGTTTGTGTGCTTTGAAACCCAGGTTCTGAGTTATTTTCTGTTTCCGGCACTGCATGAAGTGGCAGCCTGTTATCGTGGCTCGTCTTAGTCTTGTGTTTTTTCGTTGTTTTTGTTGGATTATATGTTATTGTTGTTATTGTTGTACAACAATCTCGGGCCAGTGTATCACTATGGGTGTGCAAGTGGTGAGATTAGTTTTTTGTCTTTTTCTATTTTTTGGACTGTTTTTTCTAGCATCAGGAGAACTCTTCAGCCATGCGTCCATTGTTTACACACGGGAATAGCTGTTAGCGCTGAGCAACACTCCGCTGCTTTCTGTGGAGAGATCGGACATCCCCGCCAAAATAAGGAGAAGGAGACGGAGAGGATGCCGAGCCGGAGTAAAACGCCGTGAGAGGAGACGACCGTACAAACTATGCCTGCCGTCGGTTGTTATGGGGAATGTAAGGTCTCTCTCTAACAAGTTGGAGGAATTTACGGCGCTGACCGGGCTGCACAGAGAGTACAGGGAGTGTAGCGTCATGTGCTTCACTGAGACCTGGCTGAACAAACTCACACCCGCATATTTCGCTAAACGGATTTAACCTCGTGAGAGCGGACCGGACATCGAGAGAGAGCGGTAAGAACACTCTAAAAAAGAAAACTCAAAGTTGTTGGCCTACCCATAATTTTTCAGCTAACTAAACAAAAAATGTTGAGTTGTGTTGTAAACTAATACATCTATGTATTCCAACTACCTTTTTCAAGTTTCTTGGCTAAAGTTGGTCTCACCTAACAATTTCAGTCAGCAAGCCTTAAAACTGTGCATTTGAGGCCAGGACAAGTTCTAGAAAACTAGAGAACAAGAACTCGGGGTCTCCAATGCATATCTGCAAGGGTTCCATCACAACCACACTGTGTCCATGTGCTGCTGCTGCCACTATCTCTTAGAGATTTTTTACTCTCAAGGTAAGTATTTTTCTCAGTATGGTACTAAACGTCGAGGTTCACGTGTGTAGATTATACTTTATAATACATTCATTATTTTTTATATGTATTGGCCTTTTAACACTGGTATCTGGAGAAGTATCTCTGGCATATTAAATGGGAAGGACTCATTTAAATATTCCAGTAACTTAAATAAACAAATGGGTGCACATGTTGTGTATGTCGTGTTAGCAAGGTAAGTTAGCCTGTTAGCAACTCAAAACGTGTTACCAAGTTAAGATTAAACAGCTAGAGTTATCAAAATATAACACTGGCCCGGACTAGAGTTTTTCAGATTCCAATACGCGGATAGCCTCCCATACTGCCGAAAATGTCCGTCTGTTTACCGGCAAGCTACGTTAGCTTCGTTAGCTGTGTCGGCTCTGTTAGTGCGGCTACAGTCGAACTGGAGCTCATTAATTAAACACAATGAGCAGTGCTACAAATGAGCGGTGTACCGGGCACGTATGTCTTTGATATTAAAGTTTAGTGTTACTTTATAGACTGATTTTTACTATCGGGAGTCATGTAAACATTAAGGTGACCAGATTTCTGAAATGAAATTTCAAACTCGAGATAAAAAAAAAAGATTTTCCGTCACTGTTTTCTTAAAACCATGACAGAAAAATCTGAAGGCCATCAGTCATTTTGACAGATTGCACTTCACACACCTGACCACTTGGTGGCGACTGACCTTATTAATTGGCTCTTGTTCTAATCGCGGTTTTCATTCCAAACATCACGGAACTTTTGTCAGTGCACGATTTCCTGGTACACCGATTACACTGACACACACATCAGAGCTCGCCTAACAATACATATTTACAATATGTATATTTGTATATATGCGGCTAACGGCTACCAAAATTAAGGAATCGGATGAAAACCATTGACTGTATATAGTAAAGCACATTGCTAGGACTGATGGAAGGCAAGTTTTATTTTAAAATACTACCTGACGGAAGTCTTGACAGACAACAAAAAAGTCTAGCGCAACCTCTGAGTAACAGAGTAATAAAACGGACTGAACCACCTGGAACTGAGCACGACTACTGTAATAACCGCTGTTCTAGTATCTGCGCACCATGCCTACTCGTGCTTGCTATCTGGCTACCGTAATACCAGTTGTTATAGTCTACATGCAGTTTTATTTCTCATTCATAAAAAGCTAAATCTGGGACATTTTCGGGGACAGCTTTAGCCAGGGACAGGGACACCAAAACGGGGACTGTCCGAGAAAATCAGGGACGTCTGGTCACCCTAGTAAACATGACATAGGCCCACTACTCGTCTTGTTCCGGTCGGTCGTCATGGAAACATGACGCTCTGTCAGTGATGCGATTTGGACCAGAGTTAAGGAGATGAAAAATAAAACTATATCTAATCAGTTTATACCACCAGTATGTATGACAACACATGCTATACATACTATGAGACAGCACCAACAGAGAAACAATCTAAATATTAAATTAAATAATAAATTGGTGGGTCAAGAGGGTCTTTTAAAGCACTATCGTCTGAGGCACGGAGGAGGAGCTCATTGGCCCTGTGTTTACAGATGGCCTGCGCTGTTTCTTAAGGAACAGGTTAGTAAATGTGTGTGTGAAAAAGTTGCTAACTATATGATATCACAAAACTATTGTTTATACAATGAGTAATTTACTGGGTAACACCATGGGCATCCTTGCCAATAAAAGCGCTGACTACTTAACATTTACGAGAAAATCTATGTAAACTGGGTTTGTTGCATTTATGCGTGCTGTTTGTGTGTGTGCGTGTTTTTTTGTTTATTTCTTTCATGCTCCACAGATTTGCAGCGAGTTCTACCGTGTAACTACCAAGGACCTGTTGGGGAGATTTAGAGCAGCCGTAGACACCTATTGTCCTCGGCTACTCAAACTGTATCGTGCCAGGAAAGCAGCCTTCGGACAAGACATGGAGAACCTCTTGGATGTTCTTGATGAACAGGTGAATTCATGTAATAAACAAAATTTATTTTTGATTATGGTTTTGAGCCTGTTCTGAAAAGTGGATCGTGGCTTCGGCCCAGGGTGAGAGCTGGTTCCAAATGAGAGGGGAGGGGGTTAGAGTTAGGCTTGAACCCAATTATTGATTACACTTCGGTGGTTGAGGTTTCTTTTGCTAATTTAATGAAAGCTTAACAGAGTGACGTTGAATCATTTTATTAACATGTCATTGTTCTATGTAGTTGTAACAGAACCTGAACCTTTTTATTATTATTTATTATTATTATTATTATTATAAGACATGTTAAACTAGTGACAAATAAATCTTAGCTGCAATGTTTTTAACCAAATGTCCTATGTCTTTCCTTTGACCAATTTCCAGACATCTGACATCAAAATGCATCGAAGTAGAGCATGTCTAGAAGGTCTGCCTCTTTTTCTCCGTGACACTTCAGAGAAGCTTTTCCTGAAATGCCTGGTGAGTACAGAATGTCTGTTTTTGTTTTTGGTCAAAGTGCACATTATGTATAACTTTAGAAAATCGAAAAGATGGAATATCCTCACCCTGGATTGTAGCTCCCAAAAAACTGTATTCATCAACAACATTCCATAAATTTTAGCCATTAAGCTGAGTTACATGGCCTACCCTGATATGGGTGTTTAATTAAATTGTTATCTTACAGTAACAGTGTTTATATTAAGTCTGGCTGAATGTCTGCTTTTAACAGGACACCGATCCAGAAGACAGAAAAACAAAAGGAGTCCAAATGGGAGTGCTCACCGTGTTCGCGGATGATGGTGCACCAGCGTCGCTTCAAACTGTTAACAGCATTGCTGTGGTGTTGGAGGAGACTATTGTGCTTGAAGACATTCCAGACCTTCCCACTGCCCTAGCTTACCTGTTTGGCCTACTTTGAATCTGTAATGTCCATCTTGTATTGAAGCCCCGAAATGCGAAAGCTTGTTTTGTAGCGGAAGCACGAACCGGGAAGAGGACGAGGAAGAGGAGCTTCCACTACAAACAAGCTTGAAATATGGACTTTTTAAAAAAAATTCGTAACAATTTTGCATTTCGGGAGGGAGGGACATTACATACGGGCAGCATGGAGGTATGTGGATGTTTTTTCCTCCTGCATATCTGCTGGAATACTTTATATAATGTTTAAATAAACACATTTTATTGAACTAGTATTATTTGTATCTGTATCATATATAGGCATAATAGAAAAGTTTTAGTTGCTCATGTTTGACAGTAAGTACAAGTCAAAATGTTGAGTTTTGATAATTAGTTGAGACTGCTGAATTTTAAATGTTTAAAAAAATCTAAATTTGAAGTCATCTCAAAGTTAATTTATGAGGTATCTCAACAAAAGATCATTTGTTATTTCAACAAAAGGTTATTTGTTGTCTTAACCCTTTGATGCACAACATATGCATACCCCCTCTAATGCACAACATGGGTCAAAAATGACCCGCATTCATTTTCCATGTGATTTCATGCTAGGTGAGTTTTTTTTTTTTCAGTTTTATCTTTTTAAAATTCATTTATATTATGATTAAATGTCCCAATTATTATTTTAATATCTTGTTTTTGATTAGTACAAGGTCATGCTTCCACTGTCCCTTTTTTATTTTATGAAAAAATATAGTTTTTGTGTGCCGCACCTTTCAGAGACAGGGGCATTTTGGACTCTAGTGTTCTGTGTGTCACTTCAGACTTGCCTTAGTTCTTCTCCTCAGACAGGAAGCTTGAGTGAAGCTATTGTTTTCATTTTTACACATTCATTTTTTCTCAGCTGTACCCTGGAAGGCATATATGTCTGTGAGTATTGGTCGTTCTTGTGTGGAGCTTAACTGTCGAAGATTTAGGAACAGTTCTTTAGTTGTGTGAGAAAACTTTAAAAACGAAGCGATGCTAATGTGCTAGCTTGTCAATGGCGTTTTTAATGTAACGTTAGCATTAAGCTAATCGCTAATTATTCTTTGTGATCAGTTCATTAAGAATTCAACCTGTTTATTACGTCATGTATGATAATTGTTTATGTTAAAGAACAAGACAAACAACATGTAACATTTTATTTTTTATCTTTGTATTGCAGTTTCACAGTGTTTCTACAGTAAACATCTCAAAACGTACCTGCTGGCTCGGTGTTTATTGATGAACCCTGTTAGCTATCTGCCAAGTTATCAACAGCAACAAACAAGGGCAGAATATTTTGTGTTATAACACCTAGTTTACATACATGGGTCAAAAATGACCCATTTATCCAAATGTGATTTTGAATTTAATTACTTTATAATATAACAATAATTTGGTTCAAATAATCACCTAAGGAATGTTTTGGGCCAAACAATCATACATTTTATATTTGAAATGTGTTTATTTACCATACACAGACATGGACATAGGTATAGGTAGACATGGACATACACATACCTCTGATAACAGATATTATTGAATTGATTTAATTATTGTAACTTATTTGTGACCATATAAAATAAAACACAACTGATCACAGTACATAACATTGAACTGACAGTTTAACTATTGCAATCTAGTTTGTGACCAAATAAAGTAAAACACATCTGATCACAGAAAACCACTAACAGCCATCTCAATTCCTGCATGCCTCACAAATGACTTTCTGTCTTTGGAAGTTTGGCAGATTGCACACCTCTTCCTCTTCCTTTGGCCCTCCTGCCTGATCTCCTCCTGTGGCTGTGTGGTGCCTGAGTATTGTTTTTTTATCCCACATCTTCCCATTGCATCTGTGATGTGCCTCTGGAGTTTGGTTGTGCCCTCCATGCGCCTCTTCATGTGCGGCATGACAAGCTCCTTGCCCAGCTCCTTTATGAACAACCGTCGTGCATTGCTGATCCCACTCATGTTTTCTGGGTGCAGGAAGTAGTCCCACACGTACCTCAATGCTGTCATGTGGTCTGTTTCTAGTCGCAAAGCCCTGGTCCTCTTGTCGTCAAACCGCATGAAGCGACAGATGTCTTCATATCTCCTCAAACCCATGGTGGCCTTGTAAATTGGATTTTGCAGGGGATCCAGAAACAGCTCCTGCAAGGAAACATCCCAGCTCTTGTCCCCCCTCCCCTGCAAGGAGGGTCAGACCTATAAAGGCCATGAATTCTTCTTTGGAGATGCTTCTCCACTCTTTTCTTTTTTCTGCAGCTGCTCTGCGTCCTTCTAAGTTGGTGCACTTTAAAACCTCCTCAATGATATTGTCACTAATGAACAAATCCCAGCGAAATAGCTACTCATCCAATGAGTCCTCTATGTTATAGATAGATAGATAGATAGATAGATAGATAGATAGATAGACAACTTTATTGATCCCTTTGGAAGGTTCCCGCAGGGAAATTGACATCTCCATCGCATAACACTGTCAGACATACATGTAGGAAAACAGTACATTAACCCAAATACCAAAAACACCCAGTAAAGAAAATAGATAAATAATGAGAATAAATACTGTGACTGTACATAGATGGTTGTTGTCTGAGGAGTCATCCTTATTGTTGGGAGACACACCCTCAAGTCCATCTTGGCCCTGAGGCACATAGTCTGGGTCATCACCTGACATTTCCGACTCTGAATCTGTACCTATCCCATCCTCATCTCCCTCATTTTCCCCAAAAAGCATCTCCAGAACCATTTCAGTAGTAAATCGCTCAGCCATGATCTGACTATAGAAAATGAAAAGCACAGAAAATTCCTATCAATATTCATTCAATCATACAGACGCAGACGTGATAGGCAGCCATGGTGCATTGTGAACTGGAGACATGTAACTCTTAGCTAACTACAATATAATATACAGTTAGGTAGCTTGCTAGGTAGCTAATACTATTGAAAATATATTCCTCTCTGACAAGTAATGTACTTATTCTCAAGCTAATTTATCAATTATTACACACAGCCTGCGTTTTTCACAAACTAGCTACAGTAGCTAGCTAGCATGCTAATAATATTATTTCCTCTCTGACAAGTAATCTAGATACTTATTCCATAGATTGTATGACTAATTCTCAAGGCAACTTAAACTCTAATCAATTATTATACATTTACTTCAAGTCATCAAATGTCAACAGTTCGCTATCTAGCTAATAGCATTGAAAATATTTCTCTTTCTGAAAAGAAATGTAGCTACTAAATTCTCAAATCCTAATCAATAATTATTATTATCTTTCACATGTCATCAAATGTCTGATCTGATCAGGTGATTATAATGATTGTAATAACAACACTTACGTGTTCCAGATGTTCACGTGCAGCCTAGATATGATCCTGGTTGCAAATATGCACAAATGTTAAAGGTTCACACTCAAATTCATGAGGGTCATTTCTGACCCATGTGTGTGAATTTCATGTAGACATACAAAAGCTACGCTTAGTCATGAAGGAAGAAAATAAAAGTGATTATGATAATTTGTGCTAAACAAAACAAATAAAATATAGTTCATACTTGGATTAGTAAATGATAAAATACACTGATTCCAAACATTCAGCATAGAAACACTCAGTGATACATGAAATACCATAAGAAATCAATATGGGTCATTTTTGACCCATGTTGCGCATTAAAGGGGTAGTGACACAAAATGTGTTTTTATTAAAAGAGTAAAAATAAAATAAGGATGTATTATGATCAAAAACAAGTCAATTGAGGAATCCCTGGAATACTGTGTGATGAAATAATTTTTTTGCAAAGATATAGCACTTTAAAACTCAGTCAGGTCACTTTTGACCCATGTTGTGTATCAAAGGGTTAAATTTATGTAGTTTTCTTCAAAACTAGAGAGTTTTAGTTGCACTCAAAACGCAAAAATCTATTGCAGCCAGTTACCTAGAATTTTTGAGTTTTCATAGCTCTTTATTTTTTACGGTGAAGAAGGGGGGAGGAATTGTGATGTACGTGAACAACAGATGGTGCAATCCCGGGCATATAAGCGTTAAGGAGAAACTTTGTACTTGGGACATTGAACTGCTGGTGATCGGGATTCGGCCATACTACCTGCCTCGGGAATTCTCGCATGTTATCGCGATAACTGTGTACATTCCCCCCTCCGCAAATGCTACAGTGGCCTGTGAGCTCCTCCACACCACAGTGTCAAGGCTGCAAACATCCCACCCCCACTCTCTTCTTCTTATCTCCGGAGACTTCAATCATGCCTCTCTATCATCCCCATTCTACCCACATTCACCCAGTATGTGTCATGCCACACCAGGAACAATAGGACTTTGGACTTACTGTATGCAAACGTAAAGGATGCCTACAGCTCATCCCCCCTCCCCCCACTTGGTCGCTCTGATCACAGCCTGGTCCACCTTATACCGGTCTACAAACCTGTAGTTAAACAACAAGCCCCAACTACAAGGACTGTGAGGACATGGACAGAGGATGCCAGTGAGCAGCTGAGGGACTGCTTTGAATCCACTGACTGGGAGGTGCTGTGTGGAGCACATGACGTGGAGGACACGAGGATCTGCACATCGACGTTTCACTGACAACAGCTTTAGTGTGCGGTAGGGAGAGTCTTGGGTATATTTAGCCTTCATAACTTCTGCTTTCTTCATCCGAAATTCCAAACTATTACTATGGTGAGCATGGACTCAATGATGGGAGTGTAGAAGTGAACCATCATTGTCTTTGGCAGGTTGAATTTCTTCAGCTGCCGCAGGAAGTACATTCTCTGCTGTGCTTTTTTAATTAGGGCGCTGAACATTCGTCCTACCATCAGGAAAAGTTCACTCTCCACCATCACAGCAAAGTTGGCAGGCACCAAGTAGTCTGACTGCCTACCAAAAAAAGCTTGGTGATTGCACCATTTCCTAAATAAACAATATATTCACAACAGCTTACACTTATGACATTACATTTAAGGTCAAATAATGCATGCCTGCTCATTTTAAGTCTTAGAAACCAAGTGTGGTACAAGCACTGACCAAGATTAATGTGGAATCCACTTCTCAGCTTCATCTTCATTGTTGACATGACATGCCGGTTGACACCTACACCAACAGCAGCATCACCTATGGGAAGGATGGGGACAGATGAGTACATGTCCATATATTAGACAGCAATATTCTCCTTGAAATGTTTGGCATATCAAAAAACACAAAATAATTCACCCTCAAGTCTGCATCTCAGTGGTGATGCCCACTCCACATTGCTGCGTTTGTAGAAGCTCACATAAGACCTGTCCTGTTCCTCCTTGTCTTTCCTTACGTCCACTGCAAAGCGCTTCTCTTCAGATCCATTGTTATTATGCAGCACCTCTTGGGTAAAAAGCCAAATTGCTTTTCTGGGATCTTCTACAGTCCTCCAATCTAACAGGGCAAAGACATTTTCAGTGGGTACTATGTAAAGCTTGCTATACACCAAATCATGAAAAGAACATACAGTAAGTGCAAAATGTAGGTCATTTGAGTGGAATGGAGGAAGAGTCACCTTACCCTCTGATGTACTGGCTGATGAGTTTGCTGCTGTCCTTTGAGGAAGTGGTACTGAAGCATTGTGGACATCCAAAATGTCCAAAATGTAAATGTTCAAGGTAGTTTATTCAAGATGCTCTTACATCTTCGTTGGATGTGGTTTTTAGGGACATAGCAGCAGTGTCCTCGTTTGTCAAATTATTCACAGAGACAAACTCTACATCTGAGCCCTAGCTGCAAAACAACAACAAAAAAATGAATATTATCAAGAAGGAACAATGAGATGTACGGTGTTATGTGTGGCTGCTCCTCCCGTCTCCTCCTGGTGACTCCTCCCGTGGCCTGCCGAGCATTTGAATCCTATTTGTGCTCAGGTATGGGGAGGAGACTATTTAACGAGGGGACGGAGGCGGCTGGCTTCCTCTCTCTCGGCTCTCTCACTCACCAGCTGGCACACACTCACCCTCGCTGGCTCACATCGGTACAGCGCCAGGTGCAGTATTATTTATGTTTCTTGTCCTTTTTAGCAGGTGGATTATTTCTTTATTATTTTAGTTTGGATTGTAGGTGACCGGTAGTCCTGTTTTCGGTTTTTGTTCATGTGGTTTAGGTTTTATTTTAAGCCTATGTTAGTTGGGATGAGGTCGGGGTCCTACGGCCCTATGTCGGTTGGCCTCGTATCCGATTCCCTCTTTTGTTCTTTTTGGCCGGCACCTACAGTCCTTTTTGGTTCTTTAAGTTTGCTTTCCCCTGCTTTTTGATTTTGAATTCTAATAAAACACCTTCCATTTCTTCTTTGGCGTCCCTTTTATATGTTACCCGTCTGGTGAGCCTTTAAGACCGTAACATATGGGAAGAAAGCAACTTACCTCACAGCGTTCCACTTTGTTGGTGCAACTGTCAACATGGAGGGCCAAAATATGTAACGGCATTACCTCCTGACAATTTTCACAAAATGCCTTTGGCATTTTTGAAAATCCTGAGGCGTTTATGGGAAGAGGACTAACATCTAATTCACCCTGCAATGGGGCTATCTACAGTGTGTTTTTTCCACCATTTGATGCCCTCTTCAGTTGTGAAGTGGTGTAGCCTTCCACCTGGGGACTTAAAATTGTAAGCCGCCTTTGTCCACTTCCCCCTGAAACATGGAAATGTGAAGTCAGTGATGAAGAAGTGTTTGCTGAATTAAATGACTAGGGTGCTGTGATGGTTCTGGGTTTTCTGTTTCACGTTTGAGTTTTCATGTTTTGTGTCCCTGTTTCCTGTTTTACTTTAAGTTTTTGATTTCCTTTGATTTTACTTCTTGTGTTTCTGTGTTGATTAGTTCATTGGTTTCACCTGGTGTCTCTTGATTTCTGTCACCTGTGTCTCGTCACCCCTTCCTCGTGTGTGTATATATGGCCCTGGCTTCCCCTTTGTTCCTGTCGCGTCATTCCCTATGGTTGGTTTCCCTCTGTGTCTCCCTGTTTCCAGTGTTTCTTGTTCCTCTGTGTTTTACCAGTGCCCTCAGCGTGCCTTTAGTTTTTGTTGTATTACCTTTTGGATTTTCCTGCTGTTCCAGCAGCGTTTTTTGTTCCTTTTTGTTTTATTAAACTTGAGCTTTGCCTTCACTTGCGTCCTCTTCCCTATGTCCTGCGTTTGGGTCCTACCTCACCCCCCAGACCATAACAGGTGCAGCATGAATACGTTCTAACAACACAATGCGAAAACAAACAGTAGCTTGGATATTATAAACTATTAATGCTAGATTCTCAAACACTGTATACTTTATGAAATGTAGGTTTCAGATGCCAAAAGCAGCAGTGGACCAAGGTATCACTATAAGTTTAAGTCAAGGCCTAAAAAACAAACCAAACAAAAACAAACCAAACAACAAGTCATTTGGAATAAATTGGTTAAATGTGTACCTGAAGCCTTATAAAACATCCATGATTCATTCAAGCTCATAAGGTTACGGTACTCCTGGGTAAGTATTTCAGATATCTACAGAAAGATAAAGTTGTTAATTACAACAAATACATTCAATGTGACACTTGGACTCATGCAAGAATGTTTTTAATATTCTTCAATTTACTTGTCTTACTATTTTTGTTTGAGATATGCTTAAAATCTCGCACTTTCACCTGATGAATGATTCCTGTGCATGAGTTGGGCCATGTATATTACAACCAGTTGTTACCAAAATATAAGATTAACGACTCTAGGCCATTTTTATATTATTTCGTATTATCACATTTGAGGCACAAATGTTGGTTGTGTTGCATAGCAACCTTTTTGGGCCTTTTGTGGCTGGGCAGATATACATATAGAATATTGGCCATATTATTTATATTCTATTCATACTGTATTACTGTATTATTCATATTGTATTGTTTTTTGTTTAGTCTCATTATTTTGAACGTTAAGTTGAAGAAAATGTCATTATGAAAAGAGCCGCCAGTACACAGCTCATACAAAAAAAAAATATTGATTAGATCTTGCAAGTGACCTACAGTCTTTTAAATGTCATAAAAATACATTCAGTATGGAAAAGTGCATCTGCACTTATGGCTTTACAGCATAACCATGGTTTGGTATGAAACACTATTACACCTTACCTGATCATGACCTGCATCTTCAGGCAATGAGATCATTCTCATGCCTAACACTGCCTGGCAAAACTTTAGCTCCTCATCTCCTTTAGGAGTCACAGTTGCAGGTGAGGGAAGGACATAAAACTGAAAACACTGCATTTTCTGCATGACTTTTTGTGGTTGGTGTGTAAACCTTCTCTTTCCTCGGAAAAGACCTGGAAATGATCTATGACAAACAATAATGGATTAAACCAATATCTACAATTATCACGGGCCGTATTCTCATTCAGTTCTCCCCACTTATATAACTCTACATGGCTTGTCAATCCTATACAGCATATAAAATGTCCTGTTCTCATGTGCATTTATGTGTGTTTGGATATTTAATCCGTATGAAAACCTTTGCATATCTGCTGTGATTGATGATTGCATGGTGGTGGCTGTTCCCGACGAGGGGTTGAGGCCAGAAATTGCTCTGGGTGGAGGCATGACGTTAGTGGCAGCGCTGGTTGAGGAGTTGGTAGATGTCAATAGTTTGTTGAATGAGTGTAACCAGATTCCTGGCTATAGACTCCATATTCCTATGTGATCCAAGATCCTGACCCTACAGAAAAACATGTTTTAACCTAACTACATTTACTTTTACGACAATCCTGAACTACTTATTTAGCTTTAGGCACAATGATAACAAACCAGGTATTTTGAAAGTTAATGCATTAGAAATATTTCTCGTCACCACATCACATGCCCTTGATTACACCAAAAAGTCTGGTCAAGACAGTCAGATGAAAAGAATGTAAGCTAATTCCTTGATTCTATAACTTATGTGCTCTCTCAGGTCCAAGGCTAGCTGCTAATTTGTTGGGCATCAGACAATATTCTCTCATGTCTGTGTGACTCCTATCTACCAAACTAGATGATATAGCAAAGATATTTTCAGCAATGCTAATTGGTCTAGTTTCATGTTAATCACACACACGTAGTTTGCTAGCTAGTGCAACTTGACTAGGGCTGAAATGATTCGTCGAGTTACTCGATTAACTCGATTACAATAAATGCTTGAGGTAAAAACTGCCTCGAAGCCTTGTTAAATTCCTATGATGCACACTACACGTGCAGGGATCTGATTTTTCCACACAGACTGTTGTTTTGGAAGCACGGAAGCACCTATGCGAAGCACACCACTAGCGCTTGATACATTTTGAATTTAGTTGGCACAATGGTGAAGAGTAAAGATGCCCATAAACAGCAAAAAATGTCTAAAGTTTGGGATCACTATATTCTAAAAAAGGAAGAGAACAAAGTATACTGCAAAGTAGACCTGGCGCACCACAGCAGTACAAGCTCAATGATCCAGCATCTAAACAGAAAACATCCACATGTAGTTTCACCAAGCGTCGCTGAAACAAGGCAACATAATCTAAACCTATACATTGATGTTCGCTGATTTTAATCGCATACTGTATTTGTAGCGATGTCATGATGCAGTTTGACTACATATGATGTTTAGCTTTGATGTTTATAAGTAATAGACATATTCACGTTCAACTGCAAGACAGAATAGCCAGAGATGGTAACTATAGAATCTTTGGTATAGCCTAAAAAAGCACGCCATCCAGACTCCATTGCATTGGGATCACACTGTTCAAACCCACCAGTCTGTGGTGTCCGCCCGGCTCACGTAGCCGGTAGCTAATATCATTGGGTGCTAGCGCCCTCTGGTGCTATGTAGCTGTATAGCTACGGAGGCACGCAGATCTCCACACGCATTTGCAAATTGCTTCACGCATTTGCAGATCTGCCGCGGCAGAAGTGTAGCAAAAGTCACGTGTAAGAACACATCCAATGCAGAGGCCAGGTCACATATTTACAGACCTGTCTACGCATACAGATCAATGTACGCATTTGCAGATTTTTTTTTACACTTTTGCAAATCTGTTTACATTTGCAAATCTGGTTACACACACACAGATTATTTTTTACACATTTGCAAATCTGCAAATTTTAAAATAATAAAATGGTATTTATAAACATTCTATATAGTAATAGCAGAATTGCAAGACTAGTAGCACATAGGAGTTTAGAGGACAAGAGCTCTGACCCATTTATTATTAACCAATGGGTCAATGGGTCCCATAAAAATTATTATTAGCCTTAAACATAAGAATATTCCACAATTGATTGATATCGGAGATTTTAGATGCATGCCGAAGTAATCCAATGGTCAGACGCATGGAAGAGGAGAAAACAATCATTGTGAAGGAGATGACCCAGCATTATCAGTGCCTAAGAAAGGCATTGGACAAACTAGACAACCTCCTTCATCATACTGAAGAGAACATCAAAAACCATAGTATGTTCTACAAATATTCTATATGGAAAAGAGGAGCATTTCCAGTGACTGACATTTTCTATCAAATTTGAAAGCCTTTTTAATAACAAATCCAGCGGGCTGTTTGTTTCAGAGTTGGGCATTCAAAATGCATTACATGTTTCCAATTGTATCTGCCTAATTTTAAATCTCATTCTTCTTCATTTTTCACTCAAGCTACTCCTACAGATATGACAGAGGCCGGATACAGGGGACTGCACTGCTGTCTTTTACAGAAGAAAGACGTTCTACAAAAGAAACTGAGTGCAGTCACCAGCACCTATGCTCGTGTAGACACAGACCCTGGTTATTTTAACATGTTGGAAGAAGACATGGAGGACTGTGAAGAACAGCAGCAGTTCAGAACTCTCAGATGAAGAAATGTAGTTTGGCTGCATTTATTTATTGAATGTTATTCCAGTGAGGAGGAAATAATTGTATTTTCTATGCTGATATGTGTAAACGTAAACGGTTTCATCTGGAATAAATGTCAGTTTAATCCACACCTGTGTCTTGTTTTAAACCCACCTGTTTAATTTGAGTTTGAGTTTGGTTTCCGGTTTTATTTTAAGTTCTGGTTTTACATGTTGTCTGTCATGTCATGTTTGTTAGGGAGAAATTTGTGGTGATGCCGATGAAGAAGAAGAAGTACCAGAGTCCTGTATGTCTTATACCTGAAGGAGTTTATTTAAGCTCGTACGAGGAGAACAGAAGATTCGTCATCACAGCATAAGAGCATGAGTCCACCTCAATTCTAAGGGACAAACAGTAAACTCAAAGTCTTATACTAAGAAGGTGGACCCAGGCAGGGGGAGATGTGTTAATAGCCCATTGGTTATTGTGCATAAACATGAAGATAAGGATTCACACCAACTAGGAAATACAAATTGTCAGACAGTGACGGAGGACATTATCACCTAACTCTACAGCTGTGTCTGTTGACAGCCAGACAGTGAGACTGAAGACGCCATAAGAGGGACCATGGCCTTGGCATGTTCCTCAAAGAGAAAATAGGGTAGATAACTGACCCCAGCTGCAGGGAAGAGATATTATTCTCTAACAATCCCCTCTTATTGATCATAAGATCAATACACTATAATTTAGCACCTTAAGGGTGAATTAATGTCAAGCAGTCAGAATCAAAGACCATCATGCAATACAAGAACCCAATGAGACCAAACACATCAACATTGATAAAGATGGTGTTGTAAAATAAAACAATTAAACACTGAATCACGTAAGTCAAATAATATCATTCAGTAATATTCACACCCCTCTTATACAGCATGCCAGCCTATCTAACATGTAATCCATGAATCCCACCTTCCCGTCAACAAGGACCGCTGGAGGCAAACCCTCAATGGGATAAAGAACCCCTGAAACACCTAAGTGTTAGAAGGGCTCACGATGGAAATCACAGCCACATGAACCTACTTACAGGAAGCCAAAAACCCCCCCTTTTTTGACGAGAGGAGGTAAAAAAGACCCCTGCGCTAACTATTCTAACCATAGAGCTAGACCTGCGGGAAAAACCTCAAGTCATGGAGGAAAACCCAAAGTCTAGTCTCATCCAGATGATGTCATAAGGGTGTGTAATCACATGGTACAACACATGAATCAATAACAGTAATACATGAAGATTACATAACAGTGATGATTATAGGCAATCAATATCAAACTAATTGCATGAAGGTAAATATGAAACCTTCAAAATGGAATTACAGTAATCAAGACAAAGCAATCATAATAATGTAATAGTAGTAACAGTTGAAAGGAGGAATGATCTTCAACCCATGTGCTGTGCGCACAGTAGAGGGTCACCACCATGGAGAGGTTACTAGCACATACGATGCATGGTGGGATGGAATCCATCTCTTTCATCTTCAACTTCTCCTCATATGTCAAGTAGACATATGCATCAATGATTTATTACCTCAATGAATGATGAGGACTTCAAACAACAATAACAACACAAATATTGTAACTATCGCAAGGATATTCTAATCAGAAGAGAGTATAAATAATTTGAACTACTCTGCTACTTTACAAGTAGTATGTGATTTAAATTTAAGTGTAACTAAATGAGAATATAGTATATGTAGTGTATCAGATAAGTAAACTCATCTTGATAACTTCCTTTCTCCTGATCTCTCCTGCCATGCCTAAATCAGAGCGTCAGAGCGTACCTCTGTGCCATCAGCAGTTTCATCACCATATATACTGTACAGCTGCAGCCAGTCCCCTAACTGCTCAGGAGGGTCAACCTGTGCAGTACGAGTAGAGATACCTGCATCCCGAGTCACAAGCTTAGGGAACTGCATCACCACCCCAGCAGCCCTTGTGCAGCACCACTTAATCACTATTGTTAATGTGAAGTGCAGGAGGGTTCCTCAGTTCATTCTCACCATATGAGATCACTGCAATGTCCGCAGGATCTCTCGGCTGAGAGCTTCCCCTCTTAGGCAGCTCGAAATCAACGTCGCTGGTGTTTGGATGACTTTTCACCATACTCTGACAGTTCTCCATCTGTAACCAAAGCAAAAGGGATCCCCAGAGGAAAACAAAGAGAAGAGCTCCTCCGATCACGACCCAGAGTGAGCCGTCCTTTCGGCCTCGGCCTTCGGGGCAAATCTGCACCTTGTCGCATGCACCCATTCTGGTCTGCCTTCGACTTTCAGAGCTGTTCTTGTCCATAGCAACACCTGATATGGACCCTTCCACCTAGGAGACAAAGACACCTTTTCCAAAGATTTTATTAGTACAAAATCCCCCTCTTTGAAAGGGTGAATGGGCTCATCCGAAGGTCTCGGGAGTCTGTCTGCCACCTGTAAGTGATATTTTCGTAAGATTTCAGTTAGTTTCTTCACATAGTACAACATGTACTCATCTGTCCAAATCAGAGTGGTCTTGTTTGGTGTTAAGGGAGGGCTTACACCTGTGGACATGGGTCTGCCCATCAATACTTCATGTGGACTTAGTCCTGTTGTTGCATTTGGTGCACTCCTGATGGAGTACAACACCAATGGCAGTGCGTCAGGCCATTTCAAACCTGTCGCCATCATTGTTTTTGTCAATCTGTCTTTAATGGTCGAGTTCATTCTTTCTACCTGACCTGAACTTTGTGGATGATACGGAACATGTAATTGCCAGGTGAACCCAAGAGCTTTTGAGAGAGCCTGTGTGATTTTTGAGACAAATGCTGGACCTCTGTCACTGTCAATTGCTCGTGGCACTCCGAATCTTGGAATCAGTTCTTTCAGTAAACATTTCACAACAGTCCTCGCATCTTCTTTTCGCGTTGGATAGCATTCTACCCATTTAGAAAAACGGTCAGTGATCACAAGCAAATGTTTGTAACCCTGACAGTTTGGCATATGTACAAAGTCTATTTGCATATTTACAAAAGGGCCTGATGGAGGTTCTAAATGGTCGTGTCTCACAGAGCTGTTCATTTTTCTGTTCTGTTGGCATATCATACAACCATCTACAAGTGCCTGAGATACCTGCGTGATACCTGGGGCGAACCACTGCGAGCGAATGACATCATTCATTACCCCTCTCCCCACATGCGCTCGGCCGTGTGCAACACGTGCAAGCACATGTAAGAGACCACGAGGGCAAACCGGTCGACCATCAGGGTGGAGCCACAAGCCAGACTCCTTATCAATAGAACAACCTTTAGTTGACCAAAGAATACGTTCTCTTTCATCGGCCTGTCCTTGCAGGGCCACAACATCATTAATGAAAGGTAGTGTGATGGGGTCACAAGGTTGGGTGGAAGCACATTGGTGAACCAAAGAGGAAGAGGAAAGTGCGGCTTGTTTAGCTGATGCATCAGCCCTCGCATTTCCTCTTGAGACAGGATCATTACTGTTAGTGTGTGCAGAGCATTTTACAATTGCGAGTTTAGAGGGCAGCAAAATCGCATCCAAAAGGTCATTTATCAATGTGTGATGTTGCAATGGTTTACCAGAAGACGTTATAAGTCCGCGCATTTTCCAAATTTGGCCAAAATCATGAGCGACACCAAAGGCATATCTAGAATCTGTGTAAATTGTGGCCACTTTCCCGGTTGCAAGTACGCAAGCTCTCGTGAGCGCGATCAATTCAGCGGCTTGTGCGGACGTCTTCTGTGGTAACGCGTTAGCTTCCAGAACGTCAAAATCAGTAACGACAGCGTAGCCAGCTAGATGAACATTATCAGATGGCCGACTAGCTGAGCCATCTGTGTAGAGGACAAGGTCAGAATTTGGAATCGGTGTCTGTAGCAAATCTAATCTGGGGGAGGTACATTCACTTATCACGGCGTTACAATCATGATCAGAAACATCTTCAATTGCAGGAAGAAATGTAGCGGGATTTAAGGGTGGTGAGCGTCGCAGAGTGATGTTTGTGCTTGCAAGAATGATAGCTTCATAGCCTGAACGACGTGCAGCTGACAAATGTTGTGTTGCAGAAGTGGTCAAAATAGATACAACAGCATGTGGTGCATAGACGACGCAGTCATGAGCCAGTACAATAGGGGCAGATTTGTCAATCATTGCTGCAACAGCAGCCACTGATCTAAGGCAGGCAGGCATACCACGGACAACAGCGTCCAAGCGACACGAGTAATACGCAACGGGGCGATAGTTGGAACCATGCCTTTGCACGAGGATGGCTGTAGCGTAGCCATCATTTTCGTTCACATGGAGGTGGAAAGGTTGCTGATAGTCGGGCAAACCCAAAGCTGGAGCGGTGATGAGGGCCTGTTTCAGGCTTTCATAGGCGTGTAGCATTTCATCAGTCCACTGAACAGATGTGGGTGCATCGTGTAGTGTAGCAGCTCTCAAAACAGAGTCTAGAGACGCATACTCAAAAATCCAGTGCCTGCAGTAGTTCGTCATGCCTAGGAAAGAAAGCATCTTTTTCTTTGTTGTGGGAGGAGACATATTTCTCAACAGCTTAACACGCTCAGGTGACAAGAGTCTTTCTCCATTTCTCAAAATGTGACCCAGATATGTAACTTCAGGTTTACAAAACTGCAATTTAGCCAAAGAGGCTCGATGTCCACACTCAGCAAGTCTTTTCAAAAGCAAAATGGAGTCAGTGTGACACGCCTCCTCAGATGGTGAGGCAACGAGAAGATCATCGGCATACTGCAAAAGTGTAGAGCCTCCTGGCAACGTGAGGTCATCTAGATCTCTTTTCACCGCTGCCGCATACACTGTGGGGCTTGAAACAAAACCCTGAGGTAACCGCTTCCATGTATACTGCCTGTCTTTGAACGTGAAAGCAAACAGATACTGGCTATCTGGATGCAAAGGAATCGAGAAGAAAGCTGAGCACAAATCAATGACTGTGTAGTGCGTGGAATTACATGGCAATGACGTCAAAATGGAAACTGTGTCAGGAACTACAGCAGCAGGAGGAATCACAATGTTATTAATGGCTTGAAGGTCCTGCACAAAGCGCCACTCACCAGGGCGGTTATGTTTTGGAATGGGCAACATAGGTGTGTTACATGGACTGGCAGTGGGAGTTAACACATCCTGGTCCAAAAGAGAGTGAATAACATGTTCAATACCTGTAATGGCCTGTGGTGGTAGCTTGTACTGTCTAATAAATGGCAATGATGCATTTGGTTTAAGTGTAACCTGATGTGGTGGAGCTGAGACTACAAGGCCAACATGGTTTTTATGCTTAGCCCACAAAATGGAGGGAACCTCAGCAAGCCCTGAAGAAGGACCATAAGATGGTGGAGGTGGTGGCTGGTGTAAAGCAAAAACACTATGTGTCATGTCAATATGTTCGGTCAATGCTATCATGTACAGTTCGTCCCCCAGATATGTGATTGTTTGGGCAGGCGGAGCAGATACAGCTCGCCTCAAGGCCTGACATCGCGCCACCATGGCTCCAAGATGTTTTGGCTCACAGCCAGAGGATACTGCAACCGTGACATGGGGAGAAGAGAATTTGACATCAAACAATCCACTTTGATGATCAAGAAGTTGAATTGGAATTGCACATCCTTGTGGACCAACAAACAAACAATGCTCACTCACCAAACCCTGTTGTTGATTGATTACCGCAGCAGCTACCTGTTTATACTGTTCCGAAGGATTGAAGGCTGCTGTACAGTGACACTGCATCAGAGGCCTCATGTCGGACATTAACGCAGCACACGGAGGGGAGGTTTTAGCAATATTCTGGATACTGGACACTGTGAACATAGGAAGCAAATTGAAATTTGGCAAATCCCAACAATACAAGCAGTCACTTGCAGCTTTAAGGAATTGAAAAGCGTGTGGAGCTCTTTCATCAGGAAGACTTAGAAACAAACCATCCGGTGTACAGTGGATGGATGCGTGCAACTTACAAAGCAAGTCTCTTCCCATGAGATTTATGTGACTCGTCTCTGAAATGAGAAAGGAATGTGCTACATTTTTCCCGTCAACCGTAATATTTGTGCATTTGGACAGTGGCTCTTTCTGTGGGACACCTGAAACACCAACAGTAGTGACAAAGTTATTTGTGGCAGTACAAACATGTTCATCAGATTTCACAGTTGAAATGGTCGCACCACTATCAATCAGAATTTCAACAGTACTACCGTTAACCTCAACAGGCAAGAAAGGGTCATCTTGTGGATTAGATGAGATTTGAATAGTAGCCGCTTGCAACGCGTAAGGTCGTTCAGATCCTGTTCCTCTCTGGTTTGCCTATGTACGTTGATAAGGGGCACTGTATGCACCGTATGCACCGTCAGCAGGAGGAAAGTTAGGAGGGAGGTTAGGAGGGGGAGGGGGAGGAAGTGCTGGCAGATTTGTCTGTGGACCCATCCTATTGTAATATTGAAGTTGACCTTGATTTTGCCATCTATTGTATTTACTTCTACATTCATAGGCCCAATGACCTGCCCTGCCACATCTACGGCAATTACCCTTCTTCTTCCTTTCTCTCCTCTCTTCATTCCGCTGAGTTTGCTGAACCATCTGTTTGGGAAGAGTTTTCGCCATAACAAACACACCATTCCTCTGCATTCCAATCAGACTAGCAATGAGTGTTTTCCAGTCAAATGTGGTCCATGCTGGATGTGCTATTTTGAAAGAAGCAGCGAACTGTGGTATCATGTTGTCCAAGAAAGTGGAGATGCAGAACTGTTGCATCTCTTCTCGTGGTATGGAAGAATTCAAATCCCACGATTTTGTAAATCTCTGAATAAAGTCTGACACTGTTTCGTTCTCTCCCTGAATACAGTGGACTACGGCTGAGAAATCAATTTTCTGACGAGCACATTTATTAATGGCAATTTTTGCAGTTTCTTCTAGCCAATCTATCAGTGGCCTGCCTTCAGGCCACCTACCACCAGTAGCAGCAGTAGGGAACAAAAACTCATCAGAACACATTTGCCAATTTTCACCATATGAATATGACAACAGCTGCTCAACATCAGGAATCAAACAATCGTATGTGCAACATACTCGCTTTAACCATGCCAAGTAAGGTCCAGGTTGTGTGATTGGATTGGGGGCCTTGTGGATCATATCCAAAATTTCACTTGGGGTCCACGGTTTACAGACAGGGGTATCACCTATCATTATTTTAGGGGCACTTAAATGTGCTGTAGAGGCACGTCCGCGTCCTCGTGCTACACCTTGCCCTGTTACGCTTGTTGTCTGCATTTGTGATCTTGTACGTCTAGACATGTCTGTGTCTGTGTTAAATTCCACCCCCCTAGGTCTGGCTTCTTTCTCAGTCATTTTGGAGTCAGTCGGTTCAAAGTCTTCGTCTGTGTCATATGTTTCTTCTCCTGGGCCACTTGTACTATCATGTGATGTATGTTTCGTTTTGCGTTTACACTTTGTCACAGGTTTGTGTTCCATTGACTGTTTAGAGTCAGTGGAGTGTGTGTGTGGTTGCTCTGTTTCAATGTCTGTGCTAATTGTGAAGCTGTGTGTAGCTTGTGTTTTGTTTTTCATCTCTTGTCTGTGTGCATCTTCACTGGTGTGAGCGCCTGCATTAGTGTGTGCCTCTGCTGACCTGTCTGCTAATGCCTGTTCTCTGTCTCGTCTTTTTTGAATCATTGCAGCAGCATGCAAAATCAAATCATCATCGTTTTTTACGACACGATGTGGGATTTCTGTGGAGACTTCCAGTTTCGGGCAATTAACAACAGCACCCTCCAGTTCAGTCATTCCACATTCACTCAGCATTTTCTGAAAATCTTGAAGAGAAACTGGTTGTTTAGACTGTCTTTTCACCCATCCATAGAACATTGCTTTCGCACACGCTTTCACATCATCAACATGTTTTTGTTTTAATCGTGTCATCTCTGCCGCTCTTGTTTGTAAACTCACTTCTAGTCTAGGCATCAGAGATGCATTCACACGATCAGCTACTTCCTCAATTGCAACTCTCAATTCATCTGAGATTTTCTCCTCCTTAGACACATCTGTTCCATTTCTCTGCTTTGCCACACTCATCCACATCTGTACACATTCTTTCATATATGGATAACTCCACACAGCATTACCCACGGCGGGGTCCATGTTTTCTTTAGCCACTCTCAGTTTATCTGTTTCAAATGACCCAACCATAGTCCATTCTCCTTGTGTCCAATCTTGGATAAGAGTGGTGAATGGATAGACATATTTCCAACCTTTTAGACGACCAACTATGCCAGCTGGTGTTCTCAAAGAGAACATACTCTGTAGATATTGTGGCTGCAAATCGCCTGCACCCTGTATCTCTGCATCAGATCGTTTAGAGTGTGGTGTGTCATCTTGTTTTTCTGATTTGTGTGTCAATTTTGTGTGTGAATTTTTTTTTACCCCCTGTTTTGGACTGACGAGCACCCATTGTATAAATTCAGACAAACAGGACACACAATAAACATACAAAAACAACTTCAGCAGCATACAGGTTTTCTGGTCTTACATAAATTTTCAGTGTTGTACGTGTGAAGGTAGACATTTAGTCTCAGTGTATACACATTTCATTTTGTTCCCAACGGACACAGACGGGTAGTCCCCGATCTTGACCTCTGGTGAAGCAGATCCTTTTTCAATCCACCCCGAAATATCTTTCCTATGACCAGAAGTCTCAGGTGGGCCCTTCTGTGACAAGCACGGACTTTCACCGCACCCAGAACTGTTTCCCAATGGACACAGAGGAGTGATCCCCGATCTTGATCTCTGGTGAAGCAGATCCTTTTTCAATCCACCCCGAAAATCCCTTTCCTATGACCAGAGATCTCAGGTGGGCCCCTCCGTGCCGGGCACGGACTTTCACCGCACCCAGAAAAGTGATAAGCTCACCCAGCTCTTCCTCACAACCATACAAGCACTTGCAAAATTGGTTTGCTTTAAGTTCAAATGTTTCTCTTATACAGAATTAATAATGAAGTATCACTATTAATACGAGTTCTTTATCAAAAGTTTAGCTCCCATTTTACATTGTTTTTAGTTCGTGATCTCGTCAAACGCAGACACGGCAAGGCACAATATACAATAAGACATTATACATTTGCACTTACCGAGTCGTTGTTCTATTGAGATCCTGTTCGTGACGCCAATTGTTAGGGAGAAATTTGTGGTGATGCCGATGAAGAAGAAGAAGTACCAGAGTCCTGTATGTCTTATACCTGAAGGAGTTTATTTAAGCTCGTACGAGGAGAACAGAAGATTCATCATCACAGCATAAGTGCATGAGTCCACCTCAATTCTAAGGGACAAACAGTAAACTCAAAGTCTTATACTAAGAAGGTGGACCCAGGCAGGGGGAGATGTGTTAATAGCCCATTGGTTATTGTGCATAAACATGAAGATAAGGATTCACACCAACTAGGAAATACAAATTGTCAGACAGTGACGGAGGACATTATCACCTAACTCTACAGCTGTGTCTGTTGACAGCCAGACAGTGAGACTGAAGACGCCATAAGAGGGACCATGGCCTTGGCATGTTCCTCAAAGAGAAAATAGGGTAGATAACTGACCCCAGCTGCAGGGAAGAGATATTATTCTCTAACAATGTTTTCTGTGGGATTCTGTCATGTTTGCTGTCATGTCTTCCGTGTTGTCTTTTTTGTCTTGTCTTTTTTCATAGTCGTGGTTTAGTTTTTCAGTTTCCTGTTTTATTTTCTTAAGTTCTTTGATTTCCTGTTTGTCATGGTTGTGTGTTCCTTTTGATTGGTTCATTGGATTCACCTTGCCTTGTCACCTGATTTGTCTCACCTGTGTCTCGTCATCCCTCTGTTCCTCATGTGTATTTATAGCTCTGCCTTCCCCTGTGTTCTGGGTCGTGTCATTCTGTCTTTAATTAAGAAAAGAAACAAACTTACAAAAACCCAAAAAACATGAACAAAACTACGACTTGGCTTGGAAAAACACTCATGTCATGCTTTTTGTTACAGTCTGTCTCTGCTAGGGTGACCATTTCCATGACACCAAAAAGGAGGACATTATGCGGCATATCAATAAATTACTATGGTGTACATAGGACTCTGGTATACTCTTATTTATAGTACAATTTTGAGTGGTTTAAAGATGATGTTTGTGTGGCTGAATAGGAAAAAATATTAAAGTCAAGTGTTTGTTAACAATATTTGTATTTATTCAATACATTGTGGTGTTCAAAAAGTGACCACTGAGATGAATCTTTTCAAGTGCAGAGTGCCACAAAGCATAACATGTGTGGACTTAAATGTAAACAACAATTAACAGGTAACATATATAATAATAATAAAAAAAATGCTTTTTAAAAAAGCCTGAATAACCTTTTATATAAACAACAAAGGAGATTGTAAAAAAACAAACAAAAAAACATTCAACTGCTCAAAAAGCATATCATTTCTAAAGTGCTTCAGTCTTTTGGGGACTTGTCTTCAGTGTCTGTGTGTGTGCAGCAGACCTGTCTTTAAGCAAACTCCACATTCACCCTCTGTAGCAGTACCTGCCGCACGTTTATTACTTTTATGTTTATCCGTACCCGCATGCCGTTCAATTGCAGCTTTCCCCTGACTACTTACGTCGACATCACATCGACAAAGTGTGCAGAAGCCATGGAATGAGTCTCGACTGCTTTTCGTTATAAATTCATGCTCTTTTATCCATTCAGAATTAAACGAGGTCTTGCGTTTTGGCATGATGCTAACTTTCTGTCAATGTCATGCCGCAGCAGCACATGGACCCTTGTTTACCTTTTTAACCAATGATAAGCAGATTTGTATCTGACACCGTCACACCGCTCTTAGCCAATCATTTGATATGTTACTGCGTTGGGGGCATTTTTTTACGGTCTATGATTGGCTATTGCGCTGCAGCCCAGCAAAGATGAAAAAACTCCGCTCTTCAAGCCTAGTGCCTCAAAAAGGAGGACAAATACGTGTCCGGCTTGATGCTGCGCCGGACGCCGGACAGGGCATTAAAAATCCGGACTGTCCGGCCTAAATCCGGACACCTGGTCACCCTAGTCTCTGCCTGTTGCCATGCCATAGTGTTTTTCCAAGCCAAGTTGCCAGTAAGATGAAAATGATTTGTAATGAAATGTGTCAGGTTATTAAATCTATGTTTTTTCAGGTTTTAATTCAGTGAAAGGCCTCACATGGTCTTGTCTCATTTGTATCCCCTTGTCGCTTTTTTCTAGGGTGGAACACCTATGGAAAGATGTTTGGAGTGTAACATGTCAGTATTATAATTATCATATATAATTATTATAAGAATACAAAGTTTTGATTGTGGATTCATGGAGAGAAACAAGCAGGTTGTCCACGAACTACGAACTAGAGGGTTAGCGGTTCGATCCCCGGAATGTGCCACATGTCGAAGTGTCCTTGAGCAAGACACTGAACCCCCAGTTGCTCCCAGTGCGTGGCACTGGTGTGTGAATGTGTGCGTGCTTGTGTGAGCGAATGGGTAGATGTGTCCCTGACTGGTAAAGCGCTTTGAGTACCAATAGGTAGAAAAGCGCTATATATAAAAAAAAAGCAAGCAAGTTGTTTTAAAAAAAATCACCAAAACACTGGCCAAAAAACACCAGCATCATATAGCATATATTTGGTGATCTTCAAGAACTTTTAGTCGCTTAGACATTGGTCCTGGAAAAATGGTGGCTTAAGAAATGCTAAAAGGTGGTTCTGAAATTGTTAAGGCAATGCAAGTGTCTTCCAGTGTTCAAGTTATGAAAGTGAATTGGGCTAGACACAATGGTTTTATTTACCGCCAACATCTGGTTATTTGTGGTGTAATTGAATGTGAAATGTCTCTCTTTTACCAGATTTAGTTGTCTTTCATGTTGACAACCTGCCTTATCCCAGGCCTTCTGCCATTCAGATGTCCTGTGGAATCAATGACGCAGCTCTTTTTATCAGCCAGATATAAAATATAAAATTAAATAAAAACACTGTGGAGAAATAAAAATTAAATATTATAACACATTAGAGTGTCGTTTTAAGAACTACTTTAGAAGTAAAATGAACACTATGGAGTATAAATATTATTCCTATTAACAAACTTACAAAAACAAAGTCGCTGCTGACCAGGCAGGGAATCCAAAAACCAAAAACCAAAAACACCAAATAACATCAAACATGGTCTGCACGGAGGAACACGGAGCACAGGTAACAGGTAACAAATGACGAGTGACATGCAACGAGTATGACGCGACCAGGAACAAAGGGAAGGCAGGGCAATATATACACACACGAGGAACAGAGGGATGACGAGACACAGGTGAAGCAAATCAACAGACGAGACCAGCCCTGCGTTCCAAAAACAGTTTGAGTCGCCCTCGCTCACTTGCCCTCAGCCCTTGCTATGACGTCACACGGAGGCCACTTGGAGGGAGGAGGGAAAGTGGGCGGAGGAAGAGTGAAAGAGGTAAATGGAACACACCTGCCCTCGTTCACTAACAGCCCAGACAATCATGGAGCAACCACATGTGGTTGGAGTAGTGCTGTACTGCCTTTTGCAAATTAACCAAAATACGCGGAGACTCATTTCATTGAGACAAAGACGCATTCTGCGGTTGATGGGAATACGTCGGCACCTGGTAATTATCAGAATTATTAGTTTTGTATCAAATTTTATTCAGGCAATTCATTAGTTATTTATTTATTTATTTTTCTTTACCTTATACTTTATAGACAGTTGTGTTGTTTAAATACATTTAACCTACTTTAAGTTTAGTTGACATTAATTTTATTTTTAGATTGTTTTTTCCTGATACTTATTAGGCCTGTTACCACCACCATCCTCCTCCTCCTCCTCCTCCTCCTCCTCCTCCTCCTCCTCCTCCTCATTGTCTTTATGGTCTTAATTGTTAAAGATTGTGGTTACAAACACAACACTTAAAGTCATGTAGGATAGACGTTACAGGGAACAATGTTTAAAGCAAAGAACAGATCATTACCAGAACATTTACATAACTTGTTTAAATTGGAGGAAGGGGACAACAGACTGAGGCTTGATTTTAAACATACATTTGCAAGGCTAAGCTTAAAACAAATGTGTATTTCTGTTGCAGGTGTAAAAGTATGGCATTCACAAAGCAAGGAATTGAAAAGTTGTACAAGTATGTCTCAGTTGTTTAAAAAAGAAAAGAAGGAGAAAGAGAAAAAGAAGGGAAAAAAGAAAAGATGGATAGACGAGTGGTGTCTACTGCTATTTTGTTTGTTTTCCTGTCACTACTATGTTTCATCATTCTTAATATTTTGAAACAGAGTACAATATTGGTGTTGATAGTAAGCCAATGTAATTATAACAACAGAGAGAGGCAGGTACTATAAGTTTTCTTCATCATGCTCCTTTTTATTTATGGTGACAATGTGTACATTATGTAAATATGTGCAACCATGTGAGAATGTAAACCATGAATGAAATAAATCGAAATGAAATGAAATGAAACAATTGTCTATAATATAATAAATGAGAAGAAAGCATAGTTTTTTGTGCATTCCTTTGTGATACAGTTTTGATTTAATTCTTTCCAGACACCGTCTGTTCGTTATGCCGTCATCAACACAGCACTACCATTGATGGCAGTATATTTGGATCCCCAGGAGGATCCAAAGAGGGATTTCCGTCTGTCCCGTGATGCCATAAACATATTGATGGAATTGCTTGACATCAACAAAAGTCATGGCTGGGAACCTGACTTTGAAGTCCTTTTATTTCTGTACTGGCTGGCTCATGGGGCCTCCTATAGTGTTGTTTCCCGGGCATTTGGTTCCCCGAAGACAAGTGTCTTTCGTGCTGTACATAAGGTGGCAGGCAAAATAGTGGAGAAGAGGAGCCACTGCATCACCCTCCCCAAACCAAATGAGCTGGAGGCAACAGGAGAGGGGTTTGCTGGCCTTGCACAGCATGAGGCATTCAAAGCATGTGTGGGTGCTACTGATGGCTGCCACATTAGAATAAAGGCACCTGCAGGTCCTGCCTCCACTGACTACACTAATCACAAGCTATTTCATTCTATCCAGCTCCAAGCTGTGTGTGACAGTGGAGGCAGGTTTTTGGACACATTTACAGGTTACCCTGGGTCTGTCCATGACACACGTGTGCTAAAGAACAGTCCCATTTACACAGGTCAGCTCTACCCCCCAGCAGGCTACTTCATTGTAGGTGATGGTGGATACCCCTGCATTGAGCAGCCAATTTGCCTAATGACACCATTCAGAGAGCCACTGCAGTCCAGGGTCCAGGAGCGCTACAACGGCTGTCACTCCAGGGCCCGTTCAGTTATTGAAAGGTCTTTTGGTATGATGAAGACTCGATGGCGCAGCATCTTCTTTAAGGCCCTGGAAGTTGACATAACGTTTGTGCCATCCGTCATCACCTGTTGTGCTGTACTGCATAACATATGCCTGGGTGTCGGGGATATTGAGGAGCCAGTCCAGGAAGCTTGGGTGGACAATATCCCTCTTGCCCCTCTTGCTGTTGAGGTCGGTGGAGCAGCACTAAGAGAAAGGCTGGCAGGCCGCATCTCCGCACCTGTCCAACAGCTACTGGACCATGATTATCTGTAGGGAATGTAAGGCAAAAGAGACACCACACAATTATGCTATTGAGATTTATTTGTTCATGTTTCGTTTCCACATGTGTGGTGTATTTTATTTTTCAAAAGTTTTGAGTTAAAAAAAAAAAAAAGATTGAAACAAAATGAAATTTCTGTTAATGTCAAAATAAAAGAAAACAAATGAGGGTGTTGTGATGTAATTACTGAACTTAAACTCACAAGGCATTAATCAGGGCCTAAATAATAAGTTACAAAATTAGATTTGCCTACATTTTGTCCACCATCTTCTCAAAAATGTTCAGAAGCCTGTCTGTTTGTGCCTCCAAACGCTGGAAGCGGTCCTCATCCCTCTCTCCCTCCTTCAGAATAATGTCAATGAGGCGCTCCCTCCGGGCTCTTTTTTTAGGTGGAGATTGTTGTGGTGGTGGTGGTGGTTCTGATGATGATGATGCTGTTGATGATGATGCTGCTGATGATGCTGATGCTGATGATGATGCTGATGATGATGATGATGATGGTGGTGGTGGTGTGGGGCTCTCTGGAGGTCCTGGCAGACAGCTGGCAGTGGCAGTGCTGCTCGTTGTTGGTTTTTCCCCAGTGCATGAGGCAATTAGGACGGGTGGTGTTACCGATGGCCGTGCCCCAATTGCCTCATGCATCAGGGGAAACCACTGCCAGCTGTCTGCCTTTTCCTCCCCCTGATCGGTTCCTGCCCCTGTAGGGGGGGCTTTCAGGTCCTATAGGGGAGAAAACAGAAGTAAGTTTTTTTATGAGTGAATTTGTTTCACCAATTGTATAGCTACTGTATACTAATTACCTTGTATTTCTTTTTCAGGTTTTCACACTTTTTAGCCGCCTGTGCTCCTGTCACCCTCCCTTGCAGACCCATCTTCTGTACAATTGTCCTATTTACACAATAAAACAATTATGCTATGCTCACCAAACGTATTTTCCGGACTAATATGTCGCAACCGTGTATTAGTCGCATCTGTCAAAAAATACGTCATGAAGAGGAAAAAAAACATATAGTCGCACCAGTTTATAAGTCGCATTTATTTTTCAAACATTTAATTAATAGCCGGGTCTCATATAACGGCCGGGGCTTTGTGTACACGAAAGACCGACACCTATAGCCTACTACAGGCCGGGTCAAAAAAAAAAAAAACTCGCCTGGAGCAAACTGATGAGGATATGATCAGAAACTCTTTGTGGACTCTGTGAAGACTGACGGGAGTGAAGCCGACCTCTCCTCTGCTTCAGAGAGGGACAGCCCTCACGTGCTGTTCTTGCTGCGCTGTCGGCCCGTCTTTGGTCTCTGCTCCGTGTCCGGAGCCCAGTCGGTACCGGAGCAGAGACCGAAGACGGGCCGACAGCGCAGCAAGAACAGCACGTGAGGATGATGAAGATGAGCTACTGAATGCGGAGGGATTCAGAAATAAAAGCCTCGCTTCCTTCTTTTGGTCATAGCGTATGCTATATTTTTGATAGTAGCCTATATACGTCGCTTCTGAATAGGTCGCATGGTCAGCCAAACGAGGAAAAAAGCGCGACTTACAGTCCGGAAAATACGGTACATTAAAACCTTTAGTCTCCCACAAATAAAATAAGCACCACAACAAAGAAGCAATGGTAAGTAATAAGTAACAGAAATACATTCAATGCCACAGTAGGTTACAAATAAACTCACTCCCAGGCCAGCTTTGAGGCATTTCTTTTGCCAGTAAAGAGAGCTTCATTTCTCATTCTGAGCTTTATGAGGAGCTCCGTCTCCTCATCAGACCCTGTAACAATATGGAAACAATCCCTTAATCACACAGAATGCACAGCAAACGATGCGACATCAGAAGAATAAAATGCTATTTAGATAGAAGTATTTTGCGTTCTTTTTCTTTTGTTTGTGACAAATAGCTTATACTTACACTTGTAAACGGTGGGCTCCCGCTCTGCCATAACTGTGCAACGGCCAGTCTAATTGCACAATTAGTACCTGCCCGTGCTGGCTCCTTTAATTCATTTTCTTCTTCTTTGGTGGTAAATAGACAGCAGACAACGGTGTTTGAGGTTCATTATCGCCACCGCATGGACATATTTTTCGTGCACCACTGCAATGCATTGTGGGTGATATACAGCTCTGGAGTGACCATCGTTGTTGACTTGATCACTCAGCCCTCAAGGGTTGATCTCACCAAGTTCACTTCAGCTGTTTGGAGAAATGGAACAGCCCTTATGATGGCGGCGGGGATTCCCCCGAGGGCAAGTGCTGAGGGCAAGTGAACGAGGGCTGTTTTTGGAACGCAGGGCAGGTGAAAACCAATGAACTAATCAAAGGGAACACGAAACAAGGAGACACACAGGAAATCAAAAACTTAACAAAGTAAAACAGGAAACAGGACACGAAACATGAAACTCAAAACACAAAAAACACAGAACCATGACAGTACCCCCTCCTTAAGGGACGGATACCAGACGTCCCAAAAAACACAAAAAAAACAAAACAAAAACAAAATCTGCAGTCCAAACTCAACAGGGTGGGTGGAGGGGGAGCGGAAGGCGGGAACCAGGGAGTTCAGGGTGGGTGGAGGGGGCGCGGAAGGCGGGAACCAGAGAGTTCAGGGTGGGTGGAGGGGGCGCGGAAGGCGGGAACCAGAGAGTTCAGGGGGCTGACCAGGAGGCCGGGCCGACAGGGCCGAGAGTTCAGGGGGCCGACCGGGAGGCCGGGCCGTCAGGGCCGAGAGTTCCTGGGGCCGACCGGGAGGCCGGGCCGACAGGGCCGAGAGTTCCTGGGGCCGACCGGGAGGCCGGGCCGACAGGGCCGAGAGTTCCTGGGGCCGACCGGGAGGCCGGGCCGACAGGGCTGAGAGTTCCGGGGGCCGACCGGGAGGCCGGGCCGACAGGGCCGAGAGTTCAGGGGGCAGGCACGGGGACGGGAACAGGAACCAGGGAATAGGCGACCCTCGGAGCCGGGACGGGAACCAGGGAAGTATGGGAGTATGACGCGACCAGGAACAAAGGGAAGGCAGGGCAATATATACACACACGAGGAACAGAGGGATGACGAGACAGAGGCGACCCTCGGAGCCGGGACTGGAACAGGAGGCAGCGCCGGAGCTGGGCGCGAGAAGACCCTCGGGTCCGGGACGGGGACTGGGGAGTCCGACCTGGGAGCCGGAACAGGAGGAGCAGGGGAATCCAACCTGGAACTGGAGGCGCAGGAGAAGGCGACCTGGGAGCCGGAACTGGAGGCGCAGGAGAAGGCGACCTGGGAGCCGGAACAGGAGGCACCGGAGGCGCAGGAGAAGGAGGCAGGGTTGGATCAGGGCATGGACGGATCCTCAGAGCCGGGACAGGGACTGGGAGCAGCGCTGGAGCAGGGCAAGAGCCGTCCCTCGAGGCCGGTGCAGGAACAGGAGCAGGGACGGGAACAGGGCATGAGCCGATCCTCGAGGCCGGTGCAGGAGCAGGAACAGGAATAGGGCATGAGCCGACCCTCGAGGCCAGTGCAGGAACAGGAACGGGAGCATGGCTTGGGCCGTCCCTCGAGGCCGGTGCAGGAGCAGGAGCTGGAGCAGGAACAGAGGCAGGAGTGGCTAGCTGGGAGCTAGCAGGCCGGTGGCTAGCAGGCCGGTGGCTAGCAGGCCGGTGGCTCTCCACTGCATGGATAGCAGGCTGCCAGCCTGCAGGCCTGCCCCCATGGCGACCACGAGGGCCCGACCTCCCAGCTGGGGCCCCCATGGCCAAACGTGTGCCAGCAAACGAAGCAGAATATTCAGGAATGAGCCATGGCTTCCACTCCAGCATTTGGTCCTGGTAATAATCCAAAACTCGCCTCTTGTCCTCCTCCTCAAAGGGAGTATAGTCTGCTGGGTCCTTTAGTGGTCGCGTCATTCTGTCACGGTCGGTCCGGGGTGAGGTAAGGAGGGGACCCAAGTGCAGGACTAGAAAGGAGGTTGAGGCAGGAGTAGGCGAGAAGTAGTTTTAATAAAGAAATGAAACAAACTTACAAAAACAAAGTCGCTGCTGACCAGGCAGGGAATCCAAAAACCAAAAACTAGTGATGGGTCCGGCAACACCGATGCGTCGGCGCATGTGTCGAGCTCACAGAGCGAAACCCCGTGTCGATGCGCGTATCGCGTTAACAAGTCACGTGACCGATACAGACGCTGTTTCGTTCGACACCGAGGCGCCAAACCCCAAAGGAAGAGGAAGGTCTCCGCCGTGTGGGACCATTTTGATCTTGTATCGGCAAATAAGGTATTTTTTATTTCATCCGGTTGCTCTTGGATTCCACTTGATCTGTCAGAATTCAAATCAATTTCAAAGGGACTCTTACTTTAAATTACTCATTTTATGTTCTGCAGGTTAAATGCCGCATTTGTTTCACGGAACTGTCCTACATAAATAAAAGCACCTCCTCAATGCTGAGACACTACAGAGCAAAGCACGGAAATGAGGAGGCCACTACACCTGCAATAAACACAGGTAGGCCTAAAGAGGCATAAGCAGACATTTTACAACTTCCTCATGGTCGCTTTTGTTATTAATTAATAAATATGTTGTTTTTATTATTTTATTTTTGACCATCAAGCTTCCAGGAAGCATATGGTGGACCAGGCCATTCTAAATTTCATCTTAAAGGACTGCCAACCCTTCAGTACAGTTGAGAGTGAGGGCTTCAGGGAACTGCTTCAGGTCCTTGAGCCCTCATATGTTTTGCCAACCAGAAAGGTTTGTATAGAAAAGGTCTACAGAAGTGTAATACTCTGATAAATGTCAGTGGTATTTATTTTATATTTTTCATGGGAATAAGTTAGAGATTAAATTACAGTTCATGGTGAAGCTAAAATTTGCATAAATATTTGATATAAATAAATGTATTAAAATGCATAAATAGTTTGTGTTTAAAATGAGTTGCTTTAAAACATAATTTCATGGAATGTGAATGTCTTTAAAAAGAGAAGAGGTTAAAAATTATTTTCTTACGCTACGTTACGTAAGTTCATGACCTTGAGTTTTTTTTCACTTCCCGGGAAGAAGACTCGAGAACACGAGAGAGAAAGGAGTAATGTGCAAATGGCGTAGACAAAGCAAAGAGTCTGGGACTGCGTATGTCTTCAATGTTGAGGTTGTTCAGCAACAACAAAACAACAGACTATGGACTAAAGTTGAGTAACAAACGGAGCGTTTGAGTTGGACTTTCCGTAACCGCTTGTGTTTGATGAACACGGAGCAAGTCTAGTTACGTTAGCTAGCTGGAGCTAGGCTAACGCCACGGTCCTTGCTGAAGGAGATACCGCCGGAACGGACAGAAGGAGTTTCTGAGAGTCGTCTCGGGAGAGTCGTTGACGGAGGACGATTCGCTACTGCCGAGGGAAACGGAGCTTCGTCGCTAGCTGCTGCAAGCGGAGACGGTTGCTACCGCAACGAGTGAGTGATTCATCGGATGCGGACCGAGTCTAGCTAACTTCACGGATACACGGAGGTATCGTTATCAAAAAGTTTTCATCCGAGCTCCAACTAAAGCGCGCCAACGAAATTAGACAAAGAGTGCACTCAAAATAGAAGTAGACAATTGAGAAAAAGACTGAAACTATACTCCCCGGGGTTCTATTTTTTTTCTATATTCTTTCTTCACAGAAAAGGGTTGAATGTGAGTTCTTGCCAATGTTCAATACATTTTCTAAACTGAGATCCTGTGTTGGTTTTATTGCATGGTGTTTTATTATTTAAGCATTCAGATACATAAGGGTTTACAGGTCAAGTGTGTTTTCCCATAGCCTCAAATTGATTATTTAGAAGTGAGAATCATACGGTACCCTAGACTGATTATTATTCGAGATGTATCTTTTACTACAAACTGTTTAGCAGGGGTTAAAACTTCACCCGAAGGCCTAAAGGTGGGTTTTATTATACGAGCCGGTGGTAAAAGGGTTACAGAAGTAATTATATTTAATTAATGTGATATAGAATTTAAATATATTGACGTGCTTTTGCCTTAACTTGGTTTAATTTTCAGACTATCAAAGAAATGGCGGCCAAAAAATATGAGGAGGAACGACAACGAGTAAAAATGGAAGTACAGCAAGCTGTGGCAGTGAGTCTAACAGCTGACATGTGGACATCTGTGAATATGGATGCTTACTTGGCTCTAACTTGTCACTACATTAATGAGAATATGCAGCTGTGTACATCTGTGCTGGGAGTGCAACACTTTCCGCAAAGTCACACTGCAGACAATTTGGCCCAAGTCAAAAGGGGCATGATGGATGACTGGGCCATAACTCATAAAGTAAAGTGTCTCGTGACCGACGCAGCACCAAACATGATTGCATCCACAAGACAGCTCCAGATTCGGCATTTGATTTGCATTGCACACACTCTAAATTTAATTGTAAAAAAAATCATGTGATCAGGTCCCCGCATTTACAGCCATCAGACACAAATCTAGGCAGATTGTAACCTACTTCAGATCAAGCACCACAGCCAAAGAGAAGCTTGCTCAAGTGCAGCAACAGATGGGACGGCCAACACTGAAACTTATAAATGAGGTACCAACACGTTGGAACAGCACATATCAGATGCTGGTGAAGCTACATGATGAGAAGGAACCAGTGTGGGTATCTCTGGCCTCACTTACAACCGACATAACTCCACTAACGGCTGATGAGTTTACCATCATAGGAGAAGCACTTCTTGTGCTTGCTCCTTTCCATCAAGCCACTGTGGAGTTGTCTGGGGAGCAGAGAGTTTCAGGATCAAAGGTCATCCCTATGATGAAAATGCTTTGTCATGCACTTGAGCGTAATGCTTCAGCTTTGCACACACAGGCAGCCATACACCTACACCAACACCTTAGGCGATGAGTCACGGATGCTGCTTCCAATCTGGAGTCATTGAGTGTGCTGACCCTATCCACACTTCTAGACCCCAGATTTAAATCGCTCGGTTTTCGAAGTTCCTCTAAATGCTGCGAAGCAGTGAACAGACTGAAGTCTGAATGTGCAGCTGTAATTGGCCGTGTAGCAATTGAGCCACAGCCTGGACCTTCTTCACAGCACTTATCGGCACCCGCTGCAGGCATGTTATGTTCAGTTTTATCCGTTTATTTGTGCATTTATTTGCTTTGAAAACATGTGCTGGTTTGTAATTGATGACTAAAACTAAAATGCCATTTTGTTGGTTTTAAGATAACCTCTGGCAGCAGCTCGACGACGACGTTGGCAGGCAGACCAGCAATGCGACAGCTGACTCCATTATTGAGGTGCAGCAGTACCTGGCTGAGGGCAACCTCCCCAGAACTCAAGATCCATTACAATACTGGGCCAGCCAGAAAAATAACTACCCACACCTCTTCCGACTGTCACTGCAGTTTTTATGCACACCAGGATCATCCGTCCCATGTGAACGCGTGTTTTCAAAAGCTGGAGAACTAGCATCGAAGAAAAGAAATAGACTTAATGCAAAAACCTTGGAGAAACTTGTTTTTTTGAATAAGAATTTGTAAAATAAAAAAAAAAACCTCCCTACCTCAAAGACAAGTACATAAGCACATTCACTATAATTTTCACAAGTCCACATTATTTATTGACTGTACATTTTAAAGATATCAAAGAGTTTTTACACTTGGATGAAGATATAAAATAACACAATATAAACAACAATAACAAATGATATTAGGTCATTCAATCAGTGTGTCAGTGGCGTCTGAACTAGGTTGCCTGCAATAATGTTTATGGTCCAGCAGGTGTCCCTATTGAATGACACAGTACCGACACAGTATCGATACCGTTTGGTAATGTGCATGGTCTGCACGGAGGAACACGGAGGAACACGGAGCACAGGTAACAGGTAACAAATGACGAGTGACATGCAACGAGTATGACGCGACCAGGAACAAAGGGAAGGCAGGGCAATATACACGAGGAACAGAGGGATGACGAGACACAGGTGAAGCAAATCAACAGACGAGACCAGGTGAAAACCAATGAACTAATCAAAGGGAACACGATACAAGGAGACACACAGGAAATCGAAAACTTAAAGTAAAACAGGAAACAGGACACGAAACATGAAACTCAAAACACAGAACCATGACACTTATATAGGGTGCATTTCTCTAAGTCTAGACTATCTGAACTGTATCCAGATGTGGAAGACAAATGCGATAAATGCCATGGCTCTCCTTGTCACCTAAGCCACATGTTTTTTCTATGTCCCAATCTGAAAGGTTTCTGGGCAGGTTATTTTGTTGTTTTGTCCACTGTTCTTAGGGTAAATCTTCAACCTTGCCCTCTGATTGCGATATTCGGGATTCCTGATCCCTCGCTTGTACTTAATTCTACTCAAAAGGACATTATAGCTTTCACATCCTTGCTAGCAAGACACTCCTTATTGTTGCACTGGAAGTCTGCTAAATATCCTTCTATCTCCCAGTGGCTCAAAGACCTCATGTTGTTTCTGAAACTTGAGATACACCTTGAGAGGATCTACAGTCAAATTTTTCCATAAGTGGCAACCCTTTATTTCTTATTTCACTAATTTAGAAGTATTGCCCAATTGAATGTGTGTCTGCTACTACCGCGGTACCTTCTTATATTGCACAAATTACAGTAAATTGTGTGTTGGTTGTGACGAGCTGGGGTGGGGGGGGGGGTGGGGGGGGGGGGGGGGGGGGGGGCTTGTTCATTGTTAATTTAACTTAATTATTTTCTTGTTTTTGTTTTTTTTCTCTAAAAACTATTTTAGTTTCTATATGTGTTTTGGTGACCGTGCACGTATGCACATATGTTTAAAGAGAGAAAAAAAAAAGAACAAAGGTAAATTGTATTTCTGTGATTGGAAGTATTGTACTGTATTTTGTTCAAGAAAAAGTTTTGGAAAAAAAAAAAGAGTACATTTCATTACACTTTATTTTAAACAGTTTGTCTGTAGACCTTACTCATACTAAGGCACTGGAAGCACCAAAATTAGAAAAGACCCTTGATGTGTGCAGTGATTTTGGAATCTCTGTACTGTATAACTGTGCAGTTTTCTCTGTCTGTACCCGGCTGGCCTTAGGCAGATGGGTCCCTCCATATGAGCTGGGTTCTGCTCAAGGTTTCTTCCTGTTAAAAGGGAGTTTTTCCTTGCCACCGTCGCCTTCAGGCTTGCTCTGGGGGTTTCAGGCCGGGTCTTGTAAAGCGTCTTGAGACGATTTGTATTGTTATTGACGCTATATAAATAAAACTGAATTGAATTGAGTTATTGATATTTGTAGCGTCTTGCAATTGTCTTGCAATTTGCAGGCGGTTCCTGCACACTTGCCGGGCTGCCGTTTGCACATAAAGATTAATGTCGTTCGTCGAGCTCGAAGGACGGCTTATTTTTGGCTGGTTTTGGTCCTTGTAGCTTGTAGTCTGTGCTATTACGGTGGAACAGAGGGATCAGTTGTCTTTGAAAAACATTTCACTTCCAATTTATTGATCCCGGAAGTTCGAATCTGTGAATATCTTTCCAAGTCGTATCACCAGTCAAAATCATAAACCGTGCCAGAGAAGTGTAGTCACGGCATGCAGTGCCTCACCTAAACTAAAAACAAACGTTGAGTTGAGCATTTTAAATTGTTGCGAGAGGAGGATTTATCAATTTCATTCTCAGATTTTGTGATATTATCTTTCAAAACTCTGCTCTCGCTCTCAAATTTGCTCTGCGCGTGCTCAAACTGTGTCCACGCACGCGGTTACGATGTTGCTCGCGCAGATTTCCTGCGCTCAATCTCCAGGTCTCCCTTTTGCGCTCACGGAACATGTGTGCTCACAAATCTGTCCTCTGCTCGCGAAAGTTTGGTGTATCAACACTGTCAACCAATAGAAGGCCGGCTGGTAGTGACCAATCAGATGATCCCTGTTTGTATACGGGTGCGTTGGCTGTTTTTCGAGGAGCGTCGCATACGGGCGGGCACTCTTTCAACAGGTTTTATCCACTCCCTACCCCCGGGGCAGTAATAAATGTGATTTCTTTTATTTGTTGGACCACTGTTCGAATAAAATATCATTCAACACATACAAGAGCGTCCGAGCTTCTCATTAAAATGGCTATACTGAATAATAATAGCCGCATCGAACACTGCTCTTTGCGGTGTGCTGGTGCAGAAAACAATGTCACCATCCTGAAGCTAGCGGGACGGAAGAAATGGATCGGCGGCAAAGCCAAAGTGCTCAGGCAAGTTATTTTTAGATTCATTTTGATGAAAACTGTAAACTGTTTATTTGATCATATACCTGGTATTAAACATGCATGGACACCATACGAAATATATTCAGATAACCCAAACATCATGCTTATTAATGACTTAGCCAGTGACTTATACTTACAAACTATGTTAAGTGGATGCTATATCCTCATCAGGAAGTGATGCTGAAAATGTTAAATATAAGCATTCTTGTTTTTGGTCATGTTTAATGTGCAAAATGAGGTCAGTACACTCAGATAAGACAATCCGCCAATATGCACCGTTTTTCTTTCCAACAGAACATGCTCAGACACCAAGTCGTTGAAAGACTGCACACCAAGATGCAGTATGTGATCAGTCATCCTGACTTGGATCCTGATTACTTAAATTTCATGCTCACCCATGTATTGATTCTGGCGGACGCATTAGCAGACCAGATCGAGATGCCATTAGACATAGTACATGGCTTTAAGAAACTGTGCTGCCTAGTTAGGCAAAACATAGAAAATGAACATATTCCATCTGTTGAAATTCAGGCCGTGCAAGGGGTGAGAGGGCAACCCAAATTCATCATTGTAGAGGAAAAATTACAGGCTTTGATAGATTCCCAGTTGCCCATTCCGTGCATAGCTAAACTGCTGGGAGTCAGTGAGGCTACAGTATTCCGCCGAATGGCTGAATTTGGAATTTCTGTTGTACGATGTCTGATCAGGAGCTTCTGAAATCAAAGCTGATATGCCTCACATTGGCTATGGGTTAGTCATGGGCAGACTGAGATCCTTAGGTCACAGGATACAGTGGAACAGAGTCAAGGCAGCTATGCATAGAGTAGATGCTGTGGGGATTCTTGCTCGTTTGACACAGTTAGGCTGTGTTGTTAGGAGAAGCTACTCTGTAAGGGCACCCCTTTCTCTTGTACATGTGGACACTAACCACAAGCTCATAAGGTAAGTTTTTTTTCAGACTAAAGTCGTTAATTGAAACATCTATACCAAACACACACTTTCTCTTAAAACAGGTACAACACAGTCATTTTTGGGGGCATTGATGGCTTTTCCAGAAAGGTAATCAGATTAAAAACGAACAAAGAAACAATAAATATTCATTTAAGAAGCTGAAATCAGATAAAAAAAAATTCTTTATAAAACTTCTCAAACTGATTATAAAATTATCAAAGTAGTTGATGATCCATTCAATAAAAGGTTATTAATCAAATAATTACTACATTATATTTGTGCCCAGATCCTGTACCTGGAACCCGCCAACAACAACAAGGCATCTACTGGGTTCTCCTTCTTCTTAACAGCCTGTGAGAGGAATGGTTTGCCCTCAAGGTATGTACAAGTGGTCTTGTATTCTTATGTACATCATGATGCTGTATTATATTCAGCACTGTCATAAAATTAACATTCATAAAAACCTCTTTACATACCAGGGTCAGAGGTGATCAAGGCGTGGAGAATGTAGACATTGCCCGTTTCATGTTTACTGTTCGAGGAACTGCCCGCGGCAGTTTCATTTCTGGAAAAAGCGTCCACAATCAGAGGTAAATTTAACCATCATTTTAGCAAGGTGACATTAACCATTGACTCAGCCTTGATTCATTATTTCTGTATACCCGTACAGATGCAAAGCCTGCGGAGGTAATTCAGGCAGACAATTCAAGATTATTAATGATAAAGGTACAGCTGATCAGGATGTGCCCATCCTGATCAGCTGATTAGTCACATGCTTTCCTCATCCAAATAGGACAGGCTATTTGAACCCCTAGCTTACCTGCTCATCTATGGCTATGTTTGTGCCACTACTCTGCCACTCCCTCTGCCAAATATCAATGCTGCTGCTGCCTGTGAGGTATTGCAAACCCAGCAACTCCCCAGCATCCACCTGTGGTCTCAGTCTCTTGATCCAGTGTGGATGGCTGGGTTCTTCTGCTTCATTCCCTGTTATGTCTGGTGAAGCAGATCTATCAGGGAACAAATATCTGAGACAGAGCCTGACTGCAGCCATGCTCAAGAAAATTCTTTCTAGCTGTGCTTCAGCTTAATGCATATGCTCAAAAAATGATTTGTTCTCACTCCTGAGGTGTCTAATTAAAATTTAGTTACGATTTATTGAATTGCATTTAATTCAGAACAACCATTTCAGCTAGTATTAACAGCAACAAGTAAAAGGGTTGCTTCTAACTATGAAACAAGCATGAATCTGTGCTGTTTTGATCCTGCTCCATTGCATTCTATGGCCATGATGGAAGCAAATATGGTACATCTGGGCTTTAGGACACTTAGATGTCAAGTGTGTGGTCTGACATTGTACTGTAACGATTTAATTGGAGCAGGAACTGCAGAGTGGCAAACACACTTCTTTCTCTTTTAGTTCAATGTATAAACATTTAGGTTTTAATAGTGGATGTGACCGGATAGCTTTAAAAACCTGTGATCATTTAAGTACCCCTTTCACTTTGTGTCTATATCAAAAATTGACATAATCCTTTTTTTTTTTCATTTTTAACTTTTCCATTTTTCCTACAACAGAATTGAACGACTATGGAGGAACAGCACCGATGACGCAGAGAATGATGAGGTGCTCAACTTTTATTTAATTATCTTTGTTGAAAATACATTGATTGAGACAGTAGCCTACATTTTAGAATATGTAATTTTTGGACTCTTTGAATCCTAGGATCTGCAAGAACTTGACATAGACTGGGAGAGTGCCCTTTATTGTGATGAGTTCCTACAAGAATCAGGGGTTGTTGTTCCAGAATTTCACACACCCCTAACTGAGCAAGATCTAAGACAACTTCAAGCAGTTGTGGACCCAACAGGCCATTCTGACTCCCATGGTTATGAAATTTACTGTCGTTGTCTTCAGATTTTTCAGTAAACAACTATGATGTTGGTAAGACAATACATCAACTACTACATATACATTCAGATCCATGAAGGGTCAAAGTGTATGGAATTTAACAAAACTGTGATTAAAACGCATCACAACAAGTTAACACTAATAAAATCAGCCACAATTCGTTAAATAAATCAGAGTGCATATGTTTTTCATGCAACAGTTGCATGAACAACATATTACACCCTTAAGAATTCTTGCCCCTGCAAGAATGCCTCCAAAAGGACAACTTTAAAGTTGTCACAGGCTGACATAAGCTGAACAGGAAAGGTGATCGTGCTTGTGCACGCTGCCACCAATGGATAGCATATTCTATGTTCACCATATTCATGCTGGCAGTCGTGGTTGAACTTTATATTCACTTTAAAATGCCTCTTCTCCGCCTGCAGGACGGGAACATGGCCTTGGCCTGTTACGCACTGGAGAAATGTCCGTGGAGACAATGACGGACATCCAGGGAGGTCTATCCCAGGATCTGCATCATCTGAGAAAGACAGAATTTTGAGACAGAGTGGAAGATTCTAATATTGTTTTTGACTTGAAAAAGATAAGTGTACAAGAATGTTTCTTTAAATTCAAAAAATAAAAAAGAGAAAAGAAAAGAAAAAAAATGACTGTTTCTGTATCAACGAAATCCAAAGCATCGGCCACCTCCAGATGAAATCTTGATCTATTCAATTTTAAAACAATTGCTTAAAAAACAAAAAAACAAAAACAAAAACCTTAACTAAAATTAAATTTCAGTGATAGAGCAGTAAATGTATTCTACCTTGCTCCAGTTCCTGTAAGAAATCCTGCAGGTGGTTCATTATAGTTTGCTCCACCTGTTCCTTGTTGGAGCCGGTCTCACTGAACTCCGCTTTGCAAACTGATAAAATGAAATCTGCATCAGCCTTCAGGTAAAAGGAGATGGTCCATTAGCACAATCCAGTTTTTTGTATAAATACAACCTGATACAAACAATTTGGAATAAGATGTGTCCTTTGCAATCACACTTCCTTCACTGACCCTGCAACATCTACTTTGGGATTCAATTCAAGTGATACTGGAAAAAATAAGTTAGCCTAACTCTCCTATTAATTGTTTTTAATCCATGTACCATTACATTTTCATGTGTAATAAGTTAGATCTATCAAACACATGTTAGGCACTTTACACTCTTGGATTTAAGACTATCTCAAACACAACAAGAATGCCATTTCAACTCAAATTTTAATAGAACCTTCATGGTGCAAGGCAGAATTTTAATCTTAGATTGTCTCTATGGTGAATTTACTTTCATCTCTACCCCTGGCACAAACAAAGGCTTGCAGATATCAGAGTACTTGGACATGAAATCTGACAAGCCATAGAGGGTTAGACCTTCCCTTATCTGCAGCAGCATTGGGAGTAGCCTCAGGTTGCCATGTAGAACTATAGATCTGTTTTTGTAACAAATCACATGCACACACATACAACATATTTAAAATTAAAACAATCACAAAATACTTGAAACGTTTGGAATTTATGGAAATTCAGTTAATATCTATCGTTCCGTCTCTTTCCATCTGCCTCTGTCTCTCCCCACGCCATTTGAAACCTGAGAGCCAAAGCAGCATTCAAACAATTAAGTTAAAAAAAAAGAGAGACAGACAGAGAAAGTGTGCAGTTGTCGATTGTATGGGTTAGGATTATATTTTTTGCCAACATAAATACAAACTTTGAGTTCTGAAACAGTTCATAATGCAGAAGAACTTGATCTCATCCTTTTTCTCACAGGAGATATGTCCTGTGTATCCACAGTTCAGAATATCCTGGGTGAGATCTTTAATAGTCATCTCAGTGGCTACCTCCACTTAGAGTGAAAATAGACAACCAACACCTTGTGTGCCATCAATGCAGATGTAACCCAAGCCGTGCGACGCCTCGCTGCACCCGGAGACTCTGCGTTGTGTTTTGTTGTTGTTGTTTTTCTTCTATGTGTTGTCGTGCGGGTGTACTGCAGAGGGACGAGCCGGGCACACGGTGGTAACTGATTTGTGGCTTTGACCACGCCGCTTTATTTCACACATCCAAATGCTAGCGACTTACATGCAATCCATCCAAAACCATTTCTCTAACAAAATTCCTCTAAAAACATGGCGCTTGCGGGAACGAACACCTGGGAAAAAACGGTGGCCTGCAAGGACAAAAACAGCGACTATCGCTAAACCCCCTGGGGGTGCAGATAATATAACAGCGTCATCTATTGGCTTGAAGAGGCAACTGCCTTACACATACATTGGTAAATGGCCTTGCTTTTATATAGCGCTTTTCTACCTATTGGTACTCAAAGCGCTTTTACAGTCAGAGACACATCTACCCATTCACTCACACAAGCACGCACACATTCACACACCAGTGCCACGCACTGGGAGCAACTGGGGGTTCAGTGTCTTGCTCAAGGACACTTCGACATGTGGCACATTCCGGGAATCGAACCGCTAACCATCTGGTTCGTGGACAACCCGCTCTACCTACTGAGCCACAGTCGCCCGCAATACATTAGATTGTATTACTAATTTGAATTATATGGGAGTTGTGGGATGTTTGACAAAATTGAAGTGTTATGTCACAAGTCAACAGCTCTCAGGTCAGTAGTTTTGCTGACAGGTGTTTATGTTCTTACTCTTGATAACAGATCAGCATACTCCTCTCCCACATCGCTTCTGGTCAGGTTTTCTATATCCAGCGACCCAGTGCACAACACGTGGTAGCACCACTCCATCAGAAAATTTGGAGCTGGTCCTCCTTGGGCCAAGCTGGCGGCAACTATCTGTCCTATAGTCCTGAAAAAAAGTACCAAAGCACAATTTTGTCCTGTATTTACATATTGTATTTTTTATGTAACTAGCTAATCATAATTAAAGCAGTGAGGATTTTATTTAAAAAAAAAACACATTTGTTGTTGCTGCAGTGAAATGCAGTCCCCAGCTTTATGGATCTTTACACTTTTAGGTCAGTGTTTTGGTTTACTGTTTTGGTTCACTGTCAGTGCTCAGCTGTTTTTAGAGAAAAGCCCTAAAATTCCACTGTAACATACCACGGCCACAAAAAAACAAAAATATTGATGTGTTTATGATGTTTGAGGACCATTTAGCAGCTGGATATTTCCCTCAGGAGCAAAAACAAAGAGAAAAGAGTGAAAATTTGGACTTACAGTGACCAGTGTCATGACTCCAAATGAATGACAATGTTGATCATTTACTGCTGATGTGGAAATTAACAACTGTTTAATCTGACACAGATGATTGTTTTGTGTTTGGGGTACATGGTACATACCTGAAATAGCCTTTGTCTAAATCAGACAGTGAATACATGGGTCTTCTCCCATGTGTGCCTGTGCCCAGCTCAAAAAATCTGGCCTCTACGCCCTCGATCATCCCTAAAATATATGCATGACATGACATTTTCTGATAAAACATCAAACATAACAATATTTTAAAAATATTTAACTATTTGAAAATGTTTAACTCTAAAACATTTCAATATATTCTGGTGACATGACTTTATATGTCATTTGTCCTACACCTACCTGTCAGAAATTCTTTTCTGAGAGCTCCTGTGTCCACACCAGCTTCACCCAAAAAGGTAACTTTAAGCTGATAAACTGGTGAGGATTTTTTTTTGTCGTTGCCACTGCAGTAGCCCTCTCTCTACCAGGTTCTGCCTTGACACTGTGAGGTCAAAAGTTTTGCCATCAGTGACAACTGCATCCTGGATTGCCTGGATAATGCCATCCAGACTAGACAAGTAGAAGGAAAGCACAAGAGTTATTAGTTATGAGTCACATCTTTTTTATTCAAATACACATGTCTAGGAAAAATGCAAAAACTGTAACTCACATGACAGGATATTTTTCTCTGTTCTGAAAATCATTGGATATTTTGATATAATTGTATAATAATGTGTCTGGTGCTAAAAATTAATCTTGTATTACTACTATTATGGAAATGATTACAAATGGAAGAAAATGGTTATAAAGAAATCAGTGCATGTGAATGTCACTTTTCAAAAAAATATTTCAGGACCATTCAAAAATGGCTACAATATCTTACATGTAGTATTGACAATACAAGCTCAATAATTTGAATAACAACTACAAGGCTAAGAAACATTAATATAGTTAGATAGAAGCTATGATTTTGTTTCTGATGATACTGTGGAGCTCTAGAGATCATTGATTTGAAATGGAAATTATACAATTATGAAAATCTATTTGTAAACCCAAAATATACTTTTTGATCTCTCCTCCAGTAGATTTCTCCATGTCTCTCCACCCCTCAGAGGCTTCTTCTTCCAGACTGTCAAGTAAAGCATGATAGGAGAAGACTTTTATAGACCATTTTATAGACCATTATATTTAGATTTACAAATTCTAAAAGAAAGACTATAAATATAAAAAGACTAAGTTATGCTGTTGTTGTTAACTGTAGAGCTATAAGGTAAAACAAAGGAATGTGCTTTTTATTCAGATTCAAATGGAATTAAGATAACAAGTGAGAACAGTGCTTATGTAAGTCATTTTCTCAGAGGCCATATGCTAATATCTAACAGTTCCTGCATCCAATATTTACCTGACCATGCCCTTTACTATAAATTATATTTATCTGTCTTCACCTGTCTCCACATGAACTGGCATGAACTGCTAGGATGTCTTCTCGATACTCTATTCCACACAATGGACAGGCAACCTAAAAGAAAAGAAAAGAAAGGCCACTTACATATTCTAGTCAAGTCAAGTCAATTCTACTTATATATGATCGTGTCATCCACCGTGTCAAAAGCTGCTGTAGGGTCTAAAAGTACCAGGATACCCGAGTCAGTGGCTATTGTAGTGGTTGTATGACAGTTTTATATTAAATAAAACCTCTTTTGAATTACAAGTTTTGGTGTCCCTCGTGATGTATTTGACCCTGATTCTTCAACGGTCACATCAGGAGAAGGAGACTAAAAAAGATATGAGGTTACACTTACATTCTGTTTTAAATTATGAGAACAATCAGGAGAACTGGTTTACCAGTGCATCAACATCGAAGTCATTTGCTGATGAATTCTCCTCTCCACATGACTGTACATGTGCGGACAAAACCTGTAAAGGCATAATTGCACCGCACATCCTACATGCTGCCTTTGGCATCTTCTCAAATTCAATGGCGTCATGGGGAAGAGGGGAAGTACTTAATTCTTCCTGGAGAGGGAGAATATATATTATGTTCTTTCCTCCTCCAGTTTTTTAAGTACTGTCCATTGTATCCCTCTGCTTCCAGGGGGATTACTGTTAACTTCCGTTGTCCTGATCCACCTGAAAAGTGCAATAAAGAAATAAATTAAGAATAAAAACATAGCTAAATGATTCACTACTTAACCCTTGTTTTAACTTCACAATACCTAGAGCTTTATATAGAAGCCATCCTCCTAAAATAGATCCAAGTTTGGGAAAGTTGGAGATTAGGAGTCTTGAAATCTGTATAAAACACAATACACCACATTGTATGATAGAGGTAAAATTTAATCCAGAGTTGGTTTGGAATGAAAACAAACTTGTTAATATATCTAAATTGGCTTAATTTACCTCCATTTTTTTTTTATTTAATTTTTTTTACATTGTTTTTATTGTTTTTATATTGTCTCTTATGTTTGATGTCTTATTTTTTAGGTTGTATTTTATGTATAGCACTTTGTGTCAGCCACAGCTGTTTTTAAAGGGCTTTATAAATAAAGTTGAGTTGAGTTGAGTTGAGCAGACTCTGGCAATGTTATTGTTCGTCTCCCCATTCCAGCCAGGAGGAGTGCTAAATCATTGCTGGATGTGGGAGTCCTGTCTGTATTTTTGTTGAGGAGATAGAACTGTAGGGTCACACTCTTACCAAGGGTGGCGACCACCCTACAGGGAAATCTAAATCTTTTTCTCCCCCTTGCAGGGACTGTAGAAAAAAGCCAGGAAATGACCTGTGGATTCACATAAACCCATATTCATTAAAAGGTACAGTGTGAAACCCACTTAGCTTTTTATCAGCAAAAATAAAATATTGGTTTCATAATTACCATAATTCACCATACATACTCTTTGTCTATTAGCACACCACTAGATGTGAGTAATTTCCACACACTGGGGCTTTAAGACAAAACCTATTTCTATCATAACTTCTGTGTTAGTTAAATGCTATGAGTCTTCATAATGCGCTGACTTGGGTAAAGAAGAAACAACTATTAACATATTTTTTCTAACCTAGTCATTTCTTGCTGTATTCTTGCAGGTGTGCGTGGACACAGTTTGAGCACGGGAAGAGCAAATTTGAGAGCGAGAGCAGGGTTTTGAGAGATAATATCACAAAATCTGAGAATTAAATTGATAAATCCTGCTCTCGCAACAATTTAAAATGCTCTTGCATTATGATAGGAAATTCATTCCATAGAAGTGTAGCAAAAGTCACGTGTAAGAACACATCCAATGGAGAGGCCAGGTCACATATGTATAGACCTGTCTACGCATAAAGATCAATGTACGCGTTTGCAGATTTTTTTTTACGCTTTTGCCAATCTGTTTACACCCACGGATTTTTTTTACACATTTGCAAATCTGGTTACACACACACACAGATTTTTTTTTACACATTTGCAAATCTGGTTACACACACACACTGATTTTTTTTACACATTTACCGATAGTTTTGCTACAATAATAACCTCATAAGGAATGCTGTGTTGGGGGTAAAATCCACATCGAGCTTCTCAATGAAGCTGCGCCCACGTCCCTAAATCAGTAAAAACTAAGATGGCTGTTTGTCTTGCACCTGAACGTTGACACCAGACAAGGTCAGAGTTAAAGGGGAATTACCATTTTTTCTTTTACAAGCTGGACCTCATTTCTGGCATAAAATACGATCGTTTACTCACCCTTATAACTTTGGTGTCATTTGGAGTCTGGAAGATATTTAGATCCGCAACAGCCTGACGGGGATTAGCACTAGCATATCATAACAAAATATTGGTGAAATGAATGAGTTTTGTGGCAGATAATGTTTTATTTAGAGGCTGCGTACTGGTGCCCCAGTCACTAATACTATATGGATATACACAGCGCTCCGCTTTGACCCCCTGTGTGACAGATGCAAAATGCTTCCTGTGACTTTAGTCCATATGTTCCGGAGCTGCCCTGAACTAGATCGATTCTGGTCATCTTCCTTATTTTCTAAAATATATAAAAAAAAAAACGGTTACTCCCTGTCGCCTTATGGCCATTTTTGGGGTAACCTCAGGAAACACATCCTTGGCCTCCTGTCAGCGCAGCATAGATAGCAGTAATCCCTTTTATGGTTAAAATAATTATGATTAACGATCAGTTATTATGATTTGCTCGTTTTTTGTGTGGGGATCTTAGTGAGGACAGCCCTCTTAAAGGTGGGGGTGTGACAATCCCTCCCACTCTCTTCCTTATTTGATGCCAGCTTTCAGGTGAAGCTGGGAGGGGTCTGCTGCATGTACCTGCCCCTGTTGCCTCGGTTTGTAGGGCTACTGCATCCTCATCATCCTGTTTGGTTTGTTGTACCCTCCAACATCAAGCTTACACCCATCCAGTCACTTTGCTGCCGGATTGAGTAATGTGATATAGTAGGTACTCCGGCTTCCTCCCACTTGTTAGGTTAATTGGTGATTGTAAATTGCTCGTAGGTGTGCATGTGAGTGTGAATGTTGGCGATGGACTGGCGACCTGTCCAGGGTGTACCCCTCGCCAGATGACAGCTGGGATAGGCTCCAGCAGACCCCCATCCTAACAGGACTAAACGGGTATAGAAAATTACTGACTGACTTTAAAATGGACGGCATCATCAGCACAGTCAAAATTTGTTGGCTTTCAGATGGTGTGGGACGTACGGTTTGGACAGTAAAAAAAAAAGTAAATCTGTGTACTTATGTTGTAATGTCTGTGTGTGAAGATAGTGTCTCTAGCCTGTTAGCCTTTTCAATGTTAAAGCAGCGATGCTAGATTAATGACATCTTTCTGTGTGAGAATGATTTGAATGTATTGTGAACGTATTCTGTAAAGTCTGAGGGGACAACACAGCTCACAATTGATTCATGTGGTTTCAGTGTGTGTGAATAACTGTCATAGTAGCTTAGCTCTGTCTTTAAAGTGGTTAACAGTAGACTGACAGTGTTGATGTGTGTCTGTACATCAGTCATGTTTCTTTTTCTTTTTTTTCTGGACAGATCTGGAAACATGGATACAGTTCACCAGCCACACGTGTGGATCATTGGGAGCTCCATCATTGCCAGGCTCCATAGATACGTGAGAGCCCATTGGCCTTGATGAGAACCTGTATCTGCCATGCACAGTGACATGTGATGGCAGGGGAGGCAGGCGATGGGAGCAGCTCATGCCGCTCATCTGCTCCACCACAGCTGCTACAGTCCATTAAAGGGGATGTTAATGAAATACAGCGGCTATTTCCCAGGACATCCATCTTGTTCTCGGACATCCTCCCCCGCTGGAACTGGAGGGGGCAGACAGCAACGTCCGGGTACGAGCTGGAGAGGAGCCATCGATGGCTAAATGGAGCCATAGCTGGGTTTATGGCAGACATTCAAATCATTTGGCAGACGATGGTGTACACTTGAATCTAGAGGGAAACGAGGCGCTGTTAAATAATATATGTGAAGCTCTCCATGATGCACTTCAGCAGTGAACCGAATCACTGTCTCGTGTAAATATTGTAAATAGTGTTCTGATTATGTTCTATTATAAAGTTTATCCTGTGCGTTGTAACTGTTCTCATGATTGTTCTGTGTTTGATTAAAGTTGTTTCTTTGAATACTGATGCTAATGAGTGTCCTGTGTCTTTTAATAGTAGTGACAGTTGTGGAATGAAACCAAGTATATCTTAGTCCAGTACTGCAGAGTATAAATTAAGGTACATGTACTTAACCTGAGCCTGCTCTCTTTATGCTTACACCAATATAATTTACAGGGACAAACTGGGCATCTGAAAGCTTTTTAATTTATCATATCATACCGTTTACCATAACTGTATATACAGAATCTCTTTATATTTCTGCACATTTTTTCTCTATATATTTTTCAGAACATTCTTATTTTGTATATATATATTTTTTCCCAATGTGTATTGTGTAACTCTTTTTTATTTTAACCATGTCAAAATCGTCATGCTGTCTGTATATAAATTTGCCAAATTCCATGCTACTGAAACAAGGAAATTTCCCATGCGTGGGATGAATAAAACATATCTTATCTTATAAATTAACATTTCGTCGTCTTAAAGACAAACTCAAGGTTTCCTCAGTAACTGCCTACGTTCACAGATACTCGTGCGACGTGCGCTCACTGTGGTTGGGTGATTGTTCACCCAATCACTGGCAGGTGTGAGTAAACATGGACTCTGATTGGCCTCTCTTTGATGTTTGGGTTTGAATTCGATATAAATTCTGACTGCAGCTTTGATCTTTCTTCTCTGACTGCTTTGTGGTAAGAGGCACGTCTCTTTGATCGACTATGCTGTTAACTATATCATGGGATATTATTAATAATTTGTCTGTGAAGCTGTTGTTAACAACGTGGAAGGAAACAGTGGTTAATTTATGCGTTATTACTGTGTGATACATATGTGAATGGTTTTAATGTAGTGCAGTAGCGGGTCGTCTGTCCGGTCAGTCTATAGCAAACCAAGCTAAATGTGTGAGAAAATGTTGCTAAAGGTTAGTTTTGTTGAAGTTGAACTGGAATATCCTACATTTAAAGAGTCACATTGACGCCTCACTGACCATGAACTTGACCAAAGGAAAAAGGAAAATGGCGGACGCTGTCCACGCTACACCAGAGCTTGATACTTGCTACTAAAAACGGTCTTTACATGGTGCCACTTTGGAGATAAATGAGAAATAAGAGAAGGAAGGTCTATATCTAAACGGAATTAACTTAGAAAGGTCAGGAAAGGTTTTATTCGCAATATCATAGATTACTACTACTAGCGCTATGACAGGCTAACGGCTAGCACCGAGCACATAATGCTAACCAGCTGCGTGTGTGGTAACAGGTGTTGATGAGGCTACTGCCTTAGTGCGGCTAACATGTAGTCTGGTTTATTCAGGACAGTGGGACTTGATTGATGTGTGTTTCCCAGTGCTGCTGTGTTCATGAGATGTTGCAGTGTGACAATGATTTAAATGCTTTGTGTTCTCATCTCGTCATGCCTGTATATACCTGGAATGTCTGTATGAATATCATGTCTGTTGCTGTGTCCGAAATCATTCCCTAACCACTATATAGTGACCATGCCATTTTGTAGTGGTGTCTGAATGTTTAGTGTCCACTAAATAGTGCTCTGCATGTATCTCAGAATTCACCGCGAAATGTAGTGAACATCCAATGGTCACTAACCGGAGCAAGATATCCCCCAGGAGTTTTGAAACAGGTTGTTAATATGCAATACTATTTAAAAACTTACTGGGGGGTACACATTAAGCCATTACGGCACCAATCATGGCTAGCGACCGAGGTCAGTACTACAGGTAATTTAATGCTGTTTTTCATGTTAAGCTGGAGTAAAAATGTACTACAGCCTATTATAAATAATAAGTAACGTTAGCAAAATTACATTCAAGTGTCAAATAAGCACGGGAGAAGCTTCTTAATTTATTTTAATCTCGCAGGGACAGACGACGATGTGGCAACTTGAATCCGTCCGAGAAAGGAGAACGAGCGCCTTTTTTCAGGGAAACGCTTCGCCTCCGCTTCCGTTTGGGAGTGAGAAAAGTTATTTAATTCTTCTGAAACGTTATCTTATTAAGATGAAAACTGAGAACAACTGTAAAATGGACATGGACTTTTGACTAAATGTCATAAGCATTTGATACTGACAGCATTAATGATAGGTTAATTGTTGTTGTTTTTATCATCCTGTACATGTTGCATCTATTAGAGCTATTCTGAAAGAGATGGGGCTGACGGGTGTGGTGAAAAAAAAAGAGGGAAATTTAAAAAAAAACATACAAGGATGCATCATAATTAACTACAGCTCTATTTTGTGAAAGCATAGGTGAAAGTACAGTGACTTTTACCAGTAATTACACACATCAAATGTGTGTATACTGCAAAGTGTGCAGGAGCTGAGGAAGCCACCAACAGGGAGTGGCACTGAGTCAGGGGAGTCCACTGCAAGAGACTGGAAGTGGTTCTCCCTCATGGATGAGGCAATAGGTGGGAGGCCTTCTATTCAGCCTCCATGTCTTATTGCCTCAGCCTGGGGGGAGAACCAACCAGTCTCAGCATCAGCCTCCCCTGATTCAGTGCCACTAGAGCCAGAGTGTCAGGGTGCTGAGCAGGACTCAGAGGCTGGAAACCGGAAGCTTGTAATGAATTAAATTCTTAACAACGGGACATGTGCGGTAATCATGGTTGTTCCTGTAGGCTCCTGGCTGGCGTTACTTTGTGGCAGTTTTCCTTGGGTTTGACTTAGTCCTGGATTATTCAGACCTTTGTATCAAATGTTTAATTGTATTTTAACAATCACCCCCCTTAAAGTTTGTTGGTTTGATCGTAGTTTGGTTGACTAATTTTCTTCTTTTTGTATTAATTACTTACAGTTTTCACGGTATACAAAATTAGGCGCCAGTACGGGACTCTCCACCTTTCAGTAATTCCAAGGGGCAGCTACACTTAGTCACAACTTACAGCAAAAGCCATGGTCTGCAGAGAGCTTCCAAGGCATCAGGGGGATGTCATTGTTAAAGGTCTGGAGAAGAGTACTGAAGAATTTCCAAGGCATTAGATATACCACGGAACACAGTGAAGACAGTCATCATCAAGTGGAGAAAATATGGCACGACAATGACAGTACCAAGAAGTGAACATCCGTCATTGGATGACAAATGAGAAAGGATTGGTCATTGATGACAAAGGAAACCGGTCAGGGAGGCTGTCAAGAGGTCTACAGCAACATTAAAGGAGCTGCAGGAATTTCTGGCATGTACTGGCTGTGTTGTAAATGTGACAACAAATATTGTACTTGTATTGTCTGAGGTGCTGAAGACACATTCTCCTTGCATTTGTCTCGGCTACAGATAGTGTGTCAAGACAGAAGCCTTTTCTTACAAAGAAAAACACCCAAGCCCAGCTAAATTTTGCAAAACCCATTTGAAGTCTTCCAGTAGCATGTGTTATGGTCTGATGAAACCAAGATTGAACTTCTTGGCCATAACTCCAAAAGGTATGTTTGGTGGGAAACCAACACCATATAACTCAGTGATGCATGGTGGCAGCATCATGCTTTGAGGCTGTGTTTCTTTAGCTGGAACTGGGGTCACAGTGAAGGTGGAGGGAAATTTGAACAGTTCCAAATACTAATCAGTGTTGGCACAAAACCTTCAGGGTTCTGCTAGAAAGCTGAAGATGAAGAGGAACTTCATAACACTGTTAGTAAGAGGGATATTGTTTATACCTTAACTGATTTTAACAACTGGAAAGCAGCACTTGATCAAGACAAGCAGCTACAGAGGTATATGCACACTTCAACTGTATGGACTCAGCACAAAAGCAGAGAGGCTAAAGGGGAACTGTTGACTCCCTGTTGGTTGGTAAAACACAACGTGAAAAACAAACAAACACTTATGTCGTGTGTGGGCAGTGCTGTTAAGTTTCCATGTGTAAATGAGTTGGGGCTCCATTGGACTGCAGAAACTTTGAGGCATGATGCAGCAGACAATGTCATTGCGTCATTGCTCTTTCTAAAACTGATGGACTTTACCTTAGAGAAAGATGAGAAGCTAGCAAGCATTGCTAACGGTATCCCAAAGAATGCAAAATACACATCTATGGATATCCAAAATTAAATTATTGAAACGCTGGCAGACATGGTGGTTGGAGAGATCAGGGAAAAATATGAAAATGCAGATTCTGCAGGGTTCTGCCTCAAAAGTGATGGGACCAGAGACAGGTGCAATGTGGAAAATTTGTCTGTGATGATTCGCTTCGTCAGCAGTTCCATAGCAGAGGAGCATCTTATTGAGTTGCATCAACTTGATGCAGAATACATCACCTCTGAGATATTGACACACCGTTCTGATGCTGGCTACAGTGCTGACAACATACTTGGCCAGTGTTATGATGGGGTTTCTGTGATTAATGGGGTAAGAGGTGGTGTACAAGCTCTTCTGCACAAGTCCGAGAAATACGATGCCCCTAATCTTAAAAGGCTGCTTGACATCCGATGGGCAAGCCACTATGACGCACCATTGTTGAAATTCAAAACCATATTCTCAGCTTCCTATCTGAGATGACAGAGGATGGTGATGCTGCAGTTGACCTGCAGCATCACCATCCGCTGTCACTCTTCTCCTCCACGGACTTTCCTATTTCTGACTCTCTTTTTACGACGGGGCTGCTCACGGGTGACTTGCACTCTCCTAAATGCACTCCCTGGGACGGATTCAGAGTTCGCGCTGATCGGTGGATTATTTCCATTGGCGTAGGAGATGAATGTGGGTGGATGACGGAGGATGGAGGTGTGTGTTATCGGGCAGGTGTCTATGTGATTCGGGCTTTGCGGGCGCTACACTGTGGACAGTGGTGTAGTCGAGGGGGTACGCCGGTATACGGCGTATACCTACTTATTATTAAGTCAGCATTGCGTATACCCACTTCTAAATCCCCCCTGATGCGCACCAATCAGTAATATCTGTGAGCCAGATTGACAATTTCTTCCTCAAGTATGGTGAAGCCATGACCCACCCTCCTCTGCCTCTAATTGGCTGGTACTCGCTGCCTTCACTGATTAGATTGGCTAACTTTAGACATGAGGACTGATGAGCCAATCAGAGGCAGAGTAGGGCGGGTCATGCCGAGCAAACCCGCTAACGGCTCAGGTGCCAGTGAAAAAAAAAAAAGCCTCAGGTGCACTTAACGATAACGGCAGCGGCAGAGTGACCAAACAACAGGCGGAGGTGTGCCGAGTTGATGGAGGACATATCCTGAGGTAAGTTTTAAAGTGGTTTCCAAATGAATCATTGTTTAAATCGTTTTTGTTCTGGCAATATGACTGCACAATTAGAGGAGAAGAGGTTTTGTTGCCAGTAGGCCTGTCGCAATAAACGATAAATCAATTAATCGCAAGGTAATTAAAATGTGCTCGATAAGTTTTCTGGCAACGATAATTTGCTTTTTTTTTTTATTTACTTTTTTGATTTTCTCGTGTCTCTCTCTACGAAAGAGAGTGGATGACAAAAGGCTTTACTCCGTTGCAGCGCTCTACTGACCCCTTTTGTTTCCTCCGCAGAGCCCGCTGCGTCGTTGCGTAGTGCTTGCGCCGTGCTTGTGTGCACCTCGCCAATTTTTTAACTATCCGTCGTTTCGACGGAGCGCCGACGGAGACCGCATCGCTCTGATTGGTCCGCTGGAATTTTACCTCATTTCCGGAATTTCGTGTTGCTCCAGCAAACACCTTGTGAACGTAGTATCTGCTATCGTAAATGTCGACTGTCACTGTCTAATTCATGTAACCGGAAATGTCACATCATCCTGACGCCAATGCGGAAGTGATGCGTGCATAGAGCCCATTGATTATTGTTTTTGGTTGTTTTGTTTCTTTATTTTGGATATTTAAAATGTTTTCCAGTCCCAGTGTTAAATGTTCCTTAGAAAATAAAGATCTTTGAAAGGGTGTACTTGCATTATTATGCCATTATCATTATATTTGATGAAAGTGGTCTCAAAAGAACAATATTATCGTTTATCGCAATAATTTCTGGGACAATTAATCGTCTTGAAAAATTTGTTATCGTGACAGGCCTAGTTGCCAGTAGTTAAACTGTGCGAGTCAGTAACGTTATCCTAGCACAGCAGTAACGTTAGTTTGAAGCTAGCTAGATTGGGATAATGTGGGGAAACCGTATCATTGTTGGTTTTCAGTAAGTGTTTAATCAACCCAGTTTGCAAGAATTTCATACCAGACTGTAATGTTAGATGATTATCTCAATGTCTGTGAAGCTTGTTTGATATTGTAAAGGTCTAAATTATAACGTTAGCCAAGTTACTTAGCCCTGGGACAAATAGTTTAAACAAATAATATTGAGGTGTAATCAGGCTGTCTTATTTTGTATAGGGACAGATAACAATGAAAAGGAAGGGAGATATTGCTGACTTTTTTGTAAAGAGGCATAAATCAGGCCCAGACCAGGCCCAGGCAGACCCCAGCCCTGAAACCAGCAGCCCGGGCAGCCCCCAATTGGGCGCTAGCCAGGCAAGTCAGTGTGAGCATAGACAAGGACCCAGTCTACCACCACAAGGTCAGCAATGATACATAAAAATCTGTTATGTAGAAATAACAGATTTTTGGGTAAACTTAATATAGTCTTACATGTCACTGTTTCTGGACTATCGGTACTTTTAAAAAAAAAGTGAAAATTGTGAGTATACCCACTTCTCCAGGGACCACTACACCACTGACTGTGGATATGTGCAGTTCTTCAGAGGTTGTTGGTACAGCACTGGAGTCCCTAAAAAACATTCATGAAGATGAGTATTGGGCAGAGTTATCTCAGACAGCTGCTAGAGATGATTCACATCTTCCCGTCCTTAATCCCCATCAGTCTCTGATCAACATCCTTGACAGGGCCATTTCAGAAATGGAAACTAGATTTTCACAGAGGAAAGTTGACCTGACGAAAGTCATACACTGTAAAAAGTAATTCCATGGTATTGTCCATATAAATTCATTTCTTACAATAAATTGATTTCCTTTTCTTTTTGTGTTTATATAAGTTGCACATAAGTAGAAAATGTGAATGTTTTGGGAACAAGCTTTTGATGACTCTTACTACCACACCGGTAGCGTGCTGCCTACTTCCGCCTAATAATCTTTTTGCGTTCTGTTTATATGTCATGCAGGGGAAAACAGAGGGCAGTGTGCATGAGGATCTGAAAATGCACAGTATGCAGATACACCGTGAGCCAGAGGCAGTGGGCATCATCATTGAGGGAATCCCAGTGCTCACTGATCTTGGCAATCTGGCCAGGGCATGTTGCCTGCTGCTGGGAATGACATATGCCCTGAATCTGCAGTATCCACCCCAACTTCACAAAACATTTGAGGTTTTCCAAAGACTTTTTGTGGGACTCGATTCACTGCACCCAAAGCCTTCCTCAAAATTCAAAAGTCTCAAAAACAAACTTTTGAGCTATAGTCAAACGTTGATCTTACAGTGATGAATGGCTGTCCTGTTGATTGAATTTTTCAGAGCATGATAAATGAGTGGGATTGTTGAATTGTTAAGGTTTTATTCTAAGTTGTAGGTCAGAAGTTCTAGTATATTAACCATTTCATTTTAAAATATTTTAATACATGCTAAAAGGGATACGGTACTGCACTATCCACGTAATTAAGCTGAATTCAGAAGTCAGTTCTGGAATGTCAGATGCTGATGCTGGAAATCCCTGTAATTTATTTTTAATGTCAAGTGTTGTATACAGCAGAATAAGTATACAGTAGAATAATGCTTTTTGAAAGTGGTCTTGTATGCATTTATGTTTCAGTGTTTTAGTACATACTGAAAGGGATACTGTACTGCAATGTGCACTTCATAAACTGAAGTCAGACTGTTATGTAAAATGCTGAGGTCAGTAGTCCCTGTATTTTATTTAATGTGGAGTGTTTTAAGAGGATACAGTAAATTGTTCTTTGAAGGTGTTCTTCAAATGTATGGCAGTTATGCAATAATAAATGTTTAATTAATACCTATTTTCTTTATTATTCATGTCAGTGCTAACTAATTATTTGAAGCACAGTACACGTTCAAATCACATAAAGCAGTGCTTCTCAAATAGTGGGGCGCGCACATCCAGAACGTAGGTGGCAGTGGTGCTCTCATTGTGCGCACTATTAGCTCTATGGTGTTTTTAAACAGAGCCGGCGGTAAGAGATGTAAACAAACTGAGGAACATGGAAAAATATTTGACAGGGATGAAAAGAAAGGCCGTAAAAGAGGAAGATAATAAGACAAAGGAAAGTCACTCAAAACCCAAGACAAGGAAATATGACAAAACGTATGTAGCGCTTGGCTTCACTGTAACTACGGTCGGGGATGAGGAAAGACCGTACCGTATGTTTTTTTGCCGCCGCAACATATTCTTCTTCCTAAGGGGGGCATAACAGAAAATAATTGAGAACCACTGATATAAAGGAAGAACTGGTCTGAATTAATAAAATAGAGTACATTAATTAATTCAACTCAAAATACTTAATTTTTATATAAAATGTTACTCATTTTAATTGCATATGGTGTGGTTAATATGTTGATGTTTTTGGCAGTGGTTAAACTCAAATTATTTCTTTTTTCATGTAGACTTTACTTAATTTTTTTAGCAGTAAAATGATTAAAACTGACTTTTCCCAACTCAAAATACCAAGAAGTTCACAAAACTTGCAAAAAGTGGTTGGAAACTGTTGCCTTAATTTTTTTGAGTTGAATCTATGTAGGGCTGCAGCTATTGATTCTTTGATCGATTAATCTAGCACTTTATCGATCGATTAATCGGATATTTTAAACAACGTTTTTAAACAACCAAAACAAATAACACATAACGAAAATTATGTGGCTGTAAAATGATCAAGCATTTGCCTTTTATTTCTCAAAAAAACAAAGAACTCCAACTCCAACATTTGGCTCCAAAACTAAGCCCATTTATTGCAATTTACCCATTAAAAGTGCCAGTGACAACAATTAAATAACAATACAGTTAAGCGAACTTACTGTAAAACATGTATAACATGTTTTATGTAGATTTCTACAGCTGCAGCATTTACCATTAGGCTACTAACAAATAATACATCATTTCTGGGGCGAGCCCTATAGTAACCTAGCAACCTGTGTGTTTGTGAACGCGTGCTGTGCGTGAGGAAGAGTGAGAGAGATTGTGTTGCATTTTTCGCAAGAGCCACATTGGCAGTGCAAACTCAAAAGATGAGCCACTTTTACGACAACATACTACGTCACCTTTGCAAATGTGCATTTCTACGTCTGGTTTTTCAGCTCGTTTCGGTGCCTTCTTTATTAAAAAACGGTCCATTTTGTGTTTTACTCTAGCTAGCGGAGCTTACGTCGCCTGCCTGCAAACGTGCGCTGCGGTCAAGTTTTGTAAACAATGCCACATGGCCACTTTCATTCGCGCTTTCCGTGATTCGTTTGCCGTTTATCCGTGCTTCCAAAACAACGGTCCGTGTGAAAAGTCAGATCCGTAGTGCGCGTCATAGGAATTTAACGAGGCTTCGAGGCAGAGTTTTTGCCTCGAGCAATTTTTGTAATCGAGTTAATCGAGTAACTCGACGAATCGTTTCAGCCCTAAATCTATGTAACAGTTGATACGGTGTATCTAGTCTCACTCCCAAATCTAGTGCATTTCTAGATTCAACCCAGTTTCACCCTCTGGCTGTGCTGGCTGGCACAGTGGCAGACAACGCAAGTCTGAAAAATGAAATCCTTGTGGTAAAACAGTTGTCACTCAAGAAATGTCCAAATGAAACAGACCTGTCCATTGTGTGTAAACACCTGCAGGAGTACAAGGAAGCCTTTCCTGAGTTGCATAAATTGTATGTAACAGCCAGGGCTGTACGCTTAGCTTTTTCACTAGGAGCACAAGTACTCCTAAATGAAAAAATTTAGGAGCACAGAAAAAAATTTAGGAGCACTACTAAATTTCATAAATAACACAATTTTATTATTTTACACTCAAATCACGTACACAGTAACACATGTGCACTAATACATATAAACACAGGGCCATCATAAGGCCTACTGTAACCCTCAATTAAACACAGAGAACACCCCTGTCCCACATCTTTTTGTAGTCAAGTCGCCTGGCACGCTTGGCTGAGTTCATCCAGCGGTCCACTGCAGGACTTTGCTTTTTTAGGAAATACGAGTCAATTTTCTTCATTGTACATGGTCAGTTAATTTTCCTTCAACGTTCGAGTGTCCGGGCTACGACTTTCACACCGATATCGCTCCGCTCAACTCGCGCCGCATCGTCGGACTCCGCAGTGGCGAGGAGAAACTAGTCCTCCTCTCGTACACACGTACACACACACACACACACACAGAGATCAATCTGTCCTAATTTTAACTTCCGCGGGCGGTGAATCGCCCGTGCTGGCCGGGCGGCGCGGATGTTTTCATTCATAAACTCGCCGCAGGGCGACGTCACCGCATCTCATCACATGAGTTCTGTGTTTTGCAGGTGTGAAAAAGAAGTTGTAGGACAGTGCTTGTCCATTTTTTATACAGAGATGCGCGAGAATTGTGGGCTACTCTACTTTGATACACAGTATGGATTTAGTTTAGGAGCAAAATGCGAATGAAAGGGTTAAAATCCGTAGTCGCACCGGTGCTCCCTTTTTTATTTTTTCTACTTGCACAAACTATTTTTAGGCGCATATGCGAGTGAAATGCTCGCACTGTACAGCCCTGGTAACAGCCCTGGTAATTGTTGTGTCTTCAGCACCTCAGACTTCCCACCAGTCCCCTAGAACTGAAGAAACTACTCGGATGAGTGGCGAAACGTCTTCTCTAAAATCTACAAGTCCAGTTGCCTTTTTTGAAACTTTTTTGGATTACCATGACCTGGATGACTGAGAACCTTCACAGACATCTTCAGCAGCATGTGAGAGTTCCTTGTCCACATTGTCACGGGTTTTTACCTCTTAGATGAGCGCTTGTGCAACTGCGCACTGCTTGCACATTCTCCAACATGAACTGTAAAGAAATTAAACAAATAACAATTTATTCTGTACCATTTTGCAGTGTAACTCAGCGAGTGACAGGTGTCCGGCCAATGATATGATGCGGTTCACTTACACAGCCAATCAGTGTCATTTACCGCACTTTATGTGTACGTGCCCTGCCCATACGCGCCACGGCACCAATGTTTTTCTCTAAGGTAGAAAAATAGGAAGAAAACCCAAAGTCAGAACTGCAAGTCATTCTGAGGGATGTGGGCAGAGGAAGGTCTTTAGCCTCTCGACCTATCACGGCCCAGCTAAGCCAAGTTGATGGCAAGAACAACAACAACGAACGGTGTGTAGTGAAAGGAGAATATGAGTGTGACAGCACAAGAGAAAATTGTAGATAAAAAAAGGAAAGGTCACGTCACCAGTTTGGCAATATTTTGGTTATTTTAAGTCAGACAAGAGTCAGACCAATGTTGTCTGCAAACTTGGTGGCGAGTGAGTATATTAATTATCTCTTGTTTCTCTTGATTAGTAGTGTAAGAGTTGGTTAAGTTGTTAAGTTCTGTTTATCTGCCGGCCGAGTGAGTGGCTGTTGACTCGGTTAAGTCGGGATCCACGAGCAGCTGTTGTGAGTCGGCGAAATTACGTTTCTCTGCGTATTGTGCATAAGCTAGTGAGTGTCTTAGTTTGTTAGTGGTAGGACTCAACTGAGCCGGTTAAATAGACTTCGAGATTTGTCGTCTTTGATGGCCGGTTATATGAACTGAATCTTTTTTCCACCGCTACTGAATATTAATTAAAAATGAATGAAAATTAAATACTACTGAATATGTCATTGTTATAATTTTTAAAAATTAAAGTGACTGGTAAAAATGGGTTATGACTAGGGATGGGCACCGAACTTCGGTTCTTTTGTGGCACCGACCGAAATGCTTCGGTAGTACCGAGTATCAAAACATGCCTCGTCTTTCGGTGCCAAGTTTCGATACCCGGAGGTGATCAAGACCTGATAATGCTGCCAGTGATTGGCTGTAACGTTATACTTTGCGGCTTGCAGGAAAAATACGTGGTACAAGACAGAGACGTTTTGTGGTTACGCCCACAGACGGGGTTCACATGTATCTGTGTTGTGATTGTGAACAGGAGTTGTACGTCGTTGAAATGCTTAAAAAACGCCACCGAAGTCAAAAGTGTGGCTCCATTTTAGCAAGATTGATGCCAATACTGCGCGATGCAATATATGCAAAAAAAAAATCATAATTGCTAAGGCTGGCAATACGACTAATTTAATGAAACACCTGACCGTGCACGGAATCAGTTTAAGAGCAGTAAGTTGCTCCGTGTTTGACTGCAAGAAGATCGGACCGCAGCCTCTCATATCCCGCGAAACGTCTCATAACAACATCAACAACAATGGCGGACTACATGCTTGCGTTACTACTGGAAAAGATATTGAGCCTATTATGGTTACTAGGGCAAAATCTAATCCTTGAGTCCTTGAGTTTGGTTTCTTCGAAAGCCGATTTGTAAACAGCGCTCAAGCTTCATGCGCATGCGCCACCTCTTCCTCTCCGTTTTTGGTGAATTTCTGAAACTGAAACAGCAACGCCTATAGACCTGGAATATGAAGTAGCGTTCAGTCGTGTAAAGACAGAAAAAGGATATGATATGATGTTTATTTTTTCTGTAAAACTGCTTGGAGTGGAAAATTACCAAAGCTGAAAAATAAAACTAAAGATTTGTACAATGTGTAATGTAATTTGCTTTTTGTTATCTTATAATCTTATAAAATTGGTATCGAAAAAAGTATCGTTCTGGTACCGGTATCGAAGATTTTTGTTTGATACCCAGCCCTAGTTATGACGGGATTTTTATGACCCCGTCAGTCAAAATGACAGACAATGAAAAAGTCTAGCGCAACCTCTGATCAAAAGGTACACGGCAGCAGTGCCGTAGGACAAAACATCAAAGCGATATAAAGAAATAACAGATGCAGTTCAGCACAGTTGAGAAGTCTGCGTAGAAAAGGGTTAAAATAATGAATCAATAATTAGCAATATCGACCGATATGAAACAGTTATATCGTGATAAATGTTTTCATCCATATTGCCCAGCCCTAGGGGCCCCTAGTTTGTCAAACTACGATGAAGAGATTCCTAACCCAGGCCACAATCTATTACACTTCATGAGCAAAACAGGCTAGAGTTAAAATTAAACATCTGAAGTTGGCAAGTTAAACTGATAAAAAAAACTATAAAGGAAAACAACAATCCCCTAAACGTCTAAAGTGCAACAATGAAAACAAAACAACACTAAAAATAATACTTATTAACTTCACAGTCTGACACTTATCAGCATAACGCCTAAGATACTTCATCAAAGTAATAATAACAGTATAAGTGTTTATGTGATGGTCCTGGAGCTTCCAGGAAGATCCCTCTGGCTCAACATCTGGAGCCTCAAAGTACTTTAGAATTGCTCCTGCGAAGACCAAGCTCCTTAGGTTAACCAGTAAAATAAATCATGGCGCATATTCCTATTGTATTGCAGTGATGCTGCAGTAATACAGAAAATAAAAATTAATCTGTTTTTTTATTAAATATTGTTAAGTACAGTGTCCCTTTAAAGCTTGTACCCAATTACCCAAATTAAAGTTGTCACTTGTATGAGTTTTCTGCATTATCTTACACATTGGACTAGTTAAAGAAATAAAACGAAGATATATGGTCCACTGCCACAATAGTCTAAAATAATAAACACAAAGCCTCATATTTATAAATCACTTAAAAAAACAAACTTTTAAAATATTGATTTAAATTATAAAACAGTAGCACGTTTCTAATTAAAGACGTATAAAACACACACTAAACTTTGTAATGCTAAGTGTCAAATATATAAGAGACAACTCATCAACTCCTATGAACAATGACAGACCAGACTACAATAGTGTCATGAGTGTCATGAAAGGCGCCTATAAATAAAATGTATTATTATTATTATTATTATTAATAGTAATAATAATATGAATATGAATAAAGGGGTCTGAAGGCAGTCAGTCATTCAGGACAGACTGTCCATTCACATGCGACATATTCATTTTATATTAGCCAACTTTCATGAAGCAAACAAAAGCTGAGTTTATGACAAAGAAATCCAAGCCAGCTAGCTAACATTTATCCAGAGCTAGTTAGCTGGCAGCAGGACAAATAAACAAACTTGCTAAAAAAAACAAAAAAAAACAAACAACTATCCAGCCCACAAATGCCTTACCTTTATCTTTTGAACGTTTTTCCTCCTCTGTTTTCTTTTCTTCCGTTTTCTGCGCCACTGAGACAACTTCTTTTTGATGCCATTACTGTTTCATTTGTTTAATATTCGCGCTAATGAGAATGATGGGTAGCTGTCAATCCAGTGACGGCTCGCTACGTCACTCACTGTGCGCAGTCGCACTGCGGTCGAACGAGTGCCACGACTATGACACAATAATGCCATGAATCAGAATCAGATTCAGAAAAGACTTTATAGACAAATCCTGTGTAGGCTGCCATGTTGTGGCGACGCCATTTCTGAGCTGTAACTGGTAAACAAACCTCCGTGATAACGCCCCCTCGATGACAGCCAGGCAGTATGACTTGTTGGGTTGATGACGTTAGACAGTGGCCTCCAGTCACAGATGAAGGTACAAACAATCTTACAGATTATTTATAGCTTAAAGTAGAGAATGGGGAAATAAAGACATAATTGGAGCTAGGATGATATTATATCTACTTAACCACTGTAGCTGCTAGTTAGCTAACGTTAGCAATAGCTATGCTAGCATAGCAATAGCTAGGCTACCTAACGAGGAAACTATAAAAAGATCTGTCCATTTGGCAACAATAAATAAATGAATGGATATCAAATAAACAAATTCATGATTTTCATTTGTGACCATTGTTTATCTCATTTTCACATTTCAAAAGGAAAGGGTAAGGTACAGCTAACTGCTAGCGTTGTTGGTTCTCAGAGTGAGAGTCACAGTCAAGCAAATCAAATGTTAACAACAGACATAACAGTAATGTTACTACTGCCCCTTCTGTTGTTTTAAAAGTATTCAAGAGTATTTTCTCCTTCACCTGGCATCTGATGATCGAGGGTCAAAATAATCTAAGCGCCGGATGGGTTGGTCAAATCATGCACACTCTACCAGATGATAAACACATAGTTCTAAAAGGACCTGTCCGATTTTCATTGTCACAATTTGAAAGAGAAATGTGATTCAATACAAGCCAAAACTTACCCTGCTGTTGTTATTAGGAACCCATCCCTGTCTGTTGATATTTTTCACCCACTTCTGGCGAATGTCCTCATCTTGTGTTTGCCCAGGAAATCTGTGCAAACCATATGGCACCAGACAGGGGCAGTCAACCCGGGGTATTTTGTGTACCTCACAATTTTTTCTCTTCCAACTTGCAATTTTACTGCCGCTATTGAAACAATTTACAACGGAACATGTTTTCCCACTCGACATCATAAAACCAATAGGAGGCACTGGCGAAACGCATGAGTACTCTTAACGCTTTACTTTTATTCAAAGGTAACGCTGTAACGGATTACTTTTAATTGATGGTAACATAGTAACCTAACTAACTACTTTCCAACACTGCAGTCGATGATCATCTCCTAAAAATTAAAGGGAACATTGGTTATAACCCAGTTTTTGCAAAGGGAAACAGGAGACTATTGTTGTAGAGTGGAGTGGAGAGAAATGAGAGAGGAGTGGACAAAAAAGAGATTTTATGAGCCACCTTATTGTGGTCAGCGGGTTTGCATGCCTCAGTGATCTATACTAGCAGGAGCTTAGTCTTCAGGTGGGACACCCAAGTTGGACAGGTCTGAAGGTAGAGGCCTGATAAAGTGCAATCCACTTCTCCAGGTTGGGGTTGGATACATAGCTAACAACCCAGTTCAATAAAGAAAACACTGTTACCATAAGCACAGAAAAAACAAGTGCTGAAGCATGATGTGTACACATGATGGCCCCTTAATATTTCTGACTGCCCCCTCATGTATTCCTACCTATAAAGACTGGAATAAAGTGTTGTAATAAAACCACAAGTTGATTCAACAAAGTATGAGTTTAATGGTATGCACATTTATGCAACACATCATTTTTATAAATAAAATATTTATTTTTATTTTATTTTGTTGTTTGTAAGCCCTCCTAAAGTATATCACAAGTTCTTTGGTCTTATCCACATTGAGAGAGAGACAACGTGGATACTGCAGAGTGTGGCTGTGCAGCCGTGGGTGAGCAGGCTGAAGAGAAGAGGACCGCAGCCCTGAGGAGAGCCCCTGCTCACTGTGATGGATTCTCCATTGCATTTTCTGGAAAGATACACCGGAGAGCGCCACCGAGACATCAAACAAAGCTTAACTGTTTCACTCGAACCTGAATTGAATTGAATCCCTTTTAACTTAAAACTGTATAAATGAATATAAAACAAAATAAAGCAGAACAGTCCTCTTGTAATATGTGCAATAAGACAAGTGGACCATCACTGTAGGCTACAGTTATAGCCAGTGGAAGAGGACAAACAGCCTGGATGTTGGGGAGGTCAGCTGCATGAAGAACTTGCATCCACCTCTCTGCTGTTCCTCCAGCTCTGCTAGCTCCCTCTTCTACCCAGTAACAGTGGCGTTGGTTGTACCGACTATATTCCACGATTCATTTATGACAGTAGATATTACGAGTTTTGTCTGGTGAATGTTCAGCTCAACAGGTGATAAAGCACCAAGAAACTTCTTTCTGTTTGCTGATTAGCTACACCTACACCTGCCATCGTTACACAACTCAGAACACAGTGTCACAGTTAATGTTATTTATTTATTCATTTATTCATTTTTTGCTGTATCCGCCAAACGAAATGCAGCAGCATCTGGATGCCCTTTTGTGATGACAAAAACAGTAAAGCAAAGTGTAATATTTATCAGAATACAATAGCGTTATGATGGTGAGCATAGCTGCCTCCCGAGCCCTAACCCGAGTTTTTCAACGATAAAGTATCTATCTAGAATCCATATTTCAGAATAATAAAGGTCAGGTAGCCCACAAATAGAATATAGCTTGAACAACTCTGATCAAATATTACCCTTTATTTTAAATACAAATTCTATCTGGCTGCTTTGCTGCAACTCCTGACAGAACATCCCTGACACGTCCTCCCTCTGACTCAGGCAGAGGTGAGAGGCAGAAGGAGACTTCAGCACAGTTGGCCCTGGTGGCCATGACAACCAGACCCTAACGAGCTTATACATGCTTACACACGCAGCAGAAGAGGAGTACATTCACACAGACACAGACTGCCAAAACATTATGACCCCTCAATCCATCCTGACGAGCAAACTCAGGACAGGTGCACACAGAAAGTGGTGGGAAAAGGGTTCTCAGTGGATAACAGGATCTGCCAAAACATTAGAAGCCCTCAAACCATTACTGCAGTACTGTAGGGGGTCAGAACCTGACACTATGACAGCTATTTTAGCAAATGGCATTTTTGCAATCAGATGTCTCTCCAGAACATTTAATTCAGCCAGTTCTGGGGGAATGGGTGCGAGTTCCATCTTATTTGCAATTGCAATGGATGCCATTCTTCCCATTGTCAGGTGCCTATCACACGTGTGACAGATCCACTCCTGCATCCTCTCTTGTGGAATGCTACAAAGTGTTGAGCGTTCATCATCGCACACATGAACATATTTTCCTGTGATGCTACAACGTGGATTTTTTTAAGGTATTTCGATCTATTGCATTGCTTTACTTGATTGCCAAACAGAATTCTGTGGCACACTGTGCACACGTAGGTGGGCCCTTGATGAATTTTTTCGTGGAATGCAGATACAGCGGCTTGTATCAGAGGGTTGTGGACAGGCTGAAGTTGGGTTTCAGGCTGTGTAGTTGGTTTAGAGTGGATCACAATGTGTCTGTGTTTTCTCTTTATTCTAGATGCTGCATGCTGCACCCTGTAATGGATGTGAAATGCAGCATCAGTCAGGCATCTTTAGTTTTATCATATGCACCATTTTATGTGTTTTTATTTTGATTCCATCAAATGATTTGAAGTGGACAAGTGCGATTGAAAACAAGGTCAAACCCAGAGGAAAAATTTACTGCTCAGAGCTTGCTCTTCTGTAGCTCTGGAGACGAATTTGAGATTCTCATCTCAGCCTCATTTTAGTTTCTATCTTGACTAAAATGTTTCTCATATGTTTCTCCTAAAATTCACTAGGAGCAATAGGTGAGACACAGTAATTAGGGGAGTCATACTTGAGAGTTCAGGGAGATATGTTGCTAATCTCAATTCAGTGTTTTTAATGGCTCCTTTATTTCTCCTTGGAGAAGAAAATGAGCAATACTGGAGCTACTGTGGAGCAATATGGCAAGCACGCACACGCATACACACATGCACGCGCACACACACACGCGCACGCACACCCACACACACACACACAAGCTATAATTCTATACACTGAAAAAAATAACTTGTAAGATTAACTTAATAAAATCCTCGTAACTATTTGCACTCACACTAAGTAAATTTTACTGCTGTAATATCAAGTATAATTCACTCACCAGTATCAAGTAAAATATACTTGCCACTAAATCTAACATTTTTGAAGATATTAAGTAACTCTACATATTTGAGTTTAGTTCTATTTAGTTACAGTAATCAAGTTACTCTCATCCTAATACTGAGTAAATCTTTTATTTTAATAACCCCAACCTTTATTAGGTTTTTGGTTAGTCTTCACGTTTGAAATAATTTGACAAAGATCCCAACGCAAAGTTCACTTATTTGCTTAGCCTTCAAAAAGCTTTATTGGTATGGGTGATAGATGCTCACGTCACCAAAGCAAGTATGAAATCAAAAGAACTTACATAAAGACAAGCACTGAATTTTGATAACATCTGGAATAGTGCTTTAAGTAAAAGTCTTTATAAAAAGCGCACTAAAACACTGATGCATTCGAACTGCGCAATCACAAAATTGTCACCAATGACGCATTTTTTCCATCACATCTTAACTTGAGAAGCAAATGCAAACAAGTGCCTCAACACATTTCAGAAAGCCAACATGACAAGTACAGTAAAGGGAACAGATGAATGGGTGGGCATGTGTGTGCACCATTCAAGACAGCAACCTAACCTTCAAAGTATGCACTTTTGGGGAGAGCTTAATCCCATCCAATTCAAGGAAAAGTTTCTGAAATGCCTCAAAAGTGTAGCGCAGTGCAAAGGTTGTATATATATATATATAAGTGCTATAGTCACACCCTTTAAAAACACACTGGATAGTTTTGTGTTTTTTCAAATGAGTCCCAAGGTGTTCAAAATATTGTTTCTCTGTGTGAAAACCACACAAATTACAAACAAGACAAACAGGGAAGTGACCGAGTGTGCAAATGTTTCAATCTATAATGCTTTAAGAGCTCTAAACGTGTTGATGTCTTGAAATTGCAACTTTTGCATGACCATCTCATTGCATTGTTCAGTCAATCTTGGACCTGTTCAAGTCTCCATCATTTCTAAATAAAAATACTTAACAATAGAGAAACTAACTGTCCAGCACTGGCTCCTCCTAAAGGTGACGCTGTCCACAGCACTGGCTCCTCCTTACAGTAACCCTGTAAAAGAACAAAAAAGTGTCATATTAAAACAATGACCTAAACCTTTTGATCGCGTGTATGTGTGTGCACGTGCGCAGACCCACTAGACGCACAACGCTTGACCCACGCAAGGGTCTGCGTCAGGTATTTAAAATACGAACATGTGTCAGGGGCGGGGTATAAATACAGCAAGGAAGTGGGCAGGTATAGTAATCAGAAAAGTGAGAACAGTTCAAAGTGGCAAACAACAATTACAATCGGGGGATCACAAAAAAATACAATGATAAAAACATTTTTTTGGGAGCATATGGAACAGTGTGCAGACGTATTCTTTTTCCTCTCTTCTCGTATGTATTTTCTTTTACAAACAATAATAAGGTACCCATACTGGGTAGTATATATCTATATATCTATATATATATATATAGACAGATCTATATAGATAGATATATATATATCTATATAGATAGATATATATCTACCTGCTGTTAAACATTTAAGCCCCCTGCTCTACACCCTAATCTCTCTCAGTCGCTCTCCCCCTCTGCATCTGACGCTGACGGTCACGGTGACGGTGACGGTCACGGTGAAAGTCAAATAGGATGAAATAAAACAACTAATATTAACGTCTTACTACAGCAAACATAAATGGACGTATCTTAAACTCACCTCTTAGCACGGTGAAGAAATGTTGTGCAGTAAATTCAAACGATGCATTCAGATGACGGTGATTGGATCTCTGCTGGCGGTAACTGGTCCCAGGAGCATGCGCAGCCCGTTGATCATTGCGCATGCGCAGATATCAAGCGGGCTGCATTTTCGAGTAAAACGTATTTCATATTTTTAGGTTTATGCGCAAGGACTATGAAATGAGTAAATATTACTAGAAAATGTATGACAAGTCGTACTCTTATCTTGCAGTACATTTATAACATGGAAAAAATATGTATATATTCACAATTGAATTATGTTGTCACTGAAACTTAATATTATAATGTAGATATTATGACTGTTTTCTTGATATATATTACTAGACCTAAAAGTTCGTTTTTTCAGTGTAGCAAATGAGCTGACAGACAAATTGATTTCCCTTTTGGAATGAATAAAGCAATATCTTTATTCAAATTCAAAACAGCAGACTTAACAGACTTAAATGTTTGGTACAAAAACTATTTTGACTATATTCTGATATTGGACTTGTTGAAATATTGCTCTCAAATTACCAATAAATTACTGTTGATTTTATTTTATGTTTTATGTGGTTCATGAAAATGAAAATGAATTATGTGCATTGGAATACTTAAAATGATTCATAGAAAATATAATTAATATAAGGTCTTTGCAACCTACAATCATATATTTTCAATCATTCTGATTACAGTACAGTTTTATATCATTTAAAAAAAATCATGTGGATTACATATAAAGTCAACATCCAAAACATTGATCTTAGTCTGAGAAATCAATGAGTGCTTGTGGAGAGCTCTGTCTGAGCTTAGTATGAGATGGATAAACTGAAGCTAGAATGAGAATAGTTTGAGTTTACAGAGAGAGCTCTCTGATTTCTCTGCATGATATTACAAAGAGACATAAAAGTTGAGAAACTCTGAGAATTATATTAGAGCTTGTTGAGATCTCATCTGAAACTTAAGAGGAGACTAAATTGAGATTTAGTGCATCTTATTGCTCCAGAGAAAAAGATGAGACACAGGAGAAATAACCCTTAGTCTCAGTTTGCTGTCACACAGATCTCATAGTTGTCTAGGAGAAGTAAATGAAACATTTTTGAGATCTCTTTTTGAATTTTCTTTTCCTCTGGGAATCCATGTCAGAATTTACCAAGCTGTGTTGTTAATGACAAATTGTGGCGTGCTCCGATGCCACTGCAGGTTCTTCCAACAGATACTCACTGGGACAGCAATGACTTTTTACTTGCTTTATTGTTATTGTGACATTTGGCAGGCGTTCTCTCTCAAGTTCTCTCCTGCAGCCGACATCCATGTGTGCGTGATTGGTCTGGTCTCTCCAGGTCCAGCACGCTACTGTGTTAAAAGGAGAGAGTGATTAGTCTAACAGGATGCAGGTGTGCCAATCACTCTCACCTGGTGCTGCTCTCACTCTCCCTCTCCACACCAATGAACCTAATGAGCATGTCTTTGGATGGTGAGAGTGATACTGAAACAGTGAAACATGACGCCATACTCGTCTCTAAATGTTGGATCTGAGCATATTTGTTGGCAGTGGATGTATTAGTGATACAAGGAAGATTATTATTAACACTGCACTGTAAACCTTTGATGTAAATTTACAGTGAAATCTGAACAGTATTTTACTGTATTCCTGTTATACAGTATCATACTGTAAACCGCAATGCAATTTGGGAGAAAAAAATGTGATTACAGCAAATTACAGCACTTTAAGAGAATGCCATTTTTTACAAGACTATACTGTAAACTTTACTGTAAACAGCTGAGCATCATGGGAAGATGAAAGGAAAGTGCGGGAACTAAAAATTTGAACCGACATAGGAAGACCTTTTTATTATCTGGCAAAGGGTTGTTTTTGCAGCTTGACTTTGGTGTAAGACTGCCAGCCAGTCTCTATCACCACGAAGGCAGAGACAGGACAACCACCTCAGCCTTTTTTCACAGATGTCTGGAGCTGTTTGAAGTCCTCCACTAAGTAAGTTAACATTAATTGACTATTTCTTAATGACTTATGAGGAGGATTTTAAGATTTCTCCAGTTGAATTTTCTGCCATTTGGAACAGGTTTATAACGAAGCTGTTGAAAAGTTTCGTTTTTGCGAGCTAGCTAAAATTAGAACATGTCAGCATTTTGTCTCAATTTATAACAGCATTAAAACAAAACTTGCTTTTGCTGGAAGATACCGTAGCAAGTTTAACCTATAGTGCTTTGTATGTATGTTTCTACATGGATAAAAACAGCCACGAAAAGTTTCTATTTGCAATGTGCTAGTTAGCTAAAATTAGCGAATCTTAGCATTGTGTATCGGTTTACATTAACGAACACTGATTGTTAAGGCCGATACTCCTTCTTTTTAACGCGCCTCAAAGTTCTGTATCTCTGTACTGCACTACCTTGTACTGAACATGTTTTTATTTGATATGTCTTCTATATTGTTTTCCAGAAGCTGCAGTGACATCAGTCCTGAGAGGGACACAAAACCAAGCAGTGAGAAGAAGCCAACATCAGTGAATCAGTCAGCCCAGTTAGTTTTACTTGTGTTGCATTGTTTTTATTTTAATAAATATTTGAAAAGGAATATTGTCCTACTGTCATTTCTTTATCATCATTATTCGTTGTAGTAGTAGTTGTAGTAGTAATATTAGTTCAATGGCACGGCGATCCATACCTTCGCGATCTGGTTTAAATGCTGTAAATATACAATATCATAGCATGTATCGTTGTAAATTTACAACAAAGAACTGTAGATTTATTTCCAGTAATATACTGTAATTCTGAAATACAGCGAGATACTGTAAAACTACAGTAGTTTGCTGGTGAGGCTGCTGCCTGTAAATTACTGTAAATTTACGCTAAAAAGTTTAACAGTGTGGCCATGACCTGACCTGACTAACCAGACATAACATAACAACTGTCATGTCTTCCGTCATGTCTTGTCTTTCGTCTTTTTTTGTCTTGTCTTTTTTCAGTCGTTTTAGTTCTGCCATGGTTTAGTTTCTTGTGTTTTGTATATTTAATTCTCAGTTTTTCATAGTCATGGGTTTTGTTCTGTTTCCTGTTTTATTTTGTCAAGTCCTTGACTTCCTGTTTGTCATGTCTGTGTGTTCCCCTTTGATTAGATTATTGGTTTCACCTGTGTCTCGTTTCTTGATTTGCTTCACCTGTGTCTTGTCACTCTGTTCCTCGTGTGTATATATATAGCCCTGCTCTTCCCTTTGTTCCTTGTCTCGTCATACTCGTTGCATGTCACTCGTTACTTGTTTCATGTTACTCGTTACTCATTTCATGTTTCATGCTCCATGTTTCATGCCACGTTTTTGTTTTGTTAGTGTTTTAGATAATTTTTTACTTGCCGTGTGACACAGGTGAAGCAAATCAAGAAACGAGACACAGGTGAAACCAATAATCTAATCAAAGGGGAACACACAGACATGACAAACAGGAAACAGAACAAAACCCATGACTATGAAAAACTGAGAACTAAATATACAAAACACAAGAAACTAAACCATGGCAGAACTAAAACGACTGAAAAAAGACAAGACAAAAAAAGACGAAAGACAAGACATGACGGAAGACATGACGACAACAACAACACACACCTTCTCAGCTAAGTGGGAGCAGGAGGGTGTATCATCCATTCTCCAGAACTGCCTGGCCAGTGGAGACGTCTTAGCCATCTGATAACACGCACAATACAGACTCAGTGTCCTGTGTGACATAAATAAATCCACATATCCTATATATCCATAGTAGAGAGAAACTACTGTACCTTGGAAGCTGGAGAGTGTGAGGGGGTTGGTACATCATGTTGCCTGCAGAACCGTCCTGCTGTGGACTCAGCCAAGTACAAACACAGGACACAGGTTTAACATAAAGTGGTGTGATTCCTTCAATTGTTAAAATGCAGAGTCTAAATGAAATGATCTGTCATTGTCCATTTATAATTTAGGTCTAAGAACGAGGACATTTTGACCAGTGCTCATTTTTATTTCACCACAGAGCTCAACTAATCTTTTCAACTGTTCTGACACAAACTGTTGAGTCATTTGATCTACAACTAATCATCATATTTTAGTTCTTAACTTATGGGGGCCCCTGTCATGTTTTTTATGACATCATATATGTCTGCTCTCATACCTGACTCTTTCCTAAAAAAGGCAGCAAGGTTGTTTTAGGTAATGTATTGTTCGCAGGACATCAGCACCCCTAATGTTGAAGCAGGTGCAAGCACTGAGGCAGACAGAGAGGTTAGCCAGCCAAAAAGGGAGAAAATTAGCAGTCAGAAAGGAAGGATCAAATGGCCAGGTGCAGCAGATATTAGGCAGTGGGAAGATATCAATAGCGATTTGGTTGGTGTCCTAGGTAGGCTTAAAGGGACAGCGGAGAGTAAGTTGGATAAAATGGGAGATCTCATTTATGATTACGGTAAGGAAAGATTTGGTGTGGCCGAAAAACAGAAGAAGCAAAAGGGACAGGTGGTTAGGTCAAGGCGTCAGCAAGAGATGGATAGACTCATACAGGAGAGGAGACTCCTTAAGAGGCAGTGGAGGAAAGCCACAGTTGAAGAGAAGGAAGGTATTGATTGTTTACAGGCAGATGTTAGGAAGCGGTTGGCAGCGTTAAGAAGGGCGGAGAACATTAGGAAAAATAGGAAAAGGAAAGAGCGGGCTAGAGTAGCATTTTATAAGGACCCATTTAGGTTTGTGAAGTCACTATTTAGTAAGGAAAAGAATGGTAGCCTTACGGTACCAAAAGAGAAGCTAGAGGAGTACTTGGAGGAGGTGCATAAAGATGCGGACAGGTTTAGAAAGTTGTCTCTACCCTCTGATATTCCACCTATTGGTAAAATTGTTAGCCAGTGTGATGACAGCCCACCAAGGTGGAAAGAGGTTCAGGAGGTGGTAAGACGCGCAAGAGCCTCTTCAGCCCCGGGACCTAATGGGTTCCCTACCGGCTGTACAAGAGTGCACCAGATGTGTTGTGTCATGTCATGTCTTCCGTCATGTCTTCCGTCATGTCTTGTCTTTCGTCTGTTTTGTCTTGTCTTTTTTCACAGTCTGTTAGTTCTGTCATGGTTTAGTTTCTTGTGTTTTTGTTGTTATCTTTAGTTCTTGGTTTTTTCTTAGTCATGGTTTAGTTTTCCTGGTCATGGGTTCTGTTTCCTGCTTTATTTTGTTAAGTCCTTGACTTCCTGTTTGTCATGTCTGTGTGTTCCCTTTTGATTAGATAATTAGTTTCACCTGTGTCTTGTTTCTTGATTTGCTTCACCTGTGTCTTGTCACTCTGTTCCTCGTGTGTGTATATATAGCCCTGCTCTTCCCTTTGTTCCTTGTCGTGTCATACTTGTTACTTGTTCCATGTTCCATGTTCCATGTTCCATGTTCCATGTTCCATGTTTCATGCCACAGTTCCATGCCACGTTTTGGTTAGTGTTTTGGACTTTGTTTGCTTTTTGATTTCCTGCCACCTCGGCAGCGCTCTTGGTTTTGTTTTTGTTATTAAAACACCTTTTTGTCAACTCCTGCCTGCATCTAGTCCTGCACTTGGGTCTGAAAATCCCATTCCCCGCTACCCCGTTGTGACATGTTGAGGTTCTTGTGGAAATTAATGAAGGTAGTGTGGAAGAAACAGGTTATTCCCAAGGCATGGCGCAGGGCAGGGGGAATTTTTATTCCCAAAGAGAGGAACTCGTTGGAAATAAGCCAGTTTAGACCAATTAGTCTGCTGAATGTTGAGGGGATGATCTTCTTCAGTGTTGTGGCACAGAGGTTGTCTAGTTACTTAGTGAAAAACGGGCTAGTTGATAGGTCGGTGCAAAAGGCTGGGATCCCCGGCTTCTCTGGATGCTTAGAGCACACCAGCATGATTTCAGCACCAAATTCAGTCAGCAAAGCAAGAGAAGAGAGACCTGCATGTTGTATTCTTAGACCTGGCTAATGCTTTCGGGTCAGTGCCACATAGTTTGTTATGGGAAGCATTTAATTTCTTTAGAGTTCCAGGTAGTATAAAAAACTTAGTCAAAGCATACTTCTTAGACATTCAGCTCTGCTTTACCACAGCAGAGTACACTACAGCATGGCAGCAGCTGGAGGTAGGCATCATGGCAGGGTGTACAATCTCTCCGCTAGCCTTTACAATGGCAATGGAGGTCATTATTAGGGCTTCCAAATGGGTGGTAGGTGGAGAAAGGCTGCAGGGAGGGCTTCGCCTCCCCCCAATTAGGGCCTACATGGACGACATGACGACAACAACGTCAACCGCTCCTTGTACTAGAAGATTGCTGGATAAGTTAAATAGCAATCTGCAGTGGGCTACGATGAAAGTGAAGCCTACTAAATCGAGTATTTCCATGGTTAAAGGAAAAGTGGTAGATAAGAAGTTTTTTTTATAAATGATGAGGTAATTCCCACAGGAGAAGCCAGTGAAGAGTTTGGGAAGATGGTATGATGCAAGTCTTAGTGATAAGGCGCAGTTTGAAGGGTTGAGGCAGGAAATGATTCAAGGCATTTCAATCATAGACTGGTCAGGGCTACCAGGCAAGCTAAAATTGTGGTGCTGGCAATTTGGTTTACTGCCCCGGCTAATGTGGCCGCTGACGGTGTACGAGGTTGCCCTTTCAAAGGTAGAAAAGCTAGAAAGAATGAGTAATTCATTTATCAGAAAGTGGCTTGGTGTCCCACGCTGCTTAAGTAGCACAGCGTTGTATGGGAAAGGCATACTGGAGCTGACAAGCCAGTACAGAAAGAGCTGGACTCAGATGCAGAGGATGACAAAAATGTGGCACTTTATTAAACTCAAACTCAGTGTCTCTGGTACAAACAAAGGTATCAAACAAAAAATCACTCCACGGAGGAAAAAACGTAGTGAAAATAAATCCAAAACGACAAACTCCTGAGAACACAATGGCAGGGAACACGAACACTCTTGGACATGAAACATGACACACTGGCACAGGACAGGGGAAAATGCAGACCATATACAGGTGCTGGCCAGTAAATTAGAATATCATCAAAAAGTTTAATTATTTCAGTAATTCCATTCAAAACGTGAAACTTGTATACTGTATACTTTCCTTCCACACATAGTGATATATTTCAAGTGTTTATTAATTTTCATTTTTATTATTACAACTGACAGCTAATGAAAACACAAAATTCAGTATCTCAGAAAATTAGAATATTCTGAAAAGGCTCAATATAGAAGACACCTGGTGCCACACTAATCAGCTGATTAACTCAAAACACCTGCAAAGGCCTTTAAAAGGTCCCTCAGCCTTGTTCTGAAGGCTCCACAATCATGGGGAAGACTTCTGACTTAACAGTTGTCCAAAAGACGACCATTGACACCTTGTACAAGGAGGGCAAGACACAAAAGGTGATTGCTAAAGAAGCTGGCTGTTCGCAGAGCTCTGTGTCCAGTCACATTAACAGACAGGCGAAGGGACGGAAAAAATGTGGTAGAAAAAAGTGTACAAGCTCTAGTGATAACCAGTAGCGCGGGAAGGGGGGTGCTGCCGGGGCTGCAGCCCCCCCTGGTGGTGCAGGGTGTAACATCACTGTAAACCTAAATGTTTGAAATAAATGAATAACTATATATATATATATATATTTATTTTTAAGTATATATATATAATATCTGTAAATTATATGGGGTGTAAATAGAGTTGTGGGAATGTGTGGGAAAATAAATTTAAAAAAAAAAATTGTGGAGGAGACTCTCTCACCAGGAAGCCGCTTCAGCATATTCAAACGAATAGTTGAACAACAATGGCGTGTGACAACCGTGGACGTGGAGTAAAACAGAAAGGAATATTGGATTTTTTCACAAGTAATGTTACTGTGCCTATTTCAAAAAAAAAAAAAACGACTATCACCGAGGAGGAGGACGACAAAGAAGATGAAAACAGCAACATGCATCCTCCTACTACAGAAGAGATCCCAGCTAGCATTAGCAGCTCAGCACCAGCCCCGCAGCTCCCGCCAGGAGACGGCGGCAGCGGGGGCTGCGAGAAACAACAGCCCGGCTCCAACTCTGCACGTTCCGGTATGACCAGGGCCCCCGGTGCCGGGGGCGAGGCGCCGTTTCAACCAAATCTCAACTTTCCAGGAAGGAGATTCGGCTCTGAAAGTTTTGAGAGATCATTCCAACGAAGATGGTTTGAAAAATGGCGATGGTTGCATTATGTCTCAGAAACAGACAGTGTGTTGTGCTTTACCTGCAATCAAGCAGTGGCGAAGGGATTACTGCTGCACTCCCATAGTGACAGCTCATTTGCTAGGGGCGGCTTTTGCAACTGGAAAAAGGCGAGAGAAAAGTTTGCCCAACACGAGCTGTCAGACCTGCATTCTGATTCATTGCGGGCACTAGCTACACTGAAAGCAACTCCTATCAGTGCTATGCTTTCTGATTTAGCAGCTCGGGATCAAAAGACGGCCAGGACCGTGTTGGAACTTTTATTCAGATCCATTAAATTCCTGGGCCGGGAGGGGATGCCGCTCAGAGGGCATAGTCATCGCGACGGCGTCCTATGGCAGCTTATGCTGGAGAGGACGCACTCACTACCAAGAGCCAGAGAATGGCTTTTACGCAGAGACAACTGGATGTCGGATACCATCCAAAACGAAATAATTGAGATGTTTGCTCACGCCATACAGCGAGAAATCATCTCTGAGACTCGCCACTGTTCCTTCTTTGGACTCACAGCGGATGGAACTACAGACATCAGTGCATGTGAACAATTCTCCTGCTGCTTGCAGTTTGTGGATACAGATTTAAAAGCCCAGAACGTGTTTCTTGGATTCTACAGTGCACCCGACTCTTCAGCAGAAACACTGTTTACATGCATCAAGGACATTTTTCTCCGTTTGAACTTCCCCCTGGAACGCCTGCATGGATACTGTTTTGATGGTGCCTCTAATATGTCCGGGGGCGTAAATGGTGTTCAGGCAAAACTTAAAGCGCAGTGTCCAGACTCCCTCTACGTCCACTGCAGTAACCACGCACTAGACCTCGTTCTGCAGGAGGTAGCGAGGGACGTGAGACTCATTGCAGACACGCTGAACTTTGTTCAGGGAGTTTCCGTTGTTCTCAGGGAGTCCTCCAAACGCAAACAATTGTTCCAGTCTCTTTTCGGCTCTGAAGATGTGGTCTGCAACGTCCTGGGGCTATGTCCGACTCGATGGTGCATCCGCACCACAGCCATCACCCGAGTTATGGCTGTATACACGACACTCCTGGAGACACTTAAAACATTGGAGCAAGACAAGACAATGAGGGGTGAGACGCGGGCCAAGATCTCCGGCTTGTACAAGCAAGCAAAAAAAGCGAAGACATATTTTGGCTTGGTGTGCAGCGAGGCGCTTTTCAGGCCCTCTGAGGCAGTGGCACGAAGTCTGCAGAGCAAAACCCTCACTGCTCGCGCAGCGCTGGAGTGCGTCAGCGTTCTTCAGCAGCACATGAGGGAGACACTTCGGGAGGACAATTTTTTAAAGCAGCTCGTTGACAACGTAAAGACTTGTGCAGACCACAATAATCTTGAGATGCCCCCTCCCTCCAGGACGAGCAAAACCCCGGCTCGCATCCGCAGCACCATACAGCCTGAAGCCGTGGTGCCTGACTCCGGAGAAGCGCAGTGGAGGCGTCAGTTCATTGAAGCCGTGGACATAGTTGAAGCAGAGCTTAGTCGAAGATTTGACCAAGCTGGAATGAAGGTGGCTGCCCATAGAGAAACCACTCTCATTAATGCTTTAAACCAAAACCTGGCTGGACTGGAAGAAGTTCACCTCCCCAAAACATTCAACAGATCAAGCTTACAGATGCAGCAGACCTTACTGAGTGACATGAGCAAGGACAACATTTTCAGATCTGTCCCAGATGTTGCTGAATTTATTTCAGCGCTGCATCCACAGACCAGGGGGCTGTTTAACGAGGTCGAGGCCTTTATTGAACTTTGCCTGTGTCTGCCTGTGTCAGCTGCTCCATCTGAGAGATCGTTCTCCTCCCTCAGACGACTGAAGACCTGGATGCGAAGTACCATGAGCCAAAAAAGGTTGACACATCTGGCTGTGATGCACATACACAGCCACATCCTGGACAGAGTGGATGTGCCCTCTCTCGTTAGGAGCTTCATCAGGAACACACCAGAACGCAAGGCCACGTTTGGTGCCATGTAAATCAAGGTAAGACCTGATTTTATTCATAACACTCTCACTGTGCATTTACGGCTTGTTTATTAATTCCAGTCACATTTTATATGTGTGAAATCCTGCTTGTGTGTACGCACACCTTGAAAATCATGTGAGGTTACTAAAGTTTCATAACTAAAATGATCATGAAATAATCATGATTAGGGGAAATTATGTATTTGCTGTGGAAAGAAGGCAACATAATGCGTAATCATAGGTTAAACAATATTTGCTAATTAATTTAGTTTGGATAACAGTAATAGCTGCAGCAGCAACAACGTTAGTTGCTAACAGCTGTCTTGTTTTTATTTCTTAATTTCAGATATGCGAAGTTGCTTGGCCATGGTGATCGCCGCTGTTTTTCTGGTTACCACTTGCCGCTGGCTGTTTTTTTTTTTTTTTTTTATGTTTTTTCTGCCGCTTCCTTTTTCTGCTGATGTTATTTTAGGGCCATTGTTTTTTCATGCTCAGCCTGAGCACCAAGGACAGCGCTTATAGCGTTTCAATGTATCTAATTTTGTTGAGGCCTTTTGTGAGGTTCGGTTCAGCACCACGGACAGTCGCAGTGTCACTGCGTTAAAACTAATTTTGTGTCTGTCATGTCATGAGTTGATTACTGTACTTTGCATATAGACAAAAATTTAATAAAATTTGCATTTCATCTAAGAATTCATGTATGTTTTATTTGCGTGTAGCTTTTGGGAGCCAGTAAGCAGCCTAGTAAGCCTAGTGTGCGATGCGCTAGGGTACAGTAGCAGAAAAAATACGATGACGTCACTCATTCATTCATTCAGTTGGCAGCCCCCCCTACTAAAAACATCTTCCCGCGTGCCTGGTGATAACCGCACCCTGCAGAGAATTGTGACGACAAACCCATTCAAAAATGTGGGGGAGATCCACAAAGAGTGGACTGCAGCTGGAGTCAGCGCTTCAAGAACCACCACGAAGAGACGCATGAAAGACATGGGATTCAGCTGTCGCATTCCGTGTGTCAAGCCACTCTTGAACAAGAAACGGCGTAAGAAGCGTCTCGCCTGGGCCAAGGACAAAAAGGACTGGACTGCTGCTGAGTGGTCCAAAGTTATGTTTTCTGATGAAAGCAAATTTTGCATTTCCTTTGGAAATCAAGGACCCAGAGTCTGGAGGAAGAGCGGAGAAGCACAGAATCCACGTTGCATGAGGTCCAGTGTAAAGTTTCCACCGTCAGTGATGGTGTGGGGTGCCATGTCATCTGCCGGTGTTGGCCCACTCTGTTTCCTGAGGTCCAAGGTCAATGCAGCCGTCTACCAGGAAGTTTTAGAGCACTTCATGCTTCCTGCTGCTGACCAACTTTATGGAGATGCAGATTTCACTTTTCAACAGGACTTGGCACCTTCACACAGTGCCAAAACCACCAGTACCTGGTTCAAGGACCATGGTATCCCTGTCCTTGATTGGCCAGCAAACTCGCCTGACCTTAACCCCATAGAAAATCTATGGGGTATTGTGAAGCGGAAGATGCAATACGCTAGACCCAACAATGCAGAGGAGCTGAAGACGACTATCAGAGCAACCTGGGCTCTCATAACACCTGAGCAGTGCCACAGACTGATCGAGTCCATGCCACGCCGCATTAATGCAGTGATTGAGGCAAAAGGAGCCCCGACTAAGTATTGAGTGCTATACATGCGCATTCTTTTCATGTTCATTCTTTTCAGTTGGCCAACGTTTAAAAAAACAAAAAAAAAACATTATTTTTTTCATTGGCCTTTTCAATATTCTAATTTTTTGAGATACCAAATTTGGAGTTTTCATTAGTTGTCACTTATAAATATCAAAATTAAAAGAAATAAACATTGGAAATACATCGGTCTGTGTGCATTGCATGAATATAATGTACAAGTTTCATTTTTTGAATGGAATTACTGAGATAAATCAAGTTTTTGATGGTATTCTAATTTACTGGCCAGCACCTGTATACACACGAGGGTAATGGGGAACAGGTGGAAACAATCAGGAATCAGGAAGACAATCAGACCGGTGACACAAGAGGAAGGGCAAGTGACCTGAAACGAGAGGAGAGTTAGAATTTCAAAATAAAACCGGAAATGACGAGACATGACAAAACCAAATCACCGCTGTGTGACAGGAGCTCCCAGTTACCTGCCTAATAGAGTGGTTTAAGTGCACTAAAGTTAGACTGGAAATGACTCTAACTCAGTCAAAGGATCCAGTGGTTAGGAGTGTAGCGCCTACTATTAAGACAGGGAGGCAGTGCAGCAAACACAGGCAGCTCTTAAGCATAGAGATATCATAGGCCATGTACAGCAAGGGCGTGGAGGCCTTGGACTGTGTGCAGGGAAACCTCTGTGGAGCAAGGCATCAGCAGCAGAAAGGAGAAAGATGATAGTGGAAGAGGTACAGAGGCAAGAGGAAACGGTTAGATGCTCGAAGGCAGTGTCGCAGGCTAAGCAGGGTCAATGGGTGAACTGGGAGAGTGTGGAGAAAAGGAAGGTTAAGTGGAGAGAGCTTTGGAGTATGGAAGCTAGCAGGATCAGATTTATGTTAGGGGCTACTTATGATGTGCTGCCAACTCCCCAGAACCTGAACCAGTGGGTAGGTGAGGATGCTGCCTGTCCACTGTGCACTTGTGTCTGCACGCTTAGTCATATTCTGACAGGTTGTAAGTAGTGTTGCTTTCGTCAACGAAAACTATGACTAAATATTGTCGTCAACAAACCTGTATCACGTGACTAAAACGAGACGAGACGTAATGTAAATGCTGGTCATGCGACGATGACTATAATTAAATGTATAATGCAATATTGTTGACGAATAAAAACTAGACTAAATATGGTTTACAAAATGAAAACTATGCTAAAATGTCTCTCCATTTTCGTTGACCAAAACGAGACGAGGCAAAATGTAACAATGTTATTTTGTCTTGTTTAGTCGCGTTATTATTATTTTGTAGTTTTTCTGTTTCCTGTGTCCATGGCCCGTTTCTCTCGCAGGCGACGTCACTTCCTCAAGCTCCACTTGCGGCATTATTTAGAAGATGCTCTGCTCCAGTGAGTCTGCGACTCTGCGTGAGTACTGAGTAGCGAGAGAACTTTGTACTGAGAGAAAGGGAACGATGGCTGGCCAGGCGGGGGTCTTCGGTAGAAGAAGAAGAGAAGACATTTGGAAAAAACTTTAAATACATCGAAGTGGAAAATAAAACCGAATGTCTTCTAACATGTTTGGTTAGTAAAATAAATATGTTGTAAATTCAAAACAGCGTCTTCCGTGTCTGGAATGGATGTATTCTTGAGTCTATAAGGTAACAATAATATAATAAGAACCTTGTGTGAAATAGGTTTGGCTAAAAGAAAATTTCGGTTTTGTCTATACTACAAGGTACTTATACTATATTGACTGGGTTAAATAGAATTGTATTACTAAAAAGAGAATAAAATAAAATTTTCATTGACTAAAACTTGACTAAATTGTCATCAGTTTTCGTCGACTAAAACTAGACGAAAATAGTCATGGATAATTCTGACTAATAATAATCAAAGTGTTTTTATTGAGTTTTCAAAAAGCACATCATTCATACAGAAAAGCACAAACTCAAGTCCTACAAAACAGTGTAAGACAAAACTATACCCAGACAGACAGGTAGTCTTGAATGAAAATTATTATACAAACTAAAAGGCTGCCAGACCTTAAAGAATTTCTTGGTGTTGCCCTGTATAGTAAATCTGAGATGTTCTAATTTGAGGTGTGCCATCACCTCTTCCACCCAGCGTTTATGGGATGGCGGTGTTGCCTTTATCCAGTTAAATAGAATCAGTCTCCTAGCCAACAATGAGGTGAATGCTATTGCCTTCCTCTGAGAGGCTGTTAGTTGAGTTTCCCTCGGTGCCACACCAAAGATGGCTGTCGGAGGCATTGGTTCCATATCTTTATTATAAATAAATGAGAATGTTCTAAAAATGTTAGCCCAAAAGTCTTTCAGCCTGGAACAAGACCAGAACATGTGGCATAAGTTGGCTGGCACCTGTTTACATCTGGGGCAGGTCGGATCGGCCCCCTGGAACATTCTTGCCAGTTTCTCCCTTGACAAGTGGAGTCTGTGTAACACCTTGAACTGTATCAATCCGTGTCTTACACATACAGAAGCAGAGTGTACTAGATCTACTGCCCCTCCCCAGTCAACCTCTGATATGTCCAGCCCCAATTCTTCCTCCCATTTCCTTCTTACATTGTCCAGGGAGGGGGAAGCCACATTCTGAATATTTGCATATAGCGTGGAGATTGTCCCTTTAGCAGTTGGATCTGTGTCCATCAGCCCGTCTATCCATCCGCTTTGTGGAAGCTCGAGGGAGGGGCTGAATGTCTTTTTCAAAAAGTCCCGAACCTGGAAATATCTAAAGTAATTAATCTTGGAGGAGATTCCATAGTCCTTTTCCAGTTGAGCAGCAGACATAAAAGTACCATTTTTAAAAAGATGTTTGACACATTCCACCCCAGCTCTACGCCATTCCCTAAAGGCTGTTCCCCCGAGGGCTGGGGAAAACAAGTGATTTCCATAGATGGGAGCAGATAGGAGGGCGTTTCTGTTTTTAAAATGTGATCTGAATTGAACCCAAATTTTCAAAGAATTAGATACCACCGGGTTGTTTGTGTAAAGATGTTTGCTCAAGGGTAGAGGAGCGCAGACCAGGGAGCGCAGGGACACTGGGCTAGAGACATAACTTTCCATATTAACCCATATTGGGGTTTCATCCTCATCTAACTCTTTGACCCAAAATAACAACCTATGTATATTAGCAGCAAAATAATAGTGCATATAATTCGGCAGAGCCAGGCCTCCCTCTTCTTTCTGTCTCTCAAGAAACTCTCTTCTTATCCTGGGGACTGTTTTTTTCCAAATAAAGGCAGATGTACATTTGTTCAATTCCTTAAAGAATGATTTAGGAATGAAAATTGGTATCGTCTGGAATAAATAGAGGAACCGTGGCATTATATTCATTTTAACAGAATTTATCTTCCCTGCTAATGATAAGGGGAGCGATGCCCACCTTTCCATATCTAATTTTGCTTTGTCCAGTGTTACTTTAAAGTTATTGTTTAGTAAATCTTACTAGTTACATTAACACCTAAATATGTGAATTTATCCTTATGTGTTGCAAAGGGATAGGCCCGGAAAGAAAGTTTCCTCGCCTGTTTATTAATGGGGAAAAGAACACTTTTTTCTAAATTAATTTTATAGCCTGACACCCTCCCAAAATCTTTGATAATACCAAGGGCCACCGGGATACTAATGGCAGGGTTTGACAGGAAAAGGAGGAGATCGTCAGCATATAAGGACAGCCTATGGTTTTGTGTCCCCCTTTGTATTCCTACCAATTCAGCAGCCTGTCTCAGCATTATTGCAAGGGGTTCAATTGCCACATCAAAGAGCAGGGGTGACAAAGGGCACCCCTGTCTTGTTCCCCGGAATAGAGAGAAGGGTTCAGATATGATATTATTTGTTCTTACCATAGCCTGGGGGCTCGAATAAATTATTTTAATCCACGAGCAAAATGTAGGACCAAAGCCGAATCTCTCAAGGGCCGTAAATAGATAGTAATACTCTATTCTATCGAAGGCTTTGTGGGCATCTAGGGATATCACAATCTCTGGCATAATGTTATCTTCAGCAGTATATACTACATTGAACAGACGGCGGAGATTGCTGGAGAGTTGTCTGCCTGCAACAAACCCTGTCTGATCAGGATGTATTATCTTACTTATAACAAGCTCAATTCTAGCTGCCAGTACTTTGGTCAGTATTTTATAATCACATCCCAGTAAACTTACTGGGCGATATGATTCACATTTAAGTGGGTCCTTATTCTTCTTAAGGAGTACAGAGATCAAGGCCTGTGACATTGTTTGGGGCAGAGCTTTTTTATCAAGAACTTCCTTAAATACTCTGCAAAGCAAGGGTATCAGTTTGGGAGCAAATGTTTTTATAAAACTCACTTGGGTACCCATCAGGGCCCGGCGCTTTTCCTGTCTTCATATTCCGAATTGCCTTGTCTATCTCCGTGGCAGATATGGGTCCCTCTAACCTATCTCTATCTGCTGCCTCTAGTGATGGTATTTCAAGGTTTTCAAAAAAATTCTTCACTATCATTTATTTCTGAGGTATACAAGTCCTCATAAAAAGATTTAAATTGATTGTTGATAATTCTGACTAAAATAAGACTAAAATGCTCAGACTTTTAGTTGATTGCAACTAGACTAAACTAAAAGGAGTATGAACATGACTAAAACTAATAAAAACTAAAATGACAGGTTGACACAAAGACTAGACTAAAACTAAAATTAAAACAGGCCACCAAAAACAACACTAGTTGTAAGGTTAGTCTCTCCCAAGGACGTTATACACTATATTACCAAAAGTATTCGCTCACCCATTCAAATGATCAGAATCAGGTGTTCTAATCACTTGGCCTGGCCCCAGGTGTATAAATTCAAGCACTCAGGCATGCAGACTGTGAAACAAGACATTTGTGAAAGAATGGGCCGTTCTCAGGAGCTCAGTGAATTCCAGCGTGGAACTGTCATAGGATGCCACTTGTGCAACAAATCCAGTCGTGAAATTTCCTCGCTCCTAAATATTCCACAGTCAACTGTCAGCTCTATTATAACAAAATGGAAGCGTTTGGGAACAACAGCAACTCAGCCACGAAGTGGTAGGCCACGTAAAGTGACGGAGAGGGGTCAGCGGATGCTGAAGCGCATAGTGCAAAGAGGTCGCCGACTTTCTGCACAGTCAATTGCTACAGAGCTACAAACTTCATGTAACCCTCAGATTAGCCCAAGTACAGTACGCAGAGAGCTTCATGGAATGGGTTTCCATGGCCGAGCAGCTGCAGCCAAGCCACACATCACCAAGTGCAATGCAAGGCGTCGGATGCAATGGTGTAAAGCACGCCGCCACTGGCCTCTAGAGCAGTGGAGACGCGTTCTCTGGAGTGATGAATCACGCTTTTCCATCTGGCAATCTGATGGACGAGTCTGGGTTTGGAGGTTGCCAGGAGAACGGTACATTTCAGATTGCATTGTGCCAACTGTGAAATTTGGTGGAGGAGGAATTATGGTATGGGGTTGTTTTTCAGGAGCTGGGCTTGGCCCCTTAGTTCCAGTGAAAGGAACATTGAATGCTTCAGGATACCAAAACATTTTGGACAATTCCATGCTCCCAACCTTGTGGGAACAGTTTGGAGCGGGCCCCTTCCTCTTCCAACATGACTGTGCACCAGTGCACAAAGCAAGGTCCATAAAGACGTGGATGACAGAGTCTGGTGTGGATGAACTTGACTGGCCTGCACAGAGTCCTGACCTGAACCCGATAGAACACCTTTGGGATGAATTAGAGCGGAGACTGAGAGCCAGGCCTTCTCGACCAACATCAGTGTGTGACCTCACCAATGCGCTTTTGGAAGAATGGTCAAAAATTCCTATAAACACTCTCCTCAACCTTGTGGACAGTCTTCCCAGAAGAGTTGAAGCTGTAATAGCTGCAAAAGGTGGACCGACATCATATTGAATTCTATGAGTTAGGAATGGGATGGCACTTCAGTTCATAGAATGAGTAAAGGCAGGTGAGCGAATACTTTTGGTAATATAGTGTACCTGGCGTCACAATCAGGTATTGAAATGTTTAGCAGCTGCAATAGAGGAAAAACGGGTGAATGTAAATTCCGTGGCCGTTAACAGAGAGAATAGATGTATTAGGTTTGTACGGGAGGGAGAAAAGGCTAGAGGAGCAGGCTTCAGGCATAACACGGGACAGCTAAAGGTAGGAGGAGCCTGGGAGATGAGGGCGGACTTAAATAGCCAACTGGTTGTCCCAGGTGAGATAGCTAGCACTCGACTACGGCCAGATCTGCTGTTGTGGTCTGAGCCAGAGAAAGTAGTCTATTTCATAGAGTTGACTGTCCCGTGGGAGGATAGAGTTGAGGAGGCTAACGAGAGAAAAAGAGCTAAGTATGCAGAGTTAGCAGCAGATGCAGAACAAAATGGATGGAAGGCTTATGTCTGCCCGGTAGAAGTGGGCTGCCGTGGATTTGTGGCAAAGTCGGTCATTGCTCTGCTGAGTGAGCTGGGCATACGAGGAAGAAGCCAGAGGACTGCGGTTAGCAATATGCAAGCATGCTAGCTGGGGAGCTAACTAAGGTAAGGATGTAGGCCGCATGTAGGCCCCAGTTGATTTGTTTGTTGCTTCAACTTGCATCAACGGAGCGAAGCATGGTAGATTTGTTTGCTTGTTATAGATTTGTTGGTTACGTGCTTCAGCTTCCATCAACGGAGCGGAGCATGGTAGATTTGTTTGTTTGTTATGGATTTATTTGTTTGTTACGTGGTTATTAGTTTCCATACTAGTTGTTGATAGACATCGAGTGGTGAGGAGGGAGAGGGTTGTGTAGTGGCGGTGTGGAGGGGGGTGATTCCAGGACGCTGGAAATCACTGTTAAGCCTTCTTGAGGTGTCGTGGGCCTAACTTAACGAAACATCGGTGAAGGGAGGTGCCCACTTGAAAACCCCAATGATATGCTGCATACTGCTGTTGTTCAGATCATGTTCCCATGGTATTTGGTAGCCATGGTTTGCTGCTGAGCGGGCCATACAAGCCAGCAGCGTTTAGTTAGGTATGTTTTACAATGTTTGAGGTATCCTCTGCTGCTCAATGGTGCTTACAAGCCAGCAGCTAGTTAGCCTAGGTAGAATATAGGTTATTGGTCATATTACATGACTGTAGGCGTGGTAGGGCCTCTTAGTCGAACAGGGCCTCTAAACGTGTTTTGCCTGGGATTTCAGCACAAGGGATTGTAACATCTTGTCCTGTGTATTTCTAAAAAAATGCAAGACATGAGCTTCATAGTCACCTCACAATGTTACAGTTATACTTGGATATTGTACAGTACATGCAGCATCACAAAGATGAATACATGCTGTTTCTCTGAGTTCATGAAGAGAATAGGCCTATGAATGAATGAAAATAAAACACACAGACTGTTTAACTGCAGAATAAGTATTTTGCCCACCACTGTACTGACATCAACCTATGATTACCTGTTTGGGGTGTAGGAGCAGATAACCGGCTTCTTTTTCCGTTTTCACTTTGCTTTAGCAACGATGACGGACGTGATGAGTTGGCTTGTGATCTGCTTGCCTCTTGGCCGATGCCACTGCTGGGCCTGACTACAGAGCTGCCAACTCTCACGCTTTCGCCGCGTGACACACGGTTTTGCCTGTTTTCACACGCACTCACGCCACACATCCAATTTCTCACGCAGAAAAAAAATAAAAATAAAATCCGATCTTGGTCCGGTCCGAGACTCCGTTCCTTTTCAAACTCCACGACGGTAGATGGCACTGATGAGCGCCCCTGAACCTTTGCGCTGCGCTACACCTGCAGTGCACCCCTTGACTATCTATGCCTGCACCCAGAAGTAGACAGAAGAAGAGATACAGAGAGCGCCAAGACAGCAAGAGGAACCAGAAACAACTTTGAGAAGTCTGACAAAGAAGAGAATCTGAGTTGAGACTAGGTATGTAACAATGAAATGTCGTCCAATTGAGTAACCTACTCACTCTCTTAAACTTTATGTTGAAAGAAATGATTTGTTTGTGTTCGTCCATGTTGGCATGATTTAGTGTGGTGAATGTAAACTCAGCTGTCGTAAGCAGCTGAAGAGTGCCTTGTTAACGTGGTATTAGGCTACTGCAGTGATCCTCACTATTTTTTTCACAAGAGCCACATTGGCAGTGCAAAATCAAAAGGCGAGCCACTTTTACGACAACATACTATACTAAGTCACCTTTGTGCATTTCTACACATAAATTGGACATCCCACAAAAAAATAAATAACACGGCCAATACATTTTCATTTAAGACCAGATTTACTTTAAAGGGCTCTTTAAAGTAAATCTGGGGTCTCTTTTTTTTATTAAAAACCCGTCCACGTCGCCTGCCTGCAAACGTGTGTTGCGGTCAAGTTTTGTAAACAATGCCACATGGCCACTTTCATTCGCGCTTTCTGTGATTCAGCTGCGTGAAATGTATTACAACTTATCGCCACGAGATGGCAGTTTAAGTAGCATTGCCGGTAAATAGTGGATTGCATTCAAAGGCAAGTGGCAGTGTGATACTGTAAGCTACCATGCCACCAATTATAGCTTGACGAGCCCCATGTGGCTCACCAGCCGCGCAATGAGTAACTGTGGGCTACTGCATTCTCAAAACATCAGCTCATAGCATTGTTTATTTACTCACATGGCATTTATCTTTTTATTAACAGGCCAAAGAAAAGGGCTCACTGTGGATGAAGACTTTTTCTGTTGGACCAGGAAAACAGGTAAGATGTGTTTTGAAAGAATTTAACATAATACAGGAAATTTGTGCAGTAGAGATGGGCATGTTTTTGTAACTGAGAGTAGAGATATTAAACCATATGACCATTTGAATTCTTTAAGGTTTCAAGATGTTCCATAAAAGACCTTTGCCAGGACAACAGTGAAACCTTTTTTTTTTTTTTTAAGAACCATCCAAGTGTTTTTTCTTTGTTAATGGATCAACCTACAGTATACTTACAGTATTACCATTTTCCATAGGTGACAAGAGCCAAAGAATTTGAGAGGCTTGCTGCCGTTGCACACAGATCATAGACAAGGACAGCTTCTGATCTGCTTCTGATACTGATTATGCCTCATTTTAGCGATTTTTGTAATGCATTCATCTGTTTTATTGCTTGAAAAAGTTGTACTGTTTTATTTGTCTCTGATGGACCACGTGGTGGGAGACTTTGAATAAAGTCCTAAATAATCTTGTGTCGTTTTTAGCTGAACATAAATTATTAAGTGCTCTTCAGAATACAGTTACTCACAACATAGGTTAGGTTTTAGTTAAGAATTAGTTTAATACCATTTTAATCAAAATATCAATCAACCTACCTAGGTCAAATCTTAAACACTGATCTATGAATAACGTCATTTAGGCACACCAATAGTTTTCTGGTTGAATGTTCAGGTCAAGTCTACAGACTAAGACCTACATGCATGATGCCGAACATGAATGAGAATAAGTTAAGGTATTGCACATCTTTAGCAGACCGCCCAAAAATCCACTAGAAACCACATGCTGGAAACCACATCTAGGCCCTACTTAATCCAAAATCTCCTGGGGGTGGACCTTTACAACATCAAATTAATATCAATTATATATCTGAGCCACCAATTTGTGTGTCTGCGTGCATGGCATAACTTTGGGCACCCACGACAAAATCTCACTCCAAGGTTTTTTGAAAAGTTGGCAGGTATGTGACTAGTACAGGACAGCTGATCTCCTCCCCGCAGTCGGTCAACATAGTGAAAGACAGCAATAACATGGGAGCAGTAACCCGGTTCCCTATGGATTCAATCCCAATGATGTGTCAGATCAAAGACATGGAACTTGTTACTGTTACAAAACGCTGCTTTAGCAGAAGAAAACTCTAGCTATGCTAATACGGAGCTTTAAGCTAGGTTTAGATTAAAAATAAGCTAGTAGCAACTACCATAGCATATTTTACAAGTCACGTCAAGTTAGATTAATAAACTGAAAGTAATAAATGAATAAATTGAAAGTAAATCACACTTACCCTGCGTGCATGAACAATGCTGATCCTCTATCTTGTTTTTTCACGAGATTTTTCACGTTTGCACTGAGACCTGTAGATTTTTGCCTGAAGTAGAAGCTTCTTACTGACCTTCTCAATGATAACATCGTTAATACACTATATTACCAAAAGTATTCGCTCACCCATTCAAATGATCAGAATCAGGTGTTCTAATCACTTGGCCTGGCCCCAGGTGTATAAATTCAAGCACTCAGGCATGCAGACTGTGAAACAAGACATTTGTGAAAGAATGGGCCGCTCTCAGGAGCTCAGTGAATTCCAGCGTGGAACTGTCATAGGATGCCACTTGTGCAACAAATCCAGTCGTGAAATTTCCTCGCTCCTAAATATTCCACAGTCAACTGTCAGCTCTATTATAACAAAATGGAAGCGTTTGGGAACAACAGCAACTCAGCCACGAAGTGGTAGGCCACGTGAAGTGACGGAGAGGGGTCAGCGGATGCTGAAGCGCATAGTGCAAAGAGGTCGCCGACTTTCTGCACAGTCAATTGCTACAGAGCTACAAACTTCATGTGACCTTCAGATTAGCCCAAGTACAGTACGCAGAGAGCTTCATGGAATGGGTTTCCATGGCCGAGCAGCTGCAGCCAAGCCACACATCACCAAGTGCAATGCAAGGCGTCGGATGCAATGGTGTAAAGCACGCCGCCACTGGCCTCTAGAGCAGTGGAGACGCGTTCTCTGGAGTGATGAATCACGCTTTTCCATCTGGCAATCTGATGGACGAGTCTGGGTTTGGAGGTTGCCAGGAGAACGGTACATTTCAGATTGCATTGTGCCAACTGTGAAATTTGGTGGAGGAGGAATTATGGTATGGGGTTGTTTTTCAGGAGCTGGGCTTGGCCCCTTAGTTCCAGTGAAAGGAACATTGAATGCTTCAGGATACCAAAACATTTTGGACAATTCCATGCTCCCAACCTTGTGGGAACAGTTTGGAGCGGGCCCCTTCCTCTTCCAACATGACTGTGCACCAGTGCACAAAGCAAGGTCCATAAAGACGTGGATGACAGAGTCTGGTGTGGATGAACTTGACTGGCCTGCACAGAGTCCTGACCTGAACCCGATAGAACACCTTTGGGATGAATTAGAGCGGAGACTGAGAGCCAGGCCTTCTCGACCAACATCAGTGTGTGACCTCACCAATGCGCTTTTGGAAGAATGGTCAAAAATTCCTATAAACACTCTCCTCAACCTTGTGGACAGTCTTCCCAGAAGAGTTGAAGCTGTAATAGCTGCAAAAGGTGGACCGACATCATATTGAATTCTATGAGTTAGGAATGGGATGGCACTTCAGTTCATAGAATGAGTAAAGGCAGGTGAGCGAATACTTTTGGTAATATAGTGTATAACCTTCCAACGCATAGTACTGTAGACCCTTTTGGTCACTTCGAGATGAAATGTAATCCTTCTGACAAATGTCTCTTTCTGTGAAAGTTGCCATAGCGCCTGTGATCGAATGTTGATTGTTTGTCCGAGTAAGTGAAGGGGGCGTGGTTTAGCCATAGGTCAATTGGCCGGGAACTTGAACGCATGCGCAGTCTCTGGAATCGATGCATCCTCTGCTCAATATGTAATGTCTGTGAAGTAGTGACGTATTTTTGACAGTAGAGTCACGTTTGAGAATTCGTATTCGTACTGAAGAAATCGTAATCGTGAAGTTGTATTTCGTGTTTGTAATTCGTGCCTAAATGTTTCTATTCGTATTCTGACGAATAAAATACACACCAGATATTATGTACGATTGGACTCATTCAAGAGTTTACAAATATTTATTTTGTGCTCTGATCTATTTTTTGCACACGAACATTCTAACAGCGTCCTAGCTCCATAGGAATCTGCTGTTTTGTTTTGTATAGAAATGAATATTAAGTGTCACATAGGTTAAAAGGACGGAACTTTCCAATAGCACTCTAGCTAACGATAGCGGTGCATTGTTAAGTTTGAATTTTTGCAAGTTTGATCTCATGTGTAGTGTCTATCTGTTAGCCTGGTCGTTACCATCCTACGTACTTCCGCCCAAAATTTGATTTCGGGCACTTCTCTTTTTCTTCCGATTCTTGGCAGATGACTATTTTGTAGTATACCGCCACCAACTGTACAGGAGTGTGTAATACCATGAACTTCATGGAGTCTCTGGTTATATTAAATCAAAATAAATAAAATATATATATATTCTTTTCATTAAACCAGTATTATGAAGGTAAATAAATAAAGCTTTCAGTCTCTCACTTGTCATGCCCTTTTCTTCCAGAATTTCTTTTGTTGACTTCTCCCCTTCCCTTTTTTGCCAGATTATTCTATTATCATTATATTCCTCCAATTTAAAAAGTACATGATAAATATCTTATCTGATTTGGCATACTGTGCATAATCCATTACCCTTTCCTACTACATGTAAGGTAGCGTTTAATCCTGTATGCCCTACTCTAAGTCTAGTATAGACCACTTCTTCTCTTCTGCTTTGATTTCAGTCTCGCACGTAGTCTGGCACAATGGGCGGATGCTTATTTTGAGGTTTAAAATCATTGGAGTTCCCTTAACCAATCAGCAACGTTTGGTAATGACATATATTGTGCGCCAGAGTTCAGGCTCTTACAGTTACCTCTTCCTCCTCCAGTTAAATAAAAAAAAAAAAAAAATAATCACACATTTATGCACATCATTACAAGTGTAGGCTATTGTAGGACATCTGACAAATTTAAATTGAAGGTCAAAATAAGACTAGTTTCTCATGACATAATATTGTTTCAAATCACAAGGACTACATCAAACAAATATTAGGTCTTTCTATGAAATTAATACCAACTTTATATAATTATGTTCAACCAAACAAATGAGCAAACAGGAAATGCCAAGGCCAAGCAGATAGGCCATGAAAAACATGTTTATTGTTGCTCTAATTCTCAGTTCTTGTCTAGTTTGTAGCAATGAAACAGACAACACCACCATTCAACAATGTATTTATTTAAAACATTAAAAACAATGATACATTTTACACACCTGATTGCAAACTGTCTTTCTGAAATGTCTCTTTAAGAACAAAAGTGAATAGAAAGACTGGGCTTGTCTCCTTATCAACTGTAAGACGAAGAGCACGTTCAGATGTGCAAAAAAGGCTTCATCGAATTAGGACAGACATGACTGCAGTGTTGGGAAAGTTCTTTTTCTACACAAACTAGTTCAGTTCATAGTTCATCAGCTTTAAAATGAACTAGTTCAGTTCATAGTTCACAATCTTTAAAATGAACTCATTCGTTCATGATTTGAAATATGAACTAAATAGTTAATTTTTAGTTAATTTTTTTTTTTTTAACCTCCAATACATTGCTGCGAGCTATTTGTCAAAATTACTAGCTGGGTGCTTCAGTTCAATGTGCCGTTTTAAGTTTGCTGTTGACATCATCTATGTGCGGACTTTATTTTTCAAACCGGGCGGGCAAAGTTTACAGACAAAAGTAAATGGTAAATGGTAAATGGCCTTGCTTTTATATAGCGCTTTTCTACCACGTTTCTATCGTCTGCGTCAGTACTGTCTTTGCCGAAAAACTCTTTTAAATGTTCATATTCTGTGCAGTCTGAGAGCTCCGGACTGTTGCTTTCCTCCTCCATAGCCCATGCTTTGTTGTGATGACGTTGTGTTTGTGCGACAGGGCGATGACCGGTGTCACGGTGCAAATCTGTTGCTACATCGGATGGCTTTCCGCAGCGCCGTTAAGCACAGTTCACGGTGTATTTTATTTGGGGGGGTTCACTGGAAATCTGGCATAGTTTTGAACGAAAATAGAACGTGTATGAACGCCGTTCACAAACGTCAGAATGAACGCGTTCGCAATAAAGTTCCTCAATCGGAAATACGAACGGTTCAGTTCTTAGTTCACCAAAATATGAACGAGTTCATGAACTTTCGTTCATTGAACGCGTTCAGGCACAACACTGCATGACTGACATGGACATGACAGGACTTGGGGCAGATAGGGGCAGTGTTCTGTCTGAGAACACGGGCAGTGTTCTGTCTGAGAACACGGGCAGTGTTCTGTCTGAGAACACTGCATCATCCACTTTAGCTGCACATGCAATTCCAGAGGTGCACGCTTTTACTGAGGACATGGAATTGGAGGCAGATTTTTATGATGTCTGTTGTGATGGGAGTTATGGGGATGGGACATCAGGTTCAAATTCTGAAAGTGATGATGACCTACATGTAACATCACTTTTTGATAGCATTGCCAACTGGGAAGTGAGTTTTGGCGTTTCCATTGTTGCCCTGACTGCACTGCTGAGCATACTCCGTACAACCCACCCCATTCTGCCAAAGGATGGTCGGACCCTTCTCCAGACAAAAGTGAATTATGCTATTCAGGTGAAGGCGGGGGGGAACTACTATCACTTTGGCATCCTTTCCTCCTTGAAGGCCACTCTAAGCAAATATATCAAAACGCTGGCAGAGGGCATGACATTGGGGCTGCAGATCAATGTAGATGGTCTACCTCAATTTAAAAGTTCTACTGTTCAGCTGTGGCCCATTCTGGGCTTACTGATTACCGTCCCCATGAAGGAACCTGTGGCCATTGGGGCATACTGTGGGCCAAAAAAAACAAGTTCGGCCACAGAGTTCTTATCTGATTTTGTAAATGAACTACAGAAGCTAGAGGCTGGGTTTTGCTTTCAAGATAAAAACTTTAAAATTGAGCTTGGGTGTGATAAGTGCACACACCCAAGGCAATACCAAAACCAACGTATGACGTTCCCTGGACTAGAGCGCCCCCTGAGAACTGACATCTCATTCAACCTGATGGATGATAAATCATACCACCATGAGGGGCCACATCCATTTAAAGATGTCAAGGTTGGCATGGTATCACAGTTCCCCTTAGATTATATGCACCTTGTGTGTTTGGGCGTAGTATGGAAACTGCTCCAGACCTGGCTCCGGGGTCCGTTAACAATAAGACTACCAGCATTAATAGTGGACAGGATGTCAGGCAAACTCCAGTCAATGAGGCCCTATGCGCCGATTGAGTTTGCCAGGAGACCACGGTCGCTTCGGGAGTTGGACCGTTGGAAGGCGACCGAATTCCGACAGTTTTTACTGTACACTGGCCCTGTGGTGCTGGCGGGATTCCTGGACAGGCACATGTACCACAATTTTATGCTCCTGTCACTTGCCATTTCCATTTTGATAAGCCCTGACCACTTAAACCTTGCTGACTATGCTGGACAACTACTAAAATCTTTTGTGAAGCATTTTGGTGAGCTGTATGGGACAGACCCGATTGTTTACAATGTCCACTGTCTGGTCCACCTGGCAGATGAGGTCAAGAGGCATGGCTGTCTGGACTCCTTTTCAGTTTTCCCATATGAGAACCACCTCGGGAAAATAAAAAAAAAACTAATTAGAAAACCTGAGTTCCCCCTAGCTCAACTCATTCGGCGGCTTTCGGAGGTTCCTGCTACCAAATTTGATGCCGATGCAGACATTGCTCTGAAAAGGAGGCATTTTGTGGGCCCAATTGTTGTTGGCATGGGAGTCAATGCGCAATATGGGGAAATGCAATGTGAAAGGTGGACCATCAAATTAACAACGGGGGACAACATGTTTCTGGTGGAGGATAAAGTCTGCCTAATCAAAAACATCATCCAAAATGATAATGGTGTATACACTATTTACACAGAATTTTCACAGCAGTCTCCATTCTACACCTACCCCTTCAACTCCGACAGATTGAACATATTTTATGTACATGATGCATCTGACCAGCTGAAGTCGGTTGAGGTGTCAGCGCTGCGGCAGAAATGTGTAGCCTTGCCCTACAGGGATGGTTTTGTGGCCATACCCCTCCTCCACTAAACGGGGAAAAAAAGAAAATCAGTTCAATCAATCAATCAGTTTAAACAATTAGTTCAATCAATCAATCAGTTTAAACAATTAGTTCGATCAATCAATCAGTTTAAACAATTAGTTCGATCAATCAATCAGTTTAAACAATTAGTTCAATCAATCAATCAGTTTAAACAATTAGTTCGATCAATCAGTTTAAACTATCAGTTAAGTTAAAAAAAAACTCTTATAATCTAGTTGACTACTGACTTGACCATGACTTGCATTACTCTGGATGAAAATGTCCTGTAAGTATTTCACAAAAGTTGGTATTTTTCCATGTATACACTACACCCATAATTTCTTGTTTTCAAAATATATATTGTATTATACGTATATTGTATTGACATATTGTCCCTCAATATTTTATGCTGAATTTAACATACATTGATACATGTCCCACCTTTCTCAATACCATAGACCATAGTCCACTATATTACCATTATGCAATGATTTTTGTGAGATTATAAAACAACAACCCAACACATACTGCCAAGAAATTGCAATAGTACCCTCTTTACGGCTGAAATTCTACCTATCAAGACCTGTACGTTTTCCTTCCTCATACTTCTTTCCACCTTGGGGCACTATTCAGGTTAACTTTCAACAGATCTTACTTGCCTATTTGTATGAACTGTACACTTGCTTTAGTCCATGCTATTCCTTTTTGATTATAATACATACCCTTTTTCTTTTTTGTACGTTAAGGATGCCTTTTCATCTAGTAGAGTTTCAGTCTACCAAGGACATTGCTGTTGTGCCAGTTGACTGGTATGATGACGGGATGGTCTACTGGCCCAACTTTAAGAGCACAGAACGGGTGAAAAGGGCAGCTGCCAATGAGGAGAACCATGAGCCAAACTGGCCACAATATGACGTCAAGGTCGTCAGAACTTGTGGTATGCCAATTCATGAAGTTCTTGTTCAAAGAATTGTTGAACAAGAATTTATAAACTTATAAATAATTTTCGGGTTGCTTCTATTTCTGCTTGGAGTAACCTATTCTGTCTATGTTCGGAAAATACACATGAAGTTTTTGCCTTGCATAGTTTAAAATGTATTATCTACTGATGCAAATTCTTGGCCAGGTCTCTCTTGTAAGAGATATTTTGTGTTCTCAATTAAACCAATCTGGTTAAATAATAATAATAATAATAATAATAATAATAATAATCTGTGCAACTCTACAGCTAATTTAAAACTCATGTTTATTTTAACATATTCAATTTTAGACAACTACAGTGCCGCCATTAGGCTAATGACCCAATATGAGGCCGGCTGTAACACCTCTGACCTACAGTCTGAGGCAGAACAGGAGGGTGAGCTACTGCCAGAGAAAAGGGTCAGGAAGCCAGTGTAAGTGTATTCTGTCTTGTTTTTGTTATGTTTCTACAGTAATGGGAAGGTTATTTCCCGTAGTTTTCAAAAATATGCTAGAGATGCCTGCACTATGTATATTTGCCAATTTTGGGATTGCAAAAACCATAATGATATGGTTACTTAACAGCCATCATTTCGGGGACTCAGATGACAGTGAAGAAGAGCCAGTAAATGGTGACTTCACCACCATCGAACACCCTTCACCAACTCAACTCCATGCACCTCAAGGTAGGGACTGATCTCTGAAGTATTGGCGAATAGAAAGACCTCATATGTATTATCTGTCATGATTAACAGATGACTACCATATCATTCCTTTTTATCCCTCTCTTGCACACCACCCACCTCACTAAGGGACAGGAATGGCAGGAACAATAGTCCCTCCTCAAATCCCTCCACCCCCCGCACCAATTAACATGCGGAGAGTTACTCAAGGTAGGAACTCATCTCTGAAATATTCGTGAATAGAAAGGCCCCATGTGTATTATCAGCCATGGTTAACAGATGACCATTTAATACAGTTCTTTTCCCCCTCTAGCAGACTGCCCACCTCATATGGGCCACGAACAGCAGTCCCTTCTCAGCTCTCTCCAACCCCCACACCAGCCCTCAACATGCGGCAAACAGAGGAGCCCTCTTCAAGCCTGGTCTACAGACCGACATGGCGAGGGGGAAGAATGGCTGATGCCATTCCCTGCTCTGGTGAGTAATAACCACGGGTGGACTGGCCATCGGGCGTACCGGGCAATGCCCGGTGGGCCGACGCACGTCGGTGGGCCGGCCCACCGCTGTCATTGACAGACCGGCCCAGGTCTTGTCACAACATATATATTTAAGAAAAAAAAGTTTTTATTGACCGCGACGGTAACAAAGACACAAATCAGCCCATTGGTTGATTTTCTTGAAGGATACTGGACTAGTCCAATGAAATCTTTCAGCTCTCGCTGGCCCCGCCCCCTCCCCTCTCTCCTTACTAAAGTTAGCATACTTTGCCATTTGGTAGCAACTGATACGGACGAGGAAAGTGTGACGACTGTGGACCAAAAAATGGACAAACCACAAAAACGAAAGGGAGGAGCAGAAAAGCTCAGAGAAAAAAAACAAAAAATTTTAAAAGCAGACGCTGCTAAATGTGCTAAGATAACCGACATGTTCGCAACGGGGTCTTCGAGTGCACAGGTGGAGAGAGGAGGAGAAGAAGTGGAGGAGGAGAGGGAGAAGGACGAGGTGGAGGAGGAGGAGGAGGAGAAAGAGGAGGAAGACCAGCAGCAGGGGCAGATTGAGGTCAGAATAGCTAAGAAGTAGCGTTGAAATGTTAGCAGGATTAAGAGAATTAATGAAGGTGATACGTGGAATCAACAATAAAAATGTTTTCACTAAACAGTATCTGGGGAAATTGTAGGCTAAAAGTATGCAAATGCTCAACCTAGGGAATTATTACAGGACTAATTTTATTTAGTCAGAATTAAACATACATAATAATATCAGCCTATAGGCAAGGCAAGGCAAGGCAAGTTTATTTATATAGCACAATTCATACACAAGGCAATTCAAAGTGCTTCACAGTTACATAAAATCACATAAAAAGAGGGGCAGATAAAATCAACACATAAAACATAAATGTAAATTACTTAAAAGCAAAAGATCAGTTAAAATACTTTCAGTTCTCATATGCACAGGTAAAAAGGAATGTTTTCAGCCTGGATTTGAGCATTGTCAGAGTTGGGGCCTGTCTCACACTGTCTGGAAGCCTGTTCCAGATTTTGGCTGCTGAGAACTGAAAGGCAGCCTCACCGTGTTTAGTCCTGACTCTGGTCTGGATCAGGAGACCAGTTCCTGAGGTTCTCAGAACTCGAGCTGGTTCATATGTCTCTATCATGTCAGAGATGTACTTTGGTGCTAGTCCATGAAGAGACTTGTAGACTAGCAGAGCAGTTTTGAAGTCTATTCTCTGAGTGACAGGAAGCCAGTGCAGAGACCTAAGAACTGGATTAATGTGGTCGTATTTCCTGGTTCTGGTCAGGACTCGAGCAGCAGCGTTCTGGATGTACTGGAGCTGTCTGACGGCTCGTTTAGAGAGGCCAGTGAGCAGGCCGTTGCAGTAGTCTAATCTGCTGGAGACAAATGCATGGATGAGCCTCTCTAAGTCTGGTTTAGACACCATATCTCTGATCTTTGCAATGTTTTTCAGATGGTAAAAAGCTGTTGATGTTATTGTTTTGATGTGGCTGTTAAAGTTCAGGTCCGAGTCCATTATTACCCCCAGATTTCTAACCTATAGAGTTTTGTGCATAACCTTTTTCTTGCTGGTTTGAAGGTGATCACCCTAGTGTGTGTGTGTGTGTGTGTGTGAATTGCCTAGCCTTTGCTGTCAAAATAATGCTTCAAGGAGATTGTAGATTTGGTTTCCAATTTACAGTGTTAAGTGTGTTATAAAGTGAAACATCTATTTGCTGAAATAGATGATTAATAAATGGTAGACTGAAGTAGCCTAACACTAGTGACACTAACATCCCTGCCTCTCTCTCTTTCTCTGTATTTAGTGCTGCTCTCTTTCTTTCCATTGTCTGCTTGTCTTTGTTTCTCTCTCTCTCTCTCTCTCTCTCTCTCTCTCTCTCTCTCTCTCTCTCTCTCTCTCACTGTAGGCCTAATTGTCTTATTTGTATTTGTATAAACTGTATATTTCAATAAACACTGAAAAGACATCTCTAGCAGTGTTTTTTTGACAACCACTTTCAATTGGTTGAATTGAATCGCGGCGCTGTGGCCATCTCCCCCAAGAAGCTCTCTGTGAGTAGTGAAAGAGTGTATCATTTTTTTTAAACATGGTTACTCTTCCTAATTTTTGATACTTCACAATGTGCACATACACTATATTACCAAAAGTATTCGTTCACCTGCCTTTACTCATTCTATGAACTGAAGTGCCATCCCATTCCTAACTCATAGAATTCAATATGATGTCGGTCCACCTTTTGCAGCTATTACAGCTTCAACTCTTCTGGGAAGACTGTCCACAAGGTTGAGGAGAGTGTTTATAGGAATTTTTGACCATTCTTCCAAAAGCGCATTGGTGAGGTCACACACTGATGTTGGTCGAGAAGGCCTGGCTCTCAGTCTCCGCTCTAATTCATCCCAAAGGTGTTCTATCGGGTTCAGGTCAGGACTCTGTGCAGGCCAGTCAAGTTCATCCACACCAGACTCTGTCATCCACGTCTTTATGGACCTTGCTTTGTGCACTGGTGCACAGTCATGTTGGAAGAGGAAGGGGCCCGCTCCAAACTGTTCCCACAAGGTTGGGAGCATGGAATTGTCCAAAATGTTTTGGTATCCTGAAGCATTCAATGTTCCTTTCACTGGAACTAAGGGGCCAAGCCCAGCTCCTGAAAAACAACCCCATACCATAATTCCTCCTCCACCAAATTTCACAGTTGGCACAATGCAATCTGAAATGTACCGTTCTCCTGGCAACCTCCAAACCCAGACTCGTCCATCAGATTGCCAGATGGAAAAGCGTGATTCATCACTCCAGAGAACGCGTCTCCACTGCTCTAGAGGCCAGTGGCGGCGTGCTTTACACCATTGCATCCGACGCCTTGCATTGCACTTGGTGATGTGTGGCTTGGCTGCAGCTGCTCGGCCATGGAAACCCATTCCATGAAGCTCTCTGCGTACTGTACTTGGGCTAATCTGAAGGTCACATGAAGTTTGTAGCTCTGTAGCAATTGACTGTGCAGAAAGTCGGCGACCTCTTTGCACTATGCGCTTCAGCATCCGCTGACCCCTCTCCGTCACTTTACGTGGCCTACCACTTCGTGGCTGAGTTGCTGTTGTTCCCAAACGCTTCCATTTTGTTATAATAGAGCTGACAGTTGACTGTGGAATATTTAGGAGCGAGGAAATTTCACGACTGGATTTGTTGCACAAGTGGCATCCTATGACAGTTCCACGCTGGAATTCACTGAGCTCCTGAGAGCGGCCCATTCTTTCACAAATGTCTTGTTTCACAGTCTGCATGCCTGAGTGCTTGAATTTATACACCTGGGGCCAGGCCAAGTGATTAGAACACCTGATTCTGATCATTTGAATGGGTGAGCGAATACTTTTGGTAATATAGTGTACATCCTCTGGTATGACATGTGCTTCCGTATATCGCATATAACCATGGTGTGCCGCCGGGAATCAAAAATGCCAGGGCCGTTTTTTGTTCCCAGTCCAGCCCTGATAACTGACAAATACTGACAACATTCCCACAACCATCACATATGATCTGCTTCAAACTTTGTCAGTAACTTTTGTCATTTAAAGGATAATTCCCCTATTTAGCACTTTGAGTCCCTTTTCTGGTTTGTTTTGGATGAACTAGAGTGGTGGACATCGAAATTTTGATGATGGGTCCTGTCTTGACTTTCTGACTCGTTTTGAATCGCCTTTGACTGCTTCAGAATGGCTGGCTATGTCCATGCACAAACATGTCCTTAAAACAACCCTTAACGTTGATTTTGAAAACTGTGCAACTCACCGAGTCAAACTTCCGGTGTCCACCACTCTAGTTCATCCAAAACAAACCAGAAAAGGGACTCAAAGTGCTAAATACCGTAATTATCCTTTAACTAATGTCAATAATTAATTTCAATATTATGAGTAATGAGGATAAACACTGAAACTTATTATATTTGATAAACTACATTTTAGCTATATTTCATGTTCGTCAACAGCGGCTGAGGTCCAAATCCTTAGTCTTCTGGAAACAATTAAACAGCAACAAGACCAGCTTGTAGCAAGGATGAACAACCTCAACAGCAGGCTGAACATCACCCAGGGGCCAGATGTCGAGATGCCTGATAACATCCAGTTTCCTCTGGAACAATTGGAGGCAGTGGAGGCATTTGAAATGGTTTTAAAGGAACCGTCAAATGGCCCAGCTCGACAGAGAGTGGTAAGTTTTCTTACTAATATGAATGATGCCATTAGGTTTATTGATTGTCCATGAGTATTGCAAATATTCTATTGAAGCAGCCCTGAACAGGCCTGTCCTGAACTACCATTTCAAAGTGGTAAGAATCTGTCAGTGAGCAACAATCTCCATGGTTTGACATTGAGTGTAAAGGTGGCACAGGGTGATGAGGGTGTGAGCCAAGTACATGTTTAGAAAAATAATCCAAGAGAACAGAAAGAAGTAGAAACATATATGTTTTTCTACATTTCTGGACACTTTCAACAGGGACAAAAACATTTCAAATCCACCTTTAAATGCAACTTAAAGCGTAATTTTCATCAAAATGCATCCTAGGGTGTTTTTGTGAATGTACCAGTCAAACTTTCGTTTAATAATTACATTTACAATACAAGCATAATTACATCCAAAGCGCCACTTTTAAGCTTGTCGTGTTGTCATTTTCCAGTCAATTTGTTTTTTTGCCTTTTGAATTGCATTTTAGCGAAAGTTGCGCTTTAAGCTTAGAAATGTTTACCTTGCTGTCTATGTAAAATGATGTCTACCTTTTAGATCACTTCTTTGGCCATCATTGGAGGCCAGGATGTGAAAAAAGTGACCTGGAACATCCTGGGCAGGATCTTCACAGATGAGGTGTCTCATCAAGTAAACTGGAAGGGTGTTAATAACAAAAAGCCCTTCAGCAGGATGGCAACAAAGACCTTGCTATTCAGTAAGTATATAATTCAAAGTCATATTAAATATGCTCAAACTCAGTAGTTTGTAAATGTTGGGGCAGCCTTAAAAATCGTAGCAACCATCATACCAATATGACGTGTAGACTTTTTTAGACTGTATGCTACTATATCATAGACTTTTTGTTATTTGTCTGTTTTTCTCAAAACAGACAAATAACAATAACATAAAATGACAATGACTCCCTGAGCAGCTGATGGCTACGTTGCATATGCAAATTTTCAATCAGGTAGGCATTCCTGATGTTATGTGTAACACAATGCAATAGTTAGCGCTTCAGTGAAAAACCTGAAATTGCTGTGGGACCCCTCTGCTTGTGAGACTCCCTCCTTTCGATTCCTTCAATTTGTCTTCTTCTTCTTCTTCACATGGCCATGTGAAAGCATAGCATGCTTTCACATGGCCATCATGGACCCTTCTGTTATTGGTACGCTCAGACAAGCGACGGACAATCTGGGCAACTGGGAAATTTGGCCCCTTCACCATGTGCTTTACCTCACTAAGAAAATTCTCAAAAGGGAACTCAGATATCACATCAATACATCCATGTCTCTTAACATCATCACTCAAATGAACAAGGCCTTGAAAATTGTACACCAGAAAACCCTCACTGTAAAGTCTGCCAAAATGTTCAACAAATGACAAAACAAATGAAGTAGTACAGTCGCATGTCCCTACATCTACCTCAGGATTAGCCAGCATAAAAATAGCAACTGACAGCAGCATAAAGTTGTTGTAGACTAGAGCAGCCAGAACATCTATGAGAACAACAGGGCCTGTATACAACAAGAACTCCCTCTTTCCTCAAAAGCTCTAGGCTTTCTAGTAACGCGCACGAAATGTTATTCTTCAGTTGCTGAAGGTTCTGAGATAGTGCTTTAACCAGACAAGCGAGTGGACAAAGGCCTACTACACCACAGGTCAAACAACCGACGCACAACCCCAAGACACACTAAATGCATGTAATCGTGAGGAAAATCAAGTACCATATCAATACTAAGTCCAGCCAGAGGAGACTGTGCTACACGATGATCTTCATCCAACATTTGCCTGAAACTACCCACACAGCAAAAGGACAGCAAAAGGACTGGAACGGACCTGCGAAACGGACCCATATCGGGGTCCAGATGCACTCAGGAACGGATCCGCTACGAATGCGGATCGCGAATCCGCGCTGCATCCGCGATTAAGCCTCACCTCCGCAGCGGGTCCGTCTGGGACCCGCAAATTGAGACTTACATCCGCCGCGGACCCGCAGCGGACTCATAAAGGCTCATCCGGCCCGGGTCCGTTTTGGACCCGTTTATCTCATTTTCAAAATCCCTTCTGTTCAAGTTATAGGATAAACTAAACTATAGGTTAAAAAAATGAGGCCATCACTAGGCTTAGCCTGGCTACTACAGCAATAGGTGTAAACTTAAATCTGCATTGCCTTGTATTTTTAACCAAACAATATTGTCAACCGAAAATTCATGCATTTACTGTACAAAAGTGATAGCTCAATGGAAATAGTTTGGAGCAGGAAAAAAATGATAACCGATTAATCGGCCGATAACCCCCCCCCCCAAAAGAAAGAAATTCAACACTGTTGGAAGTGAACAATCTGACTTTATTACCAACTGATAAAATAAATATCCAAATATATAAAATATCAAAATGAAAATAGCATAACAGAACATAATAAATACAGAAATCTGGATAACTGAACACCTAAATGAATAAACAAATCTGGAACTTATCTTATCCATACTCTTAACAGTCCTGTTCTTTATTAAAACTAAAGAATTTACCAGAAATTCCCAAATTTTAAGATTCATGGCAAACTAAGATTTAGAGACTACACACAGACAGCTTTCATTTTAGCCTGTTAACAAGCTAACTGTTGTTAGCTTAACAAGCTCATGTAGGCTAAATCATGCCGGTGGAGATGTGGCTGTTAATGCTGAAATATGATGCACGTTTATGCTTGATGAACTAGTGGTACTTATTGCCTCTGCGAAGGAGGTTATGTTTGTTGACTTTCAACTTGTGAAGGTTTTATTTCACTTACAATGATGCTCAATGTCGTCCAGTCGACTTGTCTTCTCCACAGATCCCTTAACTCCTCTCTGCTGCCGCTGCACACGCTGCGTTTCTCTCTCTCTCTCTCTCTCTCTCTCTCTCTCTCTCTCTCTCTCTCTCTCTCTCTCTCCCATGCTCTCTCTCTCTCGCTGTGTGTGAAGAGCAGCCCCGCCCCTCAGTGATCAGAGCGAGAGAGCGGAGGTTTTTTTTTTTTTTTTCAGCGAGAGACAGAGCAGTGCAGGGAAGAAGCAGTTATGGAACTGTGGAAAAAAATGGCAGCTATCGGCAACTATCGGCGCCGATTAATCGGTCGACCTCTACGGCAGACCCAACACATTTCGGGCTCCCACTTTCAACAATTGAGGATCTACAATGTTTGGAGGAGACACTGAAGAATCCGGAGGAGAAGAAGAATTTAGTGAGTTAAATGATGCATTAATCGGATTAGGGATGTGAATTTCTGACAAATATGGCATTCAATAATCGAGCAGCAAAAGTTGAATATCGTTTGAAGATAATGATAGGCCTATTCCAAAAAGCTATTTTAAGACTGAATTTCGCATGCAGTTTGACTATTTGATTATTCAAAGATCGTGACTCATCCCTAAATTTGATGTCAATTTCAGGCAAAACCTGGAAAGTAGTATTGGGGTCATTCCTAGTATTTGGTGCCATTTGAGTCCCATTGACATAATATGGTATATTTTGTCTAAAAATGGGATAATACTTATTTCTAAACACTTTTCATGTATGCTTAACCCCCCTCCACCATAGGACACAATGATATGTACACAGGATAAATTAATTTAAAGCAAATTACTCTGATTTTAGCACAAGTACACTAAAATATTATGTCCCCAGTCATGTTTGCTTGACTTCAGTTACAAATATAAGTGATAAAAATGTAATAAATTCAAGTTTTTAAATCATTTCTGTATTGCCTTGTTTATAATATTCCTCACCAAATGTTATTTTTTGTTATTAATGCATTTCTAACGCTTAAAATCTTTAATATATGTTGTGTCCCTGAATCAACTGTCCCCCCTGTTACTCTGATAAAAATTCCATGGAACACATCGCCTGAGAATTCTTTTAGTCACATGACTCTCTGGATGTAGCAATATTTTCGGAGGGAAAACTTTCAAGAAGAAGAAGAGTAAGTACCACTCTATGATCAACCTTTTTTTCAATGTTTTAGCAAGGTTTACTGATGCGGTAAAGCATAACACGTCCACCCGGTTATGCTTATTTATAGTGGGAACCAATATTTTTTCGTAATTTTGATAATATGGTTAATAAACATGTTAAAAATCTTTCTCAGTGGTCACCATGTACTAGCTAGTTGTTCATCACATTAGTAGTAATGGCTAACTTTAGCATAAAATGTCCCCCCTGTTACTGTCCCCCCTGTTACCGTTATGCACTGTAACAGGGGGGACACATAGTAACAGGGTGGAAGTAAGATGTCTAGATTTTTGTGTTTTAAGTGTGTATTGGTATTTATTATTAACTTATTATGTATTAATTTGCTGTATACTTCCAAAAAGATGATTTTAAATAGTATGCATGTATTTGTCAGGGAATGGCACCATTGTCTGCTGCTGAAAAGCAGCGGCGCTACAGGGCACGTCGTGATGCAGACCCTGAGAAAAGAGAGAAATATCTCAGTATAGAGAAAGAGAAGTGGAGAAAGGATAGGGAGGAAGGAAGAAAAAAGAAAGTGGCAGATCTCAGTGAAAGACAGAAGAGAACACAGAGAAAGCAATGGCGAGAAAAGAAAAGAAAGCAGAGGGATAGTACCAAAGGCAGGACAGCATTTGAGGCAATGACCACTCCTCCTCCAAGTCCAGATAGTCCCCCAGAGCCAGGAAATGCCCCACAACCAGGACCCTCAAGGTTAGAAGAAAGTTGACAGCTGAATGCTTTGTTGATTAGGTAGATTCTGACATGATTTTGCCCTCACAATGTGTCTGTCTGTGTGTCTGTCTGTGTGTGTGTGTGTGTGTGTGTGTGTGTGTGTATGTGTGTGTGTGTGTGTGTGTGTGTGTGTCTGTCTGTCTGTCTGTCTCTGTCTCTGACTAATAGCCTTCTATCCTAGAATTGGTGTAAAAACTTTTATCTTTAAAGAGTGATTGTTAATTGTGACAATATGCTTCCTGTGTTTTAGGCAATATGTTGTTGGACGAAGGAATGTCAGACAGGGGAGGAGGAGGCTCAAAAATGAAATTAAACAACTAAAGGCCTTGTTGCTGAAGGAAAAACGAAAAAAAGAAAAATACAAGAAGAGGTACCAGCATTTGGGAGGGGGGAAAAAATCCCCACGTTCTACAGTGGATGCACTGCTGCGTCATCAAATAGTTAACAACACAATTAGGAAAAGATTATTACTGCAGGAATCAATAATTGAAGAAATCAGAAATAAATACAAAAACACCAAAAAGGAACGAGAGAGACAAATTATTGCAAAAACAACAATAGGAAAAATCATAAAGAAATACAGGCTACAGGGGGCTGCACAGATGACTCTGGGCTTTTCAAAAAAGCGTGGTCAAACACAAGATGGAGGGCTCATGACTTTTGAGAGAAAGGAAAGCAACAGATTACCTCCTGATTGCAAGCAGAAAGTAAAGGCCTTCTTCTTAAGAGACGATGTCAGTCGGATGACGACAGGACGGAAGCAAACAGTTACTCAAAAGAAAATAAAAAAACAGAAGCGTTTGCTAACCGACACAATTAAGAATCTGCACCAGAAGTTCCTTTCAGAAACCGAACATCATGTCTCCTACTCCTGTTTCTGCACCTTAAGACCATTTTGGGTTGTGGTACCCACAGAGGCTGATCGTGAAACCTGTCAGTGCAGGACACATGAGAACTTGCAGTTCATGGCCAACACCCTGTACATCCAAGGTCTGTTAACAACAAAACACCTTGAGGAGATGGTAGATGCAACAATGTGTGATCCTAAATCCAAACTCTGTGCATATGGTGAGTGTAAAGACTGTGTCGGTTCAACACACACACTGTTGAGACCTCCTACCAACACAGAGATAGCCCTTACCCAGTGGTCTCTGGAAGAGAATGCCAAATTGAATGATGGAGAGGTGTCTGGGAAAAGGTCAACAATAACTGTGAAGACAACTGTGATGACAACAGAGGATACGCTTGCAGGAGAATTTCACAACAGACTATTCAGATTTAGGCGCCACATCTTTAATATCCGATGGCAGTACGGGGCCTACAGACAACTGAGAGAAAATCTGAGAAGCAATGAATGTCTGCTGCATGTAGATTTCAGTGAGAACTACTCCTGCAAGTATTCTCAGGAAATTCAAGCAGCCCATTTTGGAGGGTCACACCAACAAGCAACCCTGCATACTGGAGTACTGTACACTGCAGCTGAACAGTCACCAGTAACCTTTTGCTCTATCTCACCTTCCAGGCGGCATGATCCCCCTGCTATATGGGCCCACCTTGACCCTGTGTTAGACATGGTGAGGGAAAGATACCCTCTTATCAATCACCTCCATGTCTTCAGTGATGGTCCAGCTACACAGTACAGACAAAAGGGCAACTTTTACCTGCTCTCAAAAGAGCCATTCAAAAAAGGCTTCAAAGACATCAGCTGGAACTTCTTTGAGGCCAGCCACGGAAAGGGGGCTCCAGATGGTGTTGGGGGCACCCTTAAAAGATCAGCTGACACAATTGTCCGCCATGGAGGAGATATCCCCAACGCAGAAGCCATGTTCCACAAGTTGAAGAACATTGGCACTTCAGTGGAACTTTTTTTTGTGGGAGAAGAAGAAGTTGAGAGGAAAGTACAAGAAATGATGGAAGCACCAGCGCTTGTGCCTGTCAAAGGTACTATGAAAATACACCAAGTCCTCAGTTTCTCTCCAGGAAAAATTAAATACCGGGACATAACATGCTTTTGCCAGGCAGACAAAGGTGTACTGGACTGTGCATGCTATGGCCTGAAGGAGGTGAGCCTGGGAGAGGAGGCAAGCCTACATTGCACTGAAGGACCATCACGGCCTGAGAACATTGGAAAAGACAACATTGGTCAGTGGTGCATTATTAGCTATGATGGTGAGCCCTACCCAGGAATCATCCTGGAGGTGGAAGATGACATCAAAGTCAAATGCATGCACAAGAATGGGACCAACAAATTTTACTGGCCAAGTCCACGAGAGGACATTGGCTGGTACGGGGATGACCAGGTTGTGTGTTTGATGCAAGAGCCACAACCTTTGAATAAGAGGTCAGTTCAGCTGGAGAAGACTGTGTGGGATTTCCTTGGGAAACACTTTGGTTTCTGGTCCGTTGAATAGTTTTCTGGGTCTGTCTGTCTGTCTGTCAGCCTGTCTGTCATCCTGTCTGTCCGTCTGTCTGTCTGTCAGCCTGTCTGTCTGTCTGTCTGTCTGTCATCCTGTCTGTCCGTCTGTCTGTCTGTCTGTCTGTCTGTCCGTCTGTCTGTCAGCCTGTCTGTGTCTGTCTGTCAGCCTGTCTGTCCGTCCGTCTGTCTGTCTGTCCGTCCGTCTGTCTGTCTGTCTGTCTGTCAGCCTATCTGTCTGTCTGTCAGCCTATCTGTCTGTCTGTCAGCCTATCTGCCTATCTGTCTGTCCGTCTGTCTGTCAGCCTGTCTGTCTGTCCGTCTGTCTGTCTTTTTGCTGGTTGCTGGTCTGTTGCAAAGTTGCGTGGTGAGGGGGTGTGTTCTTAATTTTTTAGGTGTACAGTGAATTTGTTAAATGTGGACATCCATCTACCTGTGTTTTTTGGGGGTGGGTGGGGGGAGGGGGAGGTGTGTTCAAAGTTTCTTTAATGTAATATTTTGATGTTCACTGGTGTGATGTCCACCCTGTTACTTCCTGTCCACCCTGTTTCTCTTCTGTCCACCCTGTTACCTATGTGTTTTTTTATGTTAATTAAATCAAATCAACAATTATAATGCATGTCTCTGTGGTCATTTGAAAGGAATGAGTTAGCAAAATAAAATTACTTAAAAATGGGGTCACATTCCATTTATATTCCTTTTACACTTAAAAGAAATGTGTTGAAATTACACTGCGCCCTAAAACTGAACATGTCTCCTTTCAATATAATGCTTGTTTCTGAATATTTTATCAAAATCTCCCTGCAGGGTGAAATAAGGGACATTATAGCTCTTAGAAAATGTAAATATTACTATAACTGTGTATTCATAACAGTTATTAATAGAAATGAGAATGTCCTGTAACAGGGTGGACATTTGGCCTACGTCATGGGTGAAGAATTTGGTAAAAAAATTATTAAGTATAATATCCTTAGCTGGACCAATACATTTTTCTTAGAATTTGAAAATCCCTCTTTCAGATGAAATGTTAAAAACATGGAACATTTTATATTTTTTGATGGAAAGTTACCACGTTGAAATGGCACCGAATAGTAAGAATGACCCATTGAGAATTAAGCTGTTAAATAACTGATGAGGTACATGTCTTTTGTTTCAGACTGTTATCCTTGAAATGGTCGGAGGCATGACTCTTAAAGACACTGTGGGGCGTCACGTGTCTTAAAAAGAGCTATGAACACCTCGCAGGTGAGAGTAATTAATTGGAGTGGGGCCAACCAAAAGCCTGGATTTAAAAGGCTCATTTTGAGAAGTGTGGTTCTGGGTGAGTGTCAGTGCTGGATAACTGCAATGTGGTGACATTTAAATTAAGTTTTTGGTGGTTTGCTGAGTAACATCACACGGTCATGTTGTGCTCTTCTGTCTTGTGTTTTTCTCGGATGCAGTCCGCCGGAATGCCCTGACCAAAGATTCTACAGAAAAGGAAATAGAGCTCCTCATCATCAGGTGGCTGCAGCTAGCCTTGATAGGGATGGTGGCCGAAGCCAGAGGGTGAACAGGCACACAACATAGACAACTCAAAATTTAAGTGGACCAGAATTAAATGTATAAAGTTAAAAATATAATATTTGAATATATGTTGATCTTACATATGCTGATATTATTTCAATATTTGTTATAATAGGAAGTGTTCAGTGTTATCCTAGTAGCATAATGCCATGTTTGTCCTTTGGTTGTATTGTGTCTCTGTCTTAAGTTTTTTTTTACCTCTTGTGCACCCCTGCCATCTGTTTTTTTTTTTAAAAAAAGAAAATAAATACATCATCGTTATACTATTGCCTCTGTCTGCATCCATTAATTAGATAATAAGGGTCCCGTTACAGTTAATTTTGTTGCCTAAATCATAGCCCTGTCGTTTGATATGACAAAAGTGGTCCAATTTAAAAAAATATATATAATAATAATAAAAAAAAGCTTTAAACATGAAACCCGTCTTTGTGCTGTTTCACTTTCAGTTTGGCTTGCATACCCTTACGCAACAAAAACATTTCTCAATATATGATATGACAATATAGTTCAGGTGTATTCATATATTGTGAATTTTAAATGGTAATATATGGTGGGATATATTGTATAATGATATATTATATATGTAAGTTATATATTACAGGGTATATTAAAATACTGCAATTATTGCCATTTTCATATATTGAATAAATACATAAATATACGATTTCATATACTGAATAAATACATTAATATACTATTTAATATATTATTAAATATATTGACATATGTCCCATATTATGGGAGATTATATATCAGAAGAGCCATTTTAAATATATGTAAATATACATGTAAAAATATATGAGATGTTATACCTCAATGTACAAGATAATCAGATTTATATGGGAACATATATCTTAATTATGTTGAAAAATATATAACTATATATTAAATATATTGTATATAATTATCATTTTATACAATATATGGACTTTTCTTTTGTATACAACTTAACAATTTTGACTACCATGACCTGGATGAATGAGAACCTTCACAGATAATCAAATGTACAATTTCTGTCGTACATTTGAAAATATATATTGAATAATACATCAATATACAGTACTTCCTTAACTGATAAAGGTTTATTTTTCACGTTTCAAACATATTATTTTATAAAACAGGCCATATTTTAAATCCACAACTATAAATGAACAAAAACACTTGAAATAATACATTTCCAAAGCGCACCTTCTTCAATACGGATTAATAAATAAAAAAAAATCAGTGCAACAATAAAAGTAGGAAAAAACAGGATAACAATCAAAGAAAAGGACAACGATCAACAAAAGTGTTGTTAGCAAGTGTCACACATGCTAAAGGCCCACTCAGATAATTCAATTGACCATGGACTTTATCTTCTGCTGGTGCCGTAACTCACAAATCCTTTTGTTAATGGCGGTTCTTATATCTGAAATCTTGACCCCCGGATGTTTCTCAGCAACCGCATCTGCAGAGGCGATTCTAGGGTCTGTTGGGGCCCCAAGCAAAAACTCCCAGGGGGCCCTTCTCACAAGTATTCTTCATTATTATATCACAAATAATCCGACACCAATGATAAATGTATGAAATCACAACTTGTATTATATGGAATGTTCACATATAGCATACATCACACACACAACACACCTTACAATAATATAAAATAACATAAAAAATTGTAATTTTGGGAATATATATGAAAATAATAAAAAAATAAAACAAATACAATACTGTAAATAACTTAAGCAATATAAACATAGCACAAAATATAATCTGTATAAGTGAAGGGCCCCCGAGAAACGCACCTCACAGTCAAAACCGCAGTGACCGCATGCCCCACGAGTCGGTCACGGCCAATGCATTACGGGTCAAGCTACATTTACTAAATAGCAAAACTGTTAAGTAACAAACATGCTAATTATACAGTTATTACGTTTCAAACTTAACGTTAGACTAACCTATCGGCTAACATCCCCGTTGCCATGAGCTAATGTGTTAGGCTAACGTCGTTAGCGTCAGCTACCGTCAGTAAGGCTAACGTCAGGCAGCGGCCTAACTTACATCAGGCGTTAACTTCATGTCAGTTTAAAAATAACATTTGCTCAATAACGGCAGTAACTAACTGTTAATACAATGCGTACAACATTATCTGCTGCTCCACTTACCACTTTCTTTCTTTCTTTTTTCTTCGTCTTCTTTCTTTTTCTTCCTTTTCTCGCTGCCGGAAAGATAGCTCCTCTTCATTTTTCTTCAGTTTACGAAAACACTACTTTGCGGCGCATCAAACTGGTTAACGTAAGGTGGGATCATGGCATTGATTGACATGGGGCCCCCTTAGGGAGGTCGCCTTGGCATTGGCATTGCTGTCATTGCAAATCGCCCGCTGTGGAATAGGGGGGAGGAGGGGCATGCGGTCACTGCGGTTTTGACTGTGAGGTGCATTTCTCGGGGGCCCCCTGCCGGCTCGGGGCCCCAAGCAGTTGCCTGCCTTGCCTGTTGACAAACGGCGGCCCTGCGCATCTGTAAAACATAGCATAAGAAAGTCATTGTTGCCAAAGGAAAGATGAGGTGGATCCCAATATTTGTAATGATTTAATCCGGCCCGGCAAACATTTCTGAGTATAACAATAAAAGAAGCGAGTCTTTAGCTCATTTCTATCAAAAGTTATGATTTTTTTAAATAAATACAAACCAAATGCTCCCTCGGCCGCTAGAGGGCAGTAAATGTGTAAAAGAGCTTACGTCCAGCATGCGGCACTGACACGAGTTAGTCACAGGAAATAAACATTCACAACGTGATGTGTCCAGGTAAAAATAAACCGGCAATCTTGCTTAACCATTCACCACTACTAAACAAGTTATCGGTCAACACACAAGAAACAGCAGTCTGCTTTTACGCGCAGCCGCGATATCGCTGATGGGGCTGTAAGAGCCAGCTACATTATTGCCAATGAGCTGGTGCAGGCATCCAAGCCATTTTCTGATGGGGAGTTTGTAAAATCATGCATTCTGAAGGCTGCAGAAGTCGTGTGCCCTGAAAAGCGACCTGCCTTTGCCAATATTAGTCTAGCGAGGAACACTGTCGCAGATCGGGTGACAGAACTCTCAAGTGACTTGAGCAGCCAAATGAAAGAGAAAATCAAGTAATTTATCGCATTTTCAATTGCAATAGATGAGAGCACCGATGTCACAGATATTGCTCAACTGGCCATATTCATTAGAGGTGTTGATGAAACTTTGACCATCACCGAGGAGCTGCTTGAATTGGTGTCCATGAATAACACCACAACAGCAGATGACATTGGGAATGGCTAGGCGCTACGTCATCATGTCCAAAAAAGCCACTTCTGTGTCCATTCGCTAATATTCTAACGGTTACGGTGCTCTGTCAGACTGGACTACAACGGTATTAAAATGGTGCAGTGCTGTGTCCCGTGTTGCGATAACAGAAACGTGAACAAAACGATCTCTTATTATCGATTTCCCCTCGACGAAAAAGAGAAGAAGAGATGGCTAAAGTTGTTACGGTAAGTTGGATCTCAAATGATGAACATTAATAACAAAACTAATAGCGAGCTAACGTTACTAGCTAGGTACTAGCTACCGCTAGCCTGAGATGTAAAATGTCAATTGCCACTTAGTTATTTTATTTTATTTTTTCGTTTTGCAGGCGTGACAAGTTCACCCCGAAGTACAACTCAAGGGTCTGGCATTTTCTTGATGGCAAAGCAGCTGGGTCAACACGGTCCGCATGGATCACAGTCATCAAACCGGCACTGAAGTTAAAACATAATGTTGTAGTTTTACAATTTAAAGGGAAGATATTTTTAAATAAAGTGAATCTGTGTCAAACTGAAAAATTGTATTCCTGTTTGAAGTCTAGGGATCCTAGTGAGGACATCCCTGGTATATTTTAGCCAATGCTAAAATTAGTGGCTAGCGCGTCATGCTAATTGCTAACATTAGCAGCTAATGGATTTGGGAGTTAAGACCCTTCTGAACAGACTTTGGGAAGTCAGTAAAGTAGGCTGTCACTGTATAAAAGGTGACTTGTTTATGTTACCTAAAAATGAATGGACACGGAAGTAGCGATTTGTGACGTCACGCTAGCCATTCCCATATTTCGACAGCATAAGTGCGTTCAAGATGAAATGGTCACTGTGGGAGACGCAGCTATCCAGTGGTGACACCGCACATTTCTCTTGTCTCACAGCTGTGCGTCCAAAGGCACCGGACCGTCCTGATAATGATTTGGATAAATATAAAGACAACATAACAGATTTGCTGCGAGAGTTTGAGCAGAGGTTTCAGGTATTCAGTGAAATTGAGAAGACATTTGGCTTTTTTCGCTCGCCATTTACAGTGAAGCATTCTGATATGCCAGCTGACATTCAACTCGAGCTTATTGACTTGCAGTGCGATTCCGCTATGAAGGATAAATTTGGGTCCGTGGGATTGGATACGTTTTATCAATATCTCCTGCCAGGTTACCCCAAATTAACAGCCATGGCTGCAAAGGTTCTATCCATGTTTGGGACTACTTATTTTTGTGAACAGGTGTTCTCCGTAATGAACAATAATAAAACAAAGCAGCGCTCAAGGTTAACAAATAAACACTTGAATGACATTGTTAAATGTGCTGTTACTCAGGATTTGACACCTAATATCGATGCACTTGTGAAGGCAAAAAGATGCCAAGTTTCAGGAGCCAGCAGCAAGTAGACTGCAGGAGTGCAGTGAGAGAGAGAAAAAAAGTGTGATGACACGAAATTTGTTTGCACTCATGAATACAGATCATTAAAAATAAGATTAATCTGGTTTCATATTAAAGACTAAAAAACTTAAATTAATATTGTGCAGTATATTCTCGGCTTCAGTAGGCCCAGCCTAGTAGTTTGATCTGATGTAGTCTAATCTTGTTGCCCATGCACTGCTATAACTTTTATTTTGTATTTCTTTTTTTATTTATTTCAAAGCAGTATGACAATTAAGGCAAAAATATTATTTTTTCACAGATCCCACTTTAGTTTTTTTGGTGTGGTGAGTTGGTTCAGGTGTAAAACTGCATTCCCTCAACTGTTAAAATAAACCAGTTGTTAAGACATTCACTGCCAAACATGAAAGTCATTTTTTCCCCCCATTGTTTGTGAATAAATGTGTTGTACTTAGAAAAGATCCCTTGTCATCCGTGATTATAATATGTAGGGTAGCCTACAAATGTAGGTTGTGTCGTGGATTTTTTCACAACTTCGAATCAAAAAGATCTCAAGACAAAGGTTTTGTCTTTGTGAGTTTTATTGCAAAAAACAAAGGTATACCCTTCATGAAGGGGGAGAGAATCATTCACAGAACAACACAGGCCGTGAATGCTCCGAGGACTCTCTCCACCCAATATGGGTCTTACAAGATATTTTATACTTCAAACTAGGCGTTGTCAATTTGCATATGGTACAGTTACTTTCCATCCATTGGTTCTTGTTCCTCTCGTACGATGTTTCATATCTATTAGCCTTCGCAACAACAATGGGACCTTGAGAAGGTCATCACAGAGACGGCTGAGCTGGTGCCGATGTGTTTTGTCTTGTGTAAGCAAAAGTATGACAATCAGTACTTAAGAATTTCTCCACTACGGGTGTGAACGGGGCATCGAGACGCCGCTTCCAAATAACACATTATCTGTTACAAAGTTCATTCATTCCATCAACATTCTGTCATGCTAGCCAGCACTCAGAAAATTTCCACTACAGTTGAATGCCAAAGCATAGTACTGAAAAACAAAGCTAAATATTTGGAGTTGACATTCTTTTACTGATCCGGCCCACCTGAGAACAGAAAGTCTGGATCCGTCCCCAGAGCCAAACTGAGTTTGACATGCCTGCTATAGATAGTTCAGTCTGAAATCAGATTTGGCTTCTCAGGAAACCAAAGAAGGAGTTAGGAGGGGTTCTCCAAGGGGCTTTTAGAGTGAGTAGGTTACTATTGTATCCACTTTCTTTTTCTAGGAAGTATTGTGGTGAGTGTGAGCAACTGTACTTTGCCATCGTCAAGCATTTGCTGATTGAAGGTGAATAGGGCATATGCTGCGGGGCTTCAGGAAATTGGACAATCTGATTGGCTCTTTGCCTGACAATGATTGGGAGTTTGTAAAGGCCTATTCTAGAGAATAGAAATCGCTTTATGTCGAAGCTGTTACAGCTTTTCATTCATCCATCCAAGTCATGTATATTTCAGTCCTTAAGTGTTTGTTACCATTTACCATGCAAAATGGTCTAAAAATAAATTTGTTAAGTCTTACCAAGTAAAGCTTTAAGCTTTGTGGGGTCTAGAGGTTGACATCTTTCAGCAGATGGGTCCACCTTGTTGACCCCTCCTGTCAGGTTGGACTTCAGTAAGGCATCAACGCTGAAGAGGCCCAGCAGGAGAGTGTGGGCCATTCCTTTTGCTGTAGGTTGTGCTTTAGTGGTCTCCCAACAATGGGCAGACACTCTGGTGGAGTCTTCATTCCCTAATTTCACCTGATTAAAATAAAATTATCAATGACAACGTTTTTAATTGATTATTACAAAAATGTACTTACTGACGTTGATTTGGGAGGTGTGGGAGATGTGGGTTGAGGAGTAGATGATGATGTAGCAACACTCCCCTCATATTCACTTTCCCCTTCATAGCAGGAGCTGCTGGTGACTTTGTTCGCAATGAGGGTCTTTACCACCGCTAGGAGTGATGGAATTTCTGGGAAATATGGCACACTGAATTTACTACAACAGGACTCCGAATACGTAGTAAATACATATATATATATAAACACCTCCACTCATTATTCAAAGTGTGTGTTGTAGCCCTGTTAATTCACGTTAACGTTACCTAATTTGATAGGTACGAGAATGACAGTTTTTCATGCACGGTAGACCGAATAGCGAAACAGCAGCCAAAGCTAACTGATGGGGGCATGTCAGTTTTGTTTTGATATGCCCCTATCTGTTAGCATTAGCGGCCAGTTCGCGAATTTGCAAAATGTGTGCAGGCTGAAAAGCACGGATCGCTGCATCATCAGTAAGCCACTGCCTCACATGCATAGTACACTGCCCCTCCAACACACACACTCTCTCCTCTCCTGCTCCCGTAGTCTTTGATTTTCTTCCTTTAGAGCCCTGATCTCCTCCAAAAGTGTCTCAGTGTCACCTGGGCTTACATTAGGCTCGTCTTGGGAGAGAACCTCTAATTCAGATTGTCTTGCCGCAAGGAGTTTGTAGTTTTTCTGTTGGGTAAAAATGATCAAATCAATTATGTATGAAGCAATACACACAAAAGTTAGGAAAATTAAACCATACATGGATTACAATGATTCATTAAGCTTTATATGCCCCATGGCTAAATGTGTTTAAATTCATAGTTGTCCACTAGCACTAACATACAGACACACAAACACCTATGGGCAATATACAATTAACTAATTCACCTATTAACCTAACATGCTTGCAAACTTTGGCATGTGGGAGGAAGCCAGAGTGCCCAGAGAAAATAGCCAGCTCCACACAAAAAAGTCCCAGCCAGCCAGTGGGTTTCAACCCAGAACCATCTTGCTCTGAGGCGACAGTGCCACTACACCACCATGCCGCTAGTCCCAAAATGATTAGAGAGTAGCTCGACCTAGAGAACGCCGGTAGCACTGTGAGTCGTGTTCTTTGACTTCTCCAGTGCTTTCAACACCATCCAACCATCACTGCTCAGGGAGAAGCTGGAGGGAGCTGGAGTCAACAGTAGCCTGGCTGCATGGACCATCGACTACCTCTCCAACATGCCGGAGGCTTCATGACTGTGTGTCTGATGTGGTGATGCTGATGTGGTAGTCTGCAGCATGGGGGCGCCGCAGGGTACTGTGCTCTCTCCTTTCTTCTTCACCCTGTATACATTGGACGTCAGACACAACACGGACAGCTGCCACCTCCAGAAGTTTTCTGATGATACAGCCATTGTCGGGCGTGTATCTCAGGGAAACGATCTGGCGTACCTGGAAGTCATCGCCGACTTTGTGGACTGGTGTGCTCTGAACCACCTGCACATCAACGCCAGCAAGACAAAGGAGGTGGTGATCGACTTCAGTAGGAAACCACATCAGACTGCACCGGTGAACATCCAGGGCTTGGACATCGAGGTCGTGGAGGACTACAAGCACCTGGGTGTTCACCTCAACAATAAACTGGACTGGACACACAACACGAACGCCCTGTACAAGAAGGGCCAAAGTCGTCTCCACCTACTTAGACGACTGAGGTCCTTTGGAGTGTGCAGGGCACTGCTAAGGACTTTTTATGACTCTGTGGTGGCTTCTGCCATCCTGTATCCAGTGATCTGCTGGAGCAGTGGAAGCTCAGAGAGGGACAGAAAGAGAATGAACAAGCTGGTCATTTCTTGCTTCTGCACCGTGTGGTATTGCTGTTTACGGACTGTTAGCTTCGCTTGAATTTCAAAAAATGTTCGGTTTATAGTGAGAACTTTTTGCGTACAGTGGTATGAAAAAGTTTGGGCACCCCTTAGGAAAATCATTGCATCAGTTTGTCACTTTCTGAGCTTTTGAAGCAGCAACTTTATTTTAACAAATGTTATACCTTATGGAAACAGAAACATCTCAGTAGTGAAATCATTTTCATTGGTCCAACAGAAACATTTTTATGTATATTTAAACAAAAATAGGCATGTGCATAAATTTGAGTACCCCAAAGAAATAATTCCATTAATATTTAATAGAACCTCCTTTTGCTGCAAGAACAGCCTGTAGACGCCTCCTATAGCTACTGACAAGTCCCTGAAGTCTGGCAGGTGGTACTTTGGCCCATTCCTCCAAACAAAACGCCTCCAGTTCAGTCAGGTTTCTTGGCTTCCATGCGTAAACAGCCTGCTTCAAATCAATCCATACATTTTCAATGATGTTAAGGTCTGGGGACTGGGATGGCCATTCCAGAAGATTGTACTTGTGCTTCTGCATGAATTCCTTGGTGGATTTTGAACAGTGCTTGGGATCATTGTCCTGCTGAAAAATCCAACCCCGGCGTAGCTTCAACTTTGTGACAGATTCTTGAACATTCTTGTCAAGAATCTGCGGATACTGAGAGGAATTCATGTGGCCCTCAACTTTAACAAGGTTTCCAGTCCCTGTGCTAGCCACACAGCCCCATAACATGATGGAGCCTCCACCATATTTCACAGTAGGCAATACGTTCTTCTCATGGAATTCAGTGTGTTTTTTTCACCATGCATACCTCCTCTGGTTCTGACCAAATAACTCCATCTTAGTCTCATCTGACCACAGTATTTTTTTCCCAAATGCTTCTGGCTTGTCCAGATGTGCTTTTGCATACCTCATGCGACTCTTCTTGTGACGAAAGGCATTTTGCGCATCAGCCTTCCAAAGAGCTTTTCCTGGTGCAAAGTGCGCTGGATTGTGGAACGATGAACAACTACACCATCAGTAGCCAGATGTTCTTGTAGTTCTCTGGAGGTGCTCTGTGGCTTGTCTGTGACCATTCTAACCATCATTCGTCTGTGTCTTTCCAGTATTTTTTTTTGCCTACCACATCTTTCCTTCACAAGGACTGTTCTTCTGGCCTTCCATTTCTGCACCACATTTCTGACTGTGGAAATAGACATCCCAAACCTCCTTGATAATTTCTTGTACCCTTCTCCTAATTCATGATAATGAATTATCTTAGTTTCTTGGTCAGTGGAGAGTTGTTTCGATGCCCCCATGTTGCCAGGAGCCTAGGACAAGCACTGAGCAATTGCCTCTGTTAAATAGCCTTTTTCATGATTGGTTTTACCTGTCTTTGTAATTGAAGGTCTCACAAGCTAATCAAAGCAGTTTTGGGCTGCAACATGTCAGCTACAAATCCCTACAGGTCTTGAAATCAATGTGATTAAAAGGGTGCCCAAACTTTTGCACATACCATTTTTTACATTTTAATTTATTATAATAAAACTTTGTAATGATACTCTAATAATTTTGGTCTGGAAAACACTAAACGTCTACATCTCTGTAGGAAATAAAATCTTGTTGCTGTGATCGTCTTTTATAAAGTTAGAGCAAATTATTATGAAATCTTAGAGGGGTGCCCAAACTTTTTCATACCACTGTATCTTCAACCACCACTGCTACTTTTTGAACCACACACATAATCCCTCTTCTTACCAAACTTTGTCTGCTAACTTTAGCGACTTAACCATGGTTTCTCCCTCTGCTTCCCCTTGTCTGTCCTGTGTCTCGTGCCACATGTTTAGTTACTCCTCTGCCTCCTTTAGTGGTAATGATATGTGTAACAAATGTAGTTTATTCGTAGCATTGGAGGCGAGGCTTTCCGAATTGGAAGCACGGCTCCGCACCGTTGAAAAACAACCAGCAGCTAGCCAGGGCCCTGTAGCCGGTGCGGACCGACCAACAGTAGCTCCTGTTAGCGTAGCTCCAGTTAGCTGTCCCCCGACAGCTCCCGAGCAGCCGGGAAACCAGGGCGGCTGGGTGACGGTACGAAGGAAGCATAGTCCCACTCGGCCCGTGGATCACCACCAAACCCTTCGCGTCTCCAACCGATTTTCCCCACTCAGCGACGCGCCCGCTGAAACCCAACTCTGGTGATTGGCGACTCTATTTTACGGAACGTGAAGATAGAGAATCCAGCGACCATAGTTAAATGTATTCCAGGGGCCAGAGCGGGCGACACCAAATCTTATTTGAAACTGCTGGCTAAGGCTATGGTTAAATATGGTAAAATTGTTATTCACGTCGACAGTAACGACACCCGGTTATGCCAATCGGAGGTCACAAAACTTAATGTTGAATCGATGTGTAAGTTTGCTAAAACCATGTCGGACTCCGTAGTTTTCTCTGGTCCCCTGCCCAATCTGACCAATGATGACATGTTTAGTCGCACGTCATCATTCCATCGCTGGTTATCTAGGTGGTGTCCAGAAAACAACGTGGCCTTCATTGATAATTGGCACACTTTTTGGTGAAAACCTGGTCTGATTAGGCGAGATGGCATCCACCCCACTTTAGCGGGTGCTGCACTCATCTCTAGGAATATAGCTAATTTTATTAACTCCCCGAAACCATGACAATCCAGAGTTCAGACCAGGAGGCAGAGTTGTAGTCTTACACACTTCTCTGCCGCTTTTCTAGCACTGTCTCACAACCAAAATTCTATAAACTCTATAGATGTTCTGTCTGCTCCCAGATCTCTCTCATCCAAATCTCTTTTAGTGAATGATCTGATAACTGATCATCAGATTGATCTATTTAGTTTGACTGAAACGTGGCTGCAGGATGATGAATATGTTAGTTTAAATGAGTCTACGCCACCCAGTCATAGTAATTATCACATTCCTAGAAGCACAGATGGAGGAGGAGGAGTGGCAGCAATCTTCCACTCTGACTTATCTATTAATCCTAGACCTAAGGAAAGCTTTAATTCATATGAAAGTCTTACCCTTAGTCTTGCTCATCCAGACCGGAAGACACAAAAAACAATTCTTTTTGTTGTGGTATATCGCCCACCTGCTCCTTATTCTGAGTTTTTAGCTGAATTCTCTGAGTTTCTATGTGATTTAGTTCTTACAACAGATAAAGTCATTATAGTAGGTGACTTTAACATCCATGTTGATGTTGTCAGTGACAGCCTTAGCTCCTCATTTACATCATTATTAGATTCAATTGGCTTTTCTCAGAATATAAATGGATCAACTCACAGTTTAGATCTGGTCCTAACATACGGCATAGAAACTGAAGGTTTAACAATATTAGGCATAACCCTCTTTTGTCTGACCATTTTCTCATAACCTTTGAATTTACTATAAAGGATTACGCAAGAACTGAAAAGACATTACATCATTTCAGTAGATGTCTATCTGATGATGCTGTAACTAGATATAAATAATTAATTCCTTCTTTATACACTCACCGGCCACTTTATTAGGTACACCATGCTAGTAACGGTTCTGACCCCCTTTTGCCTTCAGAACTGCCTCAATTCTTCGTGGCATAGATTCAACAAGGTGCTGGAAGCATTCCTCAGAGAGTTTGGTCCATATTGACATGATGGCATCACACAGTTGGCACATCCATGATGCGAATCTCCCGTTCCACCACATCCCAAAGATGCTCTATTGGATTGAGATCTGGTGACTGTGGAGGCCATTTGAGTACAGTGAACTCATTGTCATGTTCAAGAAACCAGTCTGAGATGATTCCAGCTTTATGACATGGCGCATTATCCTGCTGAAAGTAGCCATCAGAAGTTGGGTACATTGTGGTCATAAAGGGATGGACATGGTCAGCAACAATACTCAGGTAGGCTGTGGCGTTGCAACGATGCTCAATTGGTACCAAGGGGCCCAAAGAGTGCCAAGAAAATATTCCCCACACCATTACACCACCACCACCAGCCTGAACCGTTGATACAAGGCAGGATGGATCCATGCTTTCATGTTGTTGACGCCAAATTCTGACCCTACCATCCGAATGTCGCAGCAGAAATCGAGACTCATCAGACCAGGCAACATTTTTCCAATCTTCTATTGTCCAATTTCGATGAGCTTGTGCAAATTGTAGCCTCAGTTTCCTGTTCTTAGCTGAAAGGAGTGGCACCCGGCGTGGTCTTCTGCTGCTGTAGCCCATCTGCCTCAAAGTTCGACGTACTGTGCATTCAGAGATGCTCTTCTGCCTACCTTGGTTGTAACGGGTGGTTATTTGAGTCACTGTTGCCTTTCTATCAGCTCGAACCAGTCTGGCCATTCTCCTCTGACCTCTGGCATCAACAAGGCATTTCCGCCCACAAAACTGCCGCTCACTGGATATTTTTTCTTTTTCGGACCATTCTCTGTAAACCCTAGAGATGGTTGTGCGTGAAAATCCCAGTAGATCAGCAGTTTCTGAAATACTCAGACCAGCCCTTCTGGCACCAACAACCATGCCACATTCAAAGTCACTCAAATCACCTTTCTTCCCCATACTGATGCTCGGTTTGAACTGCAGGAGATTGTCTTGACCATGTCTACATGCCTAAATGCACTGAGTTGCCGCCATGTGATTGGCTGATTAGAAATTAAGTGTTAACGAGCAGTTGGACAGGTGTACCTAATAAATTGGCCGGTGAGTGTATATCCCAGTGCCATGTGTCAATGATGTGGACGACAGCAACCACAATTTAACTCCTGCACTATTAGATGATTTTGTCGATGGCACTGCAGCATCGCTTAGTTCAGCTCTAAACTTAGTTGCTCCTCTGCAAAAGAAGGTCATGAATCGGAGGAGGCTAGCTCCCTGGTGTAATTCACAGTTGCGCTGTTTAAAACCGACAGCCCGAAAGCTAGAAAGAATTTGGCATTCCACTAATTCTGAAGAAGCTCGCATAGCCTGGAAAGATAGTTTAACGACTTATAAAAAAGCTCTCTGTAGTATTAGAACAGCATACTATTCATCATTAACAAGAAAACAAGAACAACCCCAGATTTCTTTTCAGCACTGTAGCCAGGCTGACAATGAGCCACAGCTCTGTTGAGCCATCTTTTCCTTCGGCCCTCAGTAGTAATGACTTCATCAGCTTCTTTACCAATAAAATTGCTGGCATTAGAGAAAACATTCAAGGCATCCTTCTGACGGCTGTCAAAGATGTAAGTACAGTGACATTAGAAATTTCTGTTAGACCTTATCAACATCTGGAATCCTTCTCCCCAGTAGATCGTCTCGAGCTATTTTCAATAATTAAAGCATCTAAACCATCAACCTGTCTTCTAGATCCAATCCCAATTAAATTGCTCAAAGACGTTCTTCCATTAATTAACACCTCCATATTGAACCAGATAAATTTATCTTTATTAACAGGATATGTGCCCCAGTCTTTTAAGATTGCTGTAATTAAGCCCCTACTTAAGAAAGCCACTCTAGATCCAAATGTTTTAGCCAACTATAGACCAATCTCCAACCTTCCTCTTTATTTCCAAAATTCTAGAAAAAGTTGTTGCTAATCAGTTGTGTGACCACTTAAACAGTAATGATCTGTTTGAAGAGTTTCAGTCAGGTTTTAGAGTTCATCATAGTACAGAAACAGCTCTGGTTAAAGTTACCAATGATCTCCTCATGGCTTCAGATAGTGGACTTGTCTCTATACTAGTTCTGCTAGATCTTAGTGCTGCATTTGACACTATTGATCATAATATTTTAGTACAGAGACTTGAAAGTCAGATCCAGATTAAAGGAACTGCATTAGATTGGTTTGAATCCTATCTGTCTGACAGATTCCAGATTGTTCATATCAACCATGATTCCTCTACTTATACAAAAGTAAGTTATGGAGTTCCTCAGGGTTCTGTGGTAGGACCAATACTTTTAAGTTATACATGTTGCAAGATTATTAGAAAACATGGCATAAACTTCCATTGTTACGCAGATGACACCCAGCTATATTTATCTATGAAACCAGATGAAACTAATCAGCTGGTTAAACTCCAAGCATGCCTTAAAGACATAAAGGCTTGGATGACCTGTAATTTCTTACTCTTAAACTCAGACAAAACAGAAGTTATTGTATTTGGTCCTAAGCATCTCAGAGATTCATTATCAAATCACTTGGTTTCTTTGGATGGCATTACCTTGGCCTCCAGTACTACTGTGAAAAACCTTGGTGTTATATTTGATGAGGATATGTCCTTTAAATGTCACATTAAGCAAGTAACCAGGACTGCCTTCTTTCATCTACGTAATATCATCAAAATTAGGAACATCCTGTCTCAGAATGATGCTGAGAAACTAGTTCATGCATTTGTGTCTTCCAGACTGGATTACTGTAATTCATTACTGTCTGGCGGTCCAAATAGCTCTTTAAAAAGCCTCCAACTGATTCAAAATGCCACAGCAAGAGCATTGACAGGAATTAGCAAGAGAGATCATATTACTCCAGTTTTAGCTTCTCTTCACTGGCTCCCCTTAAAGTCTAGAATAGAATTTAAAAACCTCCTCCTTACATACAAGGCCCTCAAAGGCCTAGCTCCATCATATCTTAAAGACCTCATTGTACCATATCATCCCAACAGATCACTTTGGTCTGAAAGTGCAGGCCTACTTGTGGTTCCTAGAATTTCAAAAAGTAGAATGGGAGGTAGAGCTTTCAGCTATCAGGCTCCTCTCCTGTGGAACCAGCTCCCAGTCTGGGTTCGGGAAGCAGACACTCTCTCTATTTTTAAGGTCAGGCTTAAGACTTTCCTTTTTGATCAAGCTTATAGTTAGGGCTGGACTAAACCATCCCTTAGTTATGCTGCTATAGGCCTAGGCTGCTGGGGGACAATGCAACAAACACATGTTCTCCTTCTTTCTTCTCTCTCCACTCTCGTGTCCTACACTTTCTTTTTCTCTGGCACAGAGCTCCTGTCCTCTAAATTCCTATCTGCTACTAGTCATGCAATTCTGTGCTATTACTATGTAGAATGTTTACTGCTGCTCTCCCTTCTTCCGAGTATCTCTGGCCTGGAGTTGAGTGTTTCCTGTGGAGCTCCATACTGTGGCTCAGTAGGTAGAGCGGGTTGTCCACGAACCAGAGGGTTAGCGGTTCGATCCCCGGAATGTGCCACATGTCGAAGTGTCCTTGAGCAAGACACTGAACCCCCAGTTGCTCCCAGTGCGTGGCACTGGTGTGTGATTGTGTGCGTGCTTGTGTGAGTGAATGGGTAGATGTGTCTCTGACTGTAAAAGCGCTTTGAGTACCAATAGGTAGAAAAGCGCTATATAAAAGCAAGGCCATTTACCATTTACCATACTACATCTGCTGTTGTGGTCTCATCAGCCTGCCCAGTCTCCATGGAATCCTGCTGTTATCCACTCCTACCTGAATGAACAATTCTCCAACCTGCCGATGATTCCCCTTACATTTTCAAACTGTCATGTAACATCATTAGTTTGTATCATAGCATCCCACTTGTATGCTTTAGTCAGATATGTGTATTGATGACAGATATATGTTTATCTTGCTGTTCTCTTTCTCTGTCTGTACCCGGCTGTCCTTAGGCAGATGGGTCCCTCCATATGAGCTGGGTTCTGCTCAAGGTTTCTTCCTGTTAAAGGGAGTTTTTCCTTGCCACGGTCGCCTTCAGGCTTGCTCTGGGGGTTTCAGGCCGGGTCTTGTAAAGCGTCTTGAGACGATTTGTATTGTTATTGACGCTATATAAATAAAACTGAATTGAATTGAATTGAATTGAGAGGAGGATGTTAGCCAAGCTGACATCTATCACGGACAACCCCTCTCATGCATCAGACTGTTTCAGACCTCAGCAGCTCCTTCAGTGGCAGACTGTTGCATCCACGATGCAAGAAGGAACACTCCCGCAAGTCCTTCATCCCAGCTGCCATCAGGCTGTACAACACCAGCCTGAGTCTATAATAACGGTACCTTTGCACAAATATATCTGTTTTTTTGCACAGATTTTTTGCACAAACCACTACCTATCCAACTCATTTTGTTTCGTCAAAGTCTTTTAAGCAACTATTTATTTGTTTACTCCACCACCATACTGTATACAGAATGTCTTTATATTTCTAGTGCCTTCCTATGTATTTTTTCAGAGTATTGTATCTCTTCTATATTTTTTGGTATATATTTTTCAAAAAATTCTGTATTTTTTTTTTTTTTTTTTTTTTAGGTAACTGTTTCCCTGTCTAAGTTGTTTTTCTGTATATATATATATCTTTTTGCCAAACGCCATGCTACTGTGACAAGGAAATTTCCCACATGTGGGATTAATAAACATATCTTATCTTATCTTATCTTATTACAGCAAATACTTTTGATTTTCTGTTGTTTGATGGCTGGCTCACAACCAAGTACAAAAATCAGAGATGTTAAAATATATTAGCTGCCATAAAAAGAACCCCATACCTTTTTGGCAACTCCGCTTAGAGATTCTTCCTGGGTGTTGAGGAAGAGTTTATTGGGTAACCTCTTTCTCTTGTTGCCCTTTGGTTGGTCCTCTTCCAAAAGCTTCCGCTCAGCAATTTTGAGCGTAGACTATTTTTCTGTTGTTAAATAAATAGTAGCAAGACAGAATTAAATTCCTATGAGACTATGTTAGAGGCTGCAGACCAAATAGGGACAGAGTGTACCCCAATAACTAATGTTAACTGAAGGGGCACAGCAAAAAAGTTACTATGGCCCATTCACTGTTAATTGCCACTTCAGTATTTGGTCTATGTTGTATCAAATGTTCTCGTTCTTTAGCCTAATAACAGCACCTCAAGAAATAGGGCTATTGACTGATTGACACCAAACCACTCCTTTAATTTCACAATGTACAGCCACCACACTGACTTCTACTAACTGTACAATGTTGGCTAACAATGTTTATGTGTGACAGTTAAGAATTACATGAAGTACACAGATGGGTGTGCTTGGGTGTCCTGAAAGGTGCTTTTGTTTAAAATAAAAGGTATTATTAGAAAGAGAATCACCGGAGCAGCTCAGATGTGAAAACTATCTTTATTTACGGTGCCAAAAAACAAGGACTAACGTTTCGACGTCTACCACGTCTTCATCAGAGTCTTAAGATGGACGACATAGGGACATGTCTTATTAGAAGCACCTGGTCAGGTGCGCAGGGGGTGGTCCCTCTATCTACCTGTGAAATCCGCAGTTACAGGCAGCACTCAGAAACGGTCAATAAATAAACATAGCACATACTACTGGATACAAAGTACAGATTACACAAAACATGGACTGCAGACATATACATAGTAACGTTCATACATCTTCTCAAGAATGGTCAATGTGTCATATTCCAGAAAACAAAATAGATTGCTTATTTAGGAATAAATATCAAAAGTCTATAAAAAACATGACAGATTTAATTCCTCGTTGAGGCCATGAGGTTCAAGTGTGTCAAGGGTAAATATCCAAAACGCCTCTCTACTTAGAAGTTTGTTTATTATATCGCCCCCTCTGGGGGCTATAGTGATTCCTATTGTGTCTAGTATAGATAGTCTCACTGAACCTCTTTCTCAGTTTGTTGATTTCTTTTTAAGAAAATATGTACATAGCCTGCCATCTTATCTTGGTGACACCACTGATATTCTCAATGTCACCAATAACTGGAAATGCGACCAGGACGATCTCCTAGTCTCGCTTGATGTACAAAGTCTTTATACCTGTATTCCTCATCATATTGGTTTAGAGGCTATGACCCATTACCTTAAACAACGCTCTGCAGACATCTTGCCTCCCTCGGATTTTTTGATTAATTTAATTGAAATAATACTTTCTAACAACTTTTTTAAATACTCAGGGAAGTTTTTTCTGCAGTTACAAGGAACGGCGATGGGCAGCGCATTTGCCCCATCATATGCCTGCCTAGTCATGGGCCTGTGGGAGGATAAGTTTATACGCAATGTCCTGAACCCTTTCCATTCTAAAATTGCGCTGTGGCGCAGATATATAGACGATGTTCTTTTGATATGGAAAGGCACAATTAATGAACTGAATAATTTTTTAGTTTATGTCAATTCGAGTACAGATTATCTCTCTTTTACCATGGAGCACAGTTCTAGTTCGATTGACTTTTTAGACCTGACAATTACAAAAGATATGACCAATACATTGCAAACGACTATTTATCGCAAACCACTGAGCAGAAATACTCTGCTTCAGGCAGACAGTAATCACCCTACACACCTGATTCAGAATATCCCAACGGGCCAATTTCTTAGAGTGAGAAGAAATTGCAGCTCCACCCAAGACTTTATGTCCAAAGCGTCCGAATTGGGGCAACGCTTTTTACAGCGGGGATATACACAAGAAATTATTGATAAAGCGTATGAAAAGGCATTAAATGTTGATCGCTCCTCCCTTCTAACTAAAACTACGAAACGCAAAGCCTCTTTCAGAGTTTGTTTCTCTACACGATATTCGCCAGCAGCGGGTGCTATTAAGCATACTATTAAAAAACATTGGCACATCCTCCAAAGTGACCCGACTCTAAAAGACATCTGTGCGGAACCACCTAGATTTGCTTTTAGGCGCGCTCACAATATCAGAGACGATTTAGTTCACTCTGATATGAAAACCTTGCCCTCCACCACCTGGCTTTCTAATCCTCCACTTGGCTTTTATAAATGTGGCAATTGCGCCCAATGCTCTAACTCTACCAATTCTAAAGACTTTTCTCACCCCCGAACGGGTAAAACCTATTCAATTAATTATTTTATTAATTGTAATAGTACACACGTCATTTACTTATTGAAATGTCCCTGTGGGTTAGTCTACATCGGGCAGACAAAACGTCAATTAAAAACTCGAATATCAGAACACAAAACAGCCATACGTACAAAAAACACTACTTATGCTATGGCAAGACACTACTTAGAAGCCAACCATGGTTCACCAGCCTCCTTGAAATTTTGGGGGATTGAAAAAATCACTATACCCCCCAGAGGGGGCGATATAATAAACAAACTTCTAAGTAGAGAGGCGTTTTGGATATTTACCCTTGACACACTTGAACCTCATGGCCTCAACGAGGAATTAAATCTGTCATGTTTTTTATAGACTTTTGATATTTATTCCTAAATAAGCAATCTATTTTGTTTTCTGGAATATGACACATTGACCATTCTTGAGAAGATGTATGAACGTTACTATGTATATGTCTGCAGTCCATGTTTTGTGTAATCTGTACTTTGTATCCAGTAGTATGTGCTATGTTTATTTATTGACCGTTTCTGAGTGCTGCCTGTAACTGCGGATTTCACAGGTAGATAGAGGGACCACCCCCTGCGCACCTGACCAGGTGCTTCTAATAAGACATGTCCCTATGTCGTCCATCTTAAGACTCTGATGAAGACGTGGTAGACGTCGAAACGTTAGTCCTTGTTTTTTGGCACCGTAAATAAAGATAGTTTTCACATCTGAGCTGCTCCGGTGATTCTCTTTCTAAGTTTCAAGTTCAGTCCTGTCCCGTGGATGCACCAGAGAGTGAATTAGCCTACAGGAGCGCGGAGGATACTTTGTTTTTTAAAAGGTATTATTAGTTTTATTACTACAGATAGAATATGACATACTAAGTTAGCTAAAGCTAATGTTAGCTAGCTGGCTAGAAGTTCAAATGAAGCGGGACTTTAACATCAGCGTGATGGTCCCAACCTTACTTGGCCAATGATGCAAACCCCTCAACAGGTTAATTGCTATCATGATTAATATTGTATGACTAATGAAGTATAAAGACATCATAATAAGCACATGTACTTGCCTGCCAACTGCAAGATGTGTGCTGATTCAACTGGCCATCCAATATAAGGCTTTTTCGCACCGATGCTGCGGCACTCTATGAGATATTCCTTTTCTGTGTTTTCAGGGTCGAATTCTATGATCCAACTTGCGGGGACTATGCTAAGGGCGCCTTCATCATTCCCCTTTGACCAGCTCACAAGAGCAAACTTCATATTCTCCTCTCACCGACGGCTGAAACACGCAGAGAATAAGCAGAGTGGTAGGACAAGTAATGGTAGCTTGTCGTTCTTCGCGCTCATAAAACCACCACAGGGTCTATGGGTAACAAGTAGCTTGACCAATCAGAGACGTTACTTTTACACTGTAGGATTTTGGATAGTGTTGCAAACACTGGAGGACCCTCCAGAGGATTAACCCACGGAAAGCTGCTGGTCCCGATAACATCTCCGGGCGGGTGCTGAGGGGCTGTGCACACCAGCTCACAGAGGTGCTGATGGATATCTTCAACACCTCCCTCCAACAGGCAACGGTCCCCACCTGCCTGAAGACCGCCATCCCCATCCCAAAAACGTCCACAGTGACAGGCCTGAATGACTATCGGCCAGTAGCCCTCACCCCGATAGTCATGAAGTGCTTCGAGAGACTGGTCATGGCTCACATCAAGGACTACATCGACGTCACTGTGGACCCACACCAGTATGCATACAGGAAGAACCGATCCACAGAGGATGCCATTTCTTCTGTGGTCCACACAGCCCTCACCCACTTAGAGAACAAGAACTCTTATGTTCGCATGCTCTTCGTGGATTTCACATCAGCATTCAACACCATCATACCACAGACCCTGATACAGAAACTGGAAAGACTCGGACTGAGCTCCACCCCATGCAACTGGGTCCAGAACTTCCTAACAGACAGGCCGCAGTCTGTGAGGATCCACAATGTCTCCTCCTCCTCCATCACCCTCAGCACCGGCTCCCCCCAGGGCTGTGTGCTGAGCCCCCTCCTGTGCACCCTGCTCACATACGACTGCTCAGCGATACACCCGAGCTGTCTGATTGTGAAGTTTGCGGACGACACAGCTGTGGTTGGACGTATCGTGAACAACGACGAGTCTGACTACAGGAAGGAGGTAGAACACCTGGAGGGTTGGTGCAGAGAAAACAACCTCTGCATCAACGTGAAGAAGACCAAGGAGATGATCGTGGACTTCAGGAGGAGCAGACACCTCTCCCCTCCCCTGCACATCGGAGGGACAGCGGTGGAAGTGGTCTCGTGCTACAGGTACCTGGGCGTCCACATCTCTGACGACCTCACCTGGAGCACCAACACTTCCTGCCTGATTAGGAAGGCACACCAGCGCCTCTATTTTCTCAGGAGGCTGAGGCGCGCTGGACTGGGGAGCTCAGTCCTGACATCATTCTACAGGTGTGTGGTGGAGAGCGTCCTGTGCTCCTGCATCACTGTGTGGCATGGCAGCTGCTCTGCAGCAGAGAAGAAGGCTCTGCAGAGGGTGGTGAAAGCTGCACGGAGGACTGTGGGACACAGTCTATCCACCACCACGGACATCTACACCTCCAGATGCAGGAAAAGGGCCACCTGCATCAGGAAAGACCCCACCCACCCCGCACACACACTGTTTGTCCCCCTCCCCTCAGGCAGGAGGCTATGGAGCATTAAAAGCAGGACCACCAGACTGAGGAACAGCTTCTTCCCAGAGGCTGTGAGACTGTCAAACGCTGGAGGATCTTCGTAGCCCCCCCCCCCAATAGTGAACAATAGTCACCCCCATGGACAGACTGCATTTGCACTGCACTGTCACTTTAACTCCATTTGCACACTACCTCAATTGCACAGGACCATCACAGTTAATTTCATAGTTTTTTATTTATACAGTTATACAGTTTGTACAGTTAGCTAATTTTATTTCTCTATATTTATACTTTTCTATATTTATACGTGTCTTTTTCTTACTATGGCTTGAAACGGGACCAGAGAAACCATTTTCGTTCCTTCATATGTACCAACATGTGTAGAAATTACAATAAAGAATCCTTGAATCCTTGAATCCTTGAAATCTATTTAATTAATTTATTCTATATTTTTAGATTCTCTTAGTTAACGTTTTAGGCTTGCTTTACAATCATGTGCTCACTGTACAAAACATAAAGACATAAGAACATAGAGAAACGGATGGGATATTCACCTCTGGAAACCAAGCGAGTCGTCACTGCTGCAGTCTTTTTGATGCTGTGGAGGGTTCCGTTGTTCCATCACTCCATCACACCAGAAGAAGAGAGGTAGGCATGGACGGAAGGAGAAGGAAATACACTTCCCCAGACTCAGAATATGAGATTCCATCAAGAACAAGGAGTGTGTGTGTGTGTGCGTGCATGTGTGCGTGCGTGCGTGCGTGCGTGTCAGTCTTTACTAGATGTAAAGAGAAGTAAGAGATACTTAAAGATACTTACAATATATTCATAATTTTATTTTGAATCATCTTTTGTTGTATGTATTTCAGTTTTACAGTAAATAGTCCGAAGTGCATCAAACTTTAAAGTATTGTTGCTGGTCCCTATCTGAACACATCCATATGACAATATTCATACAATTATTGTTGTCGAAGGAGGAATGTTTTCCTCTCCTTCAGCCCAGGTTCTTTATACCTATTGGAAAGGTTAGTCTACCTATGGATAGATCACTTGACGACTTCTCTCCAATCAACAATTCATTTGGCACGCAGAGAATCAGTACAGCATCAGCGCTGAGACCTCAACTTAACCACCTTAAGGGTAGAGAAGAGAAGCCCCGGACACAGTCTGCACACAGGTTTTATTCTATCTGGGCTCCACCCGGGTCCAATAGGAGGAGTGCAGCCTTTCGTGTATCAGTGGTATTCTATGTATGGCCGAGGCCGGTGCCAGCCCTAACTGATGTCTTCAAGGTGAATTATGCGAGAAAACCTTAGATTTCTCTAAGGTTTCTTTCTGTAGCTCCACTCTCCCTCTTTTATCCCCTCAGATTTTTGTTGCATCACATATTTTTGCCAGTTGTTGTTTAATTAACTGATTAGCTCTCTCTACCAGCCCCTGTGATGCAGGGTGGTAGGCAGACCCAAAGCGGTGCTGGATTCCAAAGTATATTTCAACTTCTTTCAAGGACTCCGCTGTAAAATGTGTCCCATTATCAGAACGAATACATTGAGGGACACCATAGCGGGGTATCAAGTCATAAATTAGCCAATTTATGACTTCTTGAGCTGTTTCAGTTTTGTTTTTGTTTTTTTTACCCACCAAATAAAAGTATCAACACAAACAAGCAAATATCTACAGCCTTTTACTCTTTGATTCATCCCCATGTCAGTAAAGTCAATCACCACTTCCTGCCATGGTCTTTTTGGGACCGGGAATGCTCCCATCCCCATCTTAAGAGTCGCTCAAGGATTAAACTTAGAGCAACTGGAACAAGTATCTACAAAATATTTACACACTTCTGATAGATAGGGATGCCACCATGTTTGTCCTATCATCTCAGCAAGTCTTCTTCCTGATTGATGTCCCCGTTTGTGTCCTTCTTCACATAACATCATCAGCAAGGTAGTGGAGGCTACAATTCTCCCATCATGTGATCTCCATATGCCTGTTGTTTTACATTTAGTGGCACCTTTTTCAATCCACGCTTGTTTTTCATGGGGGGCTGCCTCACCTTGCATGCTCAACACTTCACAAGTTACTTTTTGTTGCATGTTATCATTCTGTTCATCACTTACTTCTTTTAATGCCATTTGTAAGTTTCTACTGATTTTCTCTTCATAACCTGCCACCTGTTTAGCTTCTGCGTCCGCAGCATTGTTACCTAATGCTATCATACCTGTCCCTGTTTGGTGTCCTGTACATTTTATGATAGCTGCCTTACGGGTATAGAGACAGCTTCTTTCAGTTTTATCATCTGATTCATGTGTTTCACAGGCTTACCAGTACTGGTGAGGAAATCTGTTCTGATCCATTGTTTTAAGTCTACATGCACAGCCTTCACAGCATAAGCAGAGTCAGTGTAGATGTTAACCTCTTTCCCTTCGCTCAGTTCACAGGCTCGGGTTAAAGCTATAATTTCTGCCAATTGTGCGGAGGCTGATGGTGGTATGATGTCAGATTCCAGGGTCTCCCACAGGTGTTCTCTTATTGATGAAGCCTCCCTGCTGACTACAGCGTAGGAGGCTATTATTCCTCCTCCAGCCATAGCATGGCTGTGGCCATCCGTGAACAGACTGTCAGCATTGTTTATGGCTTCAGTAACTATGTTGGGAAAGATATTCATCTATTCTCTGACCAAGGCTTCACATTCATGAGGTATTTCATTGGCTATAGGAGCAGCCATGCTATTATCTAGGCTGACATAATGCACATTTGGCTGGAGCAGTATTCCTGCATTCTGCTGGTTCTTTGTTGACTTAAAGTAAACTTTTGCCTCGAAATGTAGCTTGTTACTGCATGGTTTGTGTGTACTGTAATATCCTGTCCCCTTGTGATGTGAGCTGTCCCTTTCAGTGCTTTAGCTATAGCACATAGTGCTCTGGTACAGGTAGGATGGCCTTTTTCCACAGGTTCTAATTTAGTGCTATAATAGCATAACACTCTCCTCCCTTGAGCTCCGGGCTGCCACAGTACGGAGCTCACAAAACCCTCTTTTTCTTTTACATCTAATTCAAACATTTTACCCAAATCAGGAGCGGAGAGTTCACTAGCCTGTGCTAGCTGCTGTTTTAGTACAATAAAGGCCTCCTCTGCTTCTTTGGTCCATGTTAAGTTTGCTTTGAGATGGCTGTGACCTGCATTAGTAATGAGTTTTCGCAATGGGGAGACAGTCTCAGCGTATTCAGGTACATACTTTTTGCTAGGATTTTAACAGTGGATTTTGGAATTTGGACATCAGTACCTGTAAAACATGGTTGAACAGGGAAGGGCTGTCTGTGAGATCTTGAGGCAGTCTAGTGTATGTGTATTGCTTTCCTTCAAATGTAAACGCAAACAGGTGTCTACACTCTGGTGCTTTGGGGACGCAAAAAAATGCGTTGGAGAGATCCATCACAGAAAACCATTTGAATTTATGTTCAAGATTAGAAAGCATTGTATAAGGATTTGGTGTTTCAAAATGTGTGGCCTTCAGTCCTGCATTTATTTTTCTCAGATTGTGCATCAACCTGTGGTCCACCTTCCCTGGTTTAGCCACAGGAGAAATTGGAGTATTAAAATCAGATTTGCAAGTTATCAATACTCCAGATTTTAGCAGGCCTTCAATCGTTCCCCTGACACCATTAACTTTTTCAGGGGATAGTGGGTAATGAGGTTGATTTATAACCTCAGGTGTCTTTATTTGCATTCTTATAGGAGGTATGCTTGTACAGTGTCCCACATCCTAAGGTCCAGTAGCCCAAACTTTATCGAGGAGTTTAGTAGCCAATTCAGAATCAGTATTTTCTCTGCCATGTGTCCTGCTCTTCTCTACCTTCTCTAACTCACACTTAATTAGGCCATGGTACTTCCGTTTATAACATCTGCATGACGGACTAAACTCCATTAAAGTAGTCCCTGTTACTGTTTGCCAATCAAGTGCGTCTTTAGCTTGTTTCACCATAGGTCCCAGGTTTTTAGCTTCTCCCCCACTCACTTTCTTTAGGGTAATGTGGGGAACATTTCGAGTTTTAATTTGTACAATATGTCCAATTCTTCAGTTAGTTCAACAGCAACAGACACCCCCTTGTTCGCCAGTATAAATATTGTCCCATTTTAATTTAGGTTTTGGTTCTTCACTTGCAAATTTATTCTTGAGGATGTTTAGTGTTGTTTCCCATAATTCTTCATAGTTTTCTACTTCCTCACTTTGCTCCGGGCAACGCAGATAATTTAGAGCTGGATCTCCCGGGTCCTGATATGAGCGCAGATGTTGTATCCAAACATGCCATTGGTTTATCACATCAAATAGAACAGTTTGCTCTGGTTCACATAACTTTCCCCACCATACCAAGGTATTACTTGTACTGTAGGAACTGTGTGGAACATTTGAGTGTCTATGTCCGAATGTGTTCTGATAATCTTATCGTTAGGGAAAACATCCTCAGTAGAGTGGTGAGAACAGACTACTGTAGCTCCCATTTCTGTGATCAAATCTCGAGCAAACAGATTTACTGGGTATTGCTGCTGCATTAAAAACTCATGACTGAATGTGAATGCTTCGCTGCCTGAATCTAACTCACAAAAGGCTTTCAAAAATTCCTTAACCTAGTTATGACCTCCCTCCTATCTCATTGAATGCCTCGATTTCTCTTTTAGTTTGTTCCTCCACAAATTTCAGTGCCTCCTCCAGTCTCGTGATCCGTTCCCTTTCCACTTCTAGTTCTGTCATTGTCTGCTCTCTCCTCGCCCCTCCTATCTCATCTGCTCTGACCCACAACAGAGTTCCTCTCTTCCTTTCTATCCCATCATTCAGAGACACCGTCTTTCCCTTTCTGGCCTTGACATTTAACTTGGAACATGTGACCAATAAACCTTTGAAACTATAACTGCTCCATGCCCTCCTTTGGTTTATTCAACATTTTTATTTCTTTTAAAGCCTGCTTAGCAGCCTCCCCCGGCGTGGGTTTTAGTTCATATGTAAACATACTTTCGGTTATATTTACTTGTGGCATCTGCACAGATGGATTATTTGGCCTATATTGGTTGTAAGGGTTTTCCTGTCCTGTTTCTTCCATCGTAGTTCTAGCTTTTGCATATAAATATTCAGGCGTCGATTCACTAGCTTGCGCCCTTGGTGTTGTGTATAGAGATGGTACAAGACCAGGTGACTCACCGGTAGTTGCGATGGTAGTCTCACTTACATTGTGCTGCCAACTCCCCAGAACCTGTGGGTAGGTGAGGATGCTGCCTGTCCATTGTGCACTTGTGTCTGCACGCTTAGTCATATTCTGACAGGTTGTAAGGTTAGTCTTCTTCTTCTTCTTCTTCTTCTTCTTTGAGATTCCATCCAACCAGTTGCATTGCTGCCACGTTTAAGGTTAGTCTCTCCCAAGGACGTTATACCTGGCGTCACAATCAGGTAGTGATGGCCCTCTGACACCCGAGGCTCCGACACATGCGCCGCAGCTCATGAAGCAATTGTATCGAACCACTGTGCCGAAGCGTGGTGCGGTCACGTGACTAGTGACGTTTGAAGCACTTGAGTGACGTTCGAAGCAGTTCAAGTGCTTCGAGCGCTTCAGCGGCAAACGAGTCATCCCAGGGGGTCGGTTTGTCATGTGAATCACCTGGTGGGATCGAGTGTGTTCAGGGATATCGCGGATATCTTATTCCTATTTAGTGGTGCTCATTTTAATGTTTGTTTGCATAGTAGGTTGGTCTCTTGCTGTAGTTGGAGTCATTTGCGTATTTTGATAGATCTCCACAAAATACGCAACTAACTCCAACTGAGATTCAGAAAGAAATCGATCAATTAGGCCTAGTTAGACAACACTCGATTGATAGATAGATAGTTGGTTAGGACAAATCACGTGTTTTGTGACGTATGAACCATCGCACTGCTTCGTTCGGAAACCCTGTAACTGGTTTGGTTGTCTCGGCTCTTCGGGAGAGATGAGATGAGTCTTAGAAGCAAATACTGAGTCAAGAAAGATTTGGTTTGACACTGCTGCATTCAGTACAAATATTCTCTAACACTACGAAACCATGATACCAAGATGAAAATAGTTGATGTAAGCGCTAAATAAATCAGCGAAGGTTCATAGAGTGTACTGACGTAATCAAAATGATCCACCGACAACGGTAGATTACTGATGAGGTTCGTGGTACACTGTGAAGTCACCGGTCTGTCTTTACCGAAACAAGGGTTCGAGTCCCATTTGTACTTTGTTATTTATTTTTTATTGTTGTAGCCTATATAATTTTCTTATAATAAACTTTAAACCACATATCCATGTAATGCATGGCAAATCAAGTCTCATACAAGCATGAACCAGTATGACACGTCTCCATTGCACTACATTTTATTGTCCACTAGATGTCCTAATAGAGCACTGTGTCGCTGAAGCTTCGAGTAATGAACCTTTTTTTGAATCACGTGTCGATTCGCTTCAACAAAGCCTCGATTGCCCATCACTACAATCAGGTATTGAAATGTTTAGCAGCTGCAATAGAGGAAAAGCGGGTGAATGTAAATTCTGTGGCCATTAACAGAAATAATAGATGTATTAAGTTTGTAAGGGAGGGAGAAAAGGCTAGAGGAGCAGGCTTCAGGCATAACACGGGACAGCTAAAGGTAGGAGGAGCCTGGGAGATGAGGGCGGACTTAAATAGCCAACTGGTTGTCCCAGGTGAGATAGCTAGCACTCGATTACGGCAGCAGAGAGAGCCAGTGACTGGTTATGGGTGCATGCTAGCTGGGGAGCTAACTAAGGTAAGCATGTAGGCCGCATGTAGGCCGCATGTAGGCCGCATGTAGGCCGCATGTAGGCCGCATGTAGGCCGCATGTAGGCCGCATGTAGGCCGCATGTAGGCCGCATGTAGGCCGCATGTAGGCCGCATGTAGGCCGCATGTAGGCCGCATGTAGGCCGCATGTAGGCCGCATGTAGGCCGCATGTAGGCCGCATGTAGGCCGCATGTAGGCCGCAGTTGATTTGTTTATTGCTTCAGCTTACATCAACGGAGCAAAGTATGGCAGATTTGTTTGCTTGTTACAGATTTGTTGGTTACGTGCTTCAGCTCGCATCAACGGAGTGGAGCATGGTAGATTTGTTTGTTTGGCTCGTGGTTAATGGTTTCCATACTAGTTGTTGATAGACATCGAGTGGTGAGGAAGAAAGGGTTGTGTAGTGGCGGTGTGGAGGGGGGTGATTCCAGGACGCTGGCAATCACTGTTAAGCCTTCTTGAGGTGTCGTCGGCCTAACTTAACTAAACATCGGTGAAGGGAGGTGCCCACTTGAAAACCCCAATGATATGCTGCATACTGCTGTTGTTCAGATCATGTTCTCATGGTATTTGGTAGCCATGGTTTGCTGCTGAGCGGGCCATACAATCCAGCAGCGTTTAGTTAGGTATGTTTTACAATGTCTGAAGTATCCTCTGCTGCTCAATGGGCTTACAAGCCAGCAGCTTCTAGTTAGCCTAGGTAGAATTTAGGTTATTGGTCAGATTACATGACCATAGGCTTGGTAGGGCCTCTTAGTCTTACAGGGCCTCTAAACGTGTTTTGCCTGGGATTTCGGCACAAGGGATTGTAACATCTTGTCCTGTGTATTACTAAAAATATATAGAATGACTAGATGTGTATGTCCGCACCACAGGCTGGCTTTCTCACGGGATCAGTCGAACCTTGGATAAACGGAGGTAACCTGAGGTAAGGTAAGTGACCTGCACAAACATTACTCTTATCTCGCTGAAATCTTGATGGATTTACAAACGGTTTTCTTACAAACGTTATTAACGTGGTTATAATTCTGGATGCTTGACATGTTGAAAAAGCAGCTTATCTCTTCAAAAAAAAAACCCTGATTTAATCGTTTAGTTGTGTATCACGGCTAGCTAGGCTACTAGCTACCTAGTAATTTGGGGCAAGGCAGAATGACGCTTTCTTTTCAGTATAATACACATGTGATTTAACTGAATTTACACATGATTTCCTGTCTGGTCGGTCTGTTAAAACATCTTGCATTATGATTTCTACAGGAAATTGCTGACAAGATGCCAGACTTTTGTGTAACCGCCGTTGTCTCGAAACGAGAACCTGAGGGATGACCTTTCACCTGTTGGATATTACATTAATATTATGAATTATTTTTAGGATAATCGTTAGCTACTTAGTGGAAGTACTATACAGGTCCTGTTACACAGGAACAGTGGGGATATGACATAATAGTATTGCTAGATTGTTGTTGACACAAGGTTTAGAATATTTTGTTTACATAATCACTGAACGTTTGAATATAGTTTAGTGTGTTTATCTTATTCTTGAAGTACATACATGGGAGGAGGGAGGGGAGGAGGAATGGGAGGGAGGGAGGGGAGGAGGGAGGGGAGGAGGAATGGGAGGGAGGGAGGAGGAATGGGAGGGAGGGAGGGGAGGAGGAATGGGAGGGAGGGAGGGAGGGAGGGAGGGAGGGGAGGAGGAATGGGAGGGAGGGGAGGAGGAATGGGAGGGAGGGAGGGGAGGAGGAATGGGAGGGAGGGAGGGGAGGAGGAATGGGAGGGAGGGAGGGGAGGAGGAATGGGAGGGAGGGAGGGAGGAGAAGGAGAAGGAGAGAAGTTGCCCTAAGAAGGGATGGTTTTGCTGCCACTGACAGGACACTGCTCTGCAGTGAGCACTTCAAGACCGAGGACTTCGACAGGACTGGGCAGACTGTGCGGATTAAAGATGGTGTTATGCCATCCATTTTCAGCTTTCCAGCACATCTTCAAAGGATATGTGTATGTTTATCACTGACCAAAAATAATTTAAGGTGTATAAGACTGATATATCAATATACACATGTGATTAAATGTGATTAGTTTTTGTTTCTGCAAGGTATTTAATTTGTTTATTACAACCCATTTTAGACACTCAAAACTACTTTATTTTAGTCAGTAGCAATAAGAAGCACTACAACTTCAACACAACTAGAAGACAACCTGCCAATGGACTTGATGCCTGATGTTGTAAGTATTTGCATGTGGAATGTCACAAACTAATGATAGCATCATATAGGTAAGATATAATGTATAGAACGCTGGTCATTATTGGGAAAATAAGTCCCGACAGGTCCCTCACAACCCACCCCTTTCAAGTGTACATATAGTATATAGTTCTCTGCAAACCTATGGTGGCATCATGCCTTCAGTGTGTCTTGAACAACCACACATAAAAGGGGCACATATTATATTGGTATTTTATCGTATTTGACAGTAGATAGATTTATGAGTGAAGTTACCAACACAATAGATTGGCTGTAACACACCCATTTTAGAATCACATTCCCTCTCTCTGTCTTTCTCTCTCACTTTCTCACAAACACACATACAGAAACAGGGAGACAATGTTAACTTGTGTCTATTATTTTGGTGGCTGATGACTTCTCCAGTCATCAGCCACCCTTGTATTTGATACTGGCCCTCACCACACCTGAGGTCCCAACCCAACGACTGCCCTACCATCTCTTGTTGCTGTCCCCTTGTCCAGACTTCCTGGCCCGCACAGCCTAGCGACCCACAACCTGCCAACCTATTCACTTATCACTTCATCATCACTTATCAGGCCCAGCAGGATGAGGACTAGAACCAGCACCACCGGGACGCGGGGACACCTTGTTACTTAGCTAAATTTTTAATGAAAATGTAAAAAAAAAAAAAAAAAAATTCATCAAATGTCGTTACATTGATTTTAATAAATCTTCAAAATTCTTTCAAAAGTGCCTTTATAATGTCTAAACAAACTGGTTTACTACCATTTCATGTGGAAAAATATTATTAAATATTTGGAAATATGGACTTTGGTTCTTCGTGCTGTGTTATTGTCATCTCTGTACAGGGGGGGTATTTCAACATGCAGCATTTCTTGATGTATATTTAAGGGAAATCTTGTAGGCCTAGTCTACCTACTCTAGAACATTATTCTATTTTTTAGAACATAAGATAATTATTCAAAAGTATTCAGTGTCATAACTACATCTTTGACGTTTATAATAAACCAAACTGTTTGCAAATCGGTTGAAAAGTGAGCAAGTTATGGCTATTTAAAAATTACATGTTTTACCAACAACACATCTTTTGGGTGAGCGAGCTGCCTGTGGTAAGATGGCCGCCATATGTGTACGTTCAGCTAGGTTGGCCAGCAATGCGGACGGGACATCTTGGGGGTATTCCAGAAAGGAGGTTTAACAAACACTGAGATAAAACTTAACCTCTGGGTTGTCTGAACCTGAGGCGACTAAACCCGAGCTGTCTGTTCCAAAACGCCGGTTAGCAATCAGTTCAATCAACCCCGTGTTGGTTAACCTAGAGTTGTGCACGTTCACGGCAAAGTTAGAAAGGCATCATCTATTGAGAGTCGACACCATGAGTAAAAATGGCAAAGCGCAGACCAACCTATTTTTCAAGTTCTGCTCGAGGCGTACGAGAAGAAAAGAGCGATATTAACAAAAAAAGCAAAACTTAGCGTCTGCCACGGAACGAGACCTTGCTTGGTAGAGAATTGCCGACCGCGTAAATGCATAAGTTTAATATAGCACATTAATGTATGTCAGAATCACAATAATTCAGTAGATATTATGCTACATTAGCAGCTTTGTATGAGACTTTTTTGACTACCTTGTCATATATTGTATTATTTTTAATTAGATGTAACCCGACCGCCCAAGAGAAAACTAAATATAAAAACATTGTCCAAGTTGTAAGTTACTGGGTGCATCATCTTATACATCACTTATCAAGTATTATATTCTTGAATTGCCATATTGCAACAAGGTACATTCATTTCCCAATAGGAAGAAAGCAGAGGAGAGGAAGACTGGTTCCGGACCAGCGGTGTCCCCCCTCACCCCTGTGGAGGAGCTGGTGATCAGTATCAATAGAGGGCGTCCGATGACGGAAGGGATTCCTGGGGGCACGTCATCGGAGCCCGCAGCCTCCGAGGAGCAAAATGAATGCAATGTATTTTCCCTACTAGACCTACGCCTAAATCACTTATATCTAATTGGTGTAGCCTTGCAAGTGCGAAAATTACAGATTTAAAGATTAAAAACCCGAACATAACCTGAACAAAACCTACCCCTACCAGGTTAATTTCAGAGCCTATGTTACTATAGTTACATACATAGCCTGATCATTTTTGAGCTTTCTGGAACCGAAATCCCAGGTTTACTGCTAAATCTGGGTTTACATACCCAGATAAGTTCAGAGCCTATGTTACCATAGTTACTCACATAGCCTGATCATATCTGAGCTTTCTGGAACCGAAATCCCAGGTTTACCGCTAACTCTGGGTTAACATATCCAGATAAGCCAGTAAACCTGCTTTCTGGAATACCCCCCCAAGTCATTCTATTTGTATTGTTATTGACGCTATATATAAATAAAACTGAATTGAATATCTATGACCAAGCCTTCCACTTTATTTTTAGCCAATAAAGTTTTGTTTGATTGCGTCAATCTTCTTCTTCTTCTGTTATTATTGGCTTTTTTTGGTGCATTTACTGCCACCTCCTCGACTGGAGTGGGGGACATAAGATGCATCAATCCATTATCTGGAATCAATTTGTCTTGATGTGCAGGGTAACCAATCAGGTGCTAGGATCTGCCCACTGACTTTGATGGGCGAGTTTGACAGATAAAATAAATTCATGAAGCAGTGCAACACAGGACCATGAAATAATTAAATAGTGAAATAATTATATATGTTTTTTATATGAAATTAATTGGTATTTTAATGAATTAATGACACATTTAATTCCAATTTTAATTAATTAATGGCACATTTAATTAATTATTGAATGGTGTATTTAATTATTTAATTATGGCACTTTTAATCCTCCATATAGTTGTGCCGTCTGTATTTTTTGTATCTTGTAACTGTCTTTTTAGGAAGCGCGCTTGCGACCGAGAGGCTCTGGTTAGGTAGTGTTTTGATTTATTTTTTGATTTGGTGGTGGTTTTGTGAAGTAACTCTGGGGGAAGGTTCATTGTGAATCTCCTGCGTTACTGTTCTAGACATAGCTAGATATTCGGTGTCGTGGCAACTGCAAGTCAGTTGCTTGTCTAGTGCAGATGAGAGTTGTGACACAATATTTTGTTTCTAGAAACCTTTATTGCTTGCAAGCAAGAATCACTCATCAGCGAGATGATGACTGAAGAGAAGCAGTCTCTCCTCAGCTTTTACACCGTCTTTGACAATGTTAAACTAAGTGAATGAATTACCATTATCCTGATTGCTGCTCCTGTGTTCTTATAGTTTATGACTGTGTAAAAGAGTTTTGAAGTCCAGAAGTTGAGTTGAATCAAACTCCAGCAGGACCTGTGGCGTAATTCAGATTTGGGAGCATGATTCTGATTTCTTGTCTTTTTGTTTTCTTTTCTTTTTGTATCTGAAGCATGGTAAGTAAACATCATACTGGACATGGAAACGTAAATCCAGGGCAAGAGTAAAAGAGCAATTGGATTCCATTCAGTCTGAATTTGATGTTCTGGATGAAGATGGAGTCATTGACGTCGAAGAGATAGATTTAGAGGCAATTTTGTCTAGTGAGTATTTGATCTTTGATTCTGATTCTGATTCTGAGGGTGAAACAAAGATAAATGATTTAGAAGATAAATTGACAACCTGGGCACTTGAAGAAAATGTTACACACAGTGCTTTGAACAAATTTTTGCGAATTCTTAAGTGCCATCACCCTTCGCTGCTGTGATGGCTGCATCCACAGCCACACCGAATTGAGAAGTCGGTAACCCCTAGCACTGACACGTTTTAGTTATTAGTACATTTGTGTTAGTTTGCTTTAGCTGGTTTATTTTGTTTTACAGTACAGTTGCAATACTTTACAGATAAAAGACAGGACACATGTTTGGTTTTTACATATCACATTTATATTTTGCAGAGTTATTAGTTGTAATATTAATTGTTTTTTTTTTGAGTTACCAGTGCTGGTGGGGTCCCCGCGTGGTGCTGCTTCAGGAGGCCGGGAGCAAAGGCTGAGGAAAGGGGTCGGGCCTAGTGATGGCCCTCTGACACCCGAGGCTCCAACACATGCGGCGTAGCTCATGAAGCAATTGTATCGAACCACTGTGCCGAGGTGTGGTTCGGTCACGTGACTAGTGACGTTTGAAGCACTTGAGTGACGTTCGAAGCAATTCAGGTGCTTCGAAGGCTTCAGCGGCAAACGAGTCATCCCAGTTTCGGTTTGTCATGTGAATCACCTGGTGGGGTCGAGTGTGTTCAGGGATATCTCGGATATCTTATTCCTATTTAGTGGTGCTCATTTTAATGTTTCTTTGCATAGTAGGTTGGTCTCTTGCTGTAGTTGGAGTCATTAGCGTATTTTGTGGAGATCCACAAAATACGCAAATGACTCCAACTAAGATTCAGAAAGAAATCGATCAATTAGTGATATAGTCAAACAACACTAGATAGATAGATAGATATAGTTACATAGATAGTTGGTTAGGACAAATCACGTGTTTTGTGACGTATGAACCATTTCACTGCTTCATTCGGAAACCCTGTCACTGGTTTGGTTGTCTCGGCTCTTCAGGAGAGATGAGATGAGTCTTAGAAGCAAATACTGAGTCAAGAAAGATTTGGTTTGACACTGTTGCATTCAATACAAATATTCTCTAATACTGATACCAAGAGCAAATGAAAATAGTTGATGTAAGCACTGAAACATAAACTTTAGTGTAAATCAGTGAAGGTTCATAGAGTGTACTGACGTAATCAAAATGACCCACCGAGAACCGTGGATCACTGATGAGGTTCGTGGTACACTGTGAAGTCACCGGTCTTTCCTTAGCAAAACAAGGGTTCGAGTCCCATTTGTACTTTATGATTTATTTTATTGTTATATGTATATAATTTTCTTATAATAAACTTTAAACCACATATCCATGTAATGTAGTCGAATAGGAATGTGCATGGCAAATCAAGTCTCATACAAGCATGAACCAGTAAGACACGTCTCCATTGCACTACATTTTATTGTCCACTAGATGTCCTAATAGAGCACTGTGTCATTGAAGCTTCGAGTAATGAATCTTTTTTTGAATCACGTGTCGAGGCTTCAACAAAGCCTCGATTGCCCATCACTAGTCGGGCCTGCTAAATGGTCTCCTGGGCCGATTGGGCTGCACCATTTCTCAATACCTCCGGGGAGGAGGATTTAGATTTGTTTAACTGTTTTGTTTCTTAGGGTATTTGGAATGTTTGTATTTCTTTATTAAGGGTTTTGTTTAGAGAATTCTTTTTGTTTTCTTGGTTAGGTGTTAATTGTTGTTGTATGTTTAGTGAAGTTAATGTAGCGTCTTTTTTAGTTTCCCCTAGTGTGTCAACGTGGTCTGATCAGCCACTATATATGTGCCCCATTGTGTCACTTTTGGCAGGTCTGTTCTTTTGAGTTTGTTCTTAGTTGACTTCTTGTTACACACTAAGTTCTGTTAATTTGACCTCTTTTATGAGCCCAGAAGTTTAGTGATTTTTGTTGTAAATTACTTTTCTTGATTTTTTTGTTAAATAAAACCATTTTTTCTTTAAACCACCTGAACATTCTCCTGCTTTGGCCGACTTGGTCCCTCACAGCTGCCATTAGATGCTCGGACTCTTTTGAAGACCACACGATCTGAAGTAATGGCTCTCCAAGAGAAGGCTGATGGGACATATCACTACTTTGGGATCCTGCCGTCAATGAGGTCAACCCTAGAGGCATATCGCAGTAACTTGACCAGTGGAATGTGCCTTAAACTTCAGATCAATGTCGATGGCTTGCCATTGTTTAGAAGTTCATCAATTTTGGCCAATACTTGGGTTTTTCCAAAACCTCCCCAACCATAAGCCATTTGTGATTGCCATTTTTGCTAGAAATGGGAAACCTGAACTCTATGAGTACATGGAGGATTTTGTTGAGGACATCAACAATTTGGAGAAGGGCTTCTTCTTCAAAGAAATTCCCTTGTCTCTTAAGTTGGAGGCCATGGTTTGTGATGCACCAGCACGTGCATTCTTGAAGTGTGTTAAAAGCCACACTGGTTATTCAGCATGTGAAAAGTGCACTCAAGAAGGTGAATACTTGAATAACCATGTAGTTTTCCCCATCACTGATGCACCCCTCCGACGAGATGAGGACTTCATCAACATGACTGATGAAGCTCATCACCTTGGGTCCTCACCCCTTCTTGCCACCTCTTTAGGCTTGGTCAGTGGTTTCCCTCTGGACTTCATGCACCTTGTCTGCTTGGGAGTCATGAGGCGTCTAGTTTACCTCTGGCTTAAGGGTCCATTGTCATGTAGGCTCTCAAGTAGACAGGTGAATATGCTCTCTGAACAATTAGAGAACGTAAGGAGATGCACACCAGTAGAATTTAACCGGTGGCCAAGAACACTGAAAGAGATAGACATGTGGAAGGCGTCTGAATTCCGGCATTTCCTGCTTTACACTGGACATGTGCTCCTGAAGTCCTTTCTGCATGCAGCAGTTTACAAGCACTTCCTGCTTTTGTTTGTGGGAATATTGATCCTCTCTAGCAAAAAGCTGTTTGCCACCTACAGAGACTATGCAAACAATGCCCTTGTTCTCTTTGTGCAGCACTTCAGGAAGATGTATGGTGATACCTCACTGATTCTTGAGAGTTGGGACAAAACACGTTTTAAAAAACTTTTTTTTAAAATGCACACTATATTAATTAGAGCTATGTGTTTCTGTAGAGAAAGGTCTTAGCTATTTAACCATGTAAAGGAACAGGTTCTAAATAAAAACACATTTTTAACAAATAAACATGTTTCTCTTCCAAACTGGATTTGTGTCAACTCCGTCAGACATACTAAAAAGTATACAATTTCATTCTTTCAATCCAACAAGAATCTAAAGTTCTGAAGTATGTTGCAACAGTGTTTAGTTACTCTGATATGTAATAAAATACAATATATAAATTTAATTTGTGATTTCACACTAATCTGAAACCCCAGATTTCTAAATATTTGCATTTTCAAACTTTGTTTTTAATTTCAATATTGTACAAACAAATTCCTTAAATAAATAAGACATAGTAGGATGTAGATCAGATGGTGCTTTATTACATCAACAACATAAAATGAAGAAAGATTTTTTTTTTCTCCAAAAAAATTACAAAAAACATACATCTGACGGTGTTGACGAAGACCTGACGGTGTTGACAAAAAAATTGTGTGCATTGCTGATTACTGAACAAATGTGCTTTTTGGACACTACTACTAAAACTACTCCTTGTTGTTAGAGTACTGAACTTACTGTAAAGCAAATTATAATAAACATATTGCACATACACCGTTCCAACTAAATTAGAACAATTTTAACTATCCAAAAAACAATAATGGAAACCAGGGGCCCTTCTCCTCCTCTACTTGCCCTCTCTCCCTCTATTTTCCCTTACCCTCCCCTACACCACTTCCGGCTCTCCTCTTTTTTATCCACCTGTCCACATGCATGAGAAGTGAATCATATCTTTGCATGTCTTCTTCTGCAATGTGGTACAGCTGAACGCCCTTCATACTGCTTGAGACCTTTTCAAAGAATGTATGTCCATCTGTCATATCATTTCCCCTCAGGACCAGGTTGTCAGCTGTTCTTTTCACTGTTCCGCCAATGCCGTCTGGTGCGCCCTTACCATGGGAAGTGGGGAAGAAGTTCCATGTTGCTCTTTCAAACCCCAGTGTAGGGGGGATACCAGACAAAAGGAAAACAATTTTCTTGTTCTTATACTGTTTACTTGGACCATCAGACCAAAAGTGCACGGTGGTAACCTGTGGATATTTCGTTTTGATATCCTTTAAGACTGAATCCATGTGTGTCCAGATTGCTGCAGCATCCTGCCTCTTCGACTCTGAAAGTGTGCAAAACCCTGCCTTCCCACCCTTAATGTAATACATTCCAGTATGTAGTGTTATCTGTGGCAGATTTTGTCCAAAATGGCAGGCCTGAACTTCAGATTGATATATTGATATTGATACTTTTTCAGAATCTTGCCTGATGACACACTTAGTGTTGGTTCCTGACGCCGTGGCCCAGGAGTTTGTTTGTTTTTCTTCAGCTCTCTTCTGAGGACGTTGTGGAACAGAAGGGTTTTCTTGATTTGCGGATTTCTAATTTTGCTTTCTGATAGCATCTTCTTTGTTTCTGTGCCTGGAGAGTCCAATGGTGTTTTATTTGTAGCCTTTTTTCTTCGCCATATTTTTTTTCTCAGTTTGTTTCGTTGCTTTGTTACCTTCTTTAGCTTCTCTTTTAAAGTTTTTATTTCTCTTGAATGCCTTTTTCTTGTTTTACTTTTCTCTCGTTTCTGTCTGAGAGACTGTGTGCTTTGTCTGGCATTGTATTCTTGAATATCCTGATCTTGTGGACTGTCTGGAGGGGTGTGTGCCTCCAGCATTGCCTCTTCATTGGACCTTTTCTGTCTGGACCTTTTCTGTGCCTCTCTCCAGTACTTTCTCGGATTCCTCTTTGCCCTGTCTCCCATCTCATCTATTTGTATTACTTTTTTGTCTTTAACTCTCTTCTTCCACCTTTGTCTTTCCGTCTCTTGCATAGCATGTTTTTTCTCTTGGTCACTGTTTATTTTTTCTCTTCTCTTTCGTTGGTACTCTCTATTTCTTCTCCTTTGCTCCTCAACTGACAATTTCTGTCTAGCCATGCTTTCCTACAATGCAAATTTAAATAACGAAACATGTACTTATTAGACTATAGAATCAGATTTTCATTTACTAGACATGATTGATTGATTGATGTAAAATCCTCAAGGTGCGGTATGTAGTTTTCATAACCAGATGTGTGTAACATCTACACACTGGCATCTCATATATATATATATATATATATATATATATATATGTGTGTGTGTGTGTGTATGGATGTATATTAAAGTGCTGGGAAAGTTACACGTTACACAATAATAAGTGGACCATTGCCTGCCCATGCTCTACAAGTCAAAAGTGTATGGTTAAATAATGTAATGCATGCTATGTATATACTTTTATGTGCAAATAAAACCCTTAACCTTTTAACCCTTTATTCTAAAATAATATTATATTAGTACAGAGGTTAGTGGTGGATTTGTCAACTCTGTCAGCTTACAGGTCAACTCCGTCAGTCATAGAACCTGACGGAGTTGACGTAAGGGCATGTATTTTCCCTCCAAAACATGTATTATACACTGCAGCTAGCTAGTTTTTCCTCAGTTGCTAGCTGTCCCAATAACCTCACCAAAATGCTTAAATTCAATCCACTATGGTTTAAAAAAAAGCATCTTAACAGAAAGATGGTATTGACATGGTCCAGCTGTGACCATAGGAATATTGACAGTGATTGTCTAAAATATCGAAAAATGTAAAACGTACCAGAGCATGTGTGGTAGTGCTGCATTGACCACAGGCAGGGAGATACAAAGGGGTCCTCAGGGATATAGCTGACCATGCTATTTCCTGATTTCATGAGGCTTATGAAAAAATCTGACGGAGTTGACAGAAACTGAGGACACAACTTTGATTTTGATTTTTGTGGAAAATATTGTTTTACATTCACTTCATGCATTGTTTTTTATATTTATACCTCTTCTTTTTTATTTGATATGTATGTATTCACAATTGCAGAGCTTTTTAAAAGTTTTTTGGGATGGTCAATATTGTGACCTCTTACTGAGGACAAGTGCAATAACATGGACCTTCCAACCACAGACCATACATTTAAACAAATTTCCCCAAAAAAGATAAAAAAATATATTCTAAAAATCACATAGGTATACACAATTCCTTTAGATTTTACTTTGTAAGTATGTCAATCATGATGAATTTCTTGATTTTTGATATAAATTAGAATTTTCTGTGTAGGACATGTTTTGTCCCGACTCTCAAGAATCAGTGACCTACATTTCTTACAATATATACAATCTTGTGCACCTTGACCTAGATGCCAAGGTGCATGGAACACTGGATTGTTTCAGTGCGTTTAAGTTTGAAAATTTCATGAAGACTCTAAAGAAAATGGTTCGAAAGCCACAATCTCCCTGCTCCCAGGTGGTGAAGCGGATCCTCGAGAGGGGTACCACCCCAGTGCCAAGAGTGGTAGGCTTGGGCCTGAGAAGGAAACATGTAAATGGACCACTGCCAGCCATGTTTCCAGATGCTGTTCAGTACTCGGCATACAAAACAGAGCAATTCACACTGAAATTAGACAGGGCAAACTGCTATGTCAGTATAGAGGGTAAAGTGGCTAAAATTAGGAATATCATTTCAGACAACAAGCACATTTACCTACTCTACTCAACCTTTGCCCAGCAGTCAAGTTTGTTTGATTACCCTGAACCCTCAACAGCGTTTGGTGTGTATTTGATGGACAGTCTGTCAGACTCGACACAGCTGTGTAATGTTGGACAAGTAGAGGAAAGCTTTATGTAATTCCTCATGGACAACAGTTTGTTGCTATGCCCCTGTTACATGTGCACTGAGTCCAGTTTAAATCATTTCAACATGTTGCCATTGGTCAGCAGGTTAGGTAGCAGGTAGTCAGTGGCGGTCCTAGCCTTGATTGCGCTATGGGTGAGCCCCCCCTTTGCTGTATGTGGATGTATATGAAATGTGTCTAAAATCCAAATAATAATGCTCTACTTAGCATAAAAGTTGACTCTTCATCTTATGTACAGTGAAGTCAGACCATGTAAACGCAGTCTAAGGTGACATTGTTATGTCTTGTCAAAATTCAGTGATGAAGGATGGTTCACTTTATCCCAGAGAGCCACACTTGTTTCAGTTAAGCTATAAGCCTAGACTAAAACTGAAGAGATGAACTTAGCACTAATCATGTAGTAGTGTTATTTGTTAACCTGTCGTTCTTTGAACTCTTTAAAAATGTTGGAATATGTCTGTGAGGTGCTTAGCCAAGTTCTGGCTGGCGCGTCGGGGTCCGGTTCGCCCTGTCGGGACTTATTTTCCCAATAATGACCGACGTTTTATACATTATCCCTTACTTAAATGACATTGAAACATATTTTACAAATGGGCCTCTGTGTACCTTCATGAATCTGCTAAAGAGTTCTTGTAGGATCTTCTTAAGAACACAGTTTAGAAAATTCTTAGGAAGATATTGGTGAATGAAGGCCTACTGTTTGGACTATGTCATTTTAATATGTAAAAGTGTCAAATGCAGCCATGCTTAAATTTGCTTACTGCATGTTTATTATAATATAATATGATAATATTCAATATTCAGTATTGCAGGTCTACCTATGTGCATGTAATGTAAATGTTGGTTATTCCCGATTCGACCTTTACTGTACTATTCATTTTGCATCAGGAAAGCCTATATCTTATAGTGGCCTTCGATGAAGGAGCGAGTGGACCGGTTGCAAGGGAATGGTTTACAGGTAGGCCAGGGCAATGTAGTGGAAATATTTATATTTGACAATCATTACAATGACCTAGATAAGGCTACAGGAGAACTCCATGGTCAACTCTTGTGGTATGTTGAATGTTGTATGTTGTCTTCTATGTTGAATGCTGTAACGTTGCAGATGTTTTTTTTTTTATCACTCAGGCAAATATGATGGAGGCATGGCTGGGTGGCCTCCATATAAAGACTCTTTCAAAATACTGCAAAGTGTTTTAAAGAGGACTTCACCTCCAAAGGATGGAAACAGTACTCATGTCGAGTACTACATGAGACAAGTAAGGGTGGGGGGTTCTGATGTTACTCATTGTACTTTCTATTTTGATGTTGTGATATAGAATTCACTGGTAACAAATGGTACTAAACATTGCCTACAGACTGCTTTGAAAGTGTCAGTAAGAGATGGGGCCTGTCCTGCCACACCTCTGATCTGAATACGGACAAAGAGGAGCTGCCAGCAGTTCGCCAGCGGAAGAAGTGAGCATCGTGTTGAATTTTTGATCATCCTCTTCGTAATGACACAAGTCACCCATGTCATATTTCTCTCTGTTCGATGTGATCAATATGAAAACTAATCTTTGTAAAAACTTTTAATTTACAGACCATCACGACTTAGATCACCATCACCACCATCATCCCCTTCATCAGACACCCAAAATGCACCACAGGCAAAGAAAAAGAAGAAAGCGCACAACAAAAAATCCCTCCTCCCCCTCCCCTCCTACCTATGTCTGGAAACAACATCAGAGCTGGTAAGCGGGATAACTATTTTGACCTTATCATTGACCTTGCCATATGTCCATTAGAAAATTAATTACATGGTTGATGTGCCTTTTAATCTTTCTGTTGTAACCTTTTTTATCTTGAAGTGTCAGTGAGAAGAAAGCTGGCCCACCCTCCCACCTCTCGTTTAACTCCTCCAGCCCATCCCACATCATCATATAGTGAAAGTCAGTGTCCCCTCTATAGTAAAATGCATCAATTCCCTAAACTCAAGCAGACACAGGGTGTTTTTCAATAAGTGTTCTTTTCTGTACTTGTATAACTTGAAAACCGTTATGAAACGTCATCAATCACTGCCGAAGTACTGTTCCAAATCACAAGTTCGCATTTATTCAAGAACGCATTACGTTTCCGGAAGTGTTCTCGAATCGTTGGTTTTATCAAGGACGCACCGGCAGGTGACTTGGTAGATTGAAGATTCCACAATGCATCATCTTAGCTCATTATATTTACTACGCTATAACGGGAAACAGTAGGCTAAGCTACAGGCTTCACAGCTAACGTTAACCACAACTAACGTTAATAACAGCTAACGTTAATCACAACTAACGTTAATAACAGCTAAGGACTGAAGGCTTTCCCGACTGTAAGATAGAACACACGCAGAACACACTGACACACACACACTAACGCACACACTCGCAAACTCACACAGTTGCTGCTGATAGAAATGTGTGGCAGTTACTCAGCCCACTGACATTAGTTTGTCTAATTGTGATCAACTTGACTTACTGTTCACTCAAATAATTTAGTTTTTCTGTATTTTCTAGTGACACCAGATAATAAAAAAGGACTGTTGCAGCAGCCTCCATGCCACCCTCTTCCAGAGCGCCTTCAGAGGACTAACGATTATTTTACATTTTACCAGACTGAGGTAGTAAAAGTATAAATTTCAGAGCAATTCAATAGCAAATGGTTTAGGGCCAGATACTATTATATTAAAATGAAGCTTGATCTGGGCCATTGGAGGCCAGTCAGCAGGAGGAAACCTACACCAATATGCAGGGAAAGCAGAAACCAAACTGTGTGTAACAAACATTAATGTATTTTTCCTTTTAAGTGATTCCATCAGTGAATGAGGACCTTCTTCCTGAACGTAAGTTTCCATTAAATATGTGATGTGTTGGGTCTTTAAACTTGTGGCTGTAAGCACACTTGAAAAGTTTGAGAGCAAAAAGCCTACTTCTTGTTTGGCAGTTTCACCATCTAAGTTTATCATTTCATAGTGACAACTGTTAATTGTCAGCAGGAAGCTGAATATGAAGGGTTGGGCTCTTCTGAACGTAAGTTATTTATCGTGCAGATGGAGAACACACACACACACACACACACAAAATACACAGCACAGTCCTATACAAAATGGAGAATGACAAAAATGACAGAAAACGTTTGAGAACCACTGGTGTGGGGTCACTCGTTTAGCTCTGTTAGTTGGATCTGGGTGATGCTGTTATTTGTGTAACAGGCCCTTTTTCTGTATTTCCTAGTGCAACAAGATGATTGGCAGCAAGAGACTGTCATGGATAGGCCGGAAGGACACAAATGAGGAATCAATGGTTCAGGCAAAATCAGCGTTGTTTATTTCAGTCCAAGGTCAAACCAGAAGTCACACGAGGAAAAGGGCAGAGGTACAAAAACGGCAGGCAAGGCTCAAAGGTCGGTGGAACAATGCTGGGTCCAATATCCAGGAGTCAAACAAATTCAGGCTGAATCTCTCACACAGGGAACAAGACGATCTGGCACAGGAGGACAGGGGGGTGGAGCTTAAATACTGAGTGGAAGGGGAATAATGAGACACAGGTGAAACACATTAGGGCAGGGAGTGTAATCAACAAGGGGAAGCCAAGTTACCTGAGACAAGGAAACACTCAGCCCTTCAAAATAAAACAGGAAATGATCAGACAGGAACTCAGAGTCTGACAAGAAAAGAACTGACAGTCAGACCCTGACAGTACCCCCCTCCCTAGGGCCGACACCTGGCGGCCCAGGACCCTGCGAATTATTAAGGTCCTTAATGAGCTGGGGGTCCATGATATGGCGAGAGGGTACCCAGGACCGCTCCTCTGGGCCATATCCCTCCCAGTCCACCAGATACTGCAGTCCCCGACCCCGCCGCCTAACCGACAGCAGCTTCTTCACAGAGTACACGGGTCCCCCGTCGATGATCCAGGGGGGCGGAGGGGCCCTGGTGGCTGGGACGAGAAGGCTCTCCTTGACGGGCTTGATGCGGCTGACGTGGAAGGTTGAGTGGATTCTGGAAAACCTTGGAAGCTTGAGTCTAACTGCAGATCGGTTAATGATCTTAGAGATGGAGAAAGGTCCAATAAATCTGGGAGCTAACTTACGGCACTGAACACGTAGCGGGAGGTCACGCGATGAGAGCCAAACCTTCTGACCTGGGGTGTAATCCGGAGCAGGTCGACGGTGCCGCTCCGCAGACTTCTTGTAGGCCTGGGAGGATTTCAGGAGTGCCTTCCTGGCACGGACCCACATGCCCCGACACCGTCGGACCTGGACAACGGCTGATGGCACCGAGACGTCTTTTTCCAAGGTCTGGAAGAGAGGGGGTTGATACCCAAAAACAATCTGGAAGGGGGTTAAGCCTGTGGTGGAAGAGGGCAAGGTGTTGTGTGCAAACTCAACCCAGGGTAATGATTTGGACCAGTTGGAGGGGTTTTGAGAGGAGAGGCAACGCAGCCCAACCTCCATCTCCTGGTTCATCCTTTCTGTTTGACCGTTGCTCTCGGGGTGATAACCAGAGGTCAGATTAGGCTTGGCACCAATTAGTTCACAGAAAGCCCTCCAGAACCTTGCTATGAACTGGGGCCCCCGGTCAGACAAGATGGTTTGAGGAAAACCGTAATCTTTGAAAACTGAGAATAACAAAACCTCAGCAGTTTCTTTGGCCGAAGGTAGTTTAGGGAGAGGAATAAGTTTAGCCATCTTTGAGAACCTGTCGACAACAGTGAGGATGACTGTGTTACCTTGCGAGTCAGGTAAGCCTGTGACAAAGTCCATGGAGATGTCTGACCAGGGGCGATGAGGTATGGGCAGGGGGTGAAGGAGACCAGCTGGAGGTGCATTGGATGTTTTCTGTTGGGAGCAGACAGAACAGGCAGAGACAAATTCACCAACATCCGCCTTCATTTCCGGCCACCAGAATCTTTCAGCCAGTCGGAACAAGGTGCGCTTTACCCCAGGATGGCATGACCATGGGGAAGAGTGCCCCCATTGGATGACCTCACTCCTAAGGTCTGGGGGCACAAACAGCCGGTTAGGAGGGAGAGAAGCAGGGGCACGGATGTCGCGACTGGCTTCTAAGACTCTGGTTTCCACATCCCATGTGAAGGCCCCCAGGACCCGATCTGGCGGCAGGATGTGAGTCTCTTTTTCATTTGAATCTTCTGGAGAGAAAATTCTCGAGAGGGAGTCTGGTTTCTTGTTCTTTGAGCCGGGTCTGTAAGACAGGACAAAGTTAAACCGGGTAAAGAACATTGCCCACCTGGCCTGACGTGGGTTTAACCTCTTGGCTGATTTGAGGTATTGCAAGTTCTTGTGGTCAGTCCAAATCAGAATCGGATGGGCTGCCCCTTCCAGCCAGTGCCGCCATTCTTCCAACGCCACCTTGACTGCTAGCAGCTCTCGGTCCCCCACAGCATAGTTCCTTTCCGGGGGAGACAGTCGTCTAGAGAGGTAAGCACATGGATGAACTTTTCCGTCCTCACCCGACCTCTGGGACAGGATGGCCCCAATCCCCATATCCGAGGCATCCACCTCAACAATAAATTGTTCTTCGGGGTCGGGTAACGTGAGGACTGGAGCTTCCGCGAAGGCCTTCTTCAAGCACAGAAAAGCCTCCTCTGCCGCTGGAGACCACTGAAAGACAGACTTAGAAGAGGTGAGAGCATGGAGGGGAGAGGCTACGGAGCTGAAACCCTTAATGAACTTTCTGTAAAAATTTGCAAATCCCAGAAAACGTTGCAACTCTTTACGGGATGTGGGAGGAGGCCAGTTGAGCACATCCTGCACCTTAGCGGGATCCATTTTAATCTGACCCTCAGAGATGATGTACCCCAAGAATGTCACCTGGCTCTTGTGGAACTCACACTTCTCGGCCTTTACGTATAGCCCATTCTCTAGAAGGCGAGCAAGAACCTGTCTGACAGAGCTTACATGTTCACTCACATTGCGCGAAAAAAATCAGGATATCATCCAAGTACACAAAAACTGTTTTATTTAGGAATTCTCTGAGGACATCGTTAATCAGGGACTGGAAAACAGCAGGGGCATTCGTAAGACCAAACGGCATGACCAAATATTCATAGTGACCTATGGGGGTGTTGAAAGCTGTCTTCCACTCGTCTCCCTCGCGGATGCGGACCAAGTGGTAAGCATTCCGGCGGTCTAATTTGGTGTACATTTTGGAGCCTTGAAGTAGGTCGAAGGCAGAGGCGATGAGTGGAAGAGGGTACCTGTTCTTTATTGTGATATTATTAAGCTGAGTGTAGTCAATGCAGGGTCTGAGAGTTTTGTCCTTCTTTCCAACAAAAAAGAACCCTGCACCAGCTGGTGACGAGGATGGGCGAATCAGACCCGCTTGCAGGGAAGTGGTGAGGTACTCTTCCATAGCAGTACGTTCAGGAGCTGACAGGGAGTACAGGCGGCCCCGGGGAATAGGAGCCCCAGGAAGGAGATCGATAGCGCAGTCACTTTCTCTGTGGGGAGGAAGAGATAAAGCTTTAGATTTGCTAAAAACTTCACCTAAATCATGGTAGCACTCTGGCACTTGACTAAGGTCCGGGGCAGAGTAATGTCTGGAGGACGTGGGTGACTGGGGTCCGTTGGTGAGACAGGGAAAGCAGTCAGTCCTACAGTTTTGTCCCCAGTCCAACACTGCTCCAGATGTCCAATCCATGTGAGGGTTGTGTTTTCTCAGCCAGGGGTATCCTAATATGAGGGGGTGAGTGGCGGAGTGAAACAGGTGGAAAGTAATTCTCTCAGAGTGGCCGTCAGGGAAGGTGAGTGTAACAGGTGAAGTTTCATGTGTGACCTGGTTCATAAGTCTACCGTCTAGAGCAGTAGCTGAGAGGGGTATCTTGAGGGGAACAGTATCTAATCCCAGCTGCTCTGCCAGTTCCAGGTTAATAAGATTGGTGTCTGCCCCAGAGTCTACTAATGCTCTCATGGATCTGGAGGTAGATTCTGTGGTGACCGTTAAGACAGTGAGCTGGCGGTTGGTATGAGAAGTTGTTAATGTTGCACTCACCAGGGATGTGGAGGCCATGGCAGGGTTGGAAACCCGGACTGGGCAGTCAGCTATCATGTGGCCCAACATGTGGCGGAACTCAATAGCGTAGTCCATAACTGAACGTCTGCCCTGCCTGACATTGATCAGTGCCTTAGCAGCTTCTCGACCTGGAGTGGCAGAGTGAAAAATCTGCTTGAAAGTCTCCAAAAACAGGGGGAGCGAGTCACACACCGCAGAGCGACGACTCCATTCAGATGTGGCCCAGGCTTTGGCCCTCCCGGAGAGGTAAGACATGATAAACGCTATCTTAGCTCGGTCAGAGGGAAAGGCCTTAGCCTGAAATTCAAAATGGAGCTCACATTGGGTCAGGAACGGGCGGCAGTCACCAGAGTCTCCCGAGAAGCGCTCTGGGCTAGATAGTCTAAGGGAACAGGGCTCAGGGAAGTCAGGCTGGTCTGGAACAGCAGCTGGAGAAACGGAGGGCTCGGTGGCAGTGGAGGTAACATGGGGAGTGGGGCTCTGGAGATGCTCAAGGACCTGTGCCAGTTGTCCTGAGACTGTAGCACAGTGCGCTTCAGTCCGAGTGGTGACGTCTGTTAGCTCATGGCGGAGCTGAGCAAACTGCTGGTCCTGTTGGTGCAGTCTCTGAGCTTGTATTCTCAGTGCAGAGCGGATCTGATCTGATTCCAATGTGTCCATGTTTTGGCCAGATCGTTCTGTCATGGATAGGCCGGAAGGACACAAATGAGGAATCAATGGTTCAGGCAAAATCAGCGTTGTTTATTTCAGTCCAAGGTCAAACCAGAAGTCACACGAGGAAAAGGGCAGAGGTACAAAAACGGCAGGCAAGGCTCAAAGGTCGGTGGAACAATGCTGGGTCCAATATCCAGGAGTCAAACAAACAAATTCAGGCTGAATCTCTCACACAGGGAACAAGACGATCTGGCACAGGAGGACAGGGGGGTGGAGCTTAAATACTGAGTGGAAGGGGAATAATGAGACACAGGTGAAACACATTAGGGCAGGGAGTGTAATCAACAAGGGGAAGCCAAGTTACCTGAGACAAGGAAACACTCAGCCCTTCAAAATAAAACAGGAAATGATCAGACAGGAACTCAGAGTCTGACAAGAAAAGAACTGACAGTCAGACCCTGACAGAGACACCCAGTGATGAAGGGATGTGCTCTCCTGACTGTAAGTTAATTAACACGCAGACACAGAACAGAGTCTGTAAAGAAACTTGTGTCACACACAGACACTCAGTGCGGTTACATGACCTGTCCAGTCTAGTCTAGTCATCAAGTCATCACTCCTGCAATCAAACTAGCAGCCGAGTGCAAAAAGGCTGCTAGGCTGCCCTCATTCATACGCCATTCTGACTGAATCCGATATGTGACCCTGCAAGGCCAAACCAGTCGCTTTGGTAATATTTACAAAATGAACATGAACGGCCATAAACTAAGCTTTCCAACGATATGTACAGTATAACATAAGATAAAATAAAGCTTTATTGTCTGTTACACAAGGTAACAGAAGGCTCCAGTCACAAGAAAAACATTCACACAGACATATGCAAACAGGACATGGGGTATTGAGGTATCAGCTGACTGTGTCATTGTCATTATTATTACTACTACTATTATTACTCGCTAAGATAACTGCATACAAAGTTTGCTTGGTTCTTCCGTCATGATACTGTATGTTTGTTTATCCCGGTTTTCTCAAAATAGCAACGTGCACAAAGCGACTGGTTTCGCCTTGCAGGGTCACATATGATCAGACACTGATTACCTGAAAGAATCAAATTACTCTTTGTTTTAACCTTTTTAATCTTTGTGTTTCAAGTGTCCCATCTATCCCGTCCAGGCCTCCCACACAGGATCCCTCAAAGTAAGACACATTTTAGTGTGTGATGTGTTTTATGTGTCTGTACTTCTTACTCTGTGTTATAGTAGGCTAGAGGCTGAGACATAGATTGCATTTGGTAGTCACGGCGTTTTGCGTGCGTGGAGTGTGGTGGCGAGTGAGTCTGAGTCTAAAAAGTTTCTTGAAAGGTTTGGTTGTTGTTTTTTCTCATATTCACTGGTGTTTTCTCACAGTTTTTCCTTTCTGTACACAGTTTTCTTAAGCACTGTGGGGTTTTCACGAAATGTAGTCATCTTCTTAGACACAATTGAGAAGGTTAACACAGTGGTAGGGCGGGGAATCGTGCTAAGAAACATGCATGCTACGGTGTTTCCCCTTGTTAATCCTGCAAAAAAAAAAAAAAATGATATTATCAAATTTGTCGCCATTTATTAGTGATGAAGTGCTGATTAAAGAGCTATCACGTCATGGGCAGATTGTATCTGCAATGAAGATGCTTCCATCAGGCTGTAAATCAGCAAAGTAGTTTCTTTTAGGAGGCAGGTCTGCATGATTCTTAAAAATGACGATGAAGATCACTTCGGTCTGAAAGTGCAGGCCTACTTGTGGTTCCTAGAATTTCAAAGAGTAGAATGGGAGGTAGAGCTTTCAGCTATCAGGCTCCTCTCCTGTGGAACCAGCTCCCAGTTTGGGTTCGGGAAGCAGACACTCTCTCTATTTTTAAGGTCAGGCTTAAGACTTTCCTTTTTGATCAAGCTTATAGTTAGGGCTGGACTAAACCATCCCTTAGTTATGCTGCTATAGGCCTAGGCTGCTGGGGGACAATGCAACAAACACATGTTCTCCTTCTTTCTTCTCTCTCCACTCTCGTGTCCTACACTTTCTTTTTCTCTGGCACAGAGCTCCTGTCCTCTAAATTCCTATCTGCTACTAGTCATGCAATTCTGTGCTATTACTATGTAGAATGTTTACTGCTGCTCTCTCTTCTTCCGAGTATCTCTGGCCTGGAGTTGAGTGTTTCCTGTGGAGCTCCATACTACATCTGCTGTTGTGGTCTCATCAGCCTGCCCAGTCTCCATGGAATCCTGCTGTTATCCACTCCTACCTGAATGAACAATTCTCCAACCTGCCGATGATTCCCCTTATATTTTCAAACTGTCATGTAACATCATTAGTTTGAATCATAGCATCCAACTTGTATGCTTTAGTCAGATATGTGTATTTATGACAGATGTACGTTTATCTTGCTGTTCTCTTTCTCTGTCTGTACCCGGCTGGCCTTAGGCAGATGGGTCCCTCCATATGAGCTGGGTTCTGCTCAAGGTTTCTTCCTGTTAAAAGGGAGTTTTTCCTTGCCACCGTCGCCTTCAGGCTTGCTCTGGGGGTTTCAGACCGGGTCTTGTAAAGCGTCTTGAGACGATTTGTATTGTTATTGACGCTATATAAATAAAATTGAATTGAATTGAACTTAATATTGCAATGAGATTTAAAGTTGAAGGTTTTGATTACACAAGTTTTGCTACAACTGAGGCGATGAAGTGTTTTGGGTGTGGGCAGGAGGGGCACTTGGTGTGCAGCTGTCCAGAGAGAGCCCGGGAGCTAGAAGCTGAGGCTGCTCAGAGTGTAGAGGGTGAGACTGAGGTATGGGGGTGCAGGCGGAGAAGAAAGAAGTACCAGAGGAAGATAGAGGATTGCTAACAAGATGGCTTAATGGACATTTAACACTTGATGAGACTGACTCTTTCCCCAGGTTGTGCTTTAGGTCAAAACTTACAGACTGTGAACATATGGGGTTTCTGCTGGAAGCTGACAGTGGTTGCCACTGGACTCTGTGAGTGGGAAAGAAATCTACCAGGAGTATGTCAAGTCTTTAAACAAAGACAAATTAAAAAGCAGAACAGACACGCCTTGGAGGGATCATTTAAGGGTTTCGTCTAATGTTTAACTTGTATGGAGCTTGCTTTACAAACCACCATTGACTAAGAACGTTGGTGACCTGCAATGGTGCATTTTACATGGGATTGTGGAAGTGGATGCTTTTGTTGCAGTGATAAATCCTGCAGTTTCTGATGAGTGTCCTTTTTGTTTGGTAAGAGAGACTATTTTTCATTGTTTTGTAAAATGTTCCAGATTAGTGTCCTTATTTAGAACACTGAGCACCTTATTAGTTTTGTTCAGAGATTTTTTTACTGAACAGATGTTTCTTTTTGGTTTCCCTTATGGAAATAAAAAAGAAGAAGAAAGGTCTGCTGCTTAATTTCTTCTTTGACCAAGCGAAGTTGGCAATTTATTAAAGTAGAAAAGTGAAGATGGACCGAGGGCAGAATTATGATTGTGTATTGCTCTTTAAGAGTTTAGTTAAAGCACGTATTCAGGTAGAATTCAACTACTATCTGAAAACACACACACAGTTTTATTAAAAAACAAGACACATTTCATACATTGTATTTTTGTTAACACCTATATTTTTTCTGTTTCCCAGATCAGCTCCTGCTGGATGCACAGGTATTTTGGACAGGTTTCTCTGCTATTGTCAGTACACTACTGTATTATGAGCATTGCTTGTTAAAGGTGCAGTTGGCAGAATTTCCGAAGATCCAGGACAAAATTTGAACATCGACAACATCTCAGTCCCTCCCCCCTTTTCCACTAAAGCCCAAAACGGTCTCCCTGCGCATGAGCAGAGAACCGAGAGAGAGAATAAACAAACTAGCATGGAACACACCGACGTAAGAACAACAAAATAGTTTTTATAATACCCTTTGTTATTGCTAAATAATTTGACCTAAAGTACAACAGTAACAGTTAGAAGCATTCATTGTGGCGTTTTATTCCACAGTTTAAGGGGAAGGGGGAGGGGAGGGCGCTATGAAATGCGTGTCCATGAGCAGTGATTGACGCTCTGTTAGATACACCCCTGGTCTTGATTGGTGCATCTGAATGTGGAGTGCTGGATGTCTTGCAAATCGCGCTACAGGCTCTAGGAGGGGCCAAAGGAGCCGATTTTTTTTTTTTTTTAAATGACCTGCTTCATGCAATTATACTTGAACATAGGGGCAGTTTCAGCAAATATGACAGAAAGTTAGTTTTATAAGACTTGCCTACTGCACCTTTAATTGTTTATTTGTATCATTTTGTATATTTTCTTCCTGTACTTTCCCCAGCTGTTGAAAGGCTCCTTTTGGAGCAGGTCGGAGAACTGCAGCTCAAAATGGATTATGTCATCAAATTGCTGCAAAAAAATAATTCTGTTCCCCATGATGACTTGAATTTGAACATGCTACCGCTGCTTACCCTGCAAGACCTGGAAAAGTTTGACGAAAAACTTCAGACTGACAGTACCTTCAAGAAGAAAGTGGTAGTCCCGTGTGTGTCTATCTCTAAAGCACAAACGCCCTGATTTATCGTCAGATAATACACCTATATATAGAGTATAGATACTCTTTTGATCCTGTGAGGGAAATTTGGTCTCTGCATTTATCCCATCCATGATTAGTGAAACACAGAGCACACAGTGAGGTGAAGCACCCACTAACCCAGGCAGCTCCTGTTACAGTGGCGCTTGGGAAGCAGTGAGGGGTTAGGTGCCTTGCTCAAGGGCACTTCAGCCATGGATGTGGGCATGGGAGAGCAGTTCTTCAAAGATGATGTAATACAGCAGGTTGTGAAATGGGGTTAGTCAGCTTTATCTTTTACTTTACAGATAGCTAAACTATCATTGTCCGGTGGAAAGAATTTAAAAGAAACAGTCTGGAGAATCTGTTCAAAGATGTTTCAGCAATTTTTGGTGCGGGGGGGGACAGAAGACAGGCCTTAAAGCAAGGCCTGTTCATCATGTACTCCTGAGTAAGTCCTACAATGTGTTGAAGCAACATTCTGTCCCTGTTCAACCCATATGTGGTGTCTGTATTTATATCAGTTGTTCTCATTTATATACTGTCCCCACACTATTCTCAACCAATTATCTTAAGTTTTTTTGTAAAATGTTCTGACTTTTCTGAATTTGTCTTTATAGAAACAATCAAATGAAGATATAGACTTTTGTTCTACTGTCTTATTTTTTCCCTCTGTTGCTTTATTGCTTTTTTTGTTTAGGTGCTGTGTTAAAAGTTCCTGCCCAACAGAACTCCACTGAGGCTGATGTTGAGATGACGGTCAGAAACTGGCTGCGGCTGAGCAGGGACAGGAATAGGAGGCGGCAAAGGCAGGGCGAGCCAAATAATTGACTGGACTGGACCCCTATCCCCCCTTCCTGTGAGGATGGACACTGGGTACATATAAAGCTCTTCATGGTCAGGCACCATCATATCTAAAAGAGCTTATAGTATCTTACTATCCCTCTAGACCACTGCGCTCTCAGGATGCTGGGTTCCTTGTGGTTCCTATAGTTTCCAAAAGTAGATTGGGAGCCAGAGCCTTCAGCTATCTCAGGTCATCCCTTAGTTATGCTGCCATAGGATTAGACTACCAGGGGACCTCTGGGTTATGCCTAGCCAGGCACAGTACTGGTCGAAGATGTAATCATCTCCCTTTACTGATAACTCTCTCTCTCTCTCTCTGCTCTCTCTCTCTCTCTCTCTCTCTCTCTCTCTCTCTCTCTCTCTCTCTCTCTCTCTCTCTCTCTCTCTCTCTCTCTCTCTCTCTCTCTCTCTCTCTCTCTCTCTCTCTCTCTCTCTCTCTCTCTCTCTCTCTCTCTCTCTCTCTCTCTCTCTCTCTCTCTCTCTCTCTCTCTCTCTCTCTCTCTCCCTCCCCAATCACCATTACCGTCACTGCTAGCTACTAACTAAACTTCTTCCCCGGAGTTCTCTGTGCTTTGTCGTCCAGCAGGTTCTCATGGATCGTGGCTGCTGCTGTGGTCTACTGCTGACATCCACCATATAAAGCATTACTGTCATTATTGTTACCATATCTCCACTTCAGTTAGTTCATGATTTACTGCTGCTGTGCATTTGTGTCTCTCTATCACAGGTTCCACTGCTACTGTAATCATTCTATCATTCATTGTAATTCATTGTCATTTCATCTTTCATTGTAATTGTACAATATGTCTGTGTTGATTTGTACATGTGACATCCATTGCACGTCTGTCCGTCCTGGGAGAGGGATCCCTTCTCTGTGGCTCTCCCTGAGGTTTCTTCCACATTTTTTCCCTGTTAATAGGGTTTTTTGTGGGCAAGTTTTTCCTCACTCGAACCGAGGGTCTAAGGACAGAGGGTGTCACTCCCTGTACAGATTGTAAAGCCCTCTGAGGCAAAACATGTTTTGTGAATTTGGGCTATACAAATAAAATTTGATTTGATTTGATTTTTTGATTTTTGGGTTACAGCAGCCCTCACAACCCCACACCACCACCCCACCCCTTTCAAGTGTACATATTGTATGTAGTTCTCTGCAAACCTATGGTGGCATCATGCCTTCAGTGTGTCTTGAACAACCATACATAAGAGGTTGCACATATTATATTAGTATTTTATCATATTTGACTGTAGATTTATGAGTGAAGTTACCAACACAATAGATTGGCTGTAACACACTCACCCATTTTAGATTCACATTCCCTTTCTCACAAACACACATAGGGCCTCAGACACAGGGAGAGAATGTTAACTTGTGTCTTTATTATTTTGTCAGAATGCACCAGAATGCTTCGTTTGTATGTGAAAATCACAAAAAATTCACCAGCCGCCACTGATCATGAGTATAGTAATACCCACTCTATTTCTGTCTTTCTTCCCCTCTTAACCTCAAGGATGTTTTGACATTGATTTAAGTCATGCTCAGAAATGTGTCATATATAATTAATACATCACAAACTGTTATTGAGTGTTGCTGTACTTCATTTGTTGTACTGTTCCTGTTCCATGTTCTCTTGGCTAGTGTACAGTTTGCCCAGCGCTACTTACTGATGCTTGATGAGATGCTGATAGATTGCTATCCCATGCCACGAGCTCGTGATCAGGGTATGTCAAGGCATTGTCGTAACTCATGATTTGAGCGGGAGTTATTTAATTAGGAATGACGGGAATTTTAGAAGTGAACTAGCTTCTAGGTGCATTCTGCACAGACCACCATGGCAGACCTCTTTGTGTTATCACGAAGGTAGGCTAATAGCTGAATTGGAATTTATAAGCAAAATCACGGGAATCAATAGCCTAACACAGCCCAGTTGTGCTCATATGAGTATCATGAGACGTCTACCGTCAGATGACTGATATGGAAAAGTTAAGTTAGAGCATCTAAAGCCAGAGCTACTACCCATGCGAACATGAACACAAAGCTTTTCCCTCCAAAAATGTAGTTTTCGCTGTCACCCTGCCTCTCCAAATGCAAAACTGACATTAATAAAAATGCAATAATGTAACAGCTGAAACTTGAACTTGGGTGTGTGTTTTATTTTATATTTATCGTTCAATTTACATGAACCACGTGACAGCCATAGCGGCAACATCAGGCAACATCAAAGAGTGTCGCAACTCTCTCTCTCTAGGGCACTGGTCTCTCTCTCCCTCTTGTCTCAGGGTAAAGGGGTCATTTCAGCCAATCAGGCTGACCAGTGAGTAAACTGGTATTGGCCATCTGTTTGTTGTTTGAGTTGAATTTCATATAAATACTGACTGCAGCTTTGATCTCTCTACTCTGCCAACTGCTCTCCAAGGTAAGAGACCCTCTGCTTCAGTCAGCTCTTAAATAAGTTCTGTTTCTGGATCTAAATGATGACAATCCTTTAAACCACAGTGACAGAAACTGATGTTCCTTCATAAGACAGTTTACTCTGTGGGAAAAAAGTAAATCTGTACTTACTCTGTAATGTCTGTGTGAAGATAGTGTCTCTAGCCTGTTAGCCTTTTTAATGTTAAAGCAGCGATGCTAGATTTATGACATCTTTCTGTGTGAGAATGATTTGAATGTACTGTGAACGAATTCTGTAAAGTCTGTGGGGACAACACAGCTCACAACTGACTGATGTGGTTTCAGTGTGTGTGAGTAACTGTCATAGTAGCTTAGTTCTGTCTTTAATGTGGTTAACAGTAGACTGACGTTGTTGATGTGTGTCTGTACATCAGTGAACAGATCTGGAAACATGGATTCATTTCACCAGCCACACGTGTGGGTCATAGGCAGCTCCATCATTGCCAGGCTCTATAGCTACATAAGAGCCCATGGCCTCGATGAGAACCTGTGCCTCCTGTGCACATTCACATGGGATGGCAGGGGAGGCAGGCGATGGGAGCATCTCATGCCTCTCATCCGCTCCACCACAGCTCCACCAGACATATTGGTGGTCCCCCTGGGTGGAAATAGCTTGGGGGACCACACCAGGGTAGAGCTGCTACAGTCCATTAAAGAGGATGTCAATGAAATACAGCGGCTATTTCCCAGGACATCCATCCTATTCTCAGACATCCTCACCCGCTGGAACTGGAGGGGGCAGACAGCAACGTCTGGGTACGGGCTGGAGAGGAGCCGTCAATGGCTTAATGGAGCCATAGCTGGCTTCATGGTAGAAAAGAATTTCTGTGTCATTCGACACAAAAATATTAATTTAAGTAATTTGGGAGACGATGGCGTACACCTCAATCTAGAGGGGAAAGAGGTTCTGTTAAAAAGCATATATGAAGCTCTCTATTATGCACTTCAGTGAACCAAATCACTGTCTCACTGTAAATATTGTAAATAGTGTTCTGATTATTATGTTCTGTTATAAAGTTTATCCTGTGTGTTGTAATTGTTCTAATGATTGTTCTGTCTTTGATTAAATTTGTTTCTTGAAATATTGATGCTAATGACTGTCTTGTGTATTTTAACAGTGACAGTGGTCGGATGAAACCAAGTATATCTTAGTCCAGTACTGCAGAGTATAAATTTAAGGTACTTGTACTACTTAACTTGAGCCTGCTCTCATTTAAGAATTCATACTTAGACCTATACAATTTACAGGGACACACTGGGCATCTGAAAGCTTTTTAATTTATCATAAACTAACATTTCTCTTCATACACTGTGGGACAAGTCAAAAGATCTTAAGTATAGCTGAAATTATTAGCTGGTTAACATGTGGGACAGAAAGTGAAGACTGTGTCTGACATGGATCAGTGCATTAAAACTAATGAGAATGTAAATGACAGTATCTGTCCACCGTCTTCTCTTATTCTGTGTCATCCATTTTGTCTCGTCTTAAAGACAAACTCAAGGTTCCCTCAGTAACTGCCTACGCACACAGATACTCGTGCGACGTGCGCTCGCTGTGGTTGGGTGATCGTTCAGCCAATCACTGGCTGGTGTGAGTCAGTGCCATCGAGTGAGAGAGTTGCGACACTCTTTGATGTCGCCGCTACGGCTGTCACGTGGTTCATGTAAACCCCATCAGTTCCAAACATACGCTGGCTGTCATGTTCTTCTATGGGACAGACGGCAGCGATTGCATTATTGAACGGTAAATATAAAATAAAACACACACCCAAGTACTTTTTCAGCTGTTATTACATTATTGCATTTTTGTTAATGTCAGTTTTGCATTTGAGAGGCAGGGTGACAACAAAAACGTAATTTTTGGAGGAAAAAGCTTAGTGTTCATGTTTGCATGGGTAGTAGCACTGGCTTTAGCTGCTCTAACTTAACTTTTCCATATCATTGATTCATCTGATGGTAGACGTCTCATGATATTAATTTGAGCACAACTGGGCTGTATTAGGCTATTGATTCCCGTGATTTTGCTTATAAATTCCGATTGAGGGATTAGCCTACCTCTGTGATAACGCAAAGAGGTCTGCCATGGCGGTCCGTTCAGAATTCGCCTAGATGCTAGCTCACTTCTAAAATCCCCGTCATTCCTAATTAAATAACCTTCACTCAAATCACGAGTCACGACAATGCCTTGACATACCCTGATCACGAGCTCATGGCATGGGATAGCAATCTATCAGCATCTCATCAAGCATCAGCAAGTAGCGCTGGATATCAGTGAACAGGGACAGTACAACAAATTAAGTGCAGCCAACACGTCACATAATGAAAAGTTAGTATATCACAAAATTCTACTAAATAAAAGTTGCTATAAAGGTGATAGCGACTCATCACCGAACTACCTTCACAGCAGGGGAAGTCGCGCTAGCTAATTAGCTAGCAGGCAATGCTAGAAAACAGGTTGAAATAACCAAGATAAAATATAAATAATTACGCTGTGCATACAAATGAAAACCAGTATAAGCATCGCAAAGGGCCTCTGATACAATATAGACAGTTGACAATTCAAAAGAGGTCGATATTTCAGCAACTTAACTCCTGGAACAATTCAATGCGCAGCAATGTAAGTGAATGGGGTCCAACGCCCAAATGACGGTGTTTGGAACTAATCCGATCCTCAAATCTGGAAGTAGGCGTTTAAAAGCGCCGCCTTTTTTTACAACGGAGGTCTATGGGAGTGTCGTAACTCTCTCACTCGATGGCACTGGTGTGAGTAAACATGGACTCTGATTGGCCTCTCTTTGATGTTTGGGTTCGAATTCAATATAAATTCTGACTGCAGCTTTGATCTTTCTTCTCTGACTGCTTTGTGGTAAGAGACACGTCTCTTTTATCGTCTATGATTTTAGCTATATCATGGGATATTATTAATAATTTGTCTGTGAAGCTGTTGTTAACAACGTGGAAGGACACGGTGGTTAATTTATGCGTTATTACTGTGTGATAAATATGTGAATGGTTTTAATGTAGTGCAGTAGCGGGTCGTCTGTCCGGTCAGCCTAAAGCAAACCAAGCTAAATGTGTGAGAAAATGTTGCTAATGGTTAGTTTTGTTGAAGTTGAACTGGAATAGCCTACATTTAAAGAGTCACTTTGACGCCTCACTGACCATGAACTTGACCAAAGGAAAAAGGAAAATGGTGGACGCTGTCCACGCTACACCAGAGCTTGATACTTGCTACCAAAAACGGTCTTTACATGGTGCCGCTTCGGAGATAAATGAGAAATAAGAGAAGGAAGAAGGTCTATATCTAAACGGAATTAACTATGAAAGGTCAGGAAAGGTTTTATTCGGAATATCATAGATTACTACTACTAGTGCTATGACTGGCTAACGGCTAGCACTGAGCACATAATGCTAACCAGCTGCGTGTGTGGTAACAGGTGTGGGACTTGATTGATGTGTGTGTCTCAGTGCTGCTGTGTTCATGAGATTTTGCGTGTGACAATGATTTAAATGCTTTGTGTTCTCATCTCGTCATGCCTGTATATATCTGTAATGTCTGTATGAATATCATGTCTGTTGCTGTGTCCGAAATCACTCCCTAACCACTATATAGTGACCATGTCATTTTGTAGTGGTGTCCGAATGTTTAGTGTCTACTGCATGTATCTCAGAATTCACCGCGAAATGTAGTGAACATCTAACTCCCCCAGGAGTTTTGAAACAGGTTGTTAATAGGTTGTTAATATGCAATACTATTTAAAAACTTACTGGCGGGTAGACATTAAGCCATTACGGCACCAATCATGGCTAGCGACCGAGGTCAGTACTACAGTAGGGTGGCCAGACGTCCCCGATTTCCGGGACAGTCCCCGTTTTGGTGTCCCTGTCCCTGGATAAAGCTATCCCCGAAAATGTCCCCGATTTAGCTTTTAATGAATGAGAAATAAAATTGCATGTAAACTATTAACAACAGATATTACGGTAGCCAGGTAGCAAGCACGAGTTAGCATGGTGCGCGCATACTAGAACAATGGTTATTAGGTATCCGGTCGTGATCAGTTCCAGGTGGTGTTATATTACTCAGAGGTTGCGCTACACTTTTTCGTTGTCTCTCAATGCCTCCGTCAGGTAGTATTTTAAAATAAAACTTGCCGTTCATCAGTCCTAGCAATATACAGTCACTGGTTTTCATCCGATTCCTTTTTGGTAGCTGTTAGCCGCATATACATATATAAATATTGTAAATAAATGTATATATTTAGGCGAGCTCTGATGTGAGCATCAGTATAATCGCTGTACTAGAACTGGTGCGGACCAGGGGAATCCGACTGTTTAATTAAAACACTATCCCACACTTTGAAAACCATAATTTTATCATCATTCATTTTATCAATCATTTTATTTTTCAGGTGTTTAGTCAGGTCACATTGTCCGGCCCAGTGGCCAGACTGTAATCGACTGGTGGAGGCTATATTTATTAAACTATACATGGCCCTCACTGGCCACAAAAAAAGCCCCGTGGGTAGCCAGAGCAGGTGGACTCGGGTAATCCACTCATACAAAAACATTCGCAAATGCATCCTGGGCAACGCGATGGCCGAGACCACCATCCAGCTGCCTGAAGTTAACACGGCAACACTGGCACAGTGGTGAGTAAAATCATAAATATTTATTAACATCTGTAGATCTATAGATAGGTAGTAAGAACAACCTTATTCATGACATGATGTTGTTGTTGTTCAGGTACAATAAGCGTGTCAAGGCACAAGAGACGGAGGTGCTGCGACGAGGGATTGCCACTCCCCAGGCTGCAGTGATGGGTCCTGTGGATCAGACATCCACCCCAGGAAGATGGAGATGGAAAAAGCTGGCATTTATAGACGGGAATATGTTAAAAAAAAACAGACCAGGTAATATACAAAAGCTGCCTGAAGGACCGCAGACCTCCTGGGCACCAGCAGTATCAGTACCATAAACCATCTAACTGACCCTAGTTGTATGTGGGACAGGCGTCTTATCAGACAGGCCTTTAATTAAAATTCGACATCTCAGCAACGATTGGAAATAGGAAATTTAACATTAACCACTGCATAGCCTATTTGCCTAAGAATTAGGATATCCAAATAAATAAGAAATTATGCAAACCAACAATAAGAAAACAGACATAGAACAAACTTCTATTTCCAGGATTTTAATAATTACAGCAAAATAAAATTATTATGCATAATTCAGCTAACTGTTAAGAAGAAAGTAATTTTAAACTGTCCTGTCCCTCTCAGTGCCTTCATCTTTCCATAGTAGCCAGCTAGCGAGCAGACTGTATTTAAATTTACTTAAATTTAGATAAGATTTAAATAAAAAACAAGTTCACTGAGTCAGGCATGTGCAATGGCATTATCAGAGCAAATGACACGTGACATCAAGGGAAAAATAAACGAGTATCATCCTTATCTCTAGCGGTCATACCGTAGCATGTGTGACACGTTAGTATTATTCCATACACCGACAGACATCTGTAACGTAATATCAATGCAAATATGAACGTGCATGGCGGGATAAGAACCGGCGATTCAGGGGGCGTTTTTGGACACTTAGTGGTAACAAACGTCGACTAACGAGCGATCGACTGTAGCACGTCGTCAGCCCCATCTCCCATGCAGTAAACTAGCGTGTTTACTTGATTAGCATCGGATGATTCATTCAGGTTACTTGTCAGTCTGAAACACTCCAATCTACAGTAAGTGTCCACTTCTCCCACTCGTGGGGCTTTGAAGAGTCGAAGGAGTCCGGAGGTTTTATGGTGAACGTGGCCGTAGGGCCAGCCGGAAGCGGTGCGTCTGACATCTCTCTCGTCTCGTCCTCCGCGGTCTCGTCGCTAGCCTTGAGTTAGCCGTCGTAGCCCACTAGCTCCTTGTCGCGGAGGGGACACTGTACGGTGGATCGGGGCAGCTACACTTCTGACACCATGTTGTGTTGTCTGTGCGGGTTCTTATTCTAATAAACTATACTGTGTCTAATAATGACACAGTATAGTTATTTCCTGTACGTTTACTGCATAAACGCAAATAGCATGTTACAGGCGGCAATGTCCCTTTCCTTTAATCTCGAACTACCCAGCATTCGCCTGTCTGTGACGTCATCACATGTCAGAATCAGAATCAGCTTTAATGGCCAAGTATGTACACATACAAGGAATTTGACTCCGGTAACTTTTCTCTCTAGTAAAGTACAGCTTAAATAGGTGAAATAAGAATAGAATCAAATAAAATAAAACACAATAAATCTCACTCTGTACATATAGAATATCCCCATCCATAGAATAACACACAATGAACTGGCACACAATTACCACACTGTTAAGTATTTTCCTGTAGGGTTGCCATTATGTTACTGTAACATTAACATATTTTTACTGTCACTAAAATTTACAGTTTTGTACTGTTCTTGAAAAAACAGATTACTTTCACAACACTCTACAGTAAACTGGTTTGCTTAAAAATCCATTATCAGTCTTAACAAAATCTACAAACTATGTGCTTTGTGAAAGAACAGATCAGCATGTAATTGCACTGTGGAAAAAACAAAAAAAAACAGCTTCTTAATGGACTTTGACTTTTATTTGAACATGAATTTAGAATGTTCAGAAACAGGAAACAAATAAAGTATTCAGACCTTCTACCCTGTAAGGGAGAGAGAAAGAGGGTGAAATTGAGAGGGAGAAACAATTAAAGCAATAAAACAAGCTGGTGTATTTGTGTGCATGTGTAATGGGATTGAATAATCTCACCATTTTAAATGTCCCACTGAAGGTCCCAGCAGAGTGGATACATGTAGGTAAGTTGACTGTTGCTGGTGGCTTCGCCGTTTTTGTTTTTTTTGTGTTTGTTTTTTTGACAAGACTTTGTAATGTCCAGCCTTGGTGCCTCACTCAGGATTTATACCAATGAAGCGCCTGAAAAATTGTAGTGTCTCTTCAGACATTGTAAAAATCAAGTTGTATAACTCACTATCATCTGTAAAAATTTAGCTAGCTACTGAATCATTCTGTCAGACCATGCACACATTCAGTAGGCTGATGAAAACATCGCCAATATACTTTGCACAAATTTACAAATTAAATAAAACTGTTACTCACCAAATAATTTGCTAGATGGTGATGGATAAACACCCTCCCTCCATCAGCTCCAACACACTTCAGTAGCTGTCTTCAGTTTGGTAGAAGTCCTCCGTCTTAATGAGATAAGGGTGGTCAGCCCTCTTCAGGATCTCTATCTCCGTCTGAACGTTCCGTGTCCCTGTCCCCTCAGACTGAAAGTTCTTCTTATTTATAATTTAGGTATAAGGCTGCTTAAAAGTGCCGCTCTCGTCCCACGTCTCCGTTTTTTGTGGAACTTTGAAAAAAAAGTGTTTGGGTGCTGAAGTTTCTGCATCAGCTTCACTTGATGCCATTTCCCGTTTGTTTGCTCGCCGCTGTAGGAGACTTTCTCGATTGCCACTTTCTCAGAACAGTGCCACCCAATGGTGGCACTGTTCTGAGACAACAAGCTATCCACTAGTGGACTAGCCCCCGCTAGTGGGAACTAACAGGACAAGCAGGAGCTAGTTGGGCTAACCCCCATGTATCCACTCTCCATGATCTCAGACATGGTGATAAAGTCCAACACATGGACATCTACACACAGAACAGAGGGGTGATGAGAAACAGGTGAAACAAAGCAAGATGGGAATGACAATCACAAAGACAGGAAGGTACAGGAAGGGACACAAGGCAGGAAACCAAGAACATCTATATTTTTACTGAATGAAATCAAACAAAATCCAAACACAACAATTAATGAGACTCTCAATTAATGAATTAGTGCCTGGGAGCGACCCCTTACTGGAAATAACTGAACTTGTAACAATTTTGTTGCAAAGCACAATCTTACGGTGAAATTAGATCTGGTGTTTGTTAAGACGAATTACTATTGTATTGTATTGCAAGCATCATAGCAAAAAGGCTAACAAACATATACCACTCATTAACATTAGCCCTTCATTCATGACACGGATACTGTAATCATATAAAAAGAACATAGCATATCTTTATCGTTTGCTTGTTTCTCTTCTTCTTTTTCTTTTTTTCCTAAATTGGGCACCTGATGGCTTTGACCTTTCTCTGTCCATCTCTGCATTTATTTGGCACTCAATTCTACGGACACCTTCAGTCAACCTGATAACGGACAATCCGTAGCTTTGCAGGTTATTCGCTCTACCTTTTATAGACGCTTCAGTCAACCTGACAACGGATAATCCGTATAGTTACAGGTTATTCGCTGTACCCTTTACAGACGCTTCAGTCAACCTGATAACGGATAATCCGTACAGTTACAGGTTATTCGCTGTACCCTTTACAGACGCTTCAATCAACCTGATAACAGATAATCCGTACAGTTACAGGTTATTCGCTGTACCCTTTACAGACGCTTCAGTCAACCTGATAACGGATAATCCGTATAGTTACAGGTTATTCGCTGTACCTTTTACAGACGCTTCAGTCAACCTGATAATGGATAATTCCATCGCTTTACAGGTTATTTGCTGTACCTTTCACGGATAATTCCATAGATTTACAGGTTCCATTTTATTTGTATTGCTCATGGTCATCTTTAATTTTTTTTTCTAAGCTTTAAAAAAATCTTTGCTGTCTCATGGATTGCCCTTCATTTAAAACACAGGCATGCAAACTTGCCACCTTTCGGCGAAATTCGCCGTTTTGAAATCGAAATGGGTCATTCTTCTCGAATCGCGTAGATCCGAGGAGAAAAAATTTGATGGGGGGGGGTCTCGGGCCGAGCCGAGCATGTCAACTAGCGAGTGGGACTGTGAACCTCAAAACAACACAAGACCCGGACCACAGATTTATTTGCCGCCACTCTCTTCTCGTGACAACAAATGACTGACAAGAGTGGCGTGTGAGAGAAGCCCCATCACCAATCAGAAGTGAGGAGGGCGAACCCTTCTCTCCCTCTCCCTCCCTCCCCCCGCCTCGTATCTCCCACTCGGTGGAAATTGCGGCAAGGTAAGAATTAATATCAACAGTTTCTTCTGAAGCTAAAATGCTAAATTTGACTGATGATCAGTGTTGGGTTACCTTTTTTCAGTAACTAATAACGTAACGCGTTGCTTTTTTAAAATCAGTAACTCCGTTTCCGTTACCAAACGCTGCGTTACTTTCTTTGTTACGTTCTTTTCCGTTCCCTCTGGTGAGGTTTTACAACGGCACACAGTTCCCATAACATTTTAGCGATCAATAAAGTTTCATTGAATTGAAAGACAGAGCACAACAAAGCACTCGGTGCCCTCTAGCGTCCTACATGTAATCAAACACGCTCCATGAAGAGGACGAGACAGGTCAGAGCACGGCATGACGGCGAGCTAAGGTAACATTAGCTAACGCAGCATCCGAGTCCGATGAATCCCGGAAGCTGAGCAGAGCATGGCACGCGACTGAGAGAGCTCTGATTTTGAACACCTAAAGTTTGATTTATAGATTATACCAACTATAAAAGGTATCTCTAAACAATATCAAGACCTTATTTAAAAGGTTGAGATAGATATCTCAAATTCTAGCGAAGGCAAACCTGTGGAAAAGAAAGAAAAAAAAGAAAATTTCTGCCAGCGCTAATCAACCTGGTGAGTGACAACACCTGGGATACCGATAGCCACCATGGCTGGGAGAAGAGGGAAAGACAGAGGAGGAAGATCTCGCACAGTCAACGTGGATAGAAACCTCTTCACTATCCCAAGTAATATCATTCCCACGGTTGGGGGAGAGATGCAAGTCAGTCATACGGATTTACATTCCTATGCACGCCCTCAAAGCCCTGAATGCGTGCCGCTACCTGACTCCATGCCGAGTACTCCCGCATCGAAGAAAGTGAGACCCGAGCCAACGCTGGCGGAGGTACAGGACAATATCATAAAGTTGCTGGAAAGGAAAATAGACCAAAGAGCTGATGGTCTGGAAAAGAAAGCCGACAGTCTGGAGAAGCTGATTCAACATAATGCAACAAGCATCAACGCTTTGAAGGAAAATGCAGAATTCCTCTTCAAAGAAATTCAGGATATGAAAAAAGATGTAACCATTGTGAAGAAGGCAAGTGCTGACCATGAAAAGAAGATATCTGAGTTAGAGGACAAGGTGAACGATGCTGAACGTTACCAGAGACGTTGGAACCTGAGACTCCACGGACTTCCAGAGCAAGAAGGAGAAGACGTCAAGCAGCGAGTGGAGGACATCTGCCGGGCAATTGCTCCAGAGCTCGGGAATCTCCATCTCCACATCGACGTCAGCCACCGGGTAGGAAGAAGAACCGAAGATGGGACACAACCAATCATCACGCGTTTTACTTCCAGAGCAACCAGAGAAACGGTTTGGAAAAAAGCCAAGAACGCAGACTATCTTACATCAAGGAAAATCAGATTCGGAGAGGACTTGACATCGAGGGACAAAGAGACTAGAAACAAACTGTGGCCCCACATCGAGGCAGCGCGCAAGGAAGGAAAAAGGGCTTTCTTCAGGGGGGCCAAAGCCATAATCGACGGGATAGAACTGCGATATGATGGATGACAGCAAGTAAGACTCGTCATAAACGATCAGGTATAACTATAAAGTAGACCGTTAAAGTAGACTAGGTGTTAAAATCATTTTTTCTTTTTTTTCTCTTTTCTTCCTTTTCTTTTTTTTCTCTCTCGGAGTGTGTGGGCGAGCGACACTGTCCCTGTCACTGTGCTCACTGAATGTTAGGGGTATCCGAGACAATTTAAAGAGGAAAGCTGTCTTTCTTTTCTGCAAAAAATTTAAAGCTGATTTCTATCTTTTACAAGAGACCCATGCTTTAGTGAATGATTATAAATTTTGGAAGCAGCAATGGGGAGAGGATATTTGGATGTCTTATGGCAGTAATAATTCAGCAGGTGTAGCCATTTTAAAGGGGAAGTTTAAAGGTAAAATTTTGAAGAATAAAATCCATGTATTTGGAAGATGGATTATTTTGGTTGTGAAAGTTATGGACACCATTTTCATACTGAGTAATGTTTATGGTTTCAATAATGGCTTCAGAAACCGAGTCTTATTTGAAGAAATGGAAGAAGAAATTTGTTCATCTTTAATGCTATTCCCCAGCGCGAAACTAATCCTTGGAGGAGATTGGAACTCCATTAAAGATCCACTTTTGGACTGTTTGCCACCGCGTCCAGTGAGAGGTGATAAAACTGCAGAAACTGATAAACTGTGTTTTAATTTAAGTTGTTTGGATATATGGAGGTATAGAAATCCTGATAAGAGTCAGTTTACATGGCAAACAAAAGACTTGAGTAAACAGTCAAGAATAGATTTTTGGTTGATATCGACAGTTATGGAGAAAGAAGTCATGGATGTTTATATTGAACCTTCTGTACTTACAGATCATAAATTGATATATATTTCAGTTAATCTTAATAGCACTACAGATCATGAGCAAAGGATTAGAACAAGTTATTGGAAATTAAATAATACTCTCTTAGAAGACAAACAATTTCTAAACTTGGCAAGGTTAACTATTAATGAAAGCTGGAGAAAGGCAAAAGCACTGAACTCTTTTGGAGAGCAATGGGAGTTCTTAAAATATCAAATTAGAAGACTAGCATCCCGCAGAGGTAAAGAAATTACAAAAAACAAACGTATAATGGAGGATAATATAATAAAAAGATAATTATGATTTATGAAAATCCAAACCCAAACGAACAGGATAAAGAAAATCTGATTACATTACAACTACAACTAGATCGGATCTATGAAGATAAAGCAAGAGGGGCCTTTGTAAGATCTAGAAGAAAATGGATGGAGGAAGGTGAAAAAAACACAAAATATTTTTTCAATTTGGAAAAAAGAAATGCAGAAACCTCCTCAATAATGAAATTAAATATCAATGGCCAGATTACAGACAATGCCATTGAAATATCTAATTGTGTTAAGAATTTTTATGAAAACTTGTACAAGAAAAAAGTTGATTTATGTGATTCGTTTTCTTTCTTTAGTTCTATAGATGGGGATGTAAAACGAATAGATGAAGAACAGAAAAATATATGTGATCAGGACATTACCCAAGAAGAGATCAATGCATGTATCTCTATGTTAAAAGATAATAAGTCCCCTGGGAATGATGGCTTAACGAGTGAGTTTTATAAAACTTTCAAGGAAGAGGTTTCAGAATTTTTGTTTAATGTTTATAAGGAAGCTCTGTCTATGGGGAAACTACCCTCATCCATGTCTCAAGGCCTCATTACATTAATTCCCAAACCTGGGAAAGACCCAATGAGTATTGACAATTGGAGGCCAATCACTTTAATTAATAATGATGTTAAGATATTATCACTTATTTTTGCTCAAAGACTTAAACCTTGTCTTCAAACAATTATTGATGATTGCCAGTCTGGTTTTATGAGTGGTAGACATATAAGTAATAATGTTCGTTTAATTCTTGATTTAATTGACTACCATGAATTTATTGATGACAACAGCTTTATACTATTCATAGATTACTATAAAGCCTTTGATACCATAGAACACTCTTTTTTGTTTAAAGGGATAGTTCACCCTAGAATGATATTTCGCTCATTATCTACTCACCCTCATGTTGACTAAGGGCTGGAAGAAGTTTCAGAGTCCTCCGTCCCTTCTCTGAGTTACAGGGGGTCTTGGTGTAGCAGTGCATTTCAATGCAACGGTTGTAAAGGGACACCAGAGCTCTTCGTAAAAAAAACACACACAAAAAAACATCCAAATACCTCCATGATGCTCGTATGTAATGTCCGTCTTGTGCTGAAGCCCCAAATTGCGTAATTGTCCCGAAAAAAAAAAATTAAATAAGTCCACATTCCAAGCATGTTTGTAGCATTAGCTCCGAGTGTTGTTGTCCCGGCTCTTCCGCTGCCAGCGCGCATGCGCAAGGTTCGCACTGAGACTCGCTTCCTTGTTTACCCCGGCGAAGGACTAGAAGCAGCCCGTAATAGCCTGCCTTGCACCGGGACAACACTTTTTCGTGCAATTTTAGCCATGGCTGAAGATTTTGATGTCGAGGACGAGCTGCATTTCTTTGCTGAGCCGTATTTGTACGAGCCAGAATGGACAGAGGAGGAACTCAGGCAACAGGACGAAGCTGCAGCTACGGCTGCTGCTGCGGCTGCCATGGCTGCCACAGGTGAACCAGACTCACAGCCAGCTGAATACAGAAGCCGAGCACGGGAAACCTGGTGGTGTACTTGTACTAAATGCAAGCCAATGCCAACAGACGAGGAAAGTCTGTGTTGCGCTGACTGGGAACTTGCGATACCTACACTTGAGAATCTGAACATCTCCTCAGACGAAACTGATGCTCCACCGACACCGTGTATAACCGATCACCAGGAGTTTCCACCATTACTGACCCGTGGTGTTCTCGAGATGATGTTTCACAGTTCTCGAGTCAACTGGAAGAAACGATCGAGGCCCGAAGGACCAAGTGGTCGGCTTTCAGAGCTGTAAGTAATGTAATTCTTTGATAATTGATAATAAAACGTCTTTTTTTCACCACAGCTCCTTGCTCACTACAGTAGCTTGCTAACCTAGGCTAGTGCTACAATCTATTGTCGTTTCATTTATTTTAAATAATGTATTTTCTCATTTTCTTTTACAGACAGTTCAGATTGGTGGCTTATCGGGTGGTGTTGGAATGGGTTCTGAAAGGCCAATTACTAGGCAGAAAAAACAGGAAAGTCTTGCCCTCCTGCATCGTTGGAACCATTCGGGACGCCTATCCATCCCTCACTGGACTGTATGTGGGATTCAAAGAGCCAGAATTAGCTTTTGAAGAACTTCTTCAATGATCCCCCCACCCCCTCCACACACACCCCAACATGGATGTCACTAAAATGTTCTTTTTGACACTGTTACATCTTTGAATAATTCATTCAGCACTTTGTTATTTCTTCTGAGAAGTACAGGAAACTTGGTGTTACAGTTTGTGAATAAACCATTATAAATAATTTCACTTTAGTATTTTTTGTGAGAAGTACAGGATACCTGGTGTTGTATTTTGTGAATATAAATAAGTTTGAATAAAACATTTTAAATCATAATGAACAGCCCTTTTTCCAACTTTATTATGACATTTTTCATAATCAAACATCACAAGAACAAGAGCAAAAAACAGTGGCCCTTCAATCTGTTTTACTTGAGTTTTAGAGTTATTGTTTGGCTGCAATTTTCTGCCCGTAGCAGCCTTTGTGCTGGACAGTGCAGGACAGAGCTACGCTGGTCAACATAAACATTACAATTTCAAGCTAAAGCGACTTAATGTTTTTCAATCACATCTTGCTTGTCAGGCTTCGTTTTTGAGGCAATATTGGGAGGCAATGGGGGATGTGGTGCATGTGACGTGGGGTCCTTGAATATGACTGATGGCTCCAAGCGTAGCTGAAGAACTTCCTCCACCAGATTTTGTCTAAATTTCTGTGTTGGAGGAACATAGATTTTTTTGGCCACCCATTCCTTAGACTGTTTTGGGAAAACCACATTGAATCTTGGATCCCCTGAAAAGAAAGAAAGCATAAAGTACATTATTCATAAATTATATATCAGACTCAGAATTTGCTCACAACTGACTATGTATGATCTGAACAAAAAAAAGAAAAAGAAAAGTTTGACCTGTGTTACTTCACAAAAACATAATAATTTTCCTCATTTATTATTATTTACTATTTCAGGCATCATACCGGAAGCTGTGGTAGCTTGTTCACGCTGAGCGTTCTCGTTGTGGTCCATTATGGCGAGTTGGGTGCGAGCTTTCATGGAGGAGTAGTGGAAGTGAAGTCTCTTCTCACTGTACTTCAGTAGTGCAGAATGGAACACCTCTAGCTTGCCTAAGAAAACAAATTCAGAATTATTTTATTTTACTGATCAATAATGTGTAAGGAAAAAGAAATTAAACATAGCAACACTAGCACAGGAAACACAAACCTGTGTGTTTGAATAGAGCCATGTGCCTCAGGTCCTGCATCAAACGTTTGTCAAGAACGAAAGAAGCCAAGGTCTTGAAAGCAGGTGAGTCTTTCTGCAGCCACCTCTTGCGTCTCTGTTCTTCTGGACTGAGGTCGCCGTGCTGGCAAGTCTTCTGTTCTCCATCCTCCTCCCAACGGTGCACGCCGCAGATGTGGTGTAGCAGTGCCTGCCACTTTTTTGTCAAACTCTGCATAAAATGTTTTAAAATAAAAAAAAGTTATTCAATAAATTCAATCACATATAGGGAAAAAGAAACAGAGAGGGAACTTACAGTGACACTAAATTGCCAGCAATGTAAAACCCCAAACCCTAACCTAACAGAATATATTTGATGATACTCACATCTGGGTCACTCCCACAGGTTGCACATGCATACCATAAGTGGTTGCATATGGATTTGATCCAAGGCTGAAGGCCACGGTTATCCTTCCGGTTAGATGCTGTCAATATTTTCTTCATGAGGCCTAGAAACAAACACAGATTTCATTAGATCACTCTGACAAGACACAAATATGAGCATGAATGACTAAAAGCCCAGACCCATTTAATACCTTTCACAACGTGCCATATGTCAAACTCGTGATGAATCTCTTTGTAATCTTCCCGCATTATCTTCCTTATAGATGGTGATCTGTCCGTGGTCACCACCTCCACCTCCACACCACGCTCCAGGAGATAATTCAGCCCTCTTCGAAATCCCACCGCCTCCATTGCTACAGAGCTGGATGCCTCAGTCACCTGTTTATTGAAACATAATTACTTAGGCCATTAATTCCTCAGATGAGCAGTTAAAAATATTATAAAGAAGTAGGAAGTTACTTTTTATCTAATTGGGAAACACACAGAAACATTTCTCTTGATGACTATTATAATTACTATAAAATGTATTATAATGTTGTCTTTGTGACTCTGATAAAAGCTTCCTGGACAGGGCGTAGTTTCCAGAAGCCAAAAGGCAAATATTTCTTTTCATTTCAACAAGGGAAATAAAAAAATCTCTCTTTTTCAATGTAATACTTGCCTGCACTAAATCAAACAGGATTATTTCCTTTGTTTCATCATCCATGAAGCTGTAGGTGTTGTACTTTGCAGAGTAGCCCGGGCTGTAAGATTTAGGGACAGCATAACATTATACATTTTCAGTATATCTTATTTTAATTTCTAGTGCTGGATATTTGCATTTACACAACTACATTTTAATGATTGAGAGGGTTGATATAATTATTTACCTGTCTGATCTCCCATCTCCAGACACATGCACCCCTGTTTGTGTCTGAAGCAGACGTTCCATGATGGCCTGGTGTTGCTCTTTGTACTTCATATCAATGGCAGGGATGAGATATGAAGACTGTATTGAATAATATGTTGTTTTCTTTGGTGTTTGTAGGTTGAGCAGTTCAGCCCAATCAGCAATGGTAGTGTATGTAGCACCAGTGAAAAGTGTAGATGCAGAAAGAAGAAGATTGTTTTCTGGCATTCCGCGAACATCAGGACAGGAAGTCCAAATTCCACTGTGTCCATTTAGGCAGTCCCATTCGACCCGGACTTGGCTACCGGTGGAGGAGACACGAGGTTCGAGGATCGTCCCTCCACATTGATGGCAGTTTTCAAAAAGCTGCATCAGTCTGGACTGGTTGACAATCCATTTCCTTTCTTTCCAAGTCACCGTTTCCCCGGATTCTTCTGAACTAGGAGTTGAAGTGCCGGTTGAACTAGGAACAAAGCTGTGGTCTCGGGTGCGGGCGGGAGGGACATCTACTGAGGACATGCTGATGTCATGCTCTAAACTGTGCTCCATTCTTTCAGGTTGACCCTGCACTTGTATATCCTTTGTAGGAGTAAATAAAAATGACAGCACTTGTTAATAACAGTGGCTTTGACTAATCGACACAAACTATTATTCATTGATACAAGTTTTATAAAGCCAATTAAGATTCAAAATTTTAATAAGTTGCAATTTAGTGACATAATATCAATGTCTGAAAGGGCTTAGTCAGTAAGGCTTGATATTTTATACAGTAAGTGAGTATGCAGTGGCAAGTACTTACAGTTTCATATGACCAACTTGGTGCAAGGGCATAGTATGTCCCTAATCTTGATGGACGTTTTCGGGCTCCCTGACTTTCTGGACTTTTGAGCGTTAGCTGTAGTATATGCGAGTGAGCTGTCTGATCAGTTAGGTGTCTCTGCTTCATCTTCACTGGCGTTGATTGTAGAGGTGGAGTGAATGATAAATCCTCAACTTCAGTGTCTTCCGCAGCAGGATTAAATGAAGGATCATCTGTACTCTTTTAAAAACACACATAAGATAAGTTAAAATTAATGTCATCAAACAACGTAATGGTAAGTGTAATACTTTTATCTCACAGAAAGGCCAGGTCTTTGGTCAGGTCTTTGATCAACTCATAGTACAGGACATGTATTAGTAATACCTCACACTGAAATCTGTGCAAAAAATACAATTCCTTTTTTATGTTGCAATTGAGTTGCATGTGATAATGTGAGAGTACTTACAGTTTGAAATGACCATGTTGGGGGAAGGGCTATGTAGGTCCTTGATGTTGTCTTGTCTGCAGCTTGGGGACTTGTGAGCAACATAAGTAACCCTTCATGATACTTCTGAGTATGACCAGGAGACCAGGAGGTCTCTATGTCTTGGGTCTCTGTTGCAGCAGGAACGTGTGGGGCGCTGCTGGCCTGTCCCTCCTGGAAACATTTACATTGGTTTCAGTGGCAATTATGTTTCTGGTTATTTCTTTTACTAGCAATCAGTCAAGCACAGCCTTAGTCAGTGGGTCAGTGGGTTCAGAAAATATTTTTCTCCTTTGCCAGATCTATGTGTTTTAGAACATGGTTACCCATAAAAAGGCAAAGGTTTTGTCTCAACTTTAGTCTGCCCCAACCCCCCCCCCCCCCCCCCCCCCCCCCACCCGGCCGTCAAAGCTTCGATTATCAAAATATGATAATCGGGTCAGCCCTATTGTGTACACTAATGACGTTTATTGCACAGAACATACAACTTCAGGTTGCTCTGAAGCCACTTTCTAAGTTTGCACTGGTTGGTAGTAGTAGCACCGTGCTAGTTCAGAAGTAGCTTGTTTAGCCATAGCAGCATAATGTATATAGCTTGTAAAAACGTAAAGTTGTTGTACACACCTCTGGTAGCGTTGTGTTCGGAACAGCGGTTGATTTCAAACACATCCGTCCTATTGGGTTTCTTCGTAAATCATCTGGTGAAAAATGTTCACTACAAACACGGTAGTGTTTGAGTACTTGCAATGGAAGGTCAGGGTCCATGCGAAGCGCCAATAGCCACAGTCGGAGTCTATATGGGTCTTGCAATGGCAGCCGGTGGAAAGATGTATTCCCGGTTCTCCACTTCAGAAGCTTTTCTTGGTTGAAGCATCCAGGGTAGGAACAGACGAGAACCATTTTGGATGGCAAAAAAGAAATGCCGGTATAAGGCAGGCTACTCTTCTCCTCCTCCTTCTTTTTCCTCTCCTTCTTCTTTTTCTTCTTCTTCCAAAGACGGTTTATAAACCTTCACCTTCTTCTTCTTCTTCTTCTTCTTCTTCTTCTTCTTCTTCTTCTTCTTCTTCTCTCGTTGCACGGCGGTTCTGGTCCTTCGCCGGCTGGCTCAATTCGCCGGGGTAAACAAGGAAGCGAGTCTCAGTGCGAACCTTGCGCATGCGCGCTGGCAGCGGAAGAGCCCGGGACAACAACACTCGGAGCTAATGCTACAAACATGCTTGGAATGTGGACTTATTTAATTTTTTTCGGGACAATTACGCAATTTGGGGCTTCAGCACAAGACGGACATTACATACGAGCATCATGGAGGTATTTGGATGTTTTTTTGTGTGTGTTTTTTTACGAAGAGCTCTGGTGTCCCTTTACAACCGTTGCATTGAAATGCACTGCTACACCAAGACCCCCTGTAACTCAGAGAAGGGACGGAGGACTCTGAAACTTCTTCCAGCCCTTAGTCAACATGAGGGTGAGTAGATAATGAGCGAAATATCATTCTAGGGTGAACTATCCCTTTAACTTGTAGGCTATTGTTATTTTTATTATTATTATTTTCACAACATCAGAAAAAATTACTTGACCCCCCCAAAAGTGATATTTCTGTCTCTTTGGGGGGTACTGGGTCTTCAATGGGGGATACAGTACCTCCCAGTACCGCCCGTAATTCGAACTATGCCTGCACTCCATCGACGATGACGTCACCGGAGCCCGGATCCTCTGGAGCACCACCACCATCACCACCTGCACCACCCGGCTCTCCTACATCCCCGGCTCCAGGCGCGGACTCCCCCATGGACTGGACCGGTGAGGCAGCCGACAGCCCCCGTGGGAGCCCTCAGGTAACCCTGAACATGCCAGGTACCTCCACGTTCCCCCTGAAAAAGATCACCTTTCAGCCTCAGATTGATTTTTTAAAACGTGGTGGGGACACTACTACACACACTGATAACTCACCACTGGCCACACCCACATGCAGGCCCACCAGACACATTAACACGGCCTACAAGGTCAAAAACTGGAGCCTCGTAGCCAGGGAAAAATGGCTTATTTTGGGTGACTCGAACGTTGCCAGACTCCCTCCATTCACCATACCTGATCTGCAGGCAGACAGCTTTCCGGGGGCCGCATTCAGGCACATACAGGGGATCCTGGCTAAGATGGAGAAAGACAATAAAGTTGAGACAGTAATTTTGTCATTGGGCCTAAATAACAGATCCCAGACAGCTCAAACCTCCATAAAGGACCTGCAGAGGCTCCTTAGAGTAGCCAAGAGCAAATTTCCTGGGGCTCAGATCTGGCTCCCCCTCATCAATTTTTCCAGGGACTTCCCTCAGCGTGAACAGCTTCACTTGCACGCTCTGAACAAGTACATTAGATCCAACCAACAGTTCATCCCTGAGCTCCCCAGGAGACAGTTCGCCACAGAGAGGGATGGCATCCATTGGACACATGCCACAGCAGCGCGGCTGCTCTCCCACTGGAGACAGCACTTAAACTAGTCACCCCCGTGACCACCTACGTTCTCAGGAGGGGGATAAAAGTGTTATTAATTTGAGCAAATCTTTTTCTCTGTCCGCTCCCCAAATTTCTGTTTTAAGCAAAGGCCTCACTTTTATCCCAACCAAAGGCAGCAATAAGAACCTTGTTTATAGCACAGGATTTGACCTTACGATCTTACCATAGAAAGCTGAAAATTGCAGCTTATTTTGACGGGAAAGGCGATTCAGACCCCCCACCTTTCACCCCCAAATCTACTTGGTCCCCTCCAGTTGCACAACTGCCTGCCGAAATCAATGAGATCATCCACAGGGATACACAACATTTTGATGCTAAATTTAAAACCAGCAGACCTAAACCCAATTTGACCCAAGCCGAAATTGAAGCTCTAAAATCTTTACAAAACAACAAATTCATCGTCATTAAACCGGCTGACAAAGGCAGTGCAGTTGTCATCATGGACAGGGACCAGTATATTTGGGAGGGAAATAGACAACTTTTGGACACAAATTATTATACCCCATTAGAGAGACCGATTTATTTGGAAACAATCCCCATGGTGGAAAAAATCATACAAAAATGATATGTTAAAAAATGTATTAATGCCAAGCAAAAGGCTTATTTACTGGGCCTACAGGAACCGAGACCCAGACGGTTCTACATGCTGCCCAAAATACATAAAGAACCAGAAAAATGGAGCAGGCCCCACGAAATTCCTCCAGGTAGGCCGATTGTCTCTGATTGCAGCAGCGAGACATATTATACAGCAGAATATTTGGACTATCATCTCAATCCTCTCTCACCAGAGTTACATCAAAGATACTTATGATTTTGTAGAAAAAATTAGACAACTTTCTATCCCTCCCAATTCCTTTCTTTTCACGGCAGACATTGACAGCCTTTATACTAATATTGACATCAAAGAGGGAATACAAACCATAAAAAACATTTTCAAAAAATACCCAGACTCCAAAAGACCCGAAAAAGAACTACTCGAATTATTGGAAATTAATCTGACCCGAAATGATTTTGAATTTAATAATAATTATTTTTTACAAATTAAAGGCACAGCCACGGGCAAGAAATTCGCCCCCGCGTACGCAAATATTTTCATGGCTGAATGGGAGAACACAGCCCTTCAAGCCTGCCCAAAAAAGCCTCTTTATTATTTCCGCTATCTGGAAGACATCTGGGGAATCTGGCAACACCAGAGGGAGGATTTTGATATTTTTTTTTACAGGTACTTAACAACCACAATTATTCGATCAAATTAAAAGCTACAATTGATGCCACGTCTGTTGATTTTCTGGACACGACCACCTTTAAAGGACCAAATTTCCTGCAGACGTCTAAATTGGACACCAAAATCTTTTTTTAAAAAACAGACACGCACGCTCTCCTGTATAAAACCAGTTACCACCCCAGGCACACATATGCGGGGATAGTCAAGTCACAACTCCTGAGATTCCACCGTGTCTGTAGCAGGGAGGAAGATTTTTTAACGGCCACGAGAGTGCTATTCTCAACATTGGCCACCAGAGGGTACTATCGGTCCTTCCTGAGAAAGTGCCTCAAAACCTTCAAACAGACCAGACCGGTCAATACCTCTTCTCTCCTCCCAATAATCACACATTATTCTTTATCTGCTGTTAATCTGATTCGAAATATCAAGAGGAATTTTAACCAGGGAATTGAGAACTCCAATTTGCTCCAAAACCACAGACTGATTGCGGCCTACAGAAAAAACAGAAATTTACAGGACTATCTGGTCAAAGCAAAATTAAAACCTCTGGGTGACCCCAAGTTCTTGGAACACGGGGAATTTTTTCAGCACCGCCTTTGGGTGCAAAATAAATTTAACAAGAATGTTTTTAAACCACAATTGGGTACGGGTCTTGACACCAAAAACTGTGTTTATTTAATTTTCTGCACTGCATGCGACATGCAGTATGTAGGGGAAACAGGAAACACAATTCGAATGTGCTTTTACCAGCACAGACACAACATCTGCAAAGGGTGCAACACACAGGTTCCAGTGACAAAGCATTTTATAGAACACTGTACAGTACAGTACAGACTCTACCAAGCCAGATTTTACTAACAAGGTGCGTATTATCCACAGCAGGGGCGATTCTAGGGTCAGAGCTTTAGGGGTGCTGAGCACCCCCCACCAAAGACTGGAAAGACAACAATAAATAACATTGTCCTCTAATGTCAAACTACTGTGTCACAAAGCTATCATTTGGTTTAAAAAATAAAGAAAAGCAATTGCATTTAAATGGGATGAGGTAGGAACAATCTTAGGCAGTGTCAGTCTTAAAGTTTAGCTTTAACATCAACATATATGCACAAACCAACAGTTTAATAAAACTGTTGACAGTGGTTGATTGACAACCTGCACTATTAGCTAAAAAAAAGAAAGAAAAAAAAGTCAGCTAGTAAACTCCTACTGAACAACAACAGTAAAAGTTAGGGCTGTTGCTAATGACTGTAATGTGTTGGTGCTGAGTGATTAATTAAATAGATCTTTCGGTAACTTATAGGAGCCACGCCCCTCAGGTGGTCACACAAACCAAAGGTGTGTGCGCACTGCGTGAGGGAAGGAGCGGTAAACGAGAGAGGTGGATCGAACCACTGGGGAGGGGGGTACTTCATTTCCTTGTTAAAATATTATGTTGTATGTAAACCACATGTTTCTTTTCGATTGTGCTATTTGTTTTGGCATCTTATCATAGACAAACCATTTTAAAATAAAACAACCATTTTTTTCAACTCTTATTTTTAGGGGTGCTGGGACAAAGTTTAGAGGTGCTTGAGCACCCCTAAAAACGGGCTAGTCACGCCCATGATCCACAGACTAATCAAGGCCATGCACCACCTCCAAAACGTCGCTAGTGACAGTCCTCCTGTCACTATAGAGAAAATGACTCAGACCCTATCCACATTGATAAAACCAGCATCACCAACGGAGAAGACTATAGACCTAATAACTGGTAATGCCAAAAACTGGGCTGTGACCACTCTTATCATCCTAAAAGACCACCACACAGAGACTACTGAAAAAGAATGTGACAACTTACTGACCTTACGTGACCCAGACTGGAGAGAGCCCTTTGATGTTGCAGCGAACTGGGCCAGACGCAACCTGGGGAGACGCCTCCTCCCCGAGACGGTCCAGAAAGCAGAGGCCCTCCTGATCGCCAGACAGGCGGACCTGAGGCCTCCGGTCCCACCTTCCTCCACACCTGTCACAAGAGAAACCATACCACTGATCGAGGCCGTTCCATCACCACCTCCAGCTCCGCCTGTGCCTCGGAGGGAGCGACTCACCATTACAGCCCAGGTACACGAGAGACCGGCCTCCTCCCTTTTACAGGCCTCCACGCCCCCCTTTCTTCCTCCTCCTCCTCCTCTCCTCCGCTGCTCCACTCCTCCAGCGAGAGCCGTCCACTCGATGGAGACACAGACGACGCCGATGATGGACTTCAGGCAGGACCAGAGGGGAGACTGGTCTGCCTCCCCGCAGTCCGACGACCCGGACGTGGTGCCCCCCACGCCGCCCACAACATCCGGGATCCAGGCCACAGCACCTAGGGAGCAGAGACTACAACGCAGCATCATTCCCATCGGACCAGCGGTGCTGAAACCCACGTCTCCTGCACCACTCACTGCCATCCTACACGAGGAGCAACAGACGCCTGAGACGGGACCCCACCCCCACCTACTCACCTCTACTCCGCTTCCGACGACTCCTCCTGGACCCGGGCTCCTGGAAACACCAGCCTCACCGCTGCCTTCTCCAGCATCCTCCACCTCCAGCCGGGACTCCCCCGTGATCCTGCCCGTGCAGGGAGCTGACGGCCCCTGCCTGAACGCCCAGGTAAACACCAGCACACCAGGTACCACCACGTCCTCCCTGCGAAAAAACATTTTTCAACCACAAATTGATTTTCAGAAACACAGCGGGGATGAGACACACACCCACACCTCACCTGGCTCCACACCCACACGCAGGCCTACCAGGCACATTAACACCACCTACAAAATAAAAAATTGGAGCCTGGCAGTCAGAGAAAAGTGGTTAATTCTGGGTGACTCCAATACTGCCAGACTCCCACCTTTCAACGTACCTGACCTACAGGTCGACAGCTTTCCAGGAGCCGCTTTCAGGCACATGCAGGGTGTCCTGGCCAAATTGGAGAAAAACAATGAAGTTGAGAAAGTTCTCCTATCACTTGGCCTTAACAATAGATCCCAAGCGGCCCAAACTTCGATTAAGGATCTACAAAGACTCATGAGGGAGTCCAAAAACACTTTTCCACGGGCAGAAATTTGGGTTCCTCTTATTAACTTTTCCAGGAGTCTCGCCAGCAGGAACAGTTCCGTTTACATGCACTGAACAAATACATAAGAACCAATTACCATTCAATTCAATTCAATTCAGCTTTATTTATATAGCGTCAATAACAATACAAATCGTCTCAAGACGCTTTACAAGACCCGGCCTGAAACCCCCAGAGCAAGCCTGCAGGCGACGGTGGCAAGGAAAAACTCCCTTTTAACAGGAAGAAACCTTGAGCAGAACCCAGCTCATATGGAGGGACCCATCTGCCTAAGGTCAGCCGGGTACAGACAGAGAAAGACAACAGCAACATAAACATACATCTGTCATAGATACACACATCTGACTAAAGCATACAGGTGGGATGCTATGGTACAAACTAATGATGTTACATGACAGTTAGAAAATGTAAGGGGAATCATCAGCAGGTTGGAGAATCGTTCATTCAGGCAGGAGTGGATAACAGCAGGATTCCATGGAGACTGGGCAGGCTGATGAGACCACGACAACAGATGTAGTATGGCGCTCCACAGGAAACACTCAACTCCAGGCCAGAGATACTCGGAAGAAGGGAGAGCAGCAGTAAACATTCTACATAGTAATAGCACAGAATTGCATGACTAGTAGCAGATAGGAATTTAGAGGGCAGGAGCTCTGTGCCAGAGAAAAGAAAGTGTAGGACACGAGAGTGGAGAGAGAAGAAAGAAGAATGTTTGTTGCATTGTCCCCCAGCAGCCTAGGCCTATAGCAGCATAACTAAGGGATGGTTTAGTCCAGCCCTAACTATAAGCTTGATCAAAAAGGAGAGTCTTAAGCCTGACCTTAAAAATAGAGAGAGTGTCTGCTTCCCGAACCCAAACTGGGAGCTGGTTCCACAGGAGAGGAGCCTGATAGCTGAAAGCTCTACCTCCCATTCTACTTTTTAAAATTCTAGGAACCACAAGTAGGCCTGCACTTTCAGACCGAAGTGATCTGTTGGGATGATATGGTACAATGAGGTCTTTAAGATATGATGGAGCTAGGCCTTTGAGGGCCTTGTATGTAAGGAGGAGGATTTTAAATTCTATTCTAGACTTTAAGGGGAGCCAGTGAAGAGAAGCTAAAACTGGAGTAATATGATCTCTCTTGCTGATTCCTGTCAATGCTTCCATCCCGGAGCTCCCTAGGAGCCAGTTCTCCACCGAGAGGGATGGAGTCCACTGGACACGCGCCACAGCTGCCCGGCTGTTACACCACTGGAGCCAGCAATTAAACTAGTTGCCCCCGAAACCTGTGTTCTCAGGAGGGGCATAAAAATGTCATTAATTTGAGTAAATCCATCTCACTATCCTCTTCTCAAATCTCTCTTTTAAACAAGGGTTTAACATTTATTCCGACTAAAGGCAGCAATAAGAATATAACATACAGTACAAGATTCGACCTACAACAATATCACAGAAAGCTAAAAATTGCAGCCTTTTTTGACGGGAAGGGTGACTCTGACCCCCCACCTTTTACCCCCAGGTCCACTTGGTCCCCTTCAATGGCACAACTGCCTGCCCAAATCAACAATATTATCCATAATGATACACAACACTTTGATACCAAATTTAAAATCAGCAGACCTAAACCTAATTTAACTAAAGCCGAAATTGAGGCCCTAAAATCCCTACAAAATAACAAGTTTATCGTCATTAAACCGGCTGATAAGGGCAGTGCAGTTGTGTTAATGGACAGGGACCAGTACATTTGAGAGGGAAACAGACAGCTCTTAGACACAAACTATTATACCCCATTGGACAGACCCATCTATTTGGAAACAATCCCCATAGTGGAAAAAATTGTACAAAACTTATACATTAAAAAATGTATCAATGCTAAACAAAAGGCATACTTACTTGGCTTGCAGGGACCGAGACCCAGGCGGTTCTATATGCTGCCCAAAATCCACAAGGAACCTGAAAAATGGAGCAAACCCCACGAAATTCCTCCTGGTAGGCCTATTGTATCCGATTGTAATAGTGAAACTTATTATACAGCAGAATTTTTGGACTTTTACCTTAATCCTCTCTCGATGAAGCACCAAAGTTACATTAAAGACACCTACGACTTTGTTAGTAAAATTAAACAACTTTCTGTCCCTCCTAATTCGTTTTTATTCACGGCCGACATTGATAGCCTTTACACTAATATTGATATACAGGAGGGAATCCAAACTATAAAAAATATCTTTAGAAAATACCCCGACCCCAAACGACCTGAAAAAGAACTTTTGCAATTATTAGAAATAAAGTTAACCCGCAATGATTTTGAATTCGACGATAAATTTTTCCTCCAAATCAAAGGCACAGCGATGGGTAAAAAATTCGCCCCAGCATACGCCAATATTTTTATGGCGGAATGGGAAAATTCGGCCCTACAAACCTGCCCCAAAAAGCCCCTCTACTATTTTCGCTACTTGGACGACATTTGGGGAATCTGGCAACATCAAAGAGAGGATTTCGATAACTTTTTAAATATCCTTAATAATCATAATAATTCAATTAAATTAAAGGCCTCTATTAACGCCAATTCGGTCGACTTTTTAGATACCACGACGTATAAGGGACCATCCTTTCCACAAACATCTACATTGGACATTAAAATCTTTTTTAAAAAAACGGATACACACGCCCTTCTTTATAAAACCAGTTATCACCCCAAACATACGCCGGCATCGTGAAGTCGCAACTCCTGCGGTTCCACCGTGTCTGTAGCAGAGAGGAGGACTTTTTAATGGCGACCAGAGTGCTGTTTGCAACTTTGACCACCAGGGGGTACTCGCGATCCTTCTTAAGGAAGTGCCTCAGGACTTTCAAACAGACCAGACCGGTTAACACTGCTTCTCTTCTCCCTATAATAACTAATTATTCTCTTTCTGCTGTCAATCTTATCAGGACCATCAAGACGAATTTCTACCGGGGTGTTGAGGACTCCCATTTGCTCCAAAATTATAAACTTATTGCTGCCTACAGGAAAAACCAAAACTTACAGGATTACCTTGTCAGGGCCAAACTGAAACCTCTCATTGACCCTAAGTTCTCGAAACACGGGGAATTTTTTCAGCACCTCCCATGGGTGCGTAACAAACACAATAACAACGTCTTTAGAACACAATCTGGCACCAGTTTAGAATAAAAAAACTGTGTATATTTAATTTTTTGTAGCACCTGTAATATACAGTACGTGGGAGAAACAGGAAACACAGTACGTACTCGTTTTTATCAACACAAACACAACATTTGCAAGGGACATAACACACACGTCCCCATTACCAAACATTTTATGGACCACGGCTGGACAGCCCTGAGGGCCACTGTCCTGGAGGGCAACCCCCGCTGGTCCACACCACAACGCAGGAGGGCCGAAAGGACTTGGATCGGCCTCCTGGACACGCTCCAACCACGGGGCCTGAATGAAAAATAACCCCCCCAAAAAAAAGAAAAAGAAACAAATGTTAAAATGAACCTGTTTTCTTTCTTTGTATGTGTCAGCAGATGATGTTACCTGTACCCCGGGAGCTGAATGTTGACCTTGACCTTTTGACCGGTGTTTCTCCATCGCCTGTTCATGGTCCTCCAGAGGGGCCCCAATCATGGCCAGACCTTCTCGCCACCCGGCCCTAAGCTGAGCTCACTCCAGGCCCTAATCCTAAAACACAATCTTTGGGCCTTAATCTTAATTCTAATTGGCTCCTATAACACCTGACCCTGACATCCCGGCCCTAAACTTAACCAATTCGACTCCCCGGCCCTAACCCTAACCAACCTAAACCCCTGGCCATAACTCTAATTCTGAGATGCCCTCCTTTAATTTCCAACCCTGACCTTTTGACCCCAAACTTAACCAATTCGGTCTCCCGGCCCTAACCTTAACCAATTTGGACTTCTAAGCTCTAACCTTAACCAATTCGATCCCCCGGCCCTAAACTCAACCATTTTGGACTCCTGGCACCAATAATAAGGCCCATGTATCTGGCACGTGACCTCCTGACCTCTCCCTATCCCCCGCTTTAAACTTTGACTCCCCCAGACTGGAGGAGGGATGAAGGACTGTGCCTTTTTGGCATGATGCTCCAAAACCCCTTCAGCCTAACCTGTGGGGACCCCTGTCCCTAATCCAGACCCTGAGGGGCCTTTTGAATCCCTGACCTTGGCCTCTGGACCCTTACCATAACCAATTTGGCCCCCCGGCCCTAAAACCTAACTAATTTGGGCCCTCTGCTCTAAACCCAACTCCTGGGACTCCTGGCCCTAAACCTAAGGCCCATGAACCAGGCACGTGACCTCCTGACCTTTCCCTGACCCCCTGATTCCAACCTTAATCCCCCAGACTGGAGGTAGGGATGAAGGACTGTGCCCTCGAGCATCATCGTCTCTGAGGATGATGCTCCAAAACCCCTTCAGCCTAACCAATTTGGCCCCCCGGCCCTAAACCTAATGGATGGATCGCCAAATCTGACTGGAAAAAACGTTGGATTCCTCAAAAAAATCCAGGATTGGGTGAAAGAGGACAACCCTGCGCAGGAAGTAATTTTCTTACACTGCATAATCCACCAGGAAGCATTGTGTAAAAATGTATTGCAGCTAGACCACGTAGTGAAGCCAGTTGTAAAACTCGTGAACTTTATTCGAGCAAGGGGACTTCAGCATCAGTTTACTACGTTTCTTGAAGAAACTGACATCGTTCACCAAGACTTGCTTTACCACTCTAATGTCCGCTGGTTAAGTTTGGGGAAAGTGTGTCAACGAGTGTCTGAGCTCAAACAGGAGATTGTCTCATTTTTGGAGCTACTTGAGAAAGCTGACGATTTTCCTAAGCTGACTGACACAGATTGGCTTTGTGATTTAGCTTTTGCTGTGGACATACTGAATGAGCTGAGCTACAAGGGAAAGATCAGTTTGTCCATGATATAGGGCTGCACAATTAATCGAATTTTAATCACGATCACTATTTTGGCTTTCCACGATCAAATTTGCGTGATCGAGCTATATTTATAATGCGTTATTACATTCATAGAATGCTCCACGTCAACGGGTTTTTTTGTTTGTTTGTTTGTCTTTGCAAAGCCAATCTAGCGCTCCGTAAACCACGGTCTGATCACGTGCCTCCATGAGCCAGTCAGAGTGGATCCCTGCACCGCGCAGTGTAGTTTCTACATGTGTGACAGAGACCAGAGTAACGTGTGGGAAATTTCGCAACAGATAGCAGTCGGTCATAAGGCCAGACCGGCTGACAGTCTTGCCTGGGCCCGGGACGAGATAATCTTTTACGTGTTGTGTCGAGCTTTTATACAAGCGAATGGACGTTAACATTAGTGGTACAATACGTTACGAGGCTGGTAAACGTTGGCTGCGCTGTTTCTTACATTGCTCTACGTTCACTTTAGTCCCAGCTTCACCGTCACCACCTTTATTTAAATATTTGTTAAGAAAATCTTTAAGGCCTCTAGTTTCTTCTTCTCTTTTCTGAGAATCGGACTTGTGCTGACCGGACATTTTGAGCGTACGGAACTCAAACGGCAACATCAAATTTTGATCAGTGGCCAAATCATTTTTGTGTTGGGAATGGGGGGTTCCTGACCACTATTCCAAAGACAATTAGTAAGAAAACAAATAAAAGGCTTTTATGTAACTCAGATATTATATATTTTTCCCACAATAGGCCTATTTTAATATATATATAATTTTTTTTTTTTTTTAATTATTCCATAATTTAATGAGAATCCAGTTCTGGGCCCTACCGCTAGGGTAGAGGTAGGGCCCGGGACAGCAGGCCCGTTTGTCCCGTACATAAGGCTATAAACAGTCTTAACAAAGCAGCAGAGGCCGAAGCGGAGGGGCTTGTCCCGAGGTCGGATCGTCATCCATTGTGTGGAAGCATTTTGGGTTTAGCGTGCAAAATATGGATGTGAAAGCAGTTAAAATAGACTATGTGACAATAAAATTTGTTTTGGTTGAAATAAACAAATAATCGTGATAATTAATTGTGATCTCAATATTGATCAAAATAATCGTGATTATCATTTTGGCCATAATCGTGCAGCCCTACCATGATATGTACACAAACATCAGAGCCTTCAAAACCAAGCTCGCCTTATTCTCAAAGCAAATGTCAAACAAGTCATTCGCTCATTTCCCCACACTGGTGACACTGAAAGAGGCTCCTCGACATTATGTTTTATATGTTTTTTTATTATATATATATATATTATATTTTTAAAGTCAATGTGGCCCCTGAGCCAAAAAGTTTGCCCACCCCTTGACTATAATCTCCGAGCTGTAATTCGATTTGTCTTCTTGCCGCCCATGCCCTTCTTGCTGTGGCGCGAACAATACATGACGTCAAGTGTGAATGTGTCTCAAAAGTTAAAATGAGACACATTCACCACAGCCTCATGAGTTGGCATGAGCTTTCTAAAATAGAAAGTAACGTTACGTTAGTGTCTTCACTTACCTCAATTTCTTTATGTAATGCCTTGAGATGTCTCAAGTTTGTTGTTTTCTTCCCTGCGATTTTGTGGCCGCACTTCTCCCTATCTTTCACCTCCACAAGACATTCGGTTTTATTTTCCACTTCGATGTATTTAAAGTTTTTCCAAATGTCTTCTCTTCTTCTTCTACCAAAGACCCCCCCGGCTGGTTGGCCATCATTCTCTTTCTTTGTCATGCTAGTACTCAGTCACAGACTCACTGGAGCAGAGCATCTTCTAAATAATGCCGCGAGTGGAGCTTGAGGAAGTGACGTCGCCTGCGAGAGAAACGGGCTCTGGACACAGGAAACAGAAAAACTACAAAATAATAATAATAACGCGACTAAACAAAATAAAATAACATTTCGTCTCGTCTCGTTTTGGTCAACGAAAATGGAGAGACATTTTAGCATAGTTTTTATTTTGTAAACCACATTTAGTCACGTTTTTATTCGTCAACAATATTGCAATATACATTTAATTGTAGTCATCGTCGCATGACCAGCATTTACGTTACGTCTCGTCTCGTTTTAGTCACGTGATAAAGGTTTGTTGGCGACAATATTTAGTCATAGTTTTCGTTGACGAAAGCAACACTACCTGTAGGAAATGTTATTTGAACACATGAAAGCTAAAACATTCCCTTAACTGAAATGCAGTATGTTCTACTCTTAGTTCCTGTTCTGGGACTGTGCTGTCTGTGGCTGTCTGGCACTTTAACAATAAATGAAATAGTTACAGTTAGGCCCAGAAATATTTGGACAGTGACACAATCTTTATGATTTGGGCTCTGCATGTCATCCAGAGGTCGACCGATAGTGGATTTTTGAATGCCGATAGTTTGGAGCAGGAAAAAAACGATAACCGATTAATCGGCCGACCCCCCCCCCCCCCCCCCCCTCAAAAAAAATAAAAAAATTCTGACTTTATTACCAACTGATTAAATAAATATCCAAATATAAAAAATCTCAAAGTGAAAATAACAGAACATAATAAATACAGAAATCTGGATAACTGAACACCTAAATGAATGAACAAATCTGGAACTTATCTTAGCCATACTCTTAACAGTCCTGTTCTTTATTAAAACTAAAGAATTTACAAGGAATTCCCAAATTTTAAGATTCATGGCAAACTAAGATGAAGAGACTACACACAGACAGCTTTCATTTTAGCCTGTTAACAAGCTAACTGTTGTTAGCTTAACAAGCTCATGTAGGCTAAATCATGCCGGTGGAGATGTGGCTGTTAATGCTGAAATACGATGCACGTTTATGCTTGTTGAACTAGTGGTACTTATTGCCTCTGCGAAGGAGGTTATGTTTGTTAACTTTAAACTTGTGAAGGTTTTATTTCACTTACAATGACACGTGTTGTCGTCCAGTCGACTTGTGTTCTCCACAGATCACTTAACTCCTCTCTGCTGCCGCTGCACACGCTGCGTTTCTCTCTCTCTCTCTCCCTCCCATGCTCTCTCTCTCTCGCTGTGTGTGAAGAGCAGCCCCGCCCCTCAGTGATCAGAGCGACAGAGCGGAGGTTTTATTTATTTTATTTTTTTTTTCAGAGAGAGACCGAGAGCAGTGCTGGGGAGAAGCAGTTAAATTGACCTCTATCACATTGGGTCTGAAATGAAACAGCTACAACAGAATTAAAGTGCAGACTTTAAGGTTTAATTCAAGGGGTTGAACAAAAATATATGATTAAACATATAGGAATTGTAGCCATTTTTATACAAACACTCCTCATTTCAGGGGCTCAAAAGTAATTGGACAAATAAAAATAACCCTAAGTAAAATGTTACTTTTCAATATTTTGTTGAGAATCCTTTGCAGGTAATGACTATCTGAAGTCTGGAACCCATGGACATCACCAAACGCTGGGTTTCCTCCTTTGTGATGCTTTGCCAGGCCTTTACTGCAGCTGTCTTCAGTTGTTACTTGTTTGTGGGTCTTTCTTGCTTTAAAAACTCCTGGGTTTCTTTTGCAGTATGTTTTGGATCATTATTCATCTGTACTGTGAAGTGCCATCCAATCAACTTTGCTGCATTTGGCTGAATCTGAGCAGAAAGTATAACCCTATACACTTCAGAATACATCCGGCTGCTTCTGTCTTTTGTCACATCATCAATAAACACAAGTGACCCAGTGTCATTGGAAGCCATACATGCCCATGCCATCACACTCACTGAAAAAACTAACTTTTAGGTCTAGTAATATATATCAAGAAAACAGTCATAATATCTACATTATAATAAAGTAATAAAGTTTCAGTGACAACATAATTAAATTGTGAATATATACATATTTTTTTCCATGTAATAAATGTACTGCAAGATAAGAGTACGATTTGTCATACATTTTCTAGTAATATTTACTCATTTCATAGTCCTTGCGCATAAACCTAAAAATATGAAATACATTTTACTCGAAAATGCAGCCCGCTTTAAATCTGCGCATGCGCAATGAACAACGGGCCGCGCATGCTCCTGGGACCAGTTACCGCCAGCAGAGATCCAACGGATCACCGTCATCTGAATGCCGTTTGAATTTACTGCACAAAATTTCTTCACCGTGCTAAGAGGTGAGTTTAAGATACGTCCATTTATGTTTGCTGTAGTAAGACGTTAATATTAGTTGTTTTATTTCATCCTATTTTACTTTTTCGCTTTACCCCACCCCATACCCCACTGTGAACTTAAGGACGGTTGGCGGCAGTCGCTTGTCACCTGTATGATTATATATACATATACATATATATATATATATATATATATATATATATATATATATATATATATATATATAGATAGATACATATATATACATATATATATATATATATATATATATATATACATATATATATATATATATATATATACACATATACACTACCGTTCAAAAGTTTGGGGTCACCCAAACAATTTTGTGTTTTCCATGAAAAGTCACACTTATTCACCACCATACGTTGTGAAATGAATAGAAAATAGAGTCAAGACATTGACAAGGTTAGAAATAATGATGATTTGTATTTGAAATAAGATTTTACATCAAACTTCGCTTTCGTCAAAGAATCCTCCATTTGCAGCAATTACAGCATTGCAGATCTTTGGCATTCTAGCTGTTAATTTGTTGAGGTAATCTGGAGAAATTGCACCCCACGCTTCCAGAAGCAGCTCCCACAAGTTGGATTGGTTGGATGGGCACTTCTTGCGTACCATACGGTCAAGCTGCTCCCACAACAGCTCAATGGGGTTCAGATCTGGTGACTGCGCTGGCCACTCCATCACCGATAGAATATGAGCTTCCTGCTTCTGCTCTAAATAGTTCTTGCACAATTTGGAGGTGTGTTTAGGGTCATTGTCCTGTTGTAGGATGAAATTGGCTCCAATCAAGCGCTGTCCACTGGGTATGGCATGGCGTTGCAAAATGGAGTGATAGCCTTCCTTATTCAGAATCCCTTTTACCCTGTACAAATCTCCCACCTTACCAGCACCAAAGCAACCCCAGACCATCACATTACCTCCACCATGCTTAACAGATGGCGTCAGGCATTCTTCCAGCATCTTTTCATTTGTTCTGCGTCTCACAAACATTCTTCTTTGTGATCCAAACACCTCAAACTTAGATTCGTCCGTCCACAACACTTTTTTCCTGTCTTCCTCTGTCCAATGTCTGTGTTCTTTTGCCCATCTTAATCTTTTTCTTTTATTGGCCAGTCTCAGATATGGCTTTTTCTTTGCCACTCTGCCCTGAAGCCCAGAATCCCGCAGCCGCCTCTTCACTGTAGATGTTGACACTGGTGTTTTGCGGGTACTATTTAATGAAGATGCCAGTTGGGGACCTGCGAGGCGTCTGTTTCTCAAACTAGAGACTCTAATGAACTTATCTTCTTGCACAGTTGTGCTACGCGGCCTCCCACTTCTTTTTCTACTCTGGTTAGAGCCTGTTTGTGCTGTCCTCTGAAGGGAGTAGTACACACCGTTGTAGGAAATCTTCAATTTCTTAGCAATTTCTCGCATGGAATAGCCTTCATTTCGAAGAACAAGAATAGACTGTCGAGGTTCAGATGAAAGTTCTCTTTTTCTGGCCATTTTGAGCGTTTAATTGACCCCACAAATGTAATGCTCCAGAAACTCAATCTGCTCAAAGGAAGATCAGTTTTGTAGCTTCTGTAAAGAGCTAAACTGTTTTCAGATGTGTGAACATGATTGCACAAGGGTTTTCTAATCATCAATTAGCCTTCTGAGCCAATGAGCAAACACATTTCACCATTAGAACACTGGAGTGATAGTGGCTGGAACTAGGCCTCTATACACCTATGTAGATATTGCACCAAAAACCAGACATTTGCAGCTAGAATAGTCATTTACCACATTAGCAATGTATAGAGTGTATTTCTTTAAAGTTAAGACTAGTTTAAAGTTATCTTCATTGAAAAGTACAGTGCTTTTCCTTCAAAAATAAGGACATTTCAATGTGACCCCAAACTTTTGAACGGTAGTGTATATATATATATATATATATATATATATTACTAGTAGTATGTAGTTTGTAAAAAAAATACATACGAGAAGAGAGGAAAAAGAATACGTCTGCACACTGTTTCATATGCTCCCAAAAAAAATGTTTTTATCATTGTATTTTTTTGTGATCCCCCCGATTGTAATTGTTGTTTGCCACTTTGAACTGTTCTCACTTTTCTGATTACTATACCTGCCCACTTCCTTGCTGTATTTATACCCTGCCCCTGACACATGTTCGCATTTTAAATACCTGACGCAGACTAGAGATGGGATTTATGGCTCTTTGAGGGGATCCGGATCTTGGCGATCCGTTCCTTTCAAAGAGCCGTTCAAAAGAATGGCTCTTTTGGCTCTTTTTAAATATTTAGTCAGTTTTAAGAAGCCAGCTTGGGGGCATCTCTGTTTAACCTGGAAATGATCACTGGGAGAAATGAAGAGTTGATTTGTAATCAAATAATTAAAACTCAGATAACAAATCAATATCTGAGTTTTAATTATTCTGAAATATTGATTATTAGCCTACCTCATCCCATAGGGTGGCACAACATCCCTCTGCTTAGGCAGTGACATCACTATTTTGGATTTACCTTTAGTACAAAGAGTGTGTATGTGTAAAGCTATGCTGACTTATGTTATTCATACTATACCTACTCACAAATGAACATTAAAAACAAAGCCGGCTGCAATGAATTTCTGTGCAAAACAGCTTTTACTACAAACACTTCAACACAAGAACATTATTATCACACACGAACAAAAAAAGATATTTTGAATATTAGACAAATAAAATTTGAGAAAAAAAAATAGTCTGCAATGAATACAAGAACAAGAACAAAGACCATTTAGATAGAAAACAAAAAAATATTTAAAGTATTAGCCATATACTGTACATAAAATGAGAATAAATAAAATGAAAATGTCTACATACAGTACAGACCACTATTAACATTACTAGCCTACTGTAAACTTTGCAAACAGCCCCCAAGTCTTAAATGAACGATAAATGCACTCGCGTGCACAAGTCATGGCTCCGCTCCTACCCAATGACAGAGGCGCGCAGGCTTTTTTTTTTTCGCTGGAGCACTCACGTGAACACTGCATGCACAACCAACACGCACTCCTCCTGCGCTGAGTGCTCCCCTCCCCCTTAACTGTTATCTCTAGCGGAGGGAGGAGCAAGGCGCGTAGACACAGAGGCAAGGAGGAGCTAATTTCTGTTCAATGCATCTGTGTGAAACACGCATAGGGGAAAAAAGAACGACAGAAAGAACGGCTCCCCCCCAGCCGCGACTCGGCTCCCATCGTTCATGTGTATGAGCAGTTCAAAAGAATCGGTTCGTTCGCGAACGTCACAACTCTAACGCAGACCCTTGCGTGGGTCTGCACATGCACACACATACACGCGATCAAAAGGTTTAGGTCATTGTTTAATATGACACTTTTTTGTTCTTTTACAGGGTTACTGTAAGGAGGAGCCAGTGCTGTGGACAGCGTCACCTTTAGGAGGAGCCAGTGCTGGACAGTTAGTTTCTCTATTCTTAAGTATTTTTATTTAGAAATGATGGAGACTTGAACAGGTCCAAGATTGACTGAACAATGCAATGAGATGGTCATGCAAAAGTTGCAATTTCAGGACATCAACACGTTTAGAGCTCTTAAAGCATTATAGATTGAAACATTTGCACACTCGGTCACTTCCCTGTTTATACTCTGATTGTCTTTGTTCCTTTAAAGGTTGGGGTGCACTTAAAACACATTTGTCTCGAGATCATCCAGAACCTGAGCAGTTAGGGCAAATTGTTTCTTTTTCGTGACTTGTTTGTAATTTGTGTGGTTTTCACACAGAGAAACAATATTTTGAACACCTTGGGACTCATTTGAAAAAACACGAAACTATCCGGTGTGTTTTTAAAGGGTGTGACTATAGCACTTATATATATACAACCTTTGCCTCACATGAAAGTAGGAAGCACACTCCTCACTGCCTGGAGGATTTTAAGCAAACTGTACTCCAGACGTTTCCAAGTCAGGCAACAGATGATGATAGTTCATTGGTAGATGAAAGTTACGTTTCTTCTAGTGGAACACTTGTAGGGGAGGGTGAGGACTTGATTAAAGTTATTGTAGATGCGCTTGGTTCCTTACTGCTTAAATTAGACTGCATCTTCAATGTGCCAAGTAGATGTATTGATGAGATTATAGGGAGCTTCAATTTATCACTTCGTCAGTATCTGCACCCGTAATAAAAAACATTGTCCATAAGACACTAGAGGACAGGTGATCACAGATTTGGTAAACAGCATTTGCCAGTTAAATCCTCTTAGTACAGCCTTTAGTGAAGAAGGTCCTCTTGGCACAGCATACCAGAGAAAAAGTTACTTCAAGGAACACTTCCCTATTGTTGAGCCAGCAGAGTACATACTTGATAGGAAAGAAGGAAAGTCATTCCAATATGTCCCAATTTTGCAATCCTTGTCAGAAATTTTGAAAGATAGTGACATTCAGGAGAAGGCGTTGACTCCAAACTATTCTCGTTCTTGTGACTATAGTAGTTTTCATGACGGTTCCCATTTCAAGGAAAATAGTTTTCTGTCTGGAGAGGAGTTTAGACTTTCACTGCTACTCTACTGTGACGAGTTTGAAATATGTAATCCATTAGGAACCTCTCGTAAGGTAACCGCTGTCTACTGGGTGTTGACTGATATTCCTGCTTTATTAAGGTCTACTTTATCATCTATTTACTTGGCGATTTTATGTAAGGCAGATGACGTTAAGCAGTTTGGTTATCCTCAAGTGCTGGAGCCCTTATTAACAGATCTGAAACGCTTTGAAGAGCATGGTCTTTTTGTGCCCTGTTTGGGAAAAGTAACATTGGTGCCCATTCATGGGGGGGGGGCTGTTTGGGAAAAGTAATTAAGGGCACCATATTTTCTGTGATTGCTGACAACATTGGTGCCTATTCATTGGGGGGGGGTTTGTTGAAAGTTTCTCTGGGTCGTATGTTTGTAGAGTTTGTATTGGAGAGCGATCCCAGTTTCAGGAGCTCGAAGTCAGGACAGGTGCATTCCCCTGTAGAACGAAACAGCAACACCAGTTGGACGTTGAAGCAGCAGCAGCTAGTGACACCCATAGCCACGGAGTTAAAAGGCAGTGTGCAATTACAGAAAGGTTGGATCACTTTCATGTGACAACAGGTTACCCACCTGACGTACTGCACGATTTACTTGAGGGAATTATACCTGTAGAACTGGCATTGTGTTTGGATATCTTGATAAAGAAAAAGTACTTCTCTCTTGAGGAGCTGAATGCAATCATCAGGAAATTCCCATACAAGGGGAAAGACACCCACACGTATAACACCAACCTTTGCCTCCCGTAAAACCATAGGTGGCAATGCACATGAAAATTGGTGCCTACTGAGGCTCCTGCCGCTTATGGTTGGCTCCAGCGTACCTGAAGAGGACCAGGCATGGCAATTGTTGATGACACTCAAAGATGGTAAATGGTAAATGGCCTTGCTTTTATATAGCGCTTTTCTACCTATTGGTACTCAAAGCGCTTTTTACAGTCAGAGACACATCTACCCATTCACTCACACAAGCACACACACATTCACACACCAGTGCCACGCACTGGGAGCAACTGGGGGTTCAGTGTCTTGCTCAAGGACACCTCGACATGTGGCACATTCCGGTCCACGAACCCTCTGGTTCGTGGACAACCCGCTCTACCTACTGAGCCACAGTCGCCCCCAGATGTTGTTGAGTTGTGCATGTCACCTACCCACACAGATGCAAGCATTGGTCTCCTAGATAGCCTAATTTCTGAGCATAGACATAGATTTTTCACTGTTTTTCCACAAGGGAAGTTGATCCCTAAACACCATTTTGTTGAGCATTACCCTCAGCTTATTAAAGCATTTGGCCCACTAGTGCTCTTATGGACAATGAGGTTCGAAGCCAAGCACCATTTCTTTAAGAAGATAGTGAGACAGACGTGCTGCTTCCGCAACATTGTGAAGTCCATGGCAACAAAACACCAGCACATGATTGCATACCATCTCCATAGTTTGAATGTCAAAAAACCAGCTGTCTTTGTATCGAGGATGACAAGAGTTCCATTTGAGGTCGTAAATGAGAACATTCAAGAATTTCTATCGCAGAGATTTCCTGAAGAGAAGACCGTTTATTTGACAAACAACGTTGACTGTCAGGGCACCAGCTATGGTATTGGCATGATGGTGGCATATGGCTCCACTGGTGGGTTGCCAGATTTTGCTGAAATACTGCAAATCATGATTGTTCGTGACAGTGTAGTGTTTGTACTAAAACTGTAGAGTGCATGGTACTGGGAGCATTTTAGATGTTTCAAGTTGGAGTCCACAAGCACAGTCAAAGTAATTGAGCAGTCTCAACTCACTGACACATACCCATTGGCTGCCTATGCAGTGGGAGGCAATCAAATGGTTTCTCTGAAACACCACATCTGCTTGTCGAACTAGGTAAAGTATCATTGTAATAGCTTCTTGAACCCATGTTGTACCTTATCAAAACATTTTAGTTTTTTCCTGTCAACAGCATGCATACAGGGGGGTCGACTGTGACCCCTTCATAGCCTATTGTGAGAAAATATTTGCTCTGTCTAATCAAATTGTCTTCTTTTTCTACTGCAGTTCTGCTTGCACACGTCTTATGATGTCTGCCCCTGCACAACTTTGTGTCATTATTGAAGAGACTCAAGTCCACAAGTTAATCCTACCAAGTGGAATCCCTGGCACTGTAGACGAACTTTTGGCTGCAGCACATGAACATTTTCAACTTCGTGACAGTTTTACCGTGATGTACATGGACAAAGAATTTGATTGCCAGTTTTTCACTCTGCTGTCAACCGAAGAAATCAAGGACAAAGACACAATCAAACTTTTGAAAAGTGAAAAACCTGTTGTTATTACTTTCACTCCTTTGGATGAGCCGGGTGCTTCCTTCCATCCAGAGCCACAGGAATCATCTTCCCTGGATGACAGTTCCTCATCTACACTCACCGGCCACTTTATTAGGTACACCATGCTAGTAATGGGTTCGACCCCCTTCAGAACTGCCTCAATTCTTCGTGGCATAGATTCAACAATGATTCCAGCTTTATGACATGGCGCATTATCCTGCTGAAAGTAGCCATCAGAAGTTGGGTACATTGTGGTCATAAAGGGATGGACATGGTCAGCAACAATACTCAGGTAGGCTGGCGTTGCAACGATGCTCAATTGGTACCAAGGGGCCCAAAGAGTGCCAGCCTGAACCGTTGATACAAGGCAGGATGGATCCATGCTTTCATGTTGTTGATGCCAAATTCTGACCCTACCATCCGATGTCGCAGCAGAAATCGAGACTCATCAGACCAGGCAACGTTTTTCCAATCTTCTTTTGTCCAATTTCGATGAGCTTTTGAAAGTGATGGCTCTCTGCTCCAAAATCCAAGTATGAACTCTGACATATTAGAGAAGCTTGCCGAGGAGATATTTCACTACACGGCCTACCCCACTGGTCTGCAAATATCAGCAGTTGCAGAAGCCCTGGTGAAAAAGCATCCTTGCCTGAGGGAGCCTGGGACCTCATTTTCCGGCATGTACGGGTGGCAGCAGCGACTCAAATACAAGATGGCCAACTACCGGTCAAAAATAAGAAGGCGTGATGTACCATGTCCGGAGCTGGATATCAATTCCTTGAGGAGGAGGCCCATTGGAGAGCAACAACCCGCGAAGAACTGCAAGAGACCGAGGAGGACTGAGGTCAACTACCTGCCTCCACATCCCAGTGGAGAGACTGGAGACAGTCTGGAGGTATGTTGGTCTGGGTGTGTGGGTGCGAGTGTATTGGTCTTGGTTGGGGGCAGATGTGTGTGTATTGGTCTGAGTCTGCGCATGTAGGTGAGTCTGTGTGTGGGGGCACGGGTCTGGTCTAATTCCCTTCTTGTCCACTTGGAGGTCGAGAGACAAGAGCTTCTGAATGAAATGAAGAAAAAGGACAACAAAAAAGTCATTCAAGAGAAAATGGCCAAAACCTTCTCCATTCGACGGCTTGAGGTGGTGAGAGGTAGCCCAGCTGTCGCTGAATTCAAAGAGAGATGGCCTGCTTTGTTTTTTTGAAGCTGAGGTAAGCACTGGCAGACATAAAAATGTTAACTTCTCCATTGGGAACTAACCATTTGTTTTCAGAATACATATATCTTGAAATGCTCTTCTCTTAATGTTGAAATTGGAAGCTTAGTGTGCCTCTTTTTTACACAGTGGCACCAGCAGCTACACCATGTCTTAGCTGCTGGTTGTAGGTCATATGTAAGCAATGGACGCTGTCTGAGGATGCTATGTAAGATAGCTACAAGGGGCACCAGACAGCCATGTCAATATGCACAGTTTGCACTTGTTGTTATTACGCATATTGACATGCTGGTGCCTTCTATGGGTCAATCACATAGTGTCCGCATGTCACATAAATGAGTGAATGAACCCCTTAAATTGGCAGTGTTGGTCCGTTAATATCTATACAGTTCCTCATCATGATCTTAAACCTTGTAAATGCTTCTGTCATGTCTGCCTGTCATTGTCTGTCTATCATCTTATGTCAATTCAGATCAAGGAGGAGTTTAGGAGGATTACAACAATTCCCCTGGAGCATAGATTCCTGTCCAAACTGGACCTGTACACACCAAAGCTCATTGCCTTGATGAAGACCAAGGGAGGTTGCATGGGAACCAAGCTGAGGCCACTCCTGAGTAAACTGAGTCAGGTGTGTAATCTGTCTCTAACTCACTGACTCACTGATTCACTCACTCACATAACACATTGCCCTATACATACAATACGTACAGTATACTTATATGGCTAATCCTGGCACACATTAGCTTCGATGGCCTCTGTGCTCCCATTTACCACTCATTGCTCTTGCTCCCTGAAAATCATGGCACATGCTCCTATGTACTCACCCAACAGTGCATTGTATTTGAAAAATAATAAGTATTGACACAATATTAATCTGTCCACAGAATCTAAGCATTGAAGCCAGACGTGAAGCAGTTATCCGTGCTCTCATACTGTACCTCGGTGAGAAGGAGGAGGACCTTTTTGAAGATTGCTGGGTAAAGCATGATTTTTTTTTTTTTTAACAGGCACATTTAGTGCATTTAGTGAAGGCAACTGGTGTGCAGACAGAAGCCACTCAACTGGCATGTCATTCATCAGTGACGCCATAAGTCTGGTGCCATCTAATGGCTATGGCAACCCATCCCACTAGCCATCTGATTTTTTTCATGCATCCACAGCAGAACTGGCCAGATGATGCTGGTTCATTTGAAAATAGTTCTGACTCCATTAAGCTTGCTTTGTGTCATCTTGATGGTCTATCTAGGTATATATTCATTGTGCCCATATGATGAAAGAGTAGTAACTTCAAATGATTGAAACGGTTTTTCATTTTTGAAATGATTGAAACCATTTATTGTTTGTTTCTTAATACAGTTTTGTCATTTTCCCTATTAATTGTATGCAGCAGGACAACCGCAGTGATGTCACTGAATATACCATCAAGGTCCTGGTCATCCATGGTGCTGTTGGAGAGGACCCGGTGGACGCATCCATCATCCTTGAAGGCATGGAGATGCTGTCTGGATGTCGCAACACTGCCAATGCGTGTGTGCTGCTTATGGGACTGGTCTACGCCCTCAATCTTGCATACCCAACAACACTGCGCTACACTTTTGAGGCATTTCAGAAACTTTTCCTTGAATTGGATGGGATTAAGCTCTCCCCAAAAGTGCACACTTTGAAGGTTAGGTTGCTGTCTTGAATGGTGCACACACATGCCCACCCATTCATCTGTTCCCTTTTCTGTACTTTTCTGAAATGTGTTGAGGCACTTGTTTGCATTTGCTTCTCAAGTTAAGATGTGATGGAAAAAATGCGTCATTGGTGACAATGTTGTGATTGCGCAGTTCGAATGCATCAGTGTTTTAGTGCGCTTTTTATAGAGACTTTTACTTAAAGCACTATTCCAGATGTTATCAAAATTCAGTGCTTGTCTTTATGTAAGTTCTTTTGATTTCATACTTGCTTTGGTGATGTGAGCATCTATCACCCATACCAATAAAGCTTTTTGAAGGCTAAGCAAATAAGCAAACTTTGCGTTGGGATCTTTGTCAAATTATTTCAAATGTGAAGACTAACCAAAAACCTAATAAAGGTTGGGGTAATTAAAAAAAAAGATTTACTCAGTATTAGGATGAGAGTAACTTGATTACTGTAACTAAATAGAACTAAACTCAAATATGTAATGGAGTAGGAGTTACTTAATATCTTAATAAATGTTGCTTACTGTAATGTAGTAAGAGTTACTTAATATCTTTAAAAATGTTGCTTACTGTAATGTAGAAAGAGTTACTTAATATCTTCAAAAATGTTAGATTTAGTGGCAAGTATGTTTTACTTGATACTGGTGAGTGAATTATACTTGATATTACAGCAGTAAAAGTTACTTACTTAGTGTGAGTGCAAATAGTTACGAGGATTTTATTACGGTAAGTAAATCTTACAAGTTATTTTTTTCAGTGCTGCCTCCACCATGTTTTACAGAAGATGTGTTGTGCTTTGGATCACGAGCTTTTCCAATTCTTCTCTAACCTTTCTTCTTCCCATCATTCTGGTCGATCTTAGTCTCATCTGTCCAAAGAATGCTGTTCCAGAACTGGGCTGGCTTCTTCAGGTGTTTTTTAGCCAATTTTGGCCTTTCTATTTTTTTCAGCTGATTAATTGTTTGCACCTCGTGGTGAATCCTTTGTATTTACTCTCATGAAGTCTTCTCTTTATGGTAGTTCCTGGACAGTGTTCTTCACTTGAGTGGATGTTGTGAAGGGGTTTTCTTCACCATGGACCAATTACTTTTGGTCCCTTGAAAAAGAGGCGGCTACGTATTAAAGAGCTGTAATTCCTAAACCCTTGTTCCAATTTGGATGTGAATACTCTCACATTACAGCTGAGAGTCTGCACTTTAAGCCCGTATTGATTATATAATTGTATCCTGCATATGCTTTCATAACCAGCTAAAATAACAAAACTTGTGTCAATGTCCAAATATTTTTGGACCTAACTGTAACCTCACGTGTTGAAAGACATGCCTGAAAGTGTTGAAGTGAAACAGCCCCATTCATCCGGACCACTGCCAACAGATGTATCCATGCAACAGGGTGTTCAATATAAGATGTATAAGCTCAAAGACACAATCATCTCAAACTCCAGTGGTTCCAATTGTTTTGAATGATGGCTGCAAGAAGGTAGACATCATGGATGTCTGGATTCTGTGTAATGTGCGTGTGAAAGGAAATGCAGGTAACTTTGATTTTCCTCATTAACTACTGCTCTATTTACTTGACTTACTTTAAAGTCCTTGTGATCCCCAACTTATTCTTTGTTGAGTTATTTTTTCTCTACAGGGTTGTCCAAGCTAATTTGTCAAGGGCTGGTGTAGCTGCATATTGTCATTCAAAACGAGCAGGATCACACCAAACTTGATTCATTCAATTCAATTGATTTCAGTCCTCACACATGTGATAGTTGTAGGTGTGCTCCTATTTGGTTGGATACCTGCAACCCCACTATCCCTCTGCACATTAGACATCTGCTTCATATTATGTATACTGTATGTGCATGTCTGTCTGTGTTGATTGGCTATTACTTGTGACTTTTAAACAATCATTTTTTAAACATAGGACATTTACCATTGTAATAACTACAGACCATCAACTCTAATCTATCCCTTTTCCTCATTTGCTGATCTGAAAAATGAGCTGAATTGCGACTCAAAACTGTAATGTCATCCAAATTGTGAATTTTGTGATCCACGACACCCATTTTAAATTCCTATGGAAATCTAGTTCTATTTGAATATCTGCTTCACTCCTTTTATTTTGTGTCATTGTATTTTACAGCCACTTATGCAGAGGCCAGGGTAAAGCTACATCAAGCTGAGTATACATCAGACCTGACAGACACTGAAGATTGCGCGATAAAGACAAAGTAGGTGTTTGTGGGGGAAATACAGATTAAAGGTAATTTCCTTAATATAGAGGCAGTAGGTATGGTTCAACTTAAATATCTTCATATTAACCTCTCTAGGGCAAGGTCAAAATTCTTCCAGAGTCAGAGCAAGCAACTAGAATCCAGTGAGCAGTCTGATTCAGAGGATGAAATTCCACCAGAAAATCTCCTTGGGCTAGCAGCAAAGAAAATGACCAGCCGAATCACCAGCCCCACTGCCCAGCAAGTCGCCGGTTCCACTGTCCAGAGGGTTGCAAGCCCCAGTTGTGAAGCCATGTTCTCTAAACTTCTTACAATGTTAGAAGAGATTAAGGAGACCCACAAGGTTCATGGTAAGATGCTAAATGTCCTGGTGAAGAAGCAAGATGCATCGATGATAGAGGTTCCTGATGGAGTGGTCTTCCCGCTGCAAACTCAAGCAGATGTTGAGGCTCTCGAGGAGAAACTGGGGGACCGCAGTCTAATGTCTGCTGTTAGAAGTTTTTTTGTTTGTTTTTTTTTTTTGTTTTTTTTTACTTTTTTTCAAATTGATTTCCATCAGATAATCACAAAATATGTCTTACATTACAGTAAATTACATAAAGGCTACAACTTCAAATGTTCAGTTGACTTTCAGGCTGATTTTCTTAAATCTTTGAAGCTTATTGTTTTAGCAATTAATCTAAGCCTTTTTTTTCTCTTTTTGGCTCTCATCCCTTGGTTGCCATGGTGGCAGATATAGGGGGGGCACAAATATAGACGACGCAACAAGGCCAATGATGAAGTATATTCTGTCCAATGAACTGGCATTGGACTACAATATGTTTGGCCGTCACGGGAAACGAAGTTTAAGGACTTACGTCTTTTCAACATTGTGTATGGTAAGTAAGCTAGAGAAGTTAACATTCCATCTGCAGGGATTCAAGTTCTCTGTTGCTCTGATGGATTTCTGTCAGTTGGAAAAATTAAAGTAAATTAGAGGAATAATGTCTCATGAGATGAAAATGCAAGGAATCTCTACACTATTTTGAGAATTGCTCATCTAATTTCTTTAGTAATAAAGTTTAAATAAATATATACATATAAATAACATTTTCATTGCAAATCTGAAGCCTGCATTGTACCATTGAAGCATCAACTAATGTGCATCAGTTATTGCTTTTAGTACATTTTGGCATTTCAATGTGAAAACATATTTATCATTTTATTTTATGATTATTTGTACACATCTCACAAAGCTATTATGATTATGAGGGAATATTATAATAAAATGTTTTATTAAGTTCAAGTACTTCATAAATATGGGTGCAATGGATCAAAAGACTTGTATCGGATAATTTTATGGATTGGCCCAAAAAAAAAAAAGACAAGACAACTAAATACTTTAATACATTATTAAAATATATAAAATTAGCTTAAAGTGCACTTTAACGTAATTAATGAAAAACAACTTAAAGTGCAACATAAAAAGGCATATCTCCTTCCTTTAAACATGGACCAATGACCATTAATAAAAAAAAAAAATTGTAACGTGGCTCAAGCACTTTCGGCATGTGTTTAAAGCCCTCGTTTTGCACAACTGAACATGGCCTCATGTCTGCCCCTATAAACACACCGACAGTGTTTGTGATGGCTTTAGCCTGGTCTGATTATACAACAAGGGGCTGCTTAAATGCCACGGTGATAGCGGTTGTTGTGCAGCCTACGTTTTCACTCCTGTCAGTGAAACACCGGGCTGATGTCACTTCAAATGCGTGGCCATGCGTGTTTCCATTGTCATATGGCTTTCTTGTGCCACAGTGCCTACACACCGTCATGGTTTTGTCCACTAACCTCTTTCCTTCATCTTTCTATTTGACAGGGAAGCTAAAATGCTCCCATACAGGGGATTTAAATGACACGTGCCGTTCAAACTCCTCCGTTCCTCTGCTCGCCATGACCATGCTGCGTGTGGACTGAACATGCGCACAACATTTTTTTATCATTAATCAATCTGCAGATCATGTTGTGACAGTTTTTTCGCAACTTATACTATTTTATTTTCTTAGTTTGGGGTGCCAGTCAGGTCTCGGCCTGACAATTTAAATATAAGTTGTTTTTCTTTAGTCAAACCAACACAAAGGATGCATAAATTACATACCAACTCATACAACCTTAATAAAGTTAACACAAACCAAAACACCACTTTGTCTTTTTTTTCCTTTTAAATGTATTTACACAACACAAAAAAAAATAATGTCCACTTTTTCAGTTTAAGGCAGTCTTTCAAAAACACAAAACAATAATTCCTTTTTTTTTTAATGTTGAACGACGCGGTGATTCTTGCGCTGAACCCGGAGAAGGGGGCGACGGAGGAAAAACTTTCTTTAGCTCGTCTGAGCATATTTATTTGTCTCTCACAATGGAAACAGCACAATCCATTACTGACCACTACTGACAGAACATGACTGACTCTCACCTGCACATGGAGAAGGGTGTGGCTTAACACAACATGTGACAACCTGACATTGCCTTCTGGCTTATTTGACTGCGACACACAGTGGCCTCAGTTTAAGGCAGTCTTTCAAAAACACAAAACAATAATTCCTTCTTTTTTTTTTAAGGCAAAAATCCGTTAGTCTGTCCGTTAGCTCATTCCCAGGTCCAAAACGATAGCGAGACGAAAAAAAAAAAAAATCCACAAGTCCGTCAATAAAAAAACCCAAAAAGAGCAGAAAAAAAAAAAAAAAAAAAAAACAGTAATACAGCTCAACCAAATATCCACACTTTAACGATTTGCCAGTGAACCCGTGGTCCGGTTCCAATCCAGTTTATAACAATAGATGTCGTAGGGTCGTCGCTCCGCCAGCACGTCACTGTAAGGCGCCAGAAGCGGCTGCCCAATGTCTCTTTTTATTGGCAACGTCAGAGAGAAGTCTTAATTCATTATTATTATTATTATTATTTTTTTTTTTTTTTAGCTCGTTACACCCCCTTCCCCCTGTGAAAAGCCTGAACAGGTGGTGGCGCACAGTTAATTAATTTTAGTCATCAGGATTATTCTGGTCGAATCCCAGAAAGTCTTCATCCTCCGACTCTGCTTCGATATTTACGACTCTGAGATCCTCTCCGGAATCCTTCAAGACGATCTCATAATTGAGCGGGCTCATTTTGCGCACGACTCAGTAGGGGCCTTTCCAGCGTGGAGCAAGTTTGGCAGAGAAAGATTTATCCGCCTTGGAATAAGGGTGAGTTTTTAACCAGACTCTGTCCTTATCTATGAACATTTGCTCTCTCCTGTAACAGTCATAGTTGAGTTTTTTTTTTTTTTAAACTCTTTATTTATAAGTCATTTTCATCTTTTAGTACAGAACAAAAAACAAATACAGAACATTGAACAATTACCCATATTCAAGGTCCGGGGGTGATCAATAAGTCCACAAGTCAAAATAACATCCAGTATGTGTGCATACAGTCTCATTCATTTGCTAAGTAGTCTTTCCATTTCTGCCACCGTTTTTCACCTAGATCTTTTTGGAGTCTGATTGAGTATGTCATTTGCTCTAGTACATGTAGTTGTTTTACAATATTAACAAAAGATTCTGTAGTGGGAGCATTTTTCTGGAGCCAACATTTTGTGATGGCCTTCTTACTTGAGGCCAGCAAGACCCTGAGTAGGTACTGATCAGCTACACTCAACCCCTCTGGCATATTCCCAAGATAGAGAGTTGTGAACAATACATTCATATTAAAACATAGAACCTTTGAAATAATTTTTGTCACTTCTCTCCAAAAAGACTGAATGGAGGGGCAAGACCAAAAAATATGGGCATGATCAGCAAGAGCCTCACCACATTCTCTCCAGCAGGTCATTTGTGTACCAGTCTGTTTGGACTTCTGTTTGGGAGTTATAAAAAAACGAATTAAACTTTTCCAGCAAAAATCTCTCCAGGTCCAGGAGTTGGTGGAGGATGATTGTGTTTTCCAGGCCTTTGACCACATGTCCTCTGTTATTACAGTATTTAACTCCTTTTCCCACCGTTGTTTTATGTAGTCTGTTGAGTCCTTCTTCAGAGAGGTGATGCTGTGGTATAACTTGCTTATAAGTCCTTTAATATTCCCAGAGTTGTATGCATCCATAAATATATGAATAAACACTGGTAGCTCTGCTGGGTTACAACCTTTTAACTTTTTACCAAAATAATCACGGACCTGTAAGTACCTGTAGAAGTCTTGCCCACCTAGTCCATACATTTGACACAAATTGCCAAAGCTGATAAGTTCCCATTTTTTAACAATTTTGCATAGAGCAGTAACACCATGATAGGTCCATTGTTTATATCTGTGATCTAATAATGCTGGTGTGAATTCGGGGTCATACGCTGGCCATCTAAGTAGTTTTATCTGTTTCTGGAGTTCAAATTTTTTAACCACCTCACCCCATACCTTAAATGAGCAGTTCACCCATTGGCTCTCTGTATGTAGTATTTTTTTCTCCATCCCCGCACAACCAAGCAGTGAATGAATTGGTGTATCTGTTAAAGATAACTCCATGGTTTTCCATTTCGCTTCATAAGAAGGGTTACACCAATATACAAGAGGCCTCAGTTGGGCTGCTAAATAATAGTCCCTTAAAGATGGGAGGGCCCTGCCGCCCCTCTCCTCCGGAAGCTGAAGGGTGGAAAATTTTACCCTTGGTCTCTGTTTATTCCAAATGAATCGTGAAATGTGTTTGTTCCATTCTCTAAATTGTTTCAGAGGAATTTCCACTGGCAATGATAAAAAAAGATATAATAACCTAGGGAGAATATTCATTTTTATTGCTCTAATTCTGCCCCCAAAGTCGAGAGGCAACAGGCCCCACCCATCAAGGTCATCATATATTTTTTTGCTAATACTGCTATAGTTAACATTGAATAACTGTGACATGTCTTTAGGCAAATTTACTCCCAGATATTTAATAAAGGGTGTGTTCCATTTAAAACTATACATTATATTGATTTCTTCAGTAGGTGTGTAATTAAATGTCATAACCTGTGTTTTATGTATATTTAGGGCATATCCTGAATATCCCCCATATGTTTCTAGCATTTTCATTAACAGAGGCAGGCCTGAATTAGGATTTTTTATTGTGATCAACACATCGTCCGCATACAAACTTATTTTATATTCCTCTCCTCCCATGGAGATACCCTCTAATTCTGTTTCCTGGCGTATTACTTGGGCTAAGGGTTCAATGAATAAATTAAATAGGTTGGGACTGAGGGGGCAGCCCTGCCTGCAACCACGTTGTAAAGTTATAGAATCAGACAGACTGCCATTAACTTTGATTCTTGCCGTGGGGGAGGTGTAAAGTGCCTGGATACAGTGTATAAAATCCTTACAAAAATTGAATCTTTTCATAACTAAATACAGATATTCCCACCCGACTGAATCAAAAGCTTTTTCAGCGTCTAAGCTGAGAATGATGGCACTGATTTGGTCTTTGTTAATCTGTTCAATAGTATGTAAGGCTCTTCTTATGTTGTCCTGTGTCTGTCTATTCTTTATGAATCCTGTTTGGTCCTCATCTATTAGTAAAGGCATTACAGGTTCCATTCTTTTTGCCAGGATGGTGGCATACAGTTTATAATCTGAATTTAAAACACTAATGGGTCTGTACCCTTTACAGTCCACTCTATCCTTCCCTTCTTTGGGGATCACAGATATGAAGGCCTCTCTCCAGGAAGGGGGGAGGGAGCCTCCTTTTAGAATATAATTAAAGCTGGACTCCAAATAGGGGAGCAGGTGATCTTTCATTGACTTATACCATTCTGGAGGAAAGCCATCCGTCCCAGGTGATTTATTAGTGTTCAAACTTGAGATAGCTTTACTTATTTCCTCCTTTGTTATTGGCGAGGTAAGTTTATCGTTAGCTTCTTTACCTAACGTGGGAAGGTCTAAGGAGCTCAAAAATTCAGCAGCTGAGTGGCTATTAACCTGTTCTGACTGAGAGTATAAAGATTTATAATATCTTTCGAATGCTTTTTGTATGCCGTCCAAATTGTTAGTAATTTTATTTGTAGTGGGATCCCTGATCTTGTGGATAGTGTTTTCTGCCTGTTGTTTTTTGAGCCTCCAAGCCAATAATTTTGCAGCCCTAGGGCCAGCCTCATAATATCTTTGTTTCATGAATCTTATATTTTTCTCTACCTCCTCACTTAGTATTTTATCTATTTCCTGTTTAGTATGTCTAATTTGTTGAATAATCGAGGGTTCTTTATTTGTTATGTGTATTTGTTCCAGGTCTCTCAGTTTTTCCTGTAGACCAGCTAATTTTTGGGTCTTCATTTTTTTTAGTGCAGCTGTCCTGGCAATAATCTTTCCCCTAAGAACAGCTTTAGCAGCGTCCCATAATATGCTGGGGTTTACCTCTCCATTATTATTGTCCTGCATATATAGTGCTAAGTCCTTTTCCATTGAATCTCTAAAGGTATGGTCATTTAGCAAACCAGTATTAAGTCGCCACAAAGTTTTTCGCTGTCTTCCATCTAAATGTAAAGTTAGAAAAATCCCTGAGTGGTCTGAAAGATCCCTCTGACCTATTCTGCAATATTTCAACCTATGAAGATCTTTGTTATACATGAAAAAATAATCAATCCTTGAATGGACTGTGTGTCTTGCAGAATAAAAAGTATAACCTGGGGTTGATCCATTCAGAGCCCGCCACACATCAATAAGTCCCAAATCTTTAAGTACTTTGTTTATGCGTTTTTCAGTCAAATTTCTTTTTCTCGTTCTATTGGTTGTATCTAAAGAAGGGTTGAGAAGCACATTGAAATCTCCTGCACAAATAAGAGTCCCATATGTTTGTGATGTAATTAGTTCAAATATCTTTCTGAAAAAGGTTATATTGCTTCCCGGGGGAGCATAGACATTAAGTAATGTTACTTCTTTTTGGTCTATTTTTCCTTTAACCAAAACAAATCTACCTTCTCTATCATTAATTTGGGATATAAATTCGAATTTGACCGCATTTGAGATCAATATAGCCACCCCCCTTCTTTTTCCTTTCTTATATGATGAAAAGAAAGTATTTCTATACCCCATCTTTTTAAGTTTTTCATGTTCAGCACCTGAAAGGTGCGTTTCCTGCCAAAATGCCACGTTTACTTTTTCCCTTTTTATTTTAGCAATCATTTTGCTTCTTTTGACGGGGTTATTCAGCCCATTTACATTCAGGGACTGTATATTATAGTGTTGATAATGCATCAGTCTTGCAATTGAAACACTCTTGTATCACCCCAGACCAATGGTAATAAACAATACAGTATAAAACAGATGAACATCGAGAACGTAGTAGAACACTGAACTGAACCTCCATCAGAAAAGCTGTCATGTCGCTTTTGACAGTGAGGGAGCTGGCCCATAGTTGAGTTTTTGACGCGTCTTTGCTTTTTGCATGTTTTTTGTCACAAATTGTTGTAAATCTACAATTTGGTCCATTTGGTCATAGGCTGGTTCATCCGGTGTACAAAGTTCAGGACTCAGCTCGGTATCTATTGGTCCCTTTAGCGTCCGGCTAACATTAAGCTGGGGCGGGGTCACTCCGATGGACTCATGGACAGCCGTGTTGAGTGCAAAACGGAACTCTGGCAAGTATTTATCCCAGTTCTTGTGTTTGTTCTCCACGTAGGAAGAAATCATGGCCTTCAAATTTCTGTTCACCCTTTCTGTTAGGTTGGTTTGTGGATGATAAGGGGTAGTTTTCTTCTGTTTTAAGTTCCACTTTTTACAGGTGTCTGCGAATACTGAAGAGATGAACTGGGGACCCTGATCTGAAAGAAAGTAATCTGGTACTCCCCAACGAGTGCAACTGGACTTGTAGATTTTAGAGAAGACATTTCGCCACTCATCCGAGTAGCTTCTTCAGTTCTAGGGGACTGGTGGGAAGTCTGTATTTCGAGTATTTCTCGGCTGAGCACTTGGGAAACTGTTTCAGCAGTGGCCCGGCGCAAAGGAAACAACTCCACCCAACGTGAGTAGTAGTCGACAAAGACCAATAAATAGTTGTTGCCAGTAGAACTTCTTGGAAAAGGTCCCATAATGTCCACCCCCAGCATCTCCCATGGTCGACTGACAGTAGTCTGCTGTAACCTTCCAGGGCGTCTCCTGTTCTCAGGTTTTTGCACTTGACAAATTTGACAGCACTGAACATAATTCTTCACATCCAGACTCATTTTGGGCCAGTGTGCCAATGCTTGCAGTCTCTTATAAGTTTTGTATCTCCCTAGGTGACCTGCTAGGGGATGGTCATGGAAAAGTTGGAGTAGCTGATCACGAAGGGATGATGGAATATAGACTTGATATAGAGTTTTGTGAGGAAGCTGCACAATCCGGTACACTTTGTCCTCCAAGATGGTAAACTTTGTGACAGAGTTGATGGGTTGATCACCGGAAGCAAGTATGGTTTCATACAGTTTCACTGTCTCTGTATCAGTCTGCTGAGCTTTCCAGATATCCTCGTCAGATATTTGAAGAGCTTCTGCCATTTCTCTTCTTGCTGGTTGTACAGTGGCACAAGTGGGGAACTGACAGTCCACAGGAGCTCTGGACAGGGCGTCGGGAACGATGTTATACTTCCCTTTCCGATACTCGACTGTGAAGTCTTAAATCAGATAAAGTAATTATTGTGGGTGATTTTAATATTCATGTGGACAACCACAATGATAGTCTTAGTACTGCGTTTATCTCTCTACTAGATTCAATGGGCTTCTGTCAAAGTGTAAATAAACCGACTCACTGTCTGAACCACACTCTTGACCTCATTCTCTCTTATGGCATTGAAATTGATCATTTAATAGTTTTTCCACAGAATCCTCTCCTATCCGACCATTTTCTAATAACCTTTGAGTTCATTTTATTGGACTATAAGCCTTTTTGCAGAAACTCCTACAGCAGATGTTTATCTGACAGTGCTGTAGCCAAATTTAAGGAAATGATTCCTTCAGTACTGAATTCAATGCCATGTCTCAGTGTAACAGAGGACTTGTCTGCTTCCTTTATCCCCTCACAGATAGATCATCTCGTTAATAGTACCACAGGCTCATTACAGGCAACTCTTGACTCTATTGCACCTCTGAAAAAGAAGAAAATTAAACAGAGGAGATTAGCACCTTGGTATAGCCAGCAGACTCACAAATTAAAGCAAGTGGCACGTAAATCTGAACGCAAATGGCGTGCCACTAAACTGGAAGAATTTCGTTTTGTGTGGGTAGATAATCTTAAAACTTACAGGAAAGCTCTCCGCAATGCCAGAACAGCCTATTACTCCTCATTAATAGAGGAAAATAAGAACAACCCCAGGTTTCTCTTCAGCACTGTAGCCAGGCTAACAGAGAACCACAGCGCTATTGAGCCATCCATTCCTTTAGGTCTAACCAGTAATGCCTTCATGAGCTTCTTTAATGATAAAATCACAACTATTAGAGACAAAATTCATCAGGCCTTGCCTTTGACAGGCACTGATCTGCATTGTAATACAGCAAACTTGGAAGTAACTGCAAAAGCAGATATACATTTAGACTGTTTCTCTCCGATTGACCTTGATCAAATAACCTCAATAACTTCTTCATCTAAGCCGTCAACCTGTCTCTTAGACTCCATACCAACTAGGCTGCTCAAGGATGTTCTACCTCTAGTTAGCTCTTCTTTATTGGACATGATTAATCTGTCCTTATTATCAGGATATGTACCACAGTCCTTTAAAGTAGCTGTAATTAAACCTCTTCTTAAAAAGCCCACTCTAGATCCAGAGGTTTTAGCCAATTACAGACCAATATCAAACCTTCCCTTTCTCTCTAAGATACTTGAGAAAGCAGTTGCTAATCAGCTATTTGACATTCTCCATAAGAACAGTTTACTTGAGGATTTTCAGTCAGGTTTTAGAGTGCATCATAGCACAGAAACTGCATTAGTCAAAGTTACAAATGACCTCCTAATGGCATCAGACAAAGGACTCATCTCTGTACTTGTCCTGCTAGATCTTAGTGCCGCATTTGATACCATTGACCACCAAATTCTTTTACAGAGACTGGAACATCAAATTGGCATCAAAGGAACCGCCCTAAGCTGGTTTAAATCATATTTTGCAGATCGATCTCAGTTTGTTCACGTCAATGATGAATCGTCCATACATACCAAAGTCTGTCATGGAGTACCACAAGGTTCTGTCCTAGGACCACTTCTATTCAGTTTATACATGCTTCCTCTAGGAAACATTATCAGGAATCATTCCATTAATTTTCATTGTTATGCTGATGACACCCAACTGTATCTCTCGATCAAGCCTGATGAAACCAACCAGTTAACTAAACTCCAATCATGCCTCAAGGATGTAAAAAATTGGATGACCTACAATTTTCTGATGTTGAATTCAGACAAAACTGAAGTTCTTGTAATTGGACCCAAACACCTCAGAAACTCTTTTTCCAGTGACTTGGTCACTTTAGACGGGATCAATCTGGCCTCCAGCACCACCGTAAAAAATCTAGGCGTTGTTTTTGATCAGGATCTGTCCTTCAATGTCCACATAAAACAAACTTCTAGAACTGCATTCTTTCATTTGCGCAACATTGCCAAAATCAGACACTTTGTGTCTCAAGTAGATGCAGAAAAACTAATCCATGCATTTGTAACCTCTAGGCTGGACTATTGCAACTCTTTGTTATCAGGCTGCTCCAGTAAGTCTCTGAGGACTCTGCAGCTAATCCAGAACGCTGCTGCACGCGTTCTGACAGGAACCAAGATCAGAGATCACATCTCTCCCATTTTGGCTTCCTTGCATTGGCTACCTATTAAATCTCGAATAGAATTTAAAATTATTCTCCTTACATATAAAGCTCTTCATGGTCAGGCACCATCATATCTAAAAGAGCTTATAGTACCTTACTATCCCTCTAGACCACTGCGCTCTCAGGATGCTGGGTTCCTTGTGGTTCCTATAGTTTCCAAAAGTAGATTGGGAGCCAGAGCCTTCAGCTATCAAGCTCCTCTTCTGTGGAACAAACTACCTTTCTGGGTTCGGGAGGCAGACACGGTCAACACCTTCAAGAGTAGACTTAAGACTTTCCTTTTTGACAGCGCCTATAGTTAGGGGTGACTCAGGTCATCCCTTAGTTATGCTGCCATAGGATTAGACTACCGGGGGACCTCTGGGTTATGCCTAGCCAGGCACAGTACTGGTCGAAGATGTAATCATCTCCCTTTACTGATAACCCTCTCTCTCTCTCTCTCTCTCTCTCTCTCTCTCTCTCTCTCTCTCTCTCTCTCTCTCTCTCTCTCCCCAATCACCATTACCGTCACTGCTAGCTACTAACTAAACTTCTTCCCCGGAGTTCTCTGTGCTTTGTCGTCCAGCAGGTTCTCATGGATCGTGGCTGCTGCTGTGGTCTACTGCTGACATCCACCATATAAAGCATTACTGTCATTATTGTTACCATATCTCCACTTCAGTTAGTTCATGATTTACTGCTGCTGTGCATTTGTGTCTCTCTATCACAGGTTCCACTGCTACTGTAATCATTCTATCATTCACTGTAATTCATTGTCATTTCATCTTTCATTGTAATTGTACAATATGTCTGTGTTGATTTGTACATGTGACATCCATTGCACGTCTGTCCGTCCTGGGAGAGGGATCCCTTCTCTGTGGCTCTCCCTGAGGTTTCTTCCACATTTTTTCCCTGTTAATAGGGTTTTTTGTGGGCAAGTTTTTCCTCACTCGAACCGAGGGTCTAAGGACAGAGGGTGTCACTCCCTGTACAGATTGTAAAGCCCTCTGAGGCAAAACATGTTTTGTGAATTTGGGCTATACAAATAAAATTTGATTTGATTTGATTTGAAGGTAAATTCCTGGAGTCTCAGTGCCCACCGGATCAGCCGAGTGCTCGGTTTTTGTGTTTTAAAAACCCAGATCAGAGATGAATGATCGGTGACAGTGAACATCCTCCCTTCCAAATAATAACGGCATTTTTCCAATGCCCGTACCACTGCCAAGCACTCTTGTTCTGTTGTAGAATAATTTCTTTCTGCAGGATTCAGAGTCCGGCTAGCAAAAGCGATGACTGCCTCACTGCCCAACCCTGTTTGTTGAGCTAGGACGGCACCCAGTCCCACATCGCTAGCATCGGTATAAACAGTGAACGGCAAGGTGAAATCTGGATGGCCAAGAATTGGAGGAGAGGCAAGAAGTTGCTTCAGTGTGTCGAAGGCAACTTGACATGCCGGCGTCCAAAGGTATTTGGAACCTTTTCTCTTTAGAGCGTTGAGAGGGTCGGCTATTTGTGAGAAATTTGGAACGAACCGATGGTACCAGCCTGCCATCCCCAAAAATCTCTGAAGCTCTTTCATGTTCCTGGGAATGGGGAAGGCTTGCATAGCTCGAGTCTTCTCCTCATCAACCTGAACACCATCCACGGAGACCACGTGACCCAGGAACTTGAGGGAGGTTCTGAAGAACTGGCATTTTTTCAAGTTGATGGTCAGTCCCGCCTTTCGCAGTCTATCCAAGACCGCTTGCAGATCATAGTGATGCTGTTCCAGCGAAGATGAGTGTATGATGATGTCGTCTAAATAGACCATGCAAATCTTGCCCCGCAGATCTCTCAGAACCAACTCCATCAATCTCTGGAACGTCGCTGGGGCATTCTTGAGACCGAAGGGCATCACTTCAAACTGAAACAGGCCAAGGGGACAGATGAAAGCCGTTTTTTCCTTGCTTCCTTCGTCCATTGGCACCTGCCAGTAACCGCTGTTTAAGTCGATGGTGGTGAAGACTAAGGATCCAGCTAGTGATTCCAAGATCTCCTGAATGTTTGGAATGGGGTAAGCATCTGTGCGAGTTGATGCATTTAACTTTCGGAAGTCAACACAAAAGCGTGACTTGGGGTTGTTCTTCTTGGAAACCAGGACAACTGGAGCGGCATATGGAGATGTGGAAGGGGTGATGATTCCCTCTGCCAACATTTCCTCAATATGTTGTTTCATTTCCTGCAGTTTTGCTGGGGAACAGCGGTAAGGTTTTTGTCTGATGGGCTTGTCATGGGTGAGTGGAATGAGGTGAGACAAAACAGTTGTTCGTCCAATGTTTTCCGTGCAGACATCAACGTTCATTTCCAATTGTTTGATTCATTTTTGTTTTTCAGATTCATCCAAGTGAGCAAGGTGGACAGCCCCATCCAGTCTCCCTCCTGGAGCATCACTTGAAGTTCCTTGCAAGGCCAAAGTTTGAGAAACGGCCGAATAAAAGGTAACTTGTGGTGATGCGGGAGCTCTTGCATGTCCTGCTTCTTCCCGGATGAAATAATGTTTCTTTCTAGGGTCTGACTTAAACCAGTAAGTGTTCTCCGATACGTCGAACTGCAACCCAGAGAGGAAAACATAATCAAGGCCAAGGACAACAGGTAGCGCCAGGCATGGAGTAGGCAAGACCACCACAGGAACATGTACAGTTTGTTGTTGAAGGTACCTGTGCCATCCGCCAGGTACAAAGGACCTTGCAGCCATGGTTTTAATGTTTCTTCACGTCCTCCTAATTCTCTCCAGAGGGTGTCATTAGCTGTCGAGGCAGGTGCTTGGCTGGAGGTGTTGATGACGGAAGTCTGTTTCCAGAGTGGGTAAGTGTATTAAGTGTAGGCTGATTTTGTACACTTCTTGTGTTCTGGTTGGTCTGAGAAGTTGATGGTCTTTGAAATTTGTTTCTTCCTGAGTGATACTGCGGACAGGTAGATGGAGCATGGGAGTTTTTACACCGCCAGCAGTAAACCTGAGAGACACCAGGTGGGGCAGGTGGGTTGGATGGAGGCTGGGGCTAGTGATCAGGTTTGTTTGGTTTTTGCATGCATTTTTTCCGTTGTTCATACTGACGTTGGTTCTCTCTGTCTTTTTCAAGTTGTTGTCCAAGACGGACCAATGCCTCCACAGTACTCACATTGCTGCTTCGGAGTTGACTAGCCAGTTTGGGATTGTTGTTTTTCAGTGTCAATTTAACGACTTCCTGTTCGGTAATTTTTGGGTTCCATCTTTTGCACAATGAACGGCACATATAAGCAAAGTCCCTGATGCTCTCATCCTCTCCTTGTATGGGAGTTCTGACCCGTTCAGCGAGTTCATCCTGATAGTCCTCTGAAAGAAAGGCAGAATGAAATCTTCTTTCAAATTCTGTCCAGGTAGTAATCTCCAGGCGTGCAACATCCCACCAGTCACGGGCTGTTCCATGCAGCACAATGCAAAGCGTGGCAATGAGTTCACTGTCGACGAGAGGATGTAAAGCCAGGAAATCCTTACATTTCTCCAGGAACAGTAAGGGATCCTGTGCATCCTCCAACCTTCCAAACATGGGGAATTGCATTTTAATTGGGCTTTTCCCACAATACTTAGTCCTGGCCTCATGGTGAATATCAGAGGGAGCTGGGGAAATAAGTTCCTCTTCTGTGCCACCAGGGTACATGGTGGACTGTAACCTTTGACGGTGAGTCTGTGCGTCATACTCAAATGTTTGAGGCTTGACAGAAAGAGTTTGAACAGAAACATTAACAAGGGATGAGGGATGCAGTGATGTTGAGAGGTTCCTAATTCCTGATACTTCTTCTTTCAGTGCGTCCATTTTTACTGCACAATGTATTACTTCCTCCTCCAAATGTTTCATTGTGGATGCCATGGGGGTAAGGAAAGATTTGAGGTCTTTTAACAGTTCTGCGTGAAATTGTTGAATGCGCCAGTTTACTGTACTTGTGAACTGATTGTGGATATATTGAAATTGCTTATTCATTTTGTCCTCCAGTTCCTTTAATTGGGTTTTGCTTGCAGTTATGATTTCCTCTTTGCTGTCCTCAAAGCAGCTCTTTAATTCCTCCTTCTGGTGTTTCGTAAATTCTTGTATTTCTTCCTTGTGATAAGTCTGTTGAAGTGATTTTCCATGTTGATTGGTTTTTGTTTCCTTTTCAGCAATGTTTGTTGGTAAGGGAATTAATGGACCCAGGAGTTCTGATTCTCCACAAAGCTCCATTTCCAGGAGAGAATAGCTGGTTCCTGTTTCAGCATTGTCGAGGTTTATGGTTGGATCCTCACAGAGTCCTTCTGCGAGCCAATCCAGGTTCTCGAAAGGGGCAGCCATTTTAGAACATGTGGTCTTTTGTTTGTTCATTCAGTTAACCCAAGATTTATTGATATTATTTGTCCAAGGATTATGGTCCCATCTGGGGTGCCAATTTTTTATGTGACGGTTTTTTCGCAACTTATACTATTTTATTTTTTTTAGTTTGGGGTGCCAGTCAGGTCTCAGCCTGACAATTTAAATATAAGTTGTTTTTCTTTTACTCAAACCAACACAAAGGATGCATAAATTACATACCAACTCATACAACCTTAATAAAGTTAACTCAAACCAAAACACCACTTTGTCTTTTTTTTCTATTAAATGTATTTACACAACAACCTTTCAAAAGGTCTTTCAAAAACACAAAACAATAATTCCTTTTTTTTTAATGTTGAACGACGCGGTGATTCTTGCGCTGAACCCGGAGAAGGGGGCGACGGAGGAAAAACTTTCTTTAGCTCGTCTGAGCATATTTATTTGTCTCTCACAATGGAAACAGCACAATCAATTACTGACCACTACTGACAGAACATGACTGACTCTCACCTGCACAGGGAGAAGGGGTGTGGCTTAACACAACATGTGACAACCTGACATTGCCTTCTGGCTTATTTGACTGCGACACACAGTGGCGTAAATAGTGAACTGCAGTTCAGCAAGAGATAACATAAACAACAATCTGTTATCATAAATCTGAGTACATAAAACTAAAGTGTGTCACTCAACACCCCCACTTGTACTCAGGTTGGCGATACTCTTACAAAAACCATAATAACAAAAAAAAAAAATGTATTGTTATTACATACACTGGTAAACAATACAGATGTGGATCTCCTCCACTCTCTCAGATACCAAACATAACAGCTGCAAACTTTTTCAGTTTTGCCTTGGTGTCAGGTTTTGTCATAATATCCGCGACCATCTCTTCAGTGGCGCAATACTCCAGAGTTACTTTTCCCTCGTTTACAATGGATCTTACAAAATGATATTTAATATCAATATGTTTGCACCTCTGCCTGCTTACAGGGTTTTTGGCGAGGGCGATAGTTTTTGGCGAGGTTGAGAGTGCCACTGTAGGCTGTTTCTTAGTCTTCCATGAAACAAAAGAACTGTTCATACTCAGGCTCACACAGTAACCTGTAGTGCTTCGCCTGTCAGTGGTATCTGCAGCCCAGTCAGCGTCACTATAGGCTACTAGACCTAACTTCTCACTGTCATCTTTTCTGAAACACAACTCTTTGTCTGATGTCCCTTTGAGGTACCGTAACACATGCTTTACAGTTACCCACTGTTCCTCAGTTGGTTCACAAAAATACTGTGATAGCTTGCTCACCACAAAGCTTAAGTCTGGTCGTGTACATGTTGTCAAATATATAAGGCTGCCTACTGCCTCTCTATACATTTTAACATCACACATTTTTACAGCATCTTCTGTGTAACACAGTTTTTGATCACAAGGGGTTTCCCTTGGCTTGCAGTTTTCCATATTGAACCTTTCCAGTATCTTGTTGACATATGTTTCCTGTGACATCTTCACACATCCGTCAGATTGAGAGAAATTGATGCCCAGAAAATGTTTAAGCATGCCCAAGTCTTTCATCTTGAATCTTTCTGAAAGCATCTCCTTTACATCTCTCATCATGTCTTCATTGCTGGCGGCAATAATTAAATCGTCCACCCAGATGATCATCATCACTTTTCCTTGTTTTGTCTCTTTAGCATAGACACAATGGTCTGCTGGATTCTGTTTGAAACCATTCTCAGTTAAACACTCATGCAAAACCATGTTCCAATTACGGCCAGATTGCTTTAAGCCGTACAAAGATTTTTCCAGCTTGCATACAAGACCTTCACCTTCCTCATAACCTTCGGGTTGATCTGTATAAACTTCATAGTCAATGGGAGCGTGTAAGTACGCTGTTTTGACATCCATCTGATGGATCAGCAGGTCCTCCTGCGCTGCTTTTTGTAACAGTACTCTCACACTTGTTAGATTTGCTGTTGGGGAGAAAGTTTCACAATAATCTACCCCCATTTTCTGGCTGTAACCCTTTGCAACAAACCTTGCCTTATACTTGTCTTTACCATCAATGTTGTTTTTAATAGAATAAACCCATTTGCCCCCCACTGTCTTTTTGCCCTTTGGCAGAGTGGTCAGAGTAAATGTGTTGTTTTCTTTTAATGACTGAATTTCTTTGTCCATTGCTTTGACCCATTGTTTTGAGTTAGATGACTCCATGGCTTCTTTAAATGTGTGTGGGACACTACACATTGCTCTGTAACAGTAATCAATGGTAAAATTAATCCCATCACCTTTATCACTGTCAGTTACAAAGTCCTTTAAATGATCAGGCTTTCTCCGCTCCCTCGCAGGATATCTTCCACCTGTAGATGTGTTATTTGTCTCACTTGACTCTTTGCTGTCAAAAACATCGGATGCACCATCATTTACATTTTTGTTTCTTACACCCGGCCCCTGAGATTCCTCTGTGTTCTCATGAACCTCTTGTCTGTCTCTGTCATCCATACGATGTCCTGTCCAGTCCTCTCTGTCACTGCTTTGTTCTGCCTCAACTGTTTGGGTTTGTTTTTCCACATTTACCTTGTGTACAAATTTTACAAGCCTGTGTTTTTGAACTTTCTCAGTGTCAGGGTGGTAAACCAAATAAGCAGGGCTGCTTTTGTCATAACCTACAAAAAGTCCCGGGTCACATCTGGAGTCAAGTTTTCCCTTAATCTGTTTGTATGTGTAACATTCAGATCCAAAGTTTTGCATTTTTGATACATTTGGCATTTTTCCTGTTAACATCTGGTAAGGGGTTTTCCCCGTACGCTTGTTAAAGCACCTGTTTCGTACTGTGGCTGCCGTCTGAACAGCATAGTTCCAGAGACATTTAGGTAGCTGCCTTTCAATAAGCATACATCTCCCCATTTCAAATACGCCAGCCTCTTTCAGCTGTGCCGTTTTGATGCGGTGAATAGGGCGCTGATGTCTTATGCTTGATATTGTTTTTCCTTAGTAGAGTTTGAAAGTCTTTGCACATAAACTCTTTTCCATTGTCTGATCTCATACATTTAACTTTTCCATAAGGAGCAGTATCCGCTAAGAACTTTTCAGTTGCTTGTACTGTGTCAGCTTTTGTCTTGAGGAAATATACAAACACTGCATTTGAATAGTCATCAGTGAATGACTGCACGTATTTATATCCATCAATAGATTCATTAGGTACAGGACCAGCTAGGTCTGTGTGTACCATCTGCAGTGGGGCATCTGCTTTTGCGTCAGGGTCTCTACTCCTAGTTTGTACAAATTTTCCCTGTATACACACTTCACACTCTTGATCAGGCTTAACCGCCTTCCCCTTGATTTGCATACCATTAACCACCTTTTGTAGTTTAAGTACATCATCATAGTTGCAATGTCCTAAGATTTCGTGCCATGTCTGTATGTCGTGACAGGTATTACATTTATCATTACCATCAACCTCAGTGTGCAGATAATACAATTTACCATACACATGGATGTTGAAAGTGGTACCATCTTTGTGTCTTAGTTCGTCCTTTCCTTGTTTGAAAACCACCGTTGCTCCAGAAGCTGTGGCTGATTTCACTGAAAAGATGTCCTGGGGATAAGATGGTATAAACAACGCGCCCCTCAGCGTTGCTTTGCATCTCCGCCCAGTGTTGTCAATTAGGAACACCTCTGCGTCCCCTTTCCGTTGAGCCACGCCCCTGCACCGAGTGCCATCGGCTAACTCCACACAGTGCGTTTCAGACTTGAAAGTGTCATCAAAATGTTTAAACTTGTTTATGTCAGTAATAATATGGGAGGTAGCACCAGTGTCTACCATCAGACCTTTATCCTGGATGTTGTACGCTGGCTGCTGTCCAATCCCCATGCTTGCGTCTTTGATCCTGAAGGCGTAATCCTCTGCTTCCGCTGCAGGTCCGATGCCGCTCTCATCTGCGATTTTTCTTGCTCCGTCCTTTTTATTCCTACGCCTGCAGGTGGCATCACAGTGGCTGTCAGTCCTGCAAAGGCCGCACCACGTCTTTCGTCGACATGCTTTAGCGCGATGCCCTTTAGTTCCACACTTAAAACACACAATGTCAATGTCGTCATTCCTCTTGTCTCGCGCGCTTGACTTCACGGGTCCCCGTCCTGTCCTCGCTGCCGAGCTCATCACATTGTCACTCGATTCTGCTGCAGTTAACTTTTCTGTAGCTTCAAAACTTCTCAGCTTAGTTTTGAATTCTGTGAATGTTATCTTATCTTCATTGTTTGCAACGTGTACGGCAAATGGTTTAAAACTTTCAGGAAGTCCTTTCAAAACCATAGCAATAAGCAAACCACCGCCGAAAGTTTCACCTGCGTTCCGCAGCGCCGTAATGGCGGCCTCCGCCCTGATAATGTAGTCAGTCACTATTTCGCTGCTTGCCTTCTGCAGCGATGTCAACATTGTATACAGGTTAATTATGCGGGGCTTTCCCTTCCCTGCATAGTACTCACGTAATATTTTCAATGCTTTTCTCCCATCGTCTGCCGCTTCCCTCATAACTAATGAGAGGCTTTTATCATCCAAAAGTTGTATTAACTCTGCACAAGCGTCAGCATTTTTCTTACTGTCCGTTGCTCTTTCTTCCTCTGTGTTTGGTTCTCCCAGAACCGTGTTCTTTAGTCCAGATAAATGCAGGTATCCGAGCACTTTAGTTTCCCACAGCTCGTACTTAGCTTCATCTCCGTCGAAAAAGAGCCGAGGTAGCCTGCTTGCTCCTCGAGCCTCCATGCTTGTTGTTAGCCGTTAGCACGCTGTGCGTCGCTACTTTCTCTCAGCAACAAAAACATCCACACAAGAACTCCTCTCCGAGCTGCTCCTGGGCCCATAACCTGTTGAACGACGCGGTGATCCTTGCGCTGAACCCGGAGAAGGAGGCGACGGAGGAAAAACTTTCTTTAGCTCGTCTGAGCATATTTATTTGTCTCTCACAATTGAAACAGCACAAACCATCACTGACCACAACTGACAGAACATGGCTGACTCTCACCTCGCACAGGGAGAAGGGTGTGGCATAACACAACATGTGACAACCTGACATTGACTTCTGGCTTATTTGAATGCGACACATAGTGGCGTAAATAGTGAACTGCAGTTCAGCAAGAGATAACATAAACAACAATCTGTTATCATAAATCTGAGTACATAAAACTAAAGTGTGTCACTCAACAACTGTGCCTCTCGACGGTGGTTCGTAGAATGCGTCTAAAGTTGCCACTTTCAAAACTTCTGCGAGGCCCGTGTCCTCGACAATATTAATCGGTCTACAGTCCTTGGCTATCCATCTGGTAATTCTGTCTGTCAGCTTCTCAGACGTACACTTAGCCTACTTAATGCCCTGCGTTCGGTGAGGATGGTCTGACGCATGCCGGGCGTAACACCTGAAGCTGAAGCCCAAACAAATGAATGCTTGGCGTGAAGATGATACTTAAGGCTCGAGGTGCTTCGGTGAAACGAAAGTCCTTCATGCAGTGTGAGCAAACCACAACATGTTTGTTTACTGTTCCATCTTTTTTTATATTTGAACTGTCCGTCCAGAGGGCCAGAGGGTTCTTCGGACTCCTCCATCTCGCTCGTGTCATCCATACTGTCTACGCGACGAGGAATGAACGTGGCGGGGGTTGAATTGTGGGTAAAACAGGGCGGGAATGCGTTAATGTGTTAAAAAAAATATCGCCGTTAATTCCAGAAATTAATCATCTCGCGTTAACGCGTTAATTTTGACGGCCCTAACTGTATCACATTAAAACATAGATCCATATATTTATTAATGTGATGTATCACCCAGCCCTATCTGATATGTTTAATCACCAACTGAATTTAATGTATTTGATGTAAAACTTTATTGTTCCTCAAAATGAAGACAAATACAAACTCATTTAAATAACTGTATAATGTTGAGCTTCATTCCTGGTCAACACACACATTGATGAGGCCACATTTAAAACCTCAACACATCTGATTGATCATCAATCATTTCATCTTTTATTCTTTATTCAGATTGTGGGGCTGCAGTTTGTCAGAGATCAGCTGTGATTCTCTGGGACCAGCTCTGAAGTCCAACCCCTCCCATCTGAAACATCTGGACCTGAGTGAAAACAACCTGAAGGATTCAGGAGTGAAGCAGCTGTGTGGTTTTCTGGAGAGTCCAGACTGTAGACTGGAGGAACTGAGGTGAGTTCACTGTCTGTTACTGTTGTAGATCTGATATTAGGGCTGGGTGACATGGACCAAAAGTCATATCCTGATATATTTAGGCTGAATATCGATGTACGATATATAAGAATAACAAAAAACGTTATTAGTGCCACAATAGGTAAATTACAGTTTACAACAGCTTATAGAAAAGGCAGAATAAAAAATAAGAGCATAAAGAGTAGCTATAAAAGATAAACTAGAAAATTCCTGCAGAAAGTTTGACTGTGCCGATGATGCTGCCGTCCAGTTTCAAGTGTGCGTGGTAAATCATTTTTGAAGGAAAAACATCATCAACCCGGCAACAAAGTGACTGGATGGGTGTGAGTTTGATGTCATGCATGTTGGAGGGTTCAACAAACCAAAGGAGCAGGATGACGAGGATGCAGTAGGCCTGGCTGAGAGAGAGACACTGAGAAGGACTGTGTGAGGTGCTCAACCAAGGCATGAGAAATCTCATGCTCTGTTGCTTGTTGTTCCATTTTTTCACTGCAGCTGCAATGACACAGAAAAACATTTTTAACAACACAATTGATAAGACAATGAACATTTACATTAAAGGGGAACTACTGTTTTTTTACAACCTGGACCTTATTTCTAGCATAAAATATCATGGTTTACTCATCAACATCACTTTCATTTGCACTTGTTCAGAAGATCTTTAGATCAGCGTGTAGCGGGCGCCCAGGCACCGAGACGCAGCCTCTAAATAACATTATCTGCCGTGAAACTCCTTCATTTCACCAATATTTAGTTCTGATAGGCCAGTGCTATTCCCCGTTGAGTCCAGAGTTACCTGTTATCATCATTCCCCGGATGGTGTCTTCTGACCTTGACCATGTCGTCTCTGAAACCACCGCAGTGAAGTTAGTTTGAGGATCCGACAGACCTTGGCTCTGGGTAAACCTCTTTTGCTAGGGTACAGTATCTCCGTGTGTTTACTGTGTAGTCTGCAGTAAGAGTACACTTGAAATGTTGGAGTGGCTTGCTCGGAGTCGCACCGTACCCACAGCGACAAAGAGATTTACCCAATGTCTGTGGAATATCCAACTCTAAACTAACTTCACTGCGGTGCGGTCACTGTTGGCAGCAGCATCATTGGCAAATTTCTGCAGGAATTTTCTAGTTTCATTTTGTAACACACTGGGATATTGGATGATGAGGATTAGCAACGGTACTAACATTTCTGACACATTAAACTGATCAAATTATTACAGAAGACCTGCACCGCAGATTTGGAAATGATGCCGTTTCAGTTTATTTTCTTTAGGTATCCAGAATCTACAGGAAAATAAATAATAAATAATATTAAACTGGGAACATACCTCTTTTTTATTTCCCTCCATTCCTCTTCTCATCTCTCAGCTCCTGCTCCTCTCCAGCTCAAACCGGTTCTTTTCGTGGGCTTAAGTAGGTTTAACCAATGACAGTGTAGGAAGGAACACACGTTGAGGGCTGGCCAATGAGAGCCACGCTCTGCTCACGGTCCCACGTGACCAGTGGAAACACCCAGACCCATTAATAATAATAATAATAATAATAATAATAATAATACTTTTTATTTAAAAGCGCTTTTCAAGGTACTCAAAGACACTTTACATAAAAAGAACAAAACAATGTGAAATATAACATTAAAAACAGGTTTTTAATGAACGAAGGGGCCTGGTTATGGAGGGCTTTGAAGTGAATACGCTGTGGAACTGGGAGCCAGTGGAGTTTCTGGAGGACAGGAGTGATGTGATCACGGGAGCAGGTGAGGGTGAGCAGACGTGCAGCAGAATCTTGGATGTACTGAAGCTTATTTAAAATTTTGGATGGTGTGCCGTAGAGGATGCTGCTGCAGGAGTCAATTCTGGAAGTGATGAAGTCTGCAGAGAGGAGGATGTCATTGGTGACTTTCAGGAGGGCTGTTTCTGTGCTGTGTTGGGAACGGAAACCGGATTGAAACGGTTCAAACAGGTCATTTGAGCAGAGGTGGGCTTTGAGTTGTGTGGCGACAATACGCTCCAGTATTTTGGACAGAAAGGGGAGATTGGAGATGGGCCGGAAGTTCAACAAGATGTCAGAGTTGAGTCCAGGTTTTTTGAGGATGGGGGTGATAGCAGCCAGTTTGAGTGAAGGGGGGACTGAGCCAGACCTGAAGGAGGAGCTGATGATTTCTGTGATGAGTGTGGAGATGGCTGGTAAAGAGTCCTTAATGAGGTGAGATGGGATGGGATCCAGGACACATGTAGAGGTTTTCATGCCTATCATGATTCTGGGCAGGTCCCCTGGTGACACAGGGGAGAACTGAGACAGAGGCTGAGAGGTGAGGAGGGGAGGAGCAGGTGAGGGAGTGGGAGTGCAGGCCGTGGGGGCAGGAGAGGAGGACAAGTTGTTGTAAATGGTGTGGATTTGTGTTTGGAAGAATGAGAGAAAGGAGTTACATTTGTCAGAGGTGAATGAGTTGGAGGTATTGTCGCTGGGCTTGAGGAGTTTATTTACTGTAGAAAACAGAGCCTTGGGGTTGGTGGAGCCAGAGTGAATGAGGTGAGAGTAGTAGGTGGAGCGGGCAGTACTGAGAGCATCCTTGTACTGCTGAAGGTAATCCGTATAGGCTTGTAGATGGACAGTTAAACCGGTTTTCTTGTGAAGTCTTTCAAGCTGTCGTTTTTGTGATTTCATTTTGTGTAGTTCAGGAGTGTACCAGGGGGCAGAGTGGGTGAAGGAGACAGTTCTAGTTTTGATGGGGGCTAGCTGGTTGAGACAGGAGGAGAGTGTTTGGTTGTAGAATTTGGTGACGTCAGAGGGATTGTCAGTTAACGGAGGGGGAGCAGATATTTTACTGGAAAGAGGCAGAAAGGGCTGAAGGGGAGATGGATTTGAGGTTTCTGAAAGATATTTTTGTCAGCCTTGAAGGCAGCTGACTGAATAATGGCTTGAAATATGAAATCATCATTAGTTTCACCCTGGAGCCTGTGGTAGACTTGTAGTCAAGACCACCTAAACCAAGACCAAGACAAGGAGGAGGGACGGGGGGAGCAGTGCAGAGAGCTCTGGGTCAGCAGCTTGATGGAGCAAGGATCACAGCGCTAATTTGAACTATATCCATAAACCAGATATAGTTTAAATACCGTATCACATTAAAACATAGATCCATATATTTATTAATGTGATATATCACCCAGCCCTATCTGATATGTTTAATCACCAACTGAATTGAATGGATTTGATGTAAAACTTTATTGTTCCTCAAAATGAAGACAAATACAAACTCATTTAAATAACTGTATAATGTTGAGCTTCATTCCTGGTCAACACACACATTGATGAGGACACATTTAAAACCTCAACACATCTGATTGATCATCAATCATTTCATCTTTTATTCTTTATTCAGATTGTGGAAATGCAGTTTGTCAGAGATCAGCTGTGATTCTCTGGTCTCAGCTCTGAAGTCCAACCCCTCCCATCTGAAACATCTGAACCTGAGTAACAACAACCTGAAGGATTCAGGAGTGAAGCAGCTGTGTGGTTTTCTGGAGAGTCCAGACTGTAGACTGGAGGAACTGAGGTGAGTTCACTGTCTGTTACTGTTGTAGATCTGATATTAGGGCTGGGTGACATGGACCAAAAGTCATATCCTGATATATTTAGGCTGAATATCGATGTACGATATATAAGAATAACAAAAAAACTTTATTAGTCCCACAATAGGGAAATTACAGTTTACAACAGCTTAGAGAAAAGGCAGAATAAAAAATAAGAGCAAAAAGAGTAGCTATAAAAGATAAAGTAGAAAATTTGACTGTGCTGATGATGCTGTCGTCCAGTTTCAAGTGTGCGTGGTAAATCATTTTTTAAGGAAAAACATCATACTATATCACACTACTCAACCTGGCAACAAAGTGACTGGATGGGTGTGAGTTTGATGTCATGCATGTTGGAGGGTACCATAGGGCCCCATTATAAACCACAATTTATTCAGATTTTTCCAGAATTTCACCAAAACGTAAACTGCGACCCTGACCAAACCGTAAAAGGTATCCAAACACCGTTTTCAGGAAAAGAAAGCCACACTTCCCGTGTCTCGTACAAACTTCCAAGCATTTTTTTACTCCGAAGCACGGCCGAGTAATCGCCCATGCAATGGGAGCTAGTGCATAAGCCAGGTGTCAGCAAGTGAGGGAGCAGCTGCATGAGGAGGGAGGAGTGGGTGCTTGATCAAACCTATTGAAATGTAGATTTAGGCCCTGTCCACACGAAAACGCATTTTTGTTTTTGTTTTTATTCGTTTTGTTCTATCGTCCAGACGAATCCCGTAAACTCATAGCCCTGAAACGCACTTTTTTGAAACCGGCTCCCAGGGTGGATAAATTCGTAAACGCACTTCTTCTTGTGAATCCGTCTGGACAGGAAACCAGAGATTTTGGAAAACGATGATGTCATCACCACCATTGCCACCATGGAGCAGCCTTCCACCTCTTATATCTCGCCAAACGTCTCATAACAAACAACAACAATGGCGGACTACATGCTTGTGTTACTGCTGGAGAAGATATTGAGCCTATTATGGTTACTAGGGCTAAATCTAATTTTTCCTTGAGTTTGGTTTCTTCTAAAGCCGATTTGTAAACAGCGCTCAAGCTTCATGCGCATGCGCCACCTCTTCCTCTCCGTTTTTGGTGAATTTCTGAAAGTGAAACAGCGCCGCCTATAGACCTGGGATATGAAGTAGCGTAGATATATCAGATATATATCAGATATACGTATATGTCTATGGTTTCCCTTAGTCCATTGTCTCTGCCGTCTCTTGTGTGATTGGCCGTCTCCGCTGTCACTCCACCTGCTGCTCAGCCTGGGAGGCTGCTCAAGCGCCACCCTCAACAACAACCAATCAGATCGCGAGCTACAGCACAACCAATCAGCTCATGCCGCATCCATTCGAATGCGAAGCTGTCAGAGGAGTAGACGCCTCATTGAGCGGGTTGGCCCGCTGCTGTGATACGTCAACGTCGCCGCCATATTGGGGGAGGCAACTCTGTCCCGCGAACCAATACGAGTCAATGGAGAGAACTTTATTAAGTGTCTGCTACTAGGTGCTATAAATGAATTCCTCTCATTTACACATTCACATACAGACGTATATATTCAGAAAACTGTTAGGAACATAAAACAACGTCTGTAATGGTCTCTGATGATTCTAAACGTGAACTATTCTTGATATGTTCAGTGTACAGGTCGGCATCAAACCACTCCATGTATTTTATAATGTTTTCACGAGTGTTTAGCTGCTACTGTGATGATACAAAATACTGAATCTGTGTCTATAATAACCACCTGACATGGAAATGAGACATCTGTATTAATAAACAGCACCAGCATTTACATGCTACTGATTTTGATTAATCGTTTTTATATTATAACGACTAATATTGACAATCATTGGGACAAAAAAATAACAAAATGAACAAAGTCTGCAAATCATAATAAAATAAAATGAAATAATAATAATGGCATAAAATACTGCGATTGCCTGGTCTAAACCATACTCTGATTTATTTATTTATTTTAGAAGGAAACAGATTAAAGAACATGTATACTTATATTTATACAGCAGTATGTGCAAGGAAACAGATTAAAAAACACATATATCAATACAGCTTTACTCATTTATTTTCTATACCCAGTTATTCCTGTTAGCCACATGCTAAATAAAAGGATAAAATATTGTAATGATCTCAGAGTGTAATACAAAATACATCAGAGTCCTTTTATTATCACTGAACAAGTGTACATCAAAATTCTAGCACAACATCCGAGTATTACACACAACATAAATAAGAGTAAAAAGTACAACAGTGCAAATATAAGTTCTGTTCTGTCAAAGTCCTCCGGACTAAAATACTCACTGCAGAGCCTGGATGGCAGGCTAGCAGAAAACCCTTCCCTTCTCAAAGCAATTTCCCACCGCTTTCTCAGCCCTTCATCTTTGGGAAACCTACATAGTATGAGAAAAGTTAGCTAATCAACTTTGAACACTCCGAGTAGTTAGTTCGGGGCAATTTAGTTAAATACGATTGACTTCTTGGTTGTTTGAAGGCTGGTTTTAACGCGGGACTTCATAGTATAATGCGCGGGACTTGTAGTATCAACAAAAGTATACATATTCTGATCTCAAAATGATGTTGTAATGATCACATACAATCAAAAGTAGTTGTTCTGTCTTACTTGTGAAAAGTAATCCCGTGGGATCGGGTTTCGCTTGTCATTCGACTGAAACATTTCCAAGCAGCACAAGAATGAGGCATCTTTCGCCGGGTGATAGCTGCAGTTTGCCTCCCCCAATATGGCGGCGACGTTGACGTACGGCACAGCGCTCAATGAGGCGTCTATGTATATATGTCTATGGAGTGAGCCACCGAGCGAACTGCTTTACGTTAAACGCAAACTGTTAAAAAAACAAAACAAATTATAGCTAACCAAGACTATACACAGAGTATTTTTGTAAATAAACTGGTTAGTTTATATATGTTAGAAATGTTTAATAGCAAGTTGCTGCTAACGTTAGCTTAGCTTGTTTGTTTGTTGATACAAAAGGCTCCAGCCTTCAAGGCTGATTGCAGAGAGTGGTGCCTTGCAGGCTGGTTATTAGGCTAATGATGATTTCATATTGCATGTCATTATTAGGATCATTTCTACAATCAGCCTTGAAGGCAGCTGACTGAATAATGGCTTGCAGTATGAAAACATCATTAGTTTCACCCTGGAGCCTGTGGTAGACTTGTAGTCAAGACCACCTAAACCGAGACCAAGACACTACCAAGACCACAGAGTAAGACCAAGACCAAGACAGACCAAGTCAAGACCAAGACTAGTTCAGCTCGAGACCGAGGCCGAGACCAAAAAAAACCCTAGTTTTTGTTGTCATGATAGGCTCATAGGGCCACACAGAAGAGGACTTAAGTCTCAACCATTATACATACCACATCCAACATTTAATAAAATAAAATATATAGTAATAAAATAAGGCTGCATTGCATGTTGATCATGTAGGCACCACCACCACCTATGTTAATGACATTTGAATGAAAATGAAATGCTATTGAATTACATTATTATCATTTTAAAAAATGAAAGTGACGGTAAAAATAGATTATGAGGGGATTTTTATGAGCCTGTCAGTCAAAATGAGAGACAACTAAAAAGTCTAGCTCAACCTCTGCATATAACGTCATTTTGTTGCTCATCTGATACTTTGAATCTGAACCATCTCCAAATTACTGAGCCACTGCTTTTTCTTTTACTAACCAGTTTCTCCTCCACACACTCTGCAGACGTTGTTGCTCCTCCTCTGTGCATGAAAGAGGAGGGACGGGGGGAGCAGTGCAGAGAGCTCCGGGTCAGCAGCTTGATGGAGCAAGGATCACAGCGCTAATTTGAACTATATCCATAAACCAGATATAGTTTAAATACCGTATCACATTAAAACATAGATCCATATATTTATTAATGTGATATATCACCCAGCCCTATCTGATATGTTTAATCACCAAGTGAATTTAATGTATTTGATGTAAAACTTTATTGTCCCTCAAAATGAAGACAAATACAAACTCATTTAAATAACTGTATAATGTTGAGCTTCATTCCTGGTCAACACACACATTGATGAGGACACATTTAAAACCTCAACACATCTGATTGATCATCAATCATTTCATCTTTTATTCTTTATTCAGATTGAGGAGCTGCAGTTTGTCAGAGATCAGCTGTGATTCTCTGGTCTCAGCTCTGAAGTCCAACCCCTCCCATTTGAAACATCTGGACCTGGGTGGAAACGACCTGAAGGATTCAGATGTGAAGCAGCTTCTTGATCTTGTGAAGAGTCCAGACTATAAACTGGAGACTCTGTGGTGAGTAGAGGGTTCCAGTCAGTCCATGCTGCTTTCATCAGTATTGTCCTAAACACAGTTAGTATCAAAGATCCAGTGTTTCCTATAAACCTGCAGCTTCTCAGTGAAGCTGTGAGAGGAGAATGGAGACAGGCTTCAGGATTGGACAGAAAGACAGAGAGAGAGACAACAGTCAGCCAATCAGATGAGCCAGAAGCTTGTTGTGATCATGTGTTTGAGTTGATGTGAAGACGACTGTTGTTGTTGTGTTGATGTGTCCAGGAAATAAAGCTGGATTCCAGCTGACAGCCTTCCAAGATGTATAGAGACAGTGGTGGTCATTCATCAAATGTGATGAACAACTGATCACAGCTCTGAGATCAGTCTGACTGAAGCCTGCACATCACAGAAGCAGCATTACATTTAGTAACCATGAGCAGAGTCATCACATGTGTCATTAGTTTGATCAGATCTCTTCAATGACAGCCTCCATGTTTATTAGTCAGCTGATCTTTGTTTAAATGGAGCAGCAGTAAATCCATCACTAAAGTGTTGGTGCAGTAATGAAGCGTTCAGGACTCTCAGCAGTTTATTAGTCAAATCTGCAGAGGAAACAGACTTGATGCTAAAAGTCTCTGCAGGTCTGTGTGTGTTCACTCCAACACGTTAACATGAAGCTGAAAGGAAGCTGGCTGAGCTCCACAGCTGCTCCACTGCTGCTCTGAACAGGACTGAAGTCCCTGCTGCTCTTTCTACTGGATGTGATGATGAAGGGAGACTCTGGAAACACTCCTTCACCTCCTCTCTTCTTTCTCCTCCTCTCTACAGGTGGGAGTCATGATGGTAAACAGGACGGTGTGTGTTGTGAGAGGATGAGCTGTGTCTTGATGATCCAGAGGTTGAAGCAGACTCTGACTGGACCATGTTACTGGGAGGTGGAGAGGAGAGCTTCATCCACATGGTCTCCATTTAAGACCATCAACAGAGCTGCACTTCAACTCTTCACAGAGCTCCAACAAATCAAGTCCAGTCCCTCATGAATGATTCAGACACATGTCAACCTGACTACTGGTATTCTGGAAGGTTCATTAAGTATCTGGAATGTCCTACGTTCAACATGGTTCCTGAACGCACCATTTTCTTGTGGCATTAATGGTATGGACAGGTGTCAATCTGTTTGATTAGCCAATCAGTGATGTTCAAGTTAACCTACCTGGTAACCAGGTGGGTGGGACTGAGAGGAAAGAGACGGAGCGAGACAGAAAGTCACCTCTAAAACTTGGTTCAATAATCTCTATTTATTTAAGTTTGTGTGATTTAGTTGCGTGTCTGCCTGAACCACTTAGTGTATTTGTTTGTTGGAGAGACTGGACGCTCAGTGGAGCCTTTTCTGTCTGGAATTCTACTTAATTGATGCTAAACCGTGACCACACTGAGGACTGATGCTAGTTAGCTCCTCATGCTAACAGTATGAGAGACTTGTTGTTGGGAAACACTTCCTGCACCAAGCTGCTGAGAACCTACTGGATGCTTCTGAACGTGGACGGAGCCTGAGGACGTGTTTCTACACCACAGTGGACGGGACACTGCTGAAGGAGGCTTTACCAAACTATATCTAACAGCACTCTGCATCCCAGGAACTGTGAGTACTGTTAAGACACTGACAACTGGATCCAAATGGGCTCCAATGTGCTCCATTGAGGAAATGGTGCTGTCCTGTGGGTGGCTCTGTACTTTGGTGTGGGGCCTCTGGTCTTCCCGGGTCAGGGCTGTCTCTATGACGGCGCTCCCTGTAGTCGTGGGCTGGAGGCCCTCTCAGTGTGGTCGGCCCCCAAAGGTGGCTTTCTGCTTGCTCCAGGTCTCAGTGCCTGGCCATGTCTCTCTCTAGTTGGGGTTGGGTTATTGTCCTTGTTGTTTTTAGCCTCTGAGACACTTTGTTTTGCTTTTATGTTTGAAAAGTGCCACATAAATAATAATGATTTAATACTCTATACATGTTCTCATTCTCATAGTACTTCCTTGTACATACACACTAGGTTTTAGGGCTGATGCCATCTTGGTATTTCTTTGTGTTCAGCTCCATTTCTAGATCAGAGAGTCAGGTTTTTGTTGTGTTTCAGTTGTAGCCTCAGTATAGGCCTAGTGTTGCTGTATGTTTTTATGACTATTTGACACAACCAACCCGTCCCACACTCCTCCACCACTGTGTTGTTGTATTAGTAGTGTTGCTTGGTTAATAAAGCATTTTTCTTTTCTTCCTCACACAAACTCTGGCATCATTTCTTCTGATTGTTGTGTTTATGTCTCCTTGCTCTTAAAACATCTAAGGAGTCGTACCAAGACTGAGGCACATATCCTGTTAATAAAGATCAGTTTATCTGGTTCAGTATGGAGGTGTTCATTAGTTGGGATTGGATCTAGAAGACAAGTTGATGGTTTAGATGCTGTAATTGTTGAAGAGAGCTCAGAGAGATCTACTGGAGAGAAGGATTCCAGATGTTGATTAGGTCTTCCAGAAGTTTCTAATGTTACTGTACTTCCATCTTTGACAGCTGGAGGAAGGATGCCTTGAATGTTTTCTCTAATGCCAACAATTTTCTTAGCAAAGAAGCTGATGAAGTCATTACTACTGAGGGCTAAAGGAATAGATGGCTCAACAGAGCTGTGGCTCTTTGTCAGTCTGGCTACAGAGCTGAAAACAAATTTGGGCTTGTTCTTGTTTTCTTCTATTAATGATGAATAATATGCTGCTCTAATATCACACAGAGCTTTTTAGAAGCTGTTCAACTATCTTTCCAGGCTGTGTGAGCTTCTTCAGAATTAGTGGAATGACAGATTCTTTCCATCTTTCAGACTGTCTGCTTTGAACTGATCAGCTGTGAATGATACCAGGGAGCTAGCCTCCTCCCATTCATCAGCTTCTTTATCAGAGGAGCAGCTAAGTTTAGAGCTGAACTAAGAGATGCTGCAGAGCCATCAACAAAATAATCTGTTAGTGCAGGAGTTAAACTGTGGTTGCTGTCGTCCACATCATTGACACATGGCACTGAGGGAAATAAAGCAGGAATGAACTCCTTCTATCTAGTTCCAGCATCATCAGATAAACATCTTTAGCAACGGGGCTAATAAAGCCAGTGTATGAGATCAGGACCAGTGAACAGGAGTTTGGCCCACTGAAAACACAGCCTGTGAAAATGACACTGCAAGATAACACTCAACCCTATGCAGTGGCCACAGTACGCTGAGTCCCCATAGCTCTGTTAAAGGCAGCCGCCCATGAGCAACTCCAAGTGGTGATCAGGTCCATGAAGAATGGGTGGCCAGAAGACATGAAACACACACAGAGCTGAAATGAAGTGTCTGTGCATGATGGGTTGGTCCTCAGAGGGAGCAGGATAGTGATACCAGGGTCAATGAGATCAGAGATGTTAGAGCCAATACATGATGCTCATCAAGGACTTAACAAGTCCTTGTGTGTGGAGCATAGGAGAGCACAGAACAGAGATCTTTAAGTGAAGCTTCATTAAATTCAAGAACATGGGATCATGCACAATCTGATCTAACTTGGACTCTAGCATGTAAATGAGCATCTCACTCCATTTTTTACAGTCGTTTTGTTTCCATTTTTACAGTGCAGCTTAGTTTTCATCATCATTTTTTTTGCTTTATCTCCAAGTTTAGCACACACGGCAAACAGAAAGCTGACTAAAATATAATTGACAACACCACTGCAGCTAAACCCCAGTCTGTTAACATGCATGCTAACATACAGACATGACCGTTAGCCAAAGAACAGCATGTTTAACGCGGTATTATCCCCAGGTCTGGTCTATACCATGAGTAAACCACTAGATGGGAACATAATTGCACCTTCTTCTTCTTCTTCTTCTCGTATTCCGGCAGGCTGTACGCTTTCAAGCGTAATGCTGCCCTCCACCGGTTATAAATAAAACTACTGACTAAATCCTCCCATAGAGCCCAGTAGAGTGCAGGAACCTGAGCACTGCCCTCGCAAAGGAGTCTGATTTTTCTCCTGATGTTAAAATACCTTGCAAGGAAAATACAGTAAGACCCTGATCACACAATTCCATAAACAACTGCCGTCTCTGACTGGCATAGAGGTTACAAGAAATAAACACATGAGCCACCGTCTCTTCCTCTCCACATTCACACAATCCATTCTCATGTTTACCTACTATTTTTAAACAACTAGCCAGACAACAATGCCCCAGCCTCAACCTAGTTAAAACTACTTCATCTTTCCTCCCCAATGTACTTTTCCATTTTTTCCTCTTGACTGAGGGTTGCAAACAATTATAATGCCTTCCCCTCTGCTCATGATTCCACTCAACCTGCCACTGCTGCTCAAGCTTTTCATTACAAATACTAACACATTCGCTCTTACCCATGATGACACTCAGGTCTATATTTTCTTTAGACAGCGACTCTTTAGCCAAACTGTCAGCGACTTCATTTCCCTCGACCCCAAAGTGACCAGGCACCCACATAAAACACACATGGCTACCTAGTCTCTCAATTCTCAGGAGACAACACAAAATCTCCATTACCAGATCAGGTCGGGCACAAGAGGAACCTATTTCTAGAGCCAACAAAGCGGCTGCAGAATCTGAGCAAATAACACTGTTCTGAGGCTTATTTTGTTCTATCCACTCCAAAGCTTTTAAAATTGCCACCAGTTCAGCTGAAAAAACAGATAAATTATTTGATAAACGAATGCTGAACTTAATATTCTCATCTGCAATAAAAACCCCAGCCCCAGTTTTCCCAGAGATAGGATCCTTTGATCCATCAGTAAAAATTTTCATGAATCCTTCATATTGACTCAAGATCATTCTCACATCTCTAATTTGACTATTTCTCCCTTCTTCAAGGAGAGACAGCAATACCTCAGGTTCAGGAAGAAACCACGGTGGCACAGGTGACCACACATGCCCAGCCATTCTCTGCCCCTCTACCCCAAAATCCCCCGCCAACTGCTTAATGCAATGCAAAAAGTTAACCTTTTTCCCATTACCCGAGAACTCCCAGGAACTTTCGAGCAGACACCTTGAGGCAAAACTAAAACTTGAGCCACTCAACTTAGCCCAGTAATGGAGCCCTAGCTTTTTCCTCCTGATTTCCAGTGGCATTTCACTCCTTTCTATAAGTAAAGCAGGAATAGGAGTCGTCCTAAAGGCACCATTACAGATTCTCAAGGCCTTAGCCTGAACCCGGTCCAGTTTACATAGCACAGACTTGGCAGCTGAACCAAAAACCACACACCCATAATCCAGAACAGATCTAATCATGGCACGATAAATCATAGTTAGAGTATCTCGATCAGCACCCCAATCACTCCCAGCCAGACAGCGAAGGATATTAATCACCTTTTCACACTTACTCACAACTTTCTTAATATGGCTTTTCCATGTTAATCTTTCATCCATCCATAGACCAAGAAACTTAAATTCTTTAACTCTTTCCACTGGACTGTCATACAACAAAATACTCAAGTCAGGAATTTTCCTCTTATTCCCAAAGATCATATATTTACTTTTAGAGGACGAAATTCTAAAACCCCAATCATTTGCCCACTGAACAACCTGGTCCAGAGCCTTTTGTATCTGCTGAAAAAGAACACGCAAGTTCCTCCCCCTCTTCCAGACAGCCCCATCATCTGCAAACAGAGACTTCCCAAAATGATTGGGAACACTTGAAAATACATCATTTATCATTATACTGAAGAGGACAGGACTAATAACTGAACCTTGAGGAGTTCCATTTACAATGTTAACAGTCTCAGAAAGATCTCCCCCAATTTTAACTTGAATAGTTCTATTATTAAGGAAATCCTTAATCCAATAGAACATCCTACCTTTAACACCTGCATCATGAAGCTTAATTAGTAACCCGTCCTTCCACATAGAATCATATGCTTTTTCAATGTCTAAAAACACAGCAATTACCCCCTCTTTATTAATTACGGCCTTTTTAACATCTTGATCTAACACAGCATTGGAGTCCATAGTATTTCTTCCAATTCTAAATCCATTCTGATAATTCACAAAAAACCCTTTAGTCTCTAGGAGATAAACCAACCTATTAGTCACCATTCTTTCCATTACTTTACATAAAACAGCTGTTAAAGCTATAGGCCGATATGACGACGGACAAGAGGGATCTTTCCCTGGTTTCAGAACAGGAACCACAACAGCATGCTTCCACACCTTAGGTAGAACACCTGCCTTCCATACATAATTACACAAAGCCAGAACTTCCTCCAAAGCTACATCATCTAAATGTTTAAGCAATTCATAACTGATACCATCTTGTCCAGGAGTGGTCTTAGCTCCTGCTTGAACTGCTTGCCTAAGCTCCTTCACAGAGAAGAATACATTATAAAATTCATTTTCTGAAGATACAACATTCAACTTCCACCCTTCAGTTCTCAAAATTTCTTCCCTCCTCAACAAACCATAATCCCCTAACGACTTGGAGTTATGTACCTCTTGAAAAACTTTGACACACATGTTCGCTTTTTCCTTATTATTGACTGCTTCACTGCTTCCATCAGACAGGGCTGGCATTAGTGACCTCACCATTTTCCCCGACATTTTATGAATCCTTGACCAGACCTGCCCAACAGGAGTGTCCGGCCCCAAGGTCCCACAGAAATCCCTCCAACACTTTCTTTTAGCATCTTTTATTATTTTCCTTGCCTTTGCCCTACTTCGTTTGAAATGTATACTGTTTCTCTGTGTAGGGTTACTGCGCAGAAGCTTAAAAGCTTGCTTTCTCTCTTTCACTGCCCTATCACACTCACTATTCCACCACGGAACAATTATTCGATCCCTTGGGACCCCCTTGCACGGAATTGTCCTTAAAGCCACATCAAAAATCATTTTACTTAAGGAATCATTAAACTCATCAACAGAACCTTCACTATTAATTTCTCCTAAACTTTTCCCAATTTCTACCCCAAACTTACCCCATTCAGCCCGAGAAAAATCAAACCTTTTACCTGAATCCCCCTGAACCACTATTAATGACCTTCCAAACTTACTTAAGACAGGAAAATGGTCACTTCCCATTGAGTGTTTCCTTAGTACATCCCACTCCCCTACTCGTGCCAGGGCTGGAGAAGCAAGAGTTAAATCAAGATGGGACATTTTCAGAGTATGAATGTCAAATCGAGTAGGACTATAGTCATTCATAACTACTAACCCGCAGTTATCTAACAATTCTTCAACCACAACTCCATTCCCATCCCTTACCTGACTTCCCCACAAAGGATTATGGGCATTAAAATCACCTACCCAAATGACAGGGGAAGAAACCTTATTTAATAACTCTTCAAGTTCAGTCAAGACTAAAGGTTTACAAGGATTATAGAAATTCACTAAACTTAATTTGCCCTGATGACTCCACACTTCGACTATTAGACATTCAAGAGATACCTCATACTCGCAAACTTTATATTGGATCCCTGATTTGACAAAAGTTGCACATCCACCCCCTGATTGATCAGCCCTATCTTTGCGCAGGCAAATGTATCCTGGAACTACAAAATCAAGATGTGGTATTAACCACGTCTCCTGAACACACAAAAAATCAGGCTTAACCTCAAAATCTCTGATTAGCCTCTTAAACTCCTGTCCGTTAGCTATAAGACTTCTTGCATTCCACTGAAGGATGCAAAACACCATGAAAAGATTAAACATCATCTATATCTTCGAACAGGGCACCATCATCCATGTCTTCCCCTTCCCCCTCCTCCCTCCCAGACTGGCTGCTAGACTCCTGCACTGCTTGCTCCTGATTTACCCTCATATACTCATGCAGTGACTGAGGGGAATAGTCTTTTACTCCCAGAAATCTCATCGCAGCTTCAGACACAAACTTAATCACATCTGACCTCGATTTCTTTTCCCGAGCACCATAGATCACATCAACCATAAATGCCAGAAGGGCCTCCTTATTGATTACAACTTCTTGTCTAGAAAGAACCTGAGAAGGTTGCTGCCTAGACACTGTCGGCCCGCTTACAGGCATTCTCACAAACGGGTCTGGGGCCCTTGACCCTTCCACTTTCTTTAATGCTTCTGCATAAGAGATTTTATGTTGATCTCTGACATCCTGAACTTGCCTCGCTTTTAGAAAGTGTCCACACTCTTTGAATGAAGCCATATGATTTCCTCCACAATTGCAACATTTAGAAGCCAATTGGCCACATTTCAGGATGTCATGATCTTTTCCACATTTAGCACAACGCCTGTTCCCCCTACAGGAAGCCGCCATATGGCCAAATCTCTGGCACTTGAAACACCGCAAAGGAGGTCTTTGATAGGGCCTGACTTGGAAAGACAAACACCCTAAGAAGACACGAGCTGGAAGAACACTTCCATCAAAACTTATCAGCACAGGGGTATTTATGTTTCCACCTTCCTTGGCCTTAAACCGCTTCACATCTGTTGCTTTCTCCCCTCTAATGTTTTTCTTAATTTCTTCCTCTGAAATGTCAGCACACACTCCATAAATGACTCCTTTCAACTCACTTTTCTTCTCAGGAATAATCACCTCCACTCTTTTCCCTAATATTTTCCCAACTTTCATTGCTTTCCCTACTTGATCCATATTCCTACACAACAGAAGCATTGCACCATTAGGCAAGATCCGAGCATCTAGCCCTTCCCCTACACACCTTAGAGACTCAGCAACTTTAAGAGGATTCATAGCTCTAAACCCTCCTCCCACCTGGTCTTTCAACTTGAAAATAACCCAAAAGTCCTCTTCAACCCTCACCATTTTCACCACCCTATCTCCTTCCTTCTCCGCAGAGCGACCACGTTTCCCTCTCTCCACCTTTTCCCAACCCTGCCTACTTCCTCCGTTCTCCTCCGAATCAACAGCCATACACTACACAACTCCCGCACCACACAACCACAAACTTCACCAACTAATCCCTGGCACACCAGCCAGGAAGAAGCAGAGCAAAAGCACCGTTTACCGGACCTGTACAGGCCGTCGGCCGGCACCCCCGCACCTACTCTCCCAGACCTAGTACCTGAGACACAAATCACAATACACACACACGCTATACACAAGAGACCCTGCTTCTGCTAACTCTCCGCATGCGGACCGCCTCCCTTCGCTCCCACTACCCTCATGCACCGAAAAACGGCCTTGCGTCTCCTCTTCGAACAAGGAGTTTCAGGCGTTGGATCACGTTTGCTAACGGAACACCCAGCGCACGGCTTTTTACTTCGGTTAGCTAATAACAGCCTCGGGTGACACACACAACAGGAAGTACTTCTTATTCTCAGTGCTGGTGAAACCGGAAGTAGTTTAGCTCGCGTCTCTCCAGGTCCAGCACGCTACTGTGTTAAAAGGAGAGAGTGATTAGTGTAACAGGATGCAGGTGTGCCAATCACTCTCACCTGGTGCTGCTCTCACTCTCCCTCTCCACACCTCTCTCCTGCAGCTGATGCACCACGCCCCCTCCACAGATAATAATGAAGGTGCTCATCTATTGTAATTACAAAAAACAGATGAGGCTGTACTTCATGTTTTATTTTTATTTTTTATTTTTTTTCTATAGGTCCTTTCCAGGTATTTTCCAGGGGCAGAGGGAAGAGGTGCTTTCCTGCAGCAAGTCCTGATCCTGCCAAGAGGCCTAAACCTTTTGATGTGTCTCTCTATTTGTTGCCAAAGCAATGTGAAAAAAAAACCCATAAGAGCAGGAACAATTAGTCCATATACGTGCAGGACTGGGCCGTAGGACTGCTCATCTAGATGAAAGTACAACACATGAAGAGGTGATAACGTGCAATTAGTTATTTGGGCTAGTTGTATTGTATATTGTGTTCAGGTTTTGAAGTTACAATGATTTGCTAGTTTGTAATGCAGTGTCATTGTTATTTCTGATTAGAATGATGAGATTTGTCACTCTTCTAAGAGATGATTACACTTCTGTCCATTTTTTTTTTTTTGTTACAGTTATGTTATGTCCTCAACGTTCTATTATCAAAATTGGGAACAGTTACTGGTGGATAACTGCTATACAAATCTTCAGGTGGGCCAACATAAATTCAGGTGTTAGTATTGCTCTGTCAAGAAAAGGTACATATGCAGCAGCTAACTTGACATTGTGCAGTGGATTAATTTACAGTACTTAATTAAAACGTTTTAAAAATCTCTCTGTTCATTTATTATTAAGCCTATCTATGTTACATTTATGTTGTCTTTTATTAGGGCATGCCTACCTGCAAATCAGCTGCTGCAAAGTAATAACTGTATTTGTAAAAGTCAATTGTAAACGGCAAATTTGAAATCGTAGATTTAACACCCTCAGAATCCAAACTAACACTTTCCCAGGGTTTATATGGGAACCACTGGTAAAGTGTTAAATTAACACTTTCAAAATAGTTAAAATTATTAACACTATGACAGTGCTGCCTAGCGAACTCTTATAGTGTAAAATATTTAACACTACAATAGATTTGGAGTTGACAGTGTTTTTCCGGTTGTCTTTGAAAATGTTGAACACCCCCAACGGTGGTACTTTTTTTCTGTATTTACCAATGAAAGAGACAGCTGGTGCCAATTTGGGCAGACAAGAGTCACTTTTGATTCAGTGGCAGGGCAGTGGAGCTGTCCATGTCGGGGAACGAGAAGATCTCACCGTTGCATCCATCGTGTGATGGGAATGTGGTGGATTTTCCAGGAGTCCCCAGGCACCCTAGTGGCCACCTCAGACATCCAGGTGGAGGACTCTGACCACTTCAGTCCCATGGTAGAAAGCAGTATCACCTGTGATCCACACCACATTAATGCGCAAAAAATCTGTGTAATGACAGATTATATAACAACACAAAAGCGCATCACATGCCTGCAGGACGTACCAGTGAAGCTGAGGACTCAGGAGGAACAACCACCAGCGTGTTTTGTACCCTCAGAGAACACCTGCCCCTACTGTACAGGGCCCACCCCTCCAGCACTGAATCCCTCTAAAGTAATGACCACCCAGGCTATGGTCTATGGGATGAATTATGTAAAAAAAGGTAACTCAAAAACAACTGAAAGTGACAGATTGACAGCAAGACATCCAGTCACAGTGACGTGTGAAAGGTACTCCCTGTGTGGTTCCACCAAAAGAATCAGAGATGTCCAGAAGAAAAGCTGAGAAGCCTTAACATCTGCCCTACCCTACGAACTGAAGTGAATTCTTCAGTTGCAGAGCAGTTCAATCATGAACTTGTGTCTGTCAGGTACTCATTGTGCCAGATGAAAGAAGCACACTTCAAACAAACAGGAGTTGGAAGACAGAAATAGAGGCCTTGTGTAACACACAGCTGTGTGTTGGCCTGTATGGGATGGGACTCCAGTCTGCTGCTGAGTTTGGTCAGTATATGATATTACTAATTGATAATAACATAAAAGTAGACAGAGTGATAAAATGTTAAGAATGTACAACTGTCTGTTATCATGTTGGTGTGGCCCGAAGGTGTAAACATAAATGTTCATAAACCTGTTTTTTTTTTTTTTTTTTTAAAGCAAAAGGTCTTCAGTCTGTTCCTGCTGGTTCCCAACCTGGAAGAATTGGGCAATCCTCATTTGTAGCACAATCGTATGCTGTTGGAGATAATGACAAGGTAATCAAACGCCGTCTTATTTTCCTTTGGTGTTAAATGATGTCATAAATTATAGGTGTTAACAGTTCATATTTCATTTTTATGTGTTTATTAAGGCAAAACTCAAGGACCTATTCACTGGTGCTCGTGATGAAAATCAAGTCCTGGCTCATGCGTCAAGGAGATTTCCAGTGTATATAAAGGACCTTTGTGTGATGGTTCTGGGTTTTCTGTGTTCACGTTTTCAGTTCTCATGTTTCATATCCCCCCGTTTCCTGTTTTACTTCTGTAAGTTTTTGATTTCCTGTGACTTTACTCCCTGTGTTTCTGTGTTGATTAGATCATTGGTTTCACCTTGTGTCTCTTGATTTCTGTCACCTGTGTCTCGTCACCCCTTGGTTCCTCGTGTGTGTATATATAGCCCTGGCTTCCCCTTTGTTCCTGTCCGTCATTCCCTATGGTTGGTTTCCCTCTGTGTCTTCCTGTTTCCAGTGTTTCTTGTTCCTTTGTGTTTTACCAGTGCCCTCAGCGTCTCAAGTGTTTTTGCCTTTAGTTATTGTTGTTCTACCCTTTGGATTTTCCTGCTGTTCAAGCAGCGCTTTTTGTTCCCTTTTGTTTGATTAAACTTCAGTTTCGCCTACTCTTGCCTCCTCTTCCCTACGTCCTGCGTTTGAGTCCTACCTCACCCCGGACAGACCGTAACACTTCGTAGTGTTTGCCCACCAGAGTTGTTAGGACAGTCATCGGCATTTTATGACATGGCTAACTGACAATGTAAGAGAAGATAATACTGGTGAAATGAAGCTAAGCGAAAATTCAGTCAGGAAGATGGAAGACTATCTCCTTGCTCACGCCCCTAAGTCACAACCTCCGGTTTCTCCATAAGCTCCGCCCACTCATTTCCATCTTCATCCAATCACAATCTGACACGCCCGCTTCTAACCAATCACCTGCAAACTGTCGGATTTAAAAGCCTTCTCTCTCTGCTGTCAGCCAGCTGTCGTTTCAGCCCGAGAGTTCCAGCTAGCTGTCATTTCAGCCGCTGGCAAGCCTGATCGCGGTTAGCGATTCCGCCGCCGCCTCTCCGGTCTCCGACGAGGACCCCGCGCCGGTTCAACGGGGCCGGAAAAGGACCAAGAATTCAGTCGCACCTCGGGCGAAGAAGAGAGGGCGTCCGCCATCAGCCAGACGGGCAGATCCCGGCGCCATTGCTGGACCGTCTTCGGCCGCCGTCTCTGCTTTTTTCCCTCAGGTTTCCAACGCTGCTGCCGCTGCTCCTCTTCCACAGGTCTTTCCCGCTGCTGCCGCCGCTGCTGCTCCTCCTCTGCAGGTGTCCCCCGCTGCTGCCGCTGCTGCGCTGCTGCTCCTCCTCTGCAGGTCTCCCCCGCCGCCGCCGTCACCGCTGCTGCTGCCGCTCCGGGCGCTAGCGACGTCCTGCTATCCAGCATGCAGGCTCTGGTGAGGTCAGTCCAGGCCATCGATTCTCGCCTCCAGTCTCTGGAAAGGGCTTCAGCCCCCGCGCTCCCGCTGGCTCATCCAAGCACCGCTTGGATGAGCTGCCGCATTCAGCGCAGCAGCGCCTCATTCGCTGGCTTCAGCCATCCCTGCTCCTCCGCTAGGTGTTCAGGAATCATTGTCCGGATGCCTGCACTTGCCCCACTCCTATTCCTCCTCTGAGCGAGCTCACTCTATTCTAGCTGCCCCTCTGAATAATTATTTAGAATCTGCTAGGGCTTACATGAGGAAAGGGTTAGCTGCTTCTACGATAAAAAACCTATGACTTTGCCTGGTTTACTTTCGCCACTTTCTGTGCCTCTCTCAACCTTCCTCTAAAACCTGTCCTCATTAAATCTGTTTGTGCATTTATCACTTATTGTACGGATGTTCGTCATTTTAAGCCTCAGTATATTCGTGGGCTGCTGGCAGGTGTCCAGTTCAATGTTAGATGCTATGATCCTTCTTTTCCCAGTCTATTCTCTAACCCATCGATTAAATTATTGTTAAAGGGAATCTCTAAATGTTTCCCTCAGCCACATGACAACAGACGCCCAATCACTCTTTCTATTCTGCATGATATGGTGTCGGTTCTCCGTAAAGGTTGGTTTTCTCCTTATATTGATTCTCTTCTCATCAGTGTTTTTCTGTTAGCCTTCTACGGGTTCTTGCGGATTAGCGAGTTCACCTCCTCTTCTAATACTTTTGACCCAGTTAAAGATATTTGTTTCTCAGATCTGTCATTTCATCCTTCTTATTATTGCCTGTCTCTTAAACATTCCAAGGCCAAAGGAGCCTGTTCCATTGTTATAGCTAGTACCGGTTCCCCTTTTTGCCCCTATAGAGCTATGCTTAGATATTTGCGTCTTAGATCATCCTTCAACTCATTACCTCTCTTCCTGACACCAAGCAATAATCCTATGTCAAAAGCATGGTTTCTGCAGCACTTCCAAAAAGTTCTCCTCCAGTGCCATCTCTCGCCTCAGCATTACTCAGGCCACTCCTTTAGAATAGGTGCTGCCACCTCTGCTGCCATGCAAGGCATCTCCTCCGCTTCTCTCCAACAAATGGGACGCTGGTCTTCTTCTGCCTATGCCTCCTACATCCGACCAGACTCCGCCTCCATCCTCGCTGCTCAAAGGAACCTGAAACCTTGATATCTCGGTAAGTCATGCATATCTCTGGTGGTGGTATTAGCATTCTCCTGCATCATGCAAGCTCTTCTCTGTCAGCTCAGCCATTTGCATGGCGGCCATTTGCATGGCTTTTCATCAGCAGCATTTAATCAGAGCTCAGCCATTTGCATGGCGGTCATTTGCATGGCCTTTCTCAGCCGTTTGCATGGCGACCATTTGCATGGTCTTTCGCATATTCAATCAGAGCTCAGCCATTTGCATGGCGACCATTTGCATGGTCTTTTAGCATATTTTAATCAGAGCTCAGCCATCTGCATGGCGACCATTTGCATGGTCTTTTCGCATATTTCAATCAGAGCACAGCCATTTGCATGGCGACCATTTGAATGGTCTTTTCGCATATTTCAATCAGAGCTCAGCCATTTGCATGGCGACCATTTGCATGGTCTTTTCGCATATTTCAATCAGAGCTCAGCCATTTGCATGGCGACCATTTGCATGGTCTTTTCGCATATTTCAATCAGAGCCCCGCCATTTGCATGGCTCGTTTCGGGTTTTATTATGTCTGTATATTCTCTTGTTAACTTTATTGTTCTCTCCCCGTAGATTGATTCCTCTCATCCAGCAGGCATGTCGGATCCGGAATCTGATCCCCTCGAGGATTTCGACCAAAGCGGCGAGCTCCTGCTGGAAGCAGCCCACCGTAAAAGCGCTCGGATCGCTACAAACATCCCGGCTCCGGCCCGAAGCGAGCACGAGCTACTAGCTGCCCAGATAGAGGCCAAAGTGCTTCTCCAGCGCCCGGGCTCCCGCTGTCCCAGCTCCGTAACCTGGCGAGCTTATTGGACGCCAGCAACTCACCCGCCGCATCTCCTGCAGCAGAGATCGCCGTCCCTACCGCGACTCAGCGCGGACGCAAACGCACCAGGAAATCCACCTCAACCACAGCCGCTCAAAAAAGGAGGCCGCCTCAACACCCAGACCCGTCGCATCCCGCTCCGCAGGCTCTCCCGTAACGCCAGCCGCCCCAGCCGCTTCAGCCGCATCTTCCTCAGTCCTGACATCCCCCGACGCGATTCTAGCCACTATGCAATCTCTAGCGAGTTCAATGCATTCCATTAACGCTCGTCTTCATACGCTGGTAAATGCCTCCACCTCAGCAGCAGGTCACTTCGCGGCGCCTCAACTGAGCTTCCACCAGCCCCGGCCGCGAGCGCCTCAGAGGACGCTCTTCATTCCCTCGCCTCCGCCGTCCCCGCTCCTCCGCTAGGCCACCTCAATTTCGCCATGCGCATCATCCCACGAGGTCGCTCCTTCATCTCCAGGCTGCTCGATCTAGCATCGTCCGTCCCAAACCTGCACGACCAAATCTCCCTAGATGAAGGCTGCCGGTCTGACTTGAAATTCCGGTCGCATCTACTAGATCACTGGAACGGCATCTCTTTTTTCTGTGATGAAATCGTGCATTCTTCCGACTCCATTCAGCTCTTCACAGATGCGGCGCCATCCGTAAGTTTTGGGGGGTTTAATGTTCTCCGTGTTTCCCCTAGGTTTCGCTTCATTGCACGTAGCACGCATCTCCATCCCTGCTTCTCGTAACCTCTATCCCAATCTGCTCTCTCTCCTCATCATTTCTATCTCATCTCCACTGCTGTAACTCTCCCTCTCTTCCCGGCATTCATATCTGCAGCTCACCCCCGCGTCGGCGGGGGCCGGCAGCACCTCTCGCAATTGCACCCCCGCGTCGGCGGGGGCCGGCAGCACCTCACGCAACTGCACCCCCGCGTCGGCGGGGGCCGGCAGCATCTCACGCATCTACACCCCCGCGTCGGCGGGGGCCGACAGCACCTCACGCAATTGCACCCCCGCGTCGGCGGGGGCCGGCAGCACCTCACGCAACTGCACCCCCGCGTCGGCGGGGGCCGGCAGCATCTCACGCATCTGCACCCCCGCGTCGGTGGGGGCCGGCAGCATCTCACGCAATTGCACCCCGCGTCGGCAGGGGCCGGCAGCGTCTCACGCAACTGCACCTCCGCACCAGCAGGGGCCGGCAGCATCATTTTCATTCTCACATAATGCATTTTATTAAGCCTAATTTATATGTCTGTTTAACCGTTTCTGCTCCTCTTCCCCCCGACAGCGTAGCTCCACTCGCAAGGTATGGTACACCTTTTATTTTTGGGGGGATCCTTCCTCACATCGGAAGTTCCTTAATCATGGGCTGCCTCACCATGATTATACACATCCCACCGGCGTCTAAGCGCCAAAGTTTACCTACTGCTGTCAATAAATTACATCTATCAATTTTACATCCTTCTCCCTTATTTCTTTAAGTCTGTAAGTCTCTCCTGATTGAAATGAAGCTAAGCGAAAATTCAGTCAGGAAGATGGAAGACTATCTCCTTGCTCACGCCCCTAAGTCACAACCTCCGGTTTCTCCATAAGCTCCGCCCACTCATTTCCATCTTCATCCAATCACAATCTGACACGCCCGCTTCTAACCAATCACCTGCAAACTGTCGGATTTAAAAGCCTTCTCTCTCTGCTGTCAGCCAGCTGTCGTTTCAGCCCGAGAGTTCCAGCTACCCACCTCCACCCCGTCACCACCTCCTGGTCCTCAGATCATCTCATCCTCCAGCCAGTTGGCCCATCATCAGTCATCCTTCTCCTCACCACCACCACCAGGTCTAGGCTCCGGGGGGGATCCTTCCTCACATCAGAAGTTCCTTAATCATGGGCTGCCTCACCATGATTATACACATCCCACCGGCGTCTAAGCGCCAAAGTTTACCTACTGCTGTCAATAAATTACATCTATCAATTTTACATCCTTCTCCCTTATTTCTTTAAGTCTGTAAGTCTCTCCTGATTGAAATGAAATGAACTGACAGTCACAGCAGTGTTTGTTGTTTTTTTCACAAATCCAGAGTTGTATTATGGAACCTTTCTTCCATCTGTGAAAGGTTCCATATAGAACCTCTCATGAGTGTCCTTTCAACAGGAAAATGCTCCCTGACATTATTTGTATAGTTGCCTCTTTATTAAGAAAGTTTTATTGCATTAATATTGTAGGGTGGAGGGTGAGGATGTTGTAGCCATGCTTTCAACAATCCTTGAAGAATCTGCTAAGATGGGTTCTCTGGATTGAAACAGTTCTTACCAGACCCTAAGCACACTAAGAACTATTAGAAAACCCTTTATTCAAGGGTTGTTCTTCTTTTTTCCTGGATAGAACCTCAGCTCATCAAGAAGAACTCTTTTGGAACCCTGAGGGTAGTTAGAAAAGCCAAAATACATTAATGCAAATATATGTCCACGCAGAATTGATGTATATATCTGGTAATTAGCTTTACTGCTTGCTTGTTGGACAAAACACATTTAGATGTGTATTTGGGGTTCCTCATCCTAGCTGGATCAGAAACAGGCAGGGCTATATTTCAAGTCACAACGTCTCTGGAGACTTTTCACATTTTCTTCAGAGTAATCCAATTTGATAATCGAGAGACAAGGAGCAACTTCCACGACTCTACAACTCAGACCCTAATATCACAGTGGAAGGCTGGTGCCATTCAGAGGTCGCTGCCCATTGGGTTGGAAGAGCCTCAGAGAAGAATCAGGGCACAAAGGTCATGCTCAATATGGCACATGGTCTCAGAGGGCACAACGTAACCTGTGACTTGGTGAACAAATTTAGGAAGTCATCTGTTGCCACAGAGAAAAGTGTGCTCTGGTTCTGGTAAAAGACTGTCCCACCAGGTGGTTAAGTTGCTTTGCTATGATTTCACGCTGTCTTGAAGTCAAGGAGCACCTCACAGCTGTAGCTGAGTTCATGGGCTGGGACAGCCTGCAGCCTAGTGAGTGGCAGAAGATTGGGATACTGAGAGACCTTCTTCTGCCATTTTATCTTGTTGTGCCAGCACTCATGGATCTCAAAATCCACCTGTCGGAGTTCTGGCTTGCACATGGGCGAACCTACAAAGATAAGATTCTTCAGTGCTAATCGTCCATCGAGACCCAAGACAACAAACATTAGGCAGGAGATTTTAAAATATAAAGAGGGGCTGTCCGAGTCCCACCAGACTGCTACTAGTGCTGAGGTTGAAGAATTCGGCATTGAGTATCGGTTAACTCAGTGTGGTGCCACTGCATTTCCAATAATATAATAAGAACAGATTAGACAAATTCATAAATTACTTTCTGACAGTCAGTACGGATTTAGAGCAAACAGCTCAACATCAGTGGCATTAACAGAATCAACAGGGTTCAGTATTAGGTCCAAAACTATTTATCCTTTACATCATAGGTCATTAACTGGCGGACCGCGGTCCGAGTCCGGACCCAGAGATAATCCTGTACGGACCCGGAGCTATAATCTATTTTATACGGTAGATGCATTTTACGGGATAGTTTTAACAAGCGAGCGCAATGCCGTTGTAAACACTAGGAAATGAATTGACCAATCGCGTACAAGTTAAGTCATCCCACGTGATGCTTCTCAGCCAATCAACTCTCGGCATTCCCGGCCGTTGACAGCGGCAAAGTCAAAAAAAAAAAGAGGCGAATGACAGATGACAGGACAATAGAGAGACAGAAAGAACGACAAAGAAAGCAATACACAGAGAGAAGACGATCAGAGAGACGATTAACACACGGTTGGAAGAGTCTGGACCAGGGAGAGAAACAGCCGCTCAGGGAGTGAGACGGGGGGAGAGAGACGAAGACGATGAGATAAGTGAGTCGGGATCAGGGAGAGAAACAGCCGCGAAGAGAGTGAGACGGGGGGAGAGAGACGAAGACGGTCAGAGTCGGGGACGACGGAAAAAAAAAAAACACACACACACAAATGGCCCTGTCAAAGAAAAGAAAAGTTGATACCGAAAATAGAGCTTTCAATCCGGAATGGACGGACTCGTTTCTGTTCATTCTTCCCTCAGGCAGCACAAAACCGCTGTGTCTGATATGCTCAGAGACTGTAGCGCTAATTAAAAGTGGCAATGTGAAGCGCCACTATGATACTAAACACAAAGATTTCGACAGAGCATATCCTCTTAAGTCTGACCTGAGGTCGCAGAAAATAAACAATCTCAGAGCCCAGTATGACCAGTCCACCAGGATCTTGACCCATTCATTCACTGCCCAACAACGTGCTCATGAATGTTCCCTCAGAGTTGCTTGGATTTTAGGTCAACACAAAAAACCATTTACTGATGGGGGGGTTGTCAAAGAGTGCATGAGTGCAGTGGCTGAAACCTTATATGAAGGAAAACAAAAAGAAGAGCTGTGTAACAAAATAAAGCAAATACCTATGTCAGCATCATCAGCCACAAAGAAAAGTGAAGTATTAACACAGGATGTACTAGCCCAGCTGAATGAAGCCATCCATGAGGCACCATGTGTAGGCCTGGCTGTAGATGAGTCCACTGATGTGTCTGACAATGCTCAGTTGTTAGTTTATGTCAGGTTCTTCAGCAAAGACCAGAAAACATTCTGTGAGGACTTGTTAGGTGTTACTTCCCTTCAGACCAGTACACGAGGAGAGGACATCTACCACGCCATTAAGGAGATGTTGAGAGAGCGAGGAATAGAGCCAAAACAAGTGGTTTCCATAACCACAGATGGAGCCCCTGCCATGACGGGGAGAGAGAGAGGAGCTGTAGCAAGACTGAGAGAAGACAATCCTGAGCTCATTGCATACCACTGCATAATCCACCAGTCTGTCCTCTGTTCCACCCTGTCAGATGAGCATGCTGAGGTGATGAACACAATCATGAAAATGATCAATTTTCTCAGGGCATCCTCCTCCTATCAGCATCGCATGCTCAGGGAATTCCTCAGAGAGGTTGAAGCAAATGCTGATGATCTTTTGCTGCACAATAATGTGAGATGGCTCAGCAAAGGCAGAGTTCTGGAGCGGTTTTGGTCCATCAGAAGGGAGGTAGCAGATTTCTTGGAAGGGCTGAAGAGTCAGAAGGCAACAGTTTTCTCTCTTTTTAAAAGATGAGAAAAAGATGGATAATGTGGCATTTTTGGTTGATATCACTTCACATCTGAATGAACTGAATAAGAAGCTACAGGGCAAGAACAATTCTATTTGTGACCTGATAACAGCTGTGCGCTCCTTTCAGAGGAAACTTGAGTTGTTCAGTGAAGATCTGCAGGGAGACTGTGCCCACTTCCCAGCAGTGCAGGACCAGGTTCAGGGACAGAGAGATGTGTCTGCTTTTGTTGACTTTGTTGATAAGCTGATTGTAAACTTCAGCAAACGTTTTGACAGCTTCTGCTTTGGACAGCAGCTCACCATCTTCATTCAGAACCCATTTCTCATCACAGATGTCAGGGGGTTCTCAAAGGAAGCCACACAGCTCTTCAAATGGGCAAATGCTGCACCTCTTCAAATGGAACTGGTTGACCTCCAGGCAGATGTTGCCCTGAAAGAGCAGTTCAGAGGAGCTGACCCTGCCACTTTCTGGTTCCAAATGGTTTCTGAGTCAGCTTTCCTAGGTCTGAGGAAAGTAGCCCTGTACATCATGACCATGTTTGGCTCCACATACAGTTGTGAAGCGGCTTTCTCCACAATGAACATAATTAAGACAAAATATAGGTCCAGGCTCACCAATGAACACCTCCAGATGTGCATGAGAATGGCCCTGACACCATTTAAGCCCAGATTTAAAATCCTGGCAGGAAAAGCTACAGCTCAGTTCTCTCACTGAGGAATATAAGAGGGAAAGACAAAGAAACTGAAGTGTTTAATTGTTAGGATTTGTATTGTTAAAGTGGTTGACATTGTTCTGTCAAGGTGTAAGACAGTTAAAGAAAAATGATAAAAGCTGCTGCTACACTTTATTTCTCTTAAGTTAAGAACTCTATGTGAAGATTCAAATTTTTCCAGAGCCATTTTATTTATTTTTTCTCTTTTTTTTGAAATGCAGCACTTGAGAGGGATACTGTATCTCTGCACTGACAAATATTGTCAAAATGTTAATGTTTTATAAAATGTTTATTTCTCTGTTATTTACACGCAGATATTGATACACACTAATGCAAGGACATGATGTTCCGGACCTTTGCTTGAATAAATTTTTTCTGACTGGACCTCTTTGCGTTTTAGTTGAATACCCCTGCTTTACATGAATGACATATGCAAAGTTTCAAGTACATTAAGATTAGTATTATTTGCAGACAACACTAGTATTTTTTGTTCTGGGGGGGATTTAGCTGAACTACTGGTGAAGATCACTACTGAAATGGGCACTACTGAAAATGTGGTTTGACAGAAATAAATTATCGTTAAACAAGATTCATGATATTTGGCAACTGCAATAAGAACACGCAAGTACAGTTACAAGTAGATGGGGTGGATGTTGAGAGGGTACATGAAAACAAGTTTCTTGGGGTAACAATTGATGACAAAATAAACTGGAAGTCTCACATAAAACATGTACAAAGCAAACTGTCAAGAAGCATTTCAGTCCTGAGCAAAGCAAAACACATTCTGGACCACAAATCACTCCACATTCTCTACTGCTCATTGATTTTACCTTATTTACAATACTGCGCAGAGGTTTGGGGGAATACTTACAAATGTACAACACAATCTCTATCCATACTGCAGAAAAGAGCTATAAGAATAATCCATAACGCTGGTTATAGAGACCACACAAATTCATTATTCTTAAAATCAAAAACATTAAAATTCACTGACCTGGTTAAACTCCAAACAGCACAAATCATGTACAAAGCAATAAACAATCTACTTCCTGGAAACATTCAAACAAAATATTTTCACAGAGATGGGGGTTACAGTCTGAGGGGTGAGCACAATTTAAAACATCAGCGGTGCCCGTGAAAAGTTTTTGTCCTTCAGTTTGTGGAGTGAGGCTGTGGAACAGACTGTGTGTGGAGCTCAAGCAATGTCCAAGCATGATCCAGTTTAAACAGAGGTACAAACACATGGTTTTCACGAGGTACAGGGAGGAAGAAGGGCTTTATAAACAGTGTTTTCATAAATGCTCATATATTTGTTTATTTAATCAAAGTTTATTTTGATTTGATTTTTTCTTTTTTATTTCTCTAATTCTTTTCTTTTTCATGTAAATATATATATATGGAAAGAACATAATGTTAATTGAGTAGTGGAAAGGGGGTAGGCTTAATAAGCACATGCTTCATCCTACTCCTTTTCTGACATGTTGGGTTCACATGATTATTGTTTATTTATTTATTTATTTTCTTGACTATTGTTATTGTTGTTTTGAAGATTCTTATTGGATTTGTTTGTTTTCAGTTAACTTGTGTCAACATGTCCGGAATAAACTAAACTAAACTAAACTAAACTAAACTAAATTTTTGCTACTGGCACTTTGGATGTTTTATGAATGTTTTGAACAAAGACAAGAATTCCTTTTGCACAATTAGCTCCAGCACATTGTGTTTGGTCATACTGGTGAGTTAGAAGATCAGATCACATTTAGGGACTCAAATTAGCAAAAAAACAAATCATTCCAAGATGTTCACAAACTTTCAAGTGGAACTGTAGTACAGTATTGTAGAACTGAGTGTTGGAGTCCAGCAGCTGAATCTCATTCCCTGACAATGAATCGATTTAATGAGTGAGAAAGGCACAAAAACATCACCAACCTTTGCAGATGAGACAACCAAATGCCGCCTTTATGGTTGCCACTTCTGGTTCAGCCAACACCAGGACAGCTGACCGTGCATGCGCGCCACTCAACTCCTTGATGACCTTCGTCACCATCTTTCAGTTCCTGAGCTGCCTCAACCACCTCCTCTATCTCAATCACAGAGGCAGTTTCGTCGCCCCGACTGAAAAACATTTTAAATTCACATTTAGAAATTCCACCAGTCAGCCCAAAGGAGATGACTGTTGCTTTCTTTGGGGCCTTTCGCTACACATAAAAACCATCAGTATTGTCCAGTTACCTAAGTGTCTTCACAGGGCCAACACAGAGTACTGTCAGTATGAAGAGAAAAAACCCAAACAATTGATCTACTTAGCTCAAGTTGATGCAGTGAACTGTTCACAGTTAGAGCTGCCAGGCAGTTACAGTGCTACACTCTGGGGGCATGTGCATGAGTCCCCATGTTCATGCCCCCAGAGCATAGCACTGTAGCTGCCTGGTAGTCCTTATGATGGATCTGAGCCTGGTCCCTGTGTGGTTCTGTGTTCTTGTTTTGAGTTTTGTTCATGTTTCTTGTCCCTGTTTCCTGTTGAAGTGAAATGGTTCCTGTTGTTGTGTTTTTGGTTTCCTGTTTGACTCCCTGTGTTTCTGTGTTGATTAGATCATTGGTTTCACCTGGTCTTGTCTCTTGATTTGCCTCACCTGTGTCTCGTTACCCCTCTTCCTTGTGTGTGCATATATAGCCCTGGCTTCCCCTTTGTTCCTGCCGCGTCATTCCCAATGATTTCTCAATGTGAGTCTCATGTGTTTTTTGCTCCTTTGTGTGTTTTATTTTACCACCCCTTGTGTCTCCTGTGTTCTCTAGTGATTTTTGCCTTTAGTTTCTTGTTTTTTTGTCTGTAAGTTTGGATTTTTTGATTCCTGCCACAACAGCAGCTCTTTTTGTTCACATTTGTTTATTAAACTCTAGTTACTCTTGCCTCACCGCTTTTTGTCCCGCCCTTGGGTCCAACCATTCCCCCCTGACCAAACCGTAACAGCTCTAGCTGTTAGGAGATCTGTGAAAAATAGCCAATATTCTCCTTTAAGCTTATTTCAACATCTGATATCAAAATTCTGTATGAGCCCAAATATACTGACCAATAATCACCTCCCTCAGATGGAGGCTGGCCAAGGAGGTCTTTCCATGGACTCCCCTCCAGTTGAGCCCCTTGGCCAGCCCGTTTGATATGACGCGTCCCAGTACTCGCCATGTGCAGTCACACACATCTGCGCCACCGATTAGAGCCAAGTAACTGATCTAAAACAGATTTTAAAAGAAAAACAACCATTTCGATCAAGTTTCTGATAAACAAAATGTCATTTTCTTGTCCTGCCAAAGTTGTTGTGCATTTTGTGTTTGAATGCATATCGTTCCTTGTTTTAAATTAAATTAAATTGCTCACCATTTTATCTCTCTGATCCTGGTGGCTCTGCTCCAGGACCAGGAGCTGGTTAATATCCTGGAGTGGTAGGCCTTCCACACTAGTAACAGCTGTCCCCTCCTGATGCTGGAGCAGAGGATGGTGGACTGCTGGTCCAGCACCATCTCCAGCTTTGTCAGGACCTCTTTTAGTACTACTACAGAACAAAATAAGTTGACTATATGTTAAAATGAAACACAAACTACACAAACCCCTATAACATTTATTTTCATCCAAAGTGACTTACATATGTAAATTATACTACAGGGGGCAACATTGTCCCCGGTACAACTTGGGGTTAAGTGCCTTGCTCAAGGGCATAGAGTGGAAGATGGGAATTAAATCCAGTTTTTCAGGCTACTACATGCTAGCCCAGCTCCTTAATCACCACCAGCAACAAACAGCCAAGTACAGCCAAAATGGCAATGTCAAGAAAATTAGAAAATGTACTCATATTCAGTGCTTACATTGTGTGTCCCCACTGTTTTGGACCTGTAGTTCTACAAAAAAAAAAAAAAAGAATAACATGGTGCTGAAATGAATCACACACATACACACTCCTCACTTATCCTTCTCAACAGAGCGAATGGCAGATTGTGCCAGATATGCTTGAACAGAAAACGTGGATATCGGCAAATACGTTTTACTTTTTATAGGGGCAGTCCTGGAAACGTATGACTGTACACTGTGTGTAACTTTCGATTTTACTAGACAAAATGTATTGCATTCCTTAAAATAACTGGTAGTACATTACTAGTGAACAGAGCGCAACTTTAGTGATGTGACCAGCCCTATAATCGAGTAGAAACCACTTGACCTCACCAGAATCTGTCTGCTGGGGGACCCATCTAAAGGTGTGGGCAGGTGCTACAGGGGGACATACACAATGTTAACAAGGAAAATGTAACATGAAATATGTGTATAAAGTATATGAATCAGTGACAAAGCAGAACAATGCACTCACATTAAGCATTAGTGGAGCGAGGAGGGAGTGCAGTGGTGGGGAAAGGAGGGAGTGTAGGGGGATTCAGGAGGGTGTAAGTGGGTTGAGGGGAGGGATTCAAGCTGGGGATAAAAGGGGCAGGAGCGAGTTTCTTGGAGGGTGGAGGGGGACTGTCTTCCTCCGTCTCCACCTCTCCCAAACCTCCCAGGGGGCCAAGCCAAACACTCTTTCTATTGTCAGACAGAAACAAAAATTAAGATCAAAGTTTAAAAGATCAAAATTAAGTGGAAACTTGTGAATAACGGCACAGAACCTACACCAATTCAGTTAAATATTGTTTGATGTAAGACAGATAAGAGAGATAGATAGATAGATAGATAGATAGATAGATAGATAGATAGATAGATAGATAGATAGATAGATAGATAGATAGATAGATAGATAGATAGATAGATAGATAGGGGAAATTCAGGAAATACTGATGTGCTAAGCAAACTGACATACCTTTTCCTCCTCAATGCCCTTTGGCCAGATGCCTCTGCCTCAGACTGGAGGTGTGAGGTAACCTCCGCCTCCTTCACCTTCCGGCGGCCCTCTTCATAGCTCTCTGTAGGAACCTCAGGTCCTCTCAATTCTCCCCCTCTCTGGAATGTGAATTTACGGAGTTGTTTTGCAGAAGAACTCTTCTAACAGATCAACCTTTTACACCCATAGCTATAAATGTGCCATGTCCAGATGCTGGGCAGACCCACGCTAACGGAACTCCCTAATGGTGAGGACGTCACCTAAGCCAAAATAGACAGATTTACACTTCTGTGGAATTTCCCCACTCTGGTTTCTGGACTAATTAGTTCTGAATCGAAAGAACATTAATGCGATATCAGGAACTGCAAAGACTTTCATTCCATGTGGATAAAGTCTAGAAGACTTCATGTTATTTTATTATATTTTTATTATGTTTTAAGCTTGTGATGTACTAATCCTTCCTTTTCAGAGACACACACATGCAAATATACCAAACACCTTCTTGCTCCCCTCTCCAAGAGTGACCAAGGAAGTGGAACTGATAAGGGGTCGTAAATAACCGTCCTCCCAGAACCAGACTCTCGTCTGTTTTTCTCCTCTCTAAAAAGAGCATAGGTTTAATAATATGACTATTCAAATTGCAATAACCTGGTAAGTTATATATTGTTGTTCAGGAAGTGCTAACAATCACAATGAGATTATTTTGATCCTTGTACGATAAAGTTAACCCAAATTAATATAATTGGTCACAGAAAAGAAGTATCAACATTGCCATCAAGTGGTTATCTTTTAAAAGTATTTTCCCTCTTGTAATCATCATTGAAGTTAAAGAATGTAGAACTTTAGATGTTCTTATACTAGTAGCTATTGTGAAATCATCACTATTGGAATTGTTATTTTAGAAACACAACCTTTTAGTATTAGCAAATTGTCACTATAAAGAGTACTTGAGTTTATTCATTTATTGATGCTTTTGAATTAGTTTGATTTCGCCGTTCATATACGTCATCTTGTTATGTTGTAATGTTGAGTGTTGTCACATACGAAAACATTGCCAACGAGCCATGATGAGTGATGGAATGGTTACATTTAATAATATAAAATAGGTTAAGAAGATCAGGCAATAAGAGATCTCAAGACAAAGGAGTGGGCGTTCTCTTCACTTTCCGCGCGAAGAGTTTGGAAACCCGACCTAAACACGCCCTGAATAATTAACTCATAAAACCAGAGAGACGCTCTCTCTTCTCCGGACTTTTAGGACTTTTGCACTTTTACTTTACTTTACTTTTCTTCGGCACTTTTTGTACTTTAACTTTCTAGTACATTCTAGTTTTCATTTCCATTTTCCGTTTACGTATTTACGTTTAAACTTAGTAACTTTGTTTTAAGAACAACTTGAATATTTCAAGCTCTGTTTGTTTCTCGTCAGATGTTTTTCCCTGACGTACGATTTTTATAGTGACTAAAATATTTTTCTAGCTTTATTAATTTTTATACTCTACCAACCGAAGTACTAACCATCATCGTTCATAAATTAGCCAGCGTAGACAGCTGGGATATCAGAGAAAGACCCAATCTCTTCGACGGATCAAGAAACCAAGAAGCTGTTGCCATAGCAACGATATCAAGAAGACGTGATGAGCCGGATTCTTTCTTCAAACACAAAGACATTGCCAAGTGTCGTCTACTGCCTTTGACTGAACACCTACAACGCTCTCAAGTGAACCGGGTGTTGGAGTTGCAAACAAAGCAACGAGTCCTATCTACCGGTCCAAGAGAGGCCACATCAGCTGTGCCGTTACCGTCACCGTCACCAACTCGTCACACCGACGCTCCGTCACACCGACGCCGAGAAGACTACGGAAAAGTAGGCTGAATCGTTCCTACCGCTTAAGACAAAGAGTTGGTGTCACTACTTTGAAACTCCCTACTAATATATTTTAGAGAAGATTAATTAGATTAGGTATCATTCCTTTTAGACTAACCTTAAAACATCTCTATCTCTCACCATCGCTCCAGAAATTAATAATTCCATACCTTACGTTTTATTTGATTATCCATGCATATTTTCCATTAGTCCCTCATTTATTCATAGTTGTCACCTTATTAAATAAATATTTACTCACACTTAAGAAGTTGTTTGTGGTGTTGTTTACGGCAGAGAATGACTGGTAAAATTTGTAGTAAAGGATTCATCCTTCAGATATGCAAATTATTTAAACGAGACTGATAAACTGATTTAAACCGTGTTCTTCCTACGATAACAGGAGGTGGTGCCCTAACGAGACAATTTAGTAGTGTAGACTTCCCTACATCTCTGTAAAATAAAGATGTACTACACATTAGTAAGTTAGCTGCATCCAAGCAATGATAACACATCTTAGTCAATAGTGAAAACACAATAATAAATTAGACATTTGAGGCGGATGCTGATGATATTATTTGAGCACTCACAGAACAGGCAGCTAGAGGCAGCTGGCTTCATTTATGTTTATATTTTCAAAACTTCATATGTATTTACATTTACATGTATTAGTTAAGCTGACAAACCACCTGTAGTAAAGAGAGTCCAGACCTCCCACTGTTACCACCCATGCTCTGGCTCCATCCCATGTTTAATGGCCTGCTGAAGGGCCATTCCCCTCTGGGAGGTAGGACAGTGACACTGGCCATCTGTCCCCCATAGAGAGGGAACCAGTTCCACCTCCTTTGTTTCCAGAAATTCTACAACTGAACACATCTGGAAAAAAAACACAATAGGTTAACACGCAAGACACTTATCGCCGTTGAAACATAAAATAGTCTAAACTCATTTATTTGAGTGAAACGTTTAGTTCTGACCCGTTTAGATGAAAGCCCACTCACCACGGCAAGGTACGGCTTCATGAGTGAGATGTTAGTAAGTTAGTAAGGTTAAGCTTAATAAAAAAGTTAGTAAGGTTAATAAAAAACTTTTTTTTTTAAGTTCTCATATTTTTGTGAAAAACATACATTCTTTGACGAAAATATACAAACTTCACATGGACATACACAAAAACGGAAAAGCAAATAAGGAACATTCAGTTTAGCACAAACAGAATCAGAACAGCAAAACAACATCAACTACAGAGCAGTCTTTATGAGCAAGTAGGCTTCTTAAGTGCTTATGCCCCGTAATAATGCAGGCTCTAAGCAAAGCCAGGAGCCCTAACGCCCAAACAAATGAAGTAGGCTTTAGCTATGCTTTGTGTGCAGTCGTGGCACTGCAACAAAATAGTCGCAATGTGGTAGCCTCACATATTTCTCAGTATGTCCATGTATCTCAATGACTTTGAGCCGTGATGAGATTTTTCCTACCAAACAGATAAACACAACTCCTGTGAATTCAGAGGATGCTCAAAAAAAGGTTCCATTAACTCATATTCTCTGAAAACAAGAGAAAGAAGGATGTTTTCAATCAAAGCAATGTGGTCACCAATCTTTACACATCGGTCGCCCTCATTGATACTTTGATTTTTGTTCCACTAATAACAAGCTCTCCATACTGAACTGCTTGAGAGTCCACCATAGAGGATGGAACTGGTCCATGGCTATGCTCTTTTAGCATCTGCCTCTTTGAGTCAGTAGACTCAGTTGTGGGTGATACACTTTGTACATTCAATATAATACAGATTTTTTTACTTTTCAGTTAAAATGTCACTGTTTCTGCTGATCCTGACATTGAAACCTCTTTGAAACAGGAAGAATTGGTTGAAATGGAGTATTGAAAATAGGGTTTCCTGTTGTTTAGCTAGATATAGTTATTTATACCCTACTCTTTGAAATGGAACAGTGTATTATCACACAAAAATAGACCTATTGTTACAATAACTATATCAAACTTAAATAGTATATACAGCGCATCTATAGGCCTATAGATTATTAATATTATTCAGAAATAGTCCACTAGGTGGTCATTTAGGATAAGTAATGAATTGCAGTGTTAGTTAAACAGGTAATTTTAGGGGAAAAGGACAAAGGAAAACCACAGGGATGCAGCCATAGACATTGGTTGTTTTCTCTACTGCTAAGTCATGTGATTAGGGCGGGCCAGTGTTTGCAAGCGGCAGAACTGAAAATACACTCATGGCACATGCTATTTAGGTATATATGAAGAAACAGATAACAGCTAAACTTCTTGTACGTGCTGCAGTACTAGATTAAGCTGAGCTTGGAAATAATCCATTTTTCTGTGCTTACTGACCTGGACCAGGGTTCTTGAACAGTTTTAGTTCCTTTGGACGGCTGTGGATTGAAAACGCAGGAGCACCGCCTTGGCCACCGCCGATTACGTTGGAAGGGATTTTGTATTTCGGTCCAGGGGAGCAACTCATCTTGACCTCTATATAACGTGTCCCAAAGCTGAATGCTGGTGCTTTGGGTTCAGTTGGGTCATGGTTATTACCACCTGTATCAAGGAGCAAGGACAGACATGTTACTGAGAAAAAACAAGAAGATGAAGAAGAAGACAAGATTACCTGTAAGTCCAGGCAGTGCATACTTGGGCCCAGGGCTTCCATAGAGTGCAGCTATAGGCCCTCTTGGCTTGTGGGGCCTCCAGGTCCCAACCCAGGGTTCTTTGCTTGGCATTATCTTGACAGAGACAAATGGATTTGTGTGAATGCAAAAGAAGCCAAAATTATGAATTTCCGGTGTTCCTTGCACCTATTTTAAAACGTAAATAAACACATATTTAGAATAAATGAATCCTGGCAACTTATGCTTATATTTAAAATTAATATGTTTCAAATATATATTGCCATGTTGCATTAGCTGTCATTAGCAATGGTAACACCTTGGAGCTTAAAGTATTTTGGATCCAGTCTGGTGAATGTTTCTTATAAGAGAGGCTATAGTGTAGAGATGGAAGTATTGTACTTAAGTCCAGTTTTGAGATACTTTTCATTTTATACTACTTATTGGTAATTTTACTTTACACTTGACACATATAGGCCTAGTGGAGCTAGGCAACAGCAATCTACAGCTGTAATTGAACCAAATTACTACATTTATTAATTTATTTTATAACTAAAATTAAGACATATATCATTATTTCCAGTGCAATATAACTTTGGGTAAACTTACCTCAAGCAAGAAGAAGCGGGATGCTGTGAAGAAAAAATAGTTGGCGCTCTTCATGTTGTTAGCCGGCTGCTAGCACCTCAGACAGCGATCAATAGCGATTAGCCTAGCTCCGTAGCCTGAGCTAACACGGTAGCGGAGAGTTGAGTGGGCGGGTCTTAGCGTCCAAGCAGCCAACATGGCGACCGAAGACTCCGCCTTCCAACGACTATGACGCAATAATGCCATGAATCACAATCAGAATCAGAAAAGACGTCATAGACGAATCCGACGAGCGTCCTGTGTAGGCTGCCATCTTGTGGCGACGCCATTACTGAGCTGTTCCTGGTATGTAAACAAAGCTCCGTGATAACGCCCCCTCGATGACAGCTACAGCCAGGCAGTATGACTTGTTGGGTTGATGATGTTAGACAGTGGCCTCCAGTCACAGATGAAGGTACAAACGATCTTACAGATTATTTATGAAAATAGCTTAAAGTAGAGAATGGGGAAATAAAGACATAATTGGAGCTAGGATGATATTATATCTACTTAACTACTGTAGCTGCTAGTTAGCTAACGTTAGCAGTAACTATGCTAGCTAGGCTAGCTAACGAGGAAACTATAAAAAGATCTGTCCATTTGGCAACAATAAATAAATAAATGGATATCAAATAAACGAATTCATGTTTTTCATTTGTGACCATTGTTTTATCTCATTTTCACATTTCAAAAGGAAAGGGTAAGGTACAGCTAACTGCTAGCGTTGTTGGTTCTCAGAGTGAGAGTCACAGTCAAGCAAATCAAACGTTAACAACAGACATAACAGTAATGTTACTACTGCCCCTTCTGTTGTTTTAAAGGTATTCAAGAGGATTTTCTCCTTCACCTGGCATCCCATGATCAACAAAATGCCAACTACAGGTCACTGATAGAGGGTCAAAATGATCTGAGCGCTGGATGGGTTGGTCAAATAATGCACACTCTACCAGATGATAAACACATAGTTCTAAAAGGACCTGTCTGATTTTCATTGTCACAATTTGAAAGAGAAATGATTCAACAAAGTATTAGTTTAATGGCGTGCACATTTATGCAACCACATCATTTTCATAAATAAAATAATTATTTTTATTTTGTTGTTTGTAAGCCCTCCTAAAGTATATCACAAGTTCTTTGGTCTTATCCACATTGAGAGAGAGGTTATGATGTCTGCAATATGTTGTTAGCTGCCTCTCCTAGTGGATGCAGACTCATTATTGTCCTTAAGGTCTTCCACGGCCGTGTCATTGGTAAACTTGACAGCGTGGATACTGCAGAGTCTGGCTGTGCAGCCGTGGGTGAGCAGGCTGAAGAGAAGAGGACTGCAGCCCTGGAGAGAGCCCCTGCTCACTGTGATGGATTCTTCATTGCATTTTCTGGAAAGATACACCAGAGGGCGCCAACGAGACATCACACAAAGCTGAACTGTTTGACTCGAACCTGAATTGAATTGAATCCCTTTTAACTTAAAACTGTATAAATTAATATCAAACAAAAGAAAGCAGAACTTTAAACATTTGTGCCTCAAACGCCATCACTGTAGGATACAGTTATAGCCAGTGGAAGAGGACAAACAGCCTGGTGCTGCTCTCACTCTCCCTCTCCACACCAATGAACCTAATGAGCATGTCTTTGGATGGTGGGAGTGATACTGAAACAGTGAAACATGACGCCATACTAGTCACTAAATGTTGGATCTGAGCAGATTTGTTGGCAGTGGGTGTTTCAGTGATACAAGGAAGATTATTATTAACACTGGCCATGAGCTGTTGTGAAATAAAAACTAACCAGACATAACATAACAACAACACACACCTTCTCAGCTGAGTGGGAGCAGGAGGGTGTATCATCCGTTCTCCAGAACTGCCTGGCCAGTGGAGACGTCTTAGCCATCTGATAACACACACAATACAGACTCAGTGTCCTGTGTGACAGAAATAAATCCACATATCCTATATATCCATAGTAGAGGGAAACTACTGGACCTTGGAAGCTGGAGAGTGTGAGGGGGTTGATCCATCATGTTGCCTGCAGAACCGTCCTGCTGTGGACTCAGCCAACTACAAACACAGGACACAGGTTTAACATAAAGTGGCATGATTCCTTCAATTGTTAAAATGCAGAGTCACATACATGTTTACATATGTTGACCTTGTCTTCCTATGCTGTACAACAACACTCTAGGGTTGAAATGTTGAATTACCAAGGATTTCAATGATTGCCCTATAAAGGGTTAACAGCACCACAAACTACATCCTCCAGAATGATCATCAGTTGAATTACAACATTTCTGACTCTGATTCTACTCTCTTAAGACATCAACTCAACATCAGAGCAGTCATGGAGGAGGTGTCTTCCCAAAAAGGAGCAGTGCAGGTTGGACAGCGAACTTTATTCTTTATTTTGGGAGGTGACCTTCAAAGAGGACGCTATTATTTGAAATTATTTATCTTGTTTTATTTTGGGCCGGTTTAGGTAGGAAGGTTGAGATCTGATTTTTTATGATTTGTCCACATACAATACAGCTAAATTCAAACCATCCAGTTGTGTGTGTGGTATCTCTGCTAATACATGCTTTCAGGCTCTACAGTCCTTCCTCGATCCTTCTGATTCTGGTCCAATATTAAACTATCAACATACTTACCTGTGGTAACTGTTACACATGCAGCACCCAAAGACAACGACGTGCACCAATGCTCTTTTCTCCGTCTCCGATTCTGAGGGCATCTACTACGCATGCGTCGTGCTCCTCGTTAGTATAGTGGACAGTATCTCCGCCTGTCACGCGGAAGACCGGGGTTCGATTCCCCGACGGGGAGATTTATGTTTTTCTCCAGTTGCTCTTCATGACCTTTACCGTCTATGGTTTGGTCCCAAAACGTTTAACTTGCAAAGAGTCAATCATTGAGCACAAGATGCAGAGTTATCATTCACAACCTGCACATGTTCATGTGTCACAGGAAAAGGCGTCTCTACAACTTATTTCTCAAAATGAGCAAATATACTAATAGTGGAGTTTTGAACTGAAGGTTCAGACAGAAACAGAGTAATGTGTTGTACACTGTTCAGTGCAGTGAGGAGTGTACAGAAAATACATTGAGGAAATTAAACAACCCATCCATAAACGCATGTACCAACACAGGAGAGCCAGTTCATCAGGAAACGAGTCAGCGGTCCACCTACACCTGAAGGACAAAGGACACTCCTTTGAAGATAACAACGTCCAAATGTTAGCCAGAGAAGACCGATGGACCCCTAGAACTGAAGAAGCTACTTGGATGAGGTGGTGAAACGTCTCTAAAAATGTACAAGTCCAGTTTCCTTTGTTGAAACTTTGTTGGATACGAAAAGGTCTGAGACTTTCTCTATACTGTTCCTTATGTAAGACTGTCAAAACAGCAACATCAAAGCCAGTCTCCACAAACGATTCAGTATCACACGACTTTTTTTTTTTTTTTTTTTAACACCTTTTATTGTCTTGTGCAGTTCCCGTAGTGTAGTGGTTATCACATTCGCCTAACACGCGAAAGGTCCCCGGTTCGAAACCGGGCGGAAACGTCGTTATGTTTTTCCTCGACTTAGAGAGGCCACCAGACTTAAATGACTCCAGACTGCATTGTTTCCATATCATCAAGTGGACCAGGGGGGTATTCCAGAAAGGAGGTTTAACAAACACTGAGATAAAACTTAAATATAAACTAAAATGCATAAGTTTAATATAGCACATTAATGTATGTCAGAAGCAGAATCATTCAGTAGATATTATGCTACATATTAACTGCTTTGTATGAGACTTTCTTATACTATAGACTACCTTGTCACATATTGTATTATTTTTAATTAGATGTAACCCGACCGCCCTCAAGAGAACGTGGCCGCAGGTCAAAACTAAATATAAAAACATTGTCCAAGTTGGTAAGATATATCTGGGTGCATCGTCTTAGTCATCTCTTATCCAGTATTATATTCTTGAATTGCCATATTGCAACAAGGTACATTCATTTCAAAGCCAATAGGAAGAAAGCAGAGGAGAGGAAGACCGGTTCTGGACCAGCGGTGTCCCCCCTCACCCCTGTGGAGGAGCTGGCGATCAGTATCAATCGAGGGCGTCCGATGATGGAGGGGATTCCTGGGGGCACGTCATCTGAGCCCTCAACCTCCCAGGAGGAGCAGAATGAACTAGTGCAATGTATTTACCCTAATAGGCCTACGCCTAAATCACTTATGTCTAATTTGTGTAGCCTTGCATGTTGAAAAATGACCAATTTAAAGATTAAATACCCAAACATACCCAATGTTACTATAGTTACTTACATAGCCTGATAATTTTTGAGCTTTCTGGAACTGAAATCCCAGGTTCACCGCTAACTCTGGGTTAACATATCCTGTTAAGCCAGTAAACCTGCTTTCTGGAATACCCCCCAGGTGGTAGATGAGAGAGAGAGTGAGGACTGTGACTGGCTGCTTTTATCAGCTCAGGGAGACTGGCCAGGTGTTCCCAATTGCTCCAAATTAGAGCCGCTGTCACGTTTCCTACTCAGGGAAACAGACAAAAATGTCGAGACCACACCAGACAGGTACTTTTTAAAGAAAGAAGTTTATTAAACAACATAAAAACCAACAAATCAGTAGTCAGTTGTGTTTTATGGATGTGTGTAGGTAAGTGAGGTGGCTGAATGTGTATGAGTGTGTGGATGCAAAAACCTAAAGTTACTCCAACCTAATCATCAGCAAAGAACATCAGGCCCCAAAGCGTTCCCACACCATGTGGTGGCCAGACCAAAAGCAGAGACAATGCAGAGAGAATGCTGAAAGAATCCAGAGAGAGACTGCATGGCCTGAGCAGAGTACTGATGCTCAGGTCTAGTGGCCACACCCACACCTTGCCAGGTGCCAGCCATTCAGCCTGACGAGCAGGCAGCACCAGGACAGGACAGGATCTTTATGTGTGATTAGACAGTATATGACATTAATTAGATGTTTGTGGTGAAAGAGTATTACATGTCATTTGGAATCAGCAACATGTGTCTGCACATTGTGATTGGTCCTTTTTGATGTGGTGGTTGTGGTTAGCACACAGAGCCATCGTGTTTTGACCAATCAGCAGCGGCCTGGCACCGGGTAACTGTTTGACAGCTGTCATTAGGGCCGTCTGATATACTTGTCATCGGGATGAATTAATGTAGCGTAACATCCCAGTTTTGATGAGTAATGATACGATTTGGAAACGACAAGAAAATATCAAGAAGAGAAATGGTCGTTTTAAGACAATGAATGGAGCGGCTCATGTTTTGTTTTATTTGTTTAGTTTGGGGGGGGGGGCTGGCAGTTCTTCATCAAGTCAGGGGTTCCCTTTATTTGTTGGGTTTAAGGGGGTAATTAAGGACCATTTAAGTTTATCTTAATTGTATTTTAATTCAGGAATTCCTTGATTAAGGGGGAAATTAAGGGGAAATCAAAAAAGTAAGAGGTAAATTCAGTATTTTCAGTTTCTTTTCTCCTTAGTCGACATGAATCTATGCACATTTCTACTTAAAAACTACTTAATTATTGAAGGGTTGTAAGGTCAAATGTAAGGCATTGATAAGGGCTGAAATTAAGGGGATTTGTTTCCTTGTACTCTGATCATGAATCAGATGAATTTTTAATGGAAATGGGCTGCAGATGAGTGACATTGTGTACATGTAACTCCATCAAACTGTAAGTCTTTGATAAATAGATGAGCTAATAATAATAATCACTTTCATTTATATAGCGCCTTTCAAAGGACCCAAGGTCGCTCACTCACTGACTCCACTGACAGGTGAATTCTCTGGTGTGTTGCTAGGAGACAGGGGGTATGGCTGCCAGCCTTTTCTTCTGACCCCGTTCACAGACCCCCAGGGAGCACAGCAGGCCTACAGCCATGCCCATGCCAGAACCAGGATCAGAATCAAAATGACCTTTGGCCTCCTGAAGGAACTCTTTCAGTGTCTGCACAGATTAAGGGTCAGCCCTTCGAGGGCATGGGACATTACTGTGGCTTGTGCTGTCCTCCACAATGTGGCCTGCCTGAGGAAGGAGAGGGCCCCCAGAGTGCCACCAGCCATGAACTGGGATAATCCTGCAATCTTCCCTGATGACACCGCTGGTCGGCTGCTCAGGGACTAATATGTGCCAAATGATTTCAGTTAAAATGCGTGCTTCACATTTTTCAGTTCAATATATCCTGCATATTAGAGCTTGATGAGATCTCTTCTTAAATTTAAAAGGAGACTAAACTGAGATTAAGTGCATCTTATTGCTCAGGAGAAAAAAGTGAGAGACGGGAGAAATAAGCCTTGATCTCAGTTTGGTCACATGGGTCTCATAGTTGTCTAGGAGAAGTAAAGGAAACATTTTTGAGATCTCTTTTTGAGTTTTCTTTTCCTCTGGGTAGTCCTAAAACCAGGAAAGAACTAAATCACACTAAGTTTTAGAGGTGACTTTCTGTCTCACTCCGTCTCTTTCCTCTCAGTCCGGTGGTTACGGTTAACATGAACATCACTGATTGGCTAATGAAACAGATTGACACCTGTCCATACCATTAATGCCACAAGAAAATGAAATGGTGCGTTCAAGAACCACGTTGAACGTAGGACATTCCAGATACTTAATGAACCTTCCCAAATACCAGTAGTCTTCTACATACTTTGCAGATTCATGCTGCGGGCCAGATTATTCAATTCAGTTTTATTTATATAGCGTCAATAACAAGACAAATTGTCTCAAGACGCTTTACAAAACCCTGAAACCTCCAGAGCAGCCTGAAGGAGACGGTGGCAGGAAAAACTCCCTTTAACAGGAAGAAACCTTGAACAGAACATATGGAGGAAAGACACATCACAGTGATATAAAGAAATAACAGATGCAGTTCAGACACAGAAAAGAAATGTCCTCTGGAGGGACGGTTTGAAGAAGACTCATTCCAGCTCCAGCATGGATCTGATGGAGACTCTGGTCTGACTGTGAGCTTTACAGTCCACAGCTTCATGTTTTATCTTCAGCTGCTTTTAAATCATCTTTTAGTCTCTAAACTCACCAGAGACAAGAGAAGACATGGAACAAACATCTCCACAACAACAGGAAGGACTGTTGATGCTGGCAGGTTGACATGTGTCTGAATCATTCATGAGGGACTGGACTTGATTTGTTGGAGCTCTGTGAAGAGTTGAAGTGCAGCTCTGTTGATGGTCTTAAATGGAGACCATGTGGATGAAGCTCTCCTCTCCACCTCCCAGTAACATGGTCCAGTCAGAGTCTGCTTCAACCTCTGGATCATCAGGACACAGCTCATCCTCTCACAATACACACCGTCCTGTTTACTGTTACTCCCACCTGTAGAGAGGAGGAGAAAGAAGAGAGGAGGTGAAGGAGTGTTTCCAGAGTCTCCCTTCATCATCACATCCAGTAGAAAGAGCAGCAGGGACTTCAGTCCTGTTCAGAGCAGCAATGGAGCAGCTGTGGAGCTCAGCCAGCTTCCTTTCAGCTTCATGTTAACATGTTGGAGTGAACACACACAGACCTGCAGAGACTTTTAGCATCAAGTCTGTTTCCTCTGCAGATTTCACTAATAAACTGCTGAATGCTTCATTACTGCACCAACACTTTAGTGATGGATTTACTGCTGCTCCATTTAAACAAAGATCAGCTGACTAATAAACATGGAGGCTGTCATTGAAAAGATCTGATCAAACTAATGACACATGTGATGACTCTGCTCATGGTTACTAAATGTAATGCTGCTTCTGTGATGTGCAGGCTTCAGTCAGACTGATCTCAGAGCTGTGATCAGTTGTTCATCACATTTGATGAATGACCACCACTGTCTCTATACATCTTGGAAGGCTGTCAGCTGGAATCCAGCTTTATTTCCTGGACACATCAACACAACAACAACAGGCATCTTCACATCAACTCAAACACATGATCACAACAAGCTTCTGGCTCATCTGATTGGCTGACTGTTGTCTCTCTCTCTGTCTTTCTGTCCAGTCCTGAAGCCTGTCTCCATTCTCCTCTCACAGCTTCACTGAGAAGCTGCAGGTTTACAGGAAACACTGGATCTTTGATACTAACTGTGTTTAGGACAATACTGATGAAAGCAGCATGGACTGACTGGAACCCTCTACTCACCTCAGAGTCTCCAGTTTATAGTCTGGACTCTTCACAAGATCAAGAAACTGCTTCACATCTGAATCCTTCAGGTCGTTTAATCTCAGGTCCAGATGTTTCAGATGGGAGGGGTTGGACTTCAGAGCTGAGACCAGAGAATCACAGCTGATCTCTGACAAACTGCAGCAATACAATCTGAATAAAGAATAAAAGATGAAATGATTGATGATCAATCAGATGTGTTGAGATTTTAAATGTGTCCTCATCAATGTGTGTGTTGACCAGGAATGAAGCTCAACATTATACAGTTATTTAAATGAGTTTGTATTTGTCTTCATTTTGAGGAACAATAAAGTTTTACATCAAATACATTAAATTCACTTGGTGATTAAACATATCAGATAGGGCTGGGTGATATATCACATTAATTAATATATGGATATATGTTTTAATGTGATACGGTATTTAAACTATATCTGGTTTATGGATATAGTTCAAATTAGCGCTGTGATCCTTGCTCCATCAAGCTGCTGACCCGGAGCTCTCTGCACTGCTCCCCCCGTCCCTCCTCTTTCATGCACAGAGGAGGAGCAACAACTGCAGCGTGTGTGGAGGAGAAACTGGTTAGTAAAAGAAAAAGCAGTGGCTCAGTAATTTGGAGATGGTTCAGATTCAAAGTATCAGATGAGCAACAAAATGACGTTATATGCAGAGGTTGAGCTAGACTTTTTAGTTGTCTCTCATTTTGACTGACAGGCTCATAAAAATCCCCTCATAATCTATTTTTACCGTCACTTTCATTTTTTAAAATGATAATAATGTAATTCAATAGCATTTCATTTTCATTCAAATGTCATTAACATAGGTGGTGGTGGTGCCTACATGATCAACATGCAATGCAGCCTTATTTTATTACTATATATTTTATTTTATTAAATGTTGGATGTGGTATGTATAATGGTTGAGACTTAAGTCCTCTTCTGTGTGGCCCTATGAGCCTATCATGACAACAAAAACTAGTTGTTGTTTTTTTCGAGCTGAACTAGTCTTGGTCTTGACTTGGTCTGTCTTGGTCTTGGTCTTACTCTGTGGTCTTGGTAGTGTCTTGGTCTTGGTTTAGGCGGTCTTGACTACAAGTCTACCACAGGCTCCAGGGTGAAACTAATGATGATTTCATATTGCAAGCCATTATTCAGTCAGCTGCCTTCAAGGCTGATTGTGATTTGTCGTTTTTTTTAACAGTTTGCGTCTAACGTAAAGCAGTGACAAATGCAACTCCTTTCTCTCATTCTTCTAAACACAACTCCACACCATTTATAACAACTTGTCCTCCTCTCCTGCCCCCACGGCCTGCACTCCCACTCCCTCACCTGCTCCTCCCCTCCTCACCTCTCAGCCTCTGTCTCAGTTCTCCCCTGTGTCACCAGGGGACCTGCCCAGAATCATGATATGCATGAAAACCTCTACATGTGTCCTGGATCCCATCCCATCTCACCTCATTAAGGACTCTTTACCAGCCATCTCCACACTCATCACAGAAATCATCAGCTCCTCCTTCAGGTCTGGCTCAGTCCCCCCTTCACTCAAACTGGCTGCTATCACCCCCATCCTCAAAAAACCTGGACTCAACTCTGACATCTTGTTGAACTTCCGGCCCATCTCCAATCTCCCCTTTCTGTCCAAAATACTGGAGCGTATTGTCGCCACACAACTCAAAGTCCACCTCTGCTCAAATGACCTGTTTGAACTGTTTCAATCCGGTTTCCGTTCCCAACACAGCACAGAAACAGCTCTCCTGAAAGTCACCAATGACATCCTCCTCTCTGCAGACTTCATCACTTCCAGAATTGACTCCTGCAGCAGCATCCTCTACGGCACACCATCCAAAACTTTAAATAAGCTTCAGTACATCCAAGATTCTGCTGCACGTCTGCTCACCCTCACCTGCTCCCGTGATCACATCAATCCTGTCCTCCAGAAACTCCACTGGCTCCCAGTTCCACAGCGTATTCATTTCAAAGCCCTCCATAACCAGGCCCCTTCCTATCTGATGAAGACGCTGAAGCGGCTCTTCCTCAAGCTCCTCAGACCCCAGGTGCTGCACGCTGAGGACCCTCTACAGTTCGCCTACCGGGCAGAGGTTGGTGTAGAGGATGCCATCCTCTACCTTCTACACAGAGCCCACTCGCATGTGGACAAGGGAAAAGGCACTGTCAGGATTACGTTCCTGGACTTTTCAAGTGCCTTCAACACTATCCAGCCCCTGGTACTCCAGGAAAAACTCTCCAGTATACGAGTGGACCCCGGCCTGGTTGCTTGGATTTCCAGCTACCTCACCGTCAGACCGCAGTACGTCAGGCTGAAGGACATCATGTCTGACACTGTGGTCAGCAACACTGGAGCTCCACAGGGGACTGTACTTTCCCCTTTCCTCTTCACCCTGTGCACCGCGGACTTCTGCTACAACTTGGACACGTGTCACATCCAGAAGTTCACAGATGACACAACCATCGTGGAGTGTATCAGTGGCGACGAAGAGGAGGAGTACAGGAGCCTGGTGAGGGATTTTGTTGTCTGGAGCCACAAAAACAATCTACAGCTCAACACCTCTAAGACTAAAGAACTGGTCATTGACTTTGGGAGGCACAGACCCAACCCCAGACCAGTTCTGATAGAAGTGGAGGAGGTGGAGGTCGTGCAGACCTATAAATATCTTGGGCTGTGGCTGGACAACAAGCTGGACTGGACGAGCAACACGGAGCAGCTGTACAAGAAGGCCCAGAGCAGGATGTACTTCTTGAGGAGGTTAAGATCCTTCAACATCTGCAAGAAGCTCCTGGGGATCTTCTACCAGTCTGTAGTCGCCAGCGTTCTGACCTATGCTGTGGTGTGCTGGGGTGGGAGCACCTCAAAGACAGACCTCTCCAGGTTGGAGAAGCTGATCAGGCGGGCTGGCTCTGTGGTTGGCACGAGGCCGGACCCTCTGGCTACTGTAGCAGAGAGCAGGACACTTAAAAAACGAGCGTGCATCCTGGACAATGCCAGCCTCCCTCTGCACACGACCATCAGTAGCCAGAGAAGCACCTTCAGCAAGAGGCTGCTCCTCCCAAGGTGCAGGACTAATAGACTGAGGAACTCCTTTGTCCCCCGTGCCATCAAACTGTTTAACCACCAATCACTTTGGGGGAGGAGGACAGAAAGGAAAGGGCCTGAATGACTTTTTCTGAATTTAACGTACAACAGTAATGTGCAATACAAATGTACCCGGTATTTCTATATGTATGCAACAACCATCTATGTACAGTCACAGTATTTATTTATTTTTTATTACTATTTATTATTCTTTACTGGGTGGTTTTTTTTTGGTATTTGGGCTTATTGTACTGTTTTTCTTACATGTATGTCTGACAGTGCTGTATGCGATGGAGATGTCAATTTCCCTGCGGGAACCTCCCAAAGGGATCAATAAAGTTGTCTATCTATCTATCTATCTATCTATCTATCTATCTATCTATCTCACTGACCTGCTCCATCACCACAATCCATCCCACAGCCTCCGTTCATGTGACGCAAACCTCCTTACTCCACCACTCAAGACCAAGCATTGAACCTGGGGCGACAGAGCCTTCTCTGCAGCTGCCCCCTCCCTCTGGAACTCTCTCCCCAAACACATCAGCCACTGTACCGACCTTCCTACCTTCAAATCTCTGACAAAAACTTTTTAAAACTGCTTTTAATGTTTAGCTCAGTCTATTGTGTTTTTAATGTTATATTTCAAATTGTTTTGTTCTTTTTATGTAAATTGTCTTTGAGTACCTTGAAAAGCGCTTTTAAATAAAATGTATTATTAATATTATTATTATTATTAATAATGGGTCTGGGTGTTTCCACTGGTCACGTGGGACCGTGAGCAGAGCGTGGCTCTCATTGGCCAGCCCTCAACGTGTGTTCCTTCCTACACGGTCATTGGTTAAACCTATTTAAGGCCACGAAAAGAACCCAGTGTGTTACAAAATTAAACTAGAAAATTCCTGCAGAAATTTGCCAATGATGTTGCTGCCAACAGTGACCGCACCGCAGTGAAGTTAGTTTTGAGTTGGATATTCCACAGACATTGGGTAAATCTCTTTGTCGCTGTGGGTACGGTGCGACTCAGAGCAAGCCACTCCAACATTTCAAGTGTACTCTTACTGCAGACTACACAGTAAACACACAGAGATACTGTACCCTGGAAAAAGAGGTTTACCCAGAGCCAAGGTCTGTCGGATCTTCAAACTAACTTCACTGCGGTGGTTTCAGAGACGACATGGTCAAGGTCAGAAGACACCATCCGGGGAATGATGATAACAGGTAACTCTGGACTCAACGGGGAATAGCACTGGCCTATCATAACTAAATATTGGTGAAATGAAGGAGTTTCACGGCAGATAATGTTATTTAGAGGCTGCGTCTCGGTGCCTGGGCGCCCGCTACACGCTGATCTAAAGATCTTCTGAACAAGTGCAAATGAAAGTGATATTGGTGAGTAAACGATGATATTTTATGCTAGAAATAAGGTCCAGGTTGTAAAAAAACAGTAGTTCCCCTTTAATGTAAATGTTCATTGTCTTATCAATTGTGTTGTTAAAAATGTTTTTCTGTGTCTTTGCAGCTGCAGTGAAAAAATGGAACAACAAGCAACAGAGCATGAGGTTTCACATGCCTTGGTTGAGCACCTCACACATGCACCTGGGCGCTCTGGTGGTGGCAGCTATAAAGCAAAATGAGCGCTGGTGACTTTTGTTTGTTTGCATAATGTTCATGCATGGCAAGTGTTTTGTTATTAAATGTTTGAACTGTACATTTGGGTGTAGTGTATAATTGTTGCTTGAAGATTCAACCTAATTCTAACCATGAAATCCTAATTATGAATGATCATGAATTCATGATTTAAATCAGATTTACTTTCTACCAAATTTAGACTGTCTTTTCAAAGACCTGAAAATGACGACTTTTCCCCTTTGACTTTTCAACTAAATCCAGACGTTGTTCAGACGTAACACGGTGACATCTTTTAAACGTTTTTTCGACCGGCGGTCTTGACTTGGTCTGTCTCGGTCTTGGTCTTACTCTGTGGTCTTGGTAGTGTCTTGGTCTCGGTTTAGGCGGTCTTGACTACAAGTCTAGCTTTAGCGTTCCCTCAGGACAGACATGAGATCCCCCCGGAGACACTTGGTTAGACCCACCATGGATGCCGTGCAGGAAAACAACGCTGCTTAAAGAAGAGACTCTTCAGACCTGTTCTTTCCTCCGTCACCATGGAAACATGAGATCTCTACACAACAAGATGGACAGGACACCAACAGGAGTACAGAGAGAGCAGCGTCCTTCTGTTGATGGAGACCTGGCTTACACCGAGCACCCTGGACGCCACTGTTATGATGGACAACTTTCACCTTCTGAGGGTGGACAGAACAGCTGACAGCGGTAAGGAGAAAGGAGGAGGCCTGGCTGTGTTCATGAACGAGAGGTGGTGGAAACCTACACACTGCTCTGTTAAAGCACAACTGTGGAGCAAGGACATTGAACTGTTAGCAGTTAGCATGAGGCCATACTACCATCCACTACCACCAAATTTTGGCAGTACACGCGTGGGAACAGCACTCAGTTGTAGAGGAAAGACGGCTGATGCTGATAATGTGTTGGTTTTCTCCATAGGACTTGTAGTTTTTGAGATATAAGCATTTGTTTTGAGGGCAAATCCATCATGTGCACCTCGCGTATTCATGGCAGCGGGCCCTGACGAGCAGACACAGCACAGGTGCACACAGAAGGCTGAGGGAGACAGAGGGAGATGATCTGCCAAAACATTAGAACCCCTCACACCATTACTGCAGTGCTGTAGGGGGCCAGAACCGGACACTATGACCCCCCCACTCCAACACCCCCACCTCTCCTCCCACTATAGCATTACAGACACAGACTGACAAAACATTAGGGACTCTCAGACCATTACATCACTACAGCAGGGAGGCAGAACCCCCCATGTTTATGGCTTGTAACAACATCAATGACAGTATATATATAATTGGAGTCATTTAATATAATAAGATGGTTTTAATTGAATAAAAGATGAGCTGTTGAACACTCATAAGAGTTATATTAAGTCTGTTACATAACATTATCTGACACGTCTATTTGTCTGTGTATAGTTTTCCTCCAGCTGATCCAGACAGACTGCAGTGAGACGAAGAGCTGGACTAACAGGACAATTTGAAGGTCTTCTCTTCATCGCTGATTACTTGTTACAGCCTGGACGTGTTAACTTTAATACTGATGTTTATCTAAATGTAACACAGTGCCATAAACTGTTCAACTATTGCTCAGATAGCAGCAATGACTTTTATTATTAAAATGATTCTGATTAATGATCAGTTATTGTGATTTGCTCATTCTTTCAGTAGAAGCCATTTGATTTTACTTGTACAGAATGTATTTTGTGGGTATTGGGAAGCTATCTATTAGATGCACGGTGCTGTTTGAAGTCTGGGGATCCTAGTGAGGACAGCCCTCTTAAAAGTGGGGGTATTTGTAGAAAGGCATAAAGGAGAGTCCTTCTCAGTGTCTCTCTCTAAGCCAGGCATACTGCATCCTCGTCATCCTGCTCTTCTGGTTTGTTGTACCCTCCAACATGCATGACATCAAACTCACACCCACCCAGTCACTTTGTTGCCGGGTGGAGTAGAGTGAATGTTAGAAAGCCCATGTTGTTTAAGTGTTTCCCATCGAATACGGTTTAGTCATATTTTGTTTCCGGTGAGTTTTTCATATGTCTGACGCTCGCGAATGCACCGCACCTGTGTGTGAGATGCCGTAGCTTCAAAAGGTTTGTTTGACTCCGGAGACAGCGGTGCTTAGCTCGTATTCCCTTTACCGGTCTTTTCAACGTTTACCTGTATGTCTCAGATTTATTGTGTGTAAATGATCAAAGGTGAGTCAAATGGCTAATGCTTTCCCAGCTGGATGTTATTTGATGTTAATGTTTATTGTTTACCGGTGAATATCGCTAAGGCTAACTCATGCTGCTTACTCTCACCGTGTTAGTATTATGTGCTTCACGTGAAGTAATTATTCACACCATTCGATTTGATTTATTGCAGAATACAGTCCTATTTGCAGACTTATATGACTGTGTGTATTATGTATGATGCGCTCCATACTGATTATTATTTTATATCTTTATTATAGAACCACAGTCAAATAAATCCACCATTGAACTGGACATCTGCCTCCGTGTCTTTTAACGGGGACACACTCCCTATACCTTGCTGCTCTAATTAAACCAGCTAATTCCTGGAGAACACCTTATTCTCCTTTTTAGATATAGTATGATGTTTTTCCTTGATTCACCACGCACACTTGAAACTGGACGGCAGCATCATCGGCACAGTCAAACTTTCTGCAGGAATTTTCTACTTTATCTTTTATAGCTACTCTTTTTGCTTTTATTTTTTATTCTGCCTTTTCTATGAACTGTTGTAAACTGTAATTTCCCTATTGTGGGACTAATAAAGGTTTTTTGTTATTCTTATACATCGTACATCGATATTCAGCCTAAATATATCAGGATATGACTGGTCCATGTCACCCAGCCCTAATATCAGATCTACAACAGTAACAGACAGTGAACTCACCCCAGAGTCTCCAGTCTACAGTCTGGACTCTCCAGAAAACCACACAGCTGCTTCACTCCTGAATCCTTCAGGCTGTTTCCACCCAGGTATAGTTCTTTCAGATGGGAGGGGTTGGACTTCAGAGCTGAGACCAGAGAATCACAGCTTATCTCTGACAACCTGCAGCTCCTCAATCTGAATAAAGAATAAAAGATGAAATGATTGATGATCAGTCAGATGTGTTGAGGTTTTAAATGTGTCCTCATCAATGTGTGTGTTGACCAGGAATGAAGCTCAACATTATACAGTTATTTAAATGAGTTTGTATTTGTCTTCATTTTGAGGAACAATAAAGTTTTACATCAAATACATTAAATTCACTTGGTGACTAAAATTTCTGTTAGATCGTTGACTGGTCGTTCATTTCTAAATGGATCTGAATCTGCAACCTGTTTACCTCAGATTGTGTTTACTTAAGCTCAATTAAATGCACTTTCATAACTGCATTCAGGTTAAAACAAATTCAGGAGTTTCCTAATCTAGTTAGGTGCTCATATATAGGCTACCTGGGCTGGGTAGGTGTATATGAGTACCAAACAAAATGAAACTCCTGAATTTTGATCATATGTTCTAACTGATCAAACAATAATTGATGAATAAAACGCTATGTGGCATATTGCTCACTGTCTGTCCTGGTATTGTTATCCTGCAGAGTTCATTTGGTTGGATGACTGACGTTATTCATTGTCAGGACTTCTCTGTGCATTTAAAGGAGGCTGTGTGTCTGTGTCGCTGAGTTGCAGCATGTGAGAGGCTCTGCAAACGGCTTTTAATGTTTGTTAACGCATGAGTACTCTGACGCGTTACTTTTATTCATAGGTAACGCTGTAATGTAACAGATTACTTTTAATTGATGGTAACGTAGTAACCTAACTAATTACTTTTCACAGTAACTCTACCTGACACTGTCACCCAGCCCTAATATCAGATCTACAACAGTAACAGACAGTGAACTCACTCCAGAGTCTCCAGTCTACAGTCTGGACTCTCCAGAAAACCACACAGCTGCTTCACTCCTGAATCCTTCAGGTTGTTGTGACTCAGGTCCAGATGTTTCAGATGGGAGGGGTTGGACTTCAGAGCTGAGAGCAGAGAATCACAGCTGATCTCTGACAAACTGCAGCTCCTCAATCTGAATAAAGAATAAAAGATGAAATGATTGATGATCAATCAGATGTGTTGAGGTTTTAAATGTGTCCTCATCAATGTGTGTGTTGACCAGGAATGAATATGGAGTGAAATTAGTCTCAAAATGGTCACAAATGCATGTTCAATGATCCACACGTGAAACATAACATTCACAAATGCGTACCTAGCTATCTGAATGTGTGTGATTGTTTTGCAAATTCACAAATCAGATGGTTCAACTTCACAAAGCTCATTCTTTTCGTTTTCTAAAGACTTCCTGGCTTACGAGTGTCTAAGCCTACGCATACGGATCAGCAGATACGGACAGATCAGGTATATAAATGTAACGACTATCAATGCTAACGCTAATTATGTTATGTCACGGTTAATGTAGAGCTACTATGTAGGTCTGTAAGAACATGTTAAAGGAGGCTTTAAGAATAGAGCGGATGTGGCTTATATACAGGTGCGCTCTATAGTCCAGAAAATACGGTACTTTTAATTGATGGTAACGTAGTAACTTAACTAATTACTTTTCACAGAAACTCTACCTGACACTGTCACCAGGGGCGGACTGGCGTACGGGGACACCGGGGATTTCCCCGCTGGGCCGGTGGCCTTGTGGGCCGGTGGGTCGGGTCATGAGAAAAAGAAAACTAAAGGGGGGGAAAAGTTTGTCGCGTTGTAGTACGCTTTGGGTGCTGGGTCGGACGGCTATTGTTGTGATAAACTATACCTGTGTTCACCTATCATTGCCTATGCTGCTAGCCAATTACATTTCGTCCATGTGGCTAAGTCCCACCCATTTCCTCAGGCTGCTGCAGCATCTGCCAGTCAATCACACTGCGCTAATGATGCAAGACAGCTTTGGTGGATTGAGAGCCAGTGCTGTCCATTTTTAAATGACATCTTCATTGAAATGGGCTTATTGTTGTAATTGTGGTGCCGTATACGGCCCTTTGGCTGACTCTGACTGGCCCATGTAAAGCTTGTCATTTGTTCTCCACAGATCATCCGGACAGAACTTTTTTTTGCATGGGGTCCTAAGTTACATGCTAATGCTGTTAAACATGCTACTATTATTTGGCTAACGGTCACTTTCAGTGTGTGTGTATGTTAGCATGTATGCTAACAGACTGATGTTTAGCTGCAGTGCTGTCATTTATAAGTTTTTTGTTAGCCGTGTGTGCTACCGTGGAACGGTAGGCTGACAGATGTAGCCCGTTGTCTGCTAACTGCTCTGCTAACTTTTTATAAAGACGTAGTAACACTGCTAACTGGTACAGAGCTACTGCGTCTTTGTGTCAGAATCTCTGTTAACATATTTTAGTGTTTGCTGCTGCTCTCAAACTTGTGTCTTGAGCTTTTATCGGTGAACTGTATGAATTTCAGAGCGTCGCGCTGCTGTACATCAATGAGACTCTGACAAGTTTGTCAATAAAGTTGGGAGGAGGAGGAGCTAATTGATGTACCTGACTGACGCACGTAAAACACCTGCGGGTCAGTTCTGATAGATATGAAATATAATCTTACCTGATACAGTTAAGGGCCTTGTGTTTGACATGTGTGGTTCATGAATGATCATTTATTTAATATACAGTAGTATTAGCCAATATAAATATATATGGTCATAAAAAAACATACTAATAGATTAACAGTTAATAAATACATTTCGTTCATATTTTAAAAGTCCATTGGTACAGATTTGATTTAAGATTTAAATAACTGCACTTTATAAGAGAATGTGTTCATTGTTAATAAAGCATTTCAAGCTTTAAGTATGACTAACTGCTTTCTTGATCATCCCTTTACTAAAAACACCAGTACAAAATAAAACATACCACTGCTGTGGGCACAGAATTGAGTTCAGCCAATTGGCACGGTCCTCCAAGATATTTACTGTTTCTCATGTGGCCCCTTGAGAAAAATAATTGCCCATGGTTTATACAGTCAGTGTCAATCAGTTCTAACAGCCTGGCAAATTGGTTGGCCAAATTTGATTGTATGACCTGTTCCCATTAAAATCACTACATGCTGTCGTATTTATTTTACTATAGGCTACTTATTTCAGGCTAATGATTACTATATGATTATAGTCCAAAACAACATAAAATGCAGTTTTTTTCATCAAGGTATATGAAACTTGTGTTGCCGGCTGGCTGGCTCCCCACGCCGCACATAAAGTGGGCCTGTCTGTCAATGACTCCCGGGCCACTTTTTCCCCCCAGTCCGCCCCTGACTGTCACCCAGCCCTACTATCTGATCTACAATAGTAACAGACAGTTAACTCACCTCAGAGTCTCCAGTCTACAGTCTGGACTCTCCAGAAAACCACACAGCTGCTTCACTCCTGAATCCTTCAGGTTGTTGTTACCCAGGTCCAGATGTTTCAGATGGGAGGGGTTGGACTTCAGAGCTGAGACCAGAGAATCACAGCTGATCTCTGACAAACTGCAGCTCCTCAATCTGAATAAAGAATAAAAGATGAAATGATTGATGATCAATCAGATGTTTTGAGGTTTTAAATGTGTCCTCATCAATGTGTGTGTTGACCAGGAATGAAGCTCAACATTATACAGTTATTTAAACGAGTTTGTATTTGTCTTCATTTTGAGGAACAATAAAGTTTTACATCAAATACATTAAATTCAGTTGATGATTAAAATTACTGTTAGATCGTTGACTGGTCATTCATTTCTAAATGGATCTGAATCTGCTACCTGTTTACCTCAGATTGTGTTTACTTAAGCTCAATTAAATGCACTTTCATAACTGCATTCAGGTTAAAACAAATTCAGGAGTTTCCTAATCTAGTTAGGTGCTCATATATAGGCTACCTGGGCTGGGTAGGTGTATATGAGTACCAAACAAAATGAAACTCCTGAATTTTGATCATATGTTCTAACTGATCATAAAATAATTGATGAATAAAACGCTATGTGGCATATTGCTCACTGTCTGTCCTGGTATTGTTATCCTGCAGAGTTCATTTGGTTGGATGACTGACGTTATTCATTGTCAGGACTTCTCTGTGCATTTAAAGGAGGCTGTGTGTCTGTGTCGCTAAGTTGCAGCATGTGAGAGGCTCTGCAAACGGCTTTTAATGTTTGGTAACGCATGAGTACTCTGACACGTTACTTTTATTCATAGGTAACGCTGTAACGTAACAGATTACCGTATTTTCTGGACTATAAACTGCTACTTTTTTCCTAGGTTTTGAACCATGTGGCTTATACGAAGGTGCGGCTATTCTGTGATTTTTTCCTCCACCGCTAAGGGGCGGTAGAATCAAAAATAAAATAGACGAAAAATCAATGCAAAGAAGAATAGCAGATAGAGCAGATAAAAAGCAGATAGAACACGTACGACAAATTACTAACTGGTACATATTTTCAAATCCTCGCCCCTTCATCATGGAAACCCATGAAGTCGTCTTCTTCAGTGTCGGAGTTGAACAGACTCAGAAGCGCTTCGTCACATCTGTCTCCATCAGTCCATTCTTTCACATGTGAAAAGCATCCTTTTCTGATGTATGTCAGTGGATCCTAACAGCGTGGAGTGCTGTGAAAGAATCCACCATTACCAACGGGTTCAGAAAGGCTGGACTGCTACGCCAAGAGAGCGGCGCACCTTCAGGTTCAGAACCAACTTCACCGGAGGATGACAGTGACACGGAGAGAGAGACTGATGGAGACAGATGTGACGAAGCGCTTCTGAGTCTGTTCATCTCCGACACTGAAGAAGACGACTTCATGGGTTTCAGCCAAGATGATTAAAGTGACTTGTGGTTTCAAACGCAGGAGAAATGAGGGTAAATAAATACTGGTTATCTGTTCCGTTTTAATCAGCAAAGTTGCTGCCGTGTTAAAAGGCACTGTTCAGAAAGAATCTGTATGTACATTTACAGTACAAAATCGTTCTGTACATGCAGTAAATATCAATTTTTTCAACATAGATATCTGCAGCTTATAGCCTGGTGCGGCTTGTATATCTTTTTGTTTTACATTTTGTTTTTAAATAGAGCGGATGTGGCTTATATACAGGTGCGCTCTATAGTCCAGAAAATACGGTACTTTTAATTGATGGTAACGTAGTAACTTAACTAATTACTTTTCACAGTAACTCTACCTGACACTGTCACCCAGCCCTAATATCAGATCTACAACAGTAACAGACAGTGGCGGCTGGTGAATTTTATGTTAAGGGGGGCGCAAAGTTTGTAAATCAAACCCCTGTAGGGGGGTCTGGGGGCATCCTCGTCCTGTAAATTTTTTTTTTTTTTTTTTTGTGATTTTCATATTCAAACTAAGCATTCTGGTGCATTCTGACAAAATAATAAAGACAAAATAGAACATTTCCTTACAAAGACAAATGGGGCCATGGAACTAAGTTTTAACTTCATTTATTTGCCTTGTAAAATCCAGCAAGTTTAAAAGTGTTAATACATCAATAAAAATAGGAATTATACACAAGTTAACATCCTCTCTCTGTTTGTATGTGTGTTTGAGAGAGAGTGAGAGAGTGAGAGTGTGCACATACTGCACATCAAGCTAGCCAGTTCCGTTTAGCATACACATTTGAGGTGAAGCTCCTTGTGTATGTCCTCCCACGATCAGTAGCCTGCTGCGAAATATTTCAAAGTCCGGACAGTTGGGTCCTAATTACTTCACCCTTTTCTTCTCCACAGCCGACCGACGAAAAGAAATTGTTATTTTAAGTGAAATAATTGAATTTTCCTTAAGCATCGCTGAGTCTCCGCTATTAACGTCAGCCATCTTGTCTCTTAGAACGAGTTACAGCTGTGGCACGAATGCTTCCTGATGGACGTGATTGATTGATGAATTGTCCAATCATGCTAAGAGTAAAAAAATAGAAAACAATGCCATTGGTCTGGGCGCAGAGAGCTGCGAACTAGAATAGAATTTTCATGTGCCAATGAAAAGCTGTTTCTGCTCGTAAACAGTATAAAAGTTTGCTAGCTCTCATAGACTCCAGCATTACCGGCGCCCTTGACCTGGAGGAGGGCTTTATATCGAATGGCAACTCGCAAGCTTAGCCTAAAGTCAGACGCATTTAATGGTTGCTGGCAGTGTGGCAGGTAGCACTACACCATTGCACAAGTGAAAACGCGATGTATTTTTGTGTATTTATTTCGTATTTGTTAGGTTTGATTGATTCATGGTTGATCTTGGTAGATATATAAAACAGTCAATATTTCACAGGAGGGGTGGCGCCGTAGCGCCCTCTATTGACCAGCCGCCACTGGTAACAGACAGTGAACTCACCCCAGAGTCTCCAGTCTACAGTCTGGACTCTCCAGAAAACAAGACAGCTGCTTCACTCCTGAATCCTTCAGGTTGTTGTTACCCAGGTCCAGATGTTTCAGATGGGAGGGGTTGGACTTCAGAGCTGAGACCAGAGAATCACAGCTGATCTCTGACAACCTGCATTTCCTCAATCTGAAAGAATAAAAGATGAAATGATTGATGATCAATCAGATGTGTTGAGGTTTTAAATGTGTCCTCATCAATGTGTGTGTTGACCAGGGGTGGACAGTAACGGAGTAAATTTACTTAAGTACTGTACTTAAGTACAGATTCTGAGGATTTGTACTTTACTCAAATACTAGAATTCTTTGATACTTATTACTCTTACTCGAATACATTTCCAAGGCAAAGATTTTTACTTTTACTCGAGTTAATTTCTGAGAAGGCTCATGAATACTCGTTACCAGGGGTGGACAGTAACGGAGTAAATTTACTTAAGTACTGCACTTAAGTACAGATTCTGAGGATTTGTACTTTACTCAAATACTAGAATTGTCACGTCGGGGTATAGGGATTGTAGGACCCAAATGCAGGACTCAAAAGGCGTTTGAGGCAGAAGTAGGCGAAGAGGTGTTTTAATAACAAAACCAAAACGCTGCTGAAGTTGCAGGTAATCCAAAAATAAAATAAAAATCCAAAAACACTGACAAAACCAAAATGTGGCATGAAACGGTGGCGTGAAACAAGGAACATGAAACGTGAATCAAGACGAGGAACATGAAACAACATGAAGCATGGATCGAGGAACGAGTAACAACTAACATGAAACAACAAACAGCATACGGCAAACGGCAATGACGCGACAAGGAACAAAGGGAAGAGCAGGGGTATATATACACACACGAGGAACAGGGTGACAAGACACAGGTGAAGCAAATCAAGAGACGAGACACAGGTGAAACCAATAATCTAATCAAAAGGGAAGACACAGACATGACAAACAGGAAACCAAGGAACTTGATAAAATAAAACAGGAAACAGAACACATGAACATGAAAACTAAACCAAGACTAAGAAAAAACCAAGGACTAAAGATACCACATAAACACAAGACTGGCCAAAAGACAAGACAAGACATGACAAGAATTCTTTGATACTTATTACTCTTACTCGAATACATTTCCAAGGCAAAGATTTTTACTTTTACTCGAGTTAATTTCTGAGAAGGCTCATGAATACTCGTTACTTTTAGGTTTGCCTGTTTTTTTGTTTTTGTTTTTTTTTCCCCCTAAAATGCGATTGGCCACACGCAGTGTCGGTCAAAGAAGGAAACCTATCACAGTACACCCAAAGAGCATAGAATACTATGGTATTCTATGCTCTTTGGTACACCTTCTCAACTGGGATTTACGTCAAAACGGAAATACGTCATCCCCTACCCAAGCAGCTCAAAACAAGACCGCGGTGGCAATGGCGACTGCCGAAGAAATCTCCAATGAATCCAAGTCTGAACATGATGAGCCGGAGTTTTATGAGGCGGAGGAAGAAAACCCATGGCCTTATCTTAAAGCTATGTTCGACTTTGTCGGAGTGAAAAAGACATGTCAGCGATTGCTGATTTTTTTTTGCTTCGCGGCCGAAATTCCCCCCCATGCCGCCAATATTATTGGACCCGAAAAGTGAGTGGGTCTGGACCCACCCTCTTATAATGGTGGCGACGCTAATGCCCATAACGTTATATGATTGAAATGTTAGCCACTCACCAAAGTTACCCTCTCGACCCCCTTGCCTTGTTAAGACACTGACACGGGTCCTTAGTTAATTGATTGATTGGCCGATATTTTTATTAAAAGTCAGCATAGTAAAGGTACAGTTTCATGACAGTACAGTAAGGTCAACTAAAAGGATGAACACCACAACAACGCTTTTAGGCAGAAATGTGGTAATGGTAGAATTATCTGGAATCAATGGGGGTACATGTATTAAAATTGAATTATTGTTTTGGGAATGCAACAATTCAAACAAATATTATTGAAAATTACATAATTGTCGTCTTTGATGATTCCATGAATTTTCTTTCCATTTTTATAGATTTTGGGGAAGGCTTGGTACTGTATAACAGAATGGTTCTACAGGCAAGCACATCAGTGCAGGTGTTTCAAAGAGTTTTCTCTGAAACAAGAGATACAAGGTAGTATATAAAATTGTAAAATGACTAATTCAATCAGGTCCATTCTCGTCAAAGATTAAAAAAAAAATAGGAAAATAGGAATTTACTCTTACTCTTACTTTTACTCTAAGTACATTTAAAAGCATTTACTCTTGAATACTGAAGTACATTTAAAAGCAAGTACTTTCTTACTCTTACTCAAGTAATGTATTGACTGGGCTACTCTTACTTGTAGCTGAGTAAATTTTGACCAAGAGTATTTGTACTCTTACTCAAGTACCGGGATCCAGTACTCTGTCCATCTCTGGTGTTGACCAGGAATGAAGCTCAACATTATACAATTATTTAAATCAGTTTGTATTTGTCTTCATTTTGAGGAACAATAAAGTTTTACACCAAATACATTAAATTCACTTGGTGATTAAAATTTCTGTTAGATTGTTGACTGGTCGTTCATTTCTAAATGGATCTGAATCTGCTACCTGTTTACCTCAGATTGTGTTTGATTGTTCTACTTAAACTCAATTAAATGCACTTCTAGTTAGTTAATCTAGTTAGGTGCTCATATATAGGCTACCTGGGCTGGGTGTATATGAGTACCAAACAAAATGAAACTCCTGAATTTTGATCATATGTTCTAACTCAGTGATTCTCAACCGGGGGACCGCGGACTCCTAGTGGTCCGCGGTGTAATTGCAAGGGGTCCGTGAAACTAAAATATCTTTTAAAAAACATCCTATGACATTTATACAAAAAAAATATTATTTTATTCAGATGTGACTGAGACCTTTATCTACCTAAACTACAGAGGGTAACTTGGCTTTTTCCTGTAATTCCATCTGTTTCACAAGTGTTATTCGTTGTATTTTAATAAGAGATCTCTCACTCCTTTGCATTGCTAAAGTTGACATGACGCTGTTAATACAAACTTAACAGGATCTGCATTCTTTTCAAATTAAGAGCCCCTACTGTGTCAGTTTTTAATAATGCCTTTATTGTGAAATATTTGCAGGAAGTTGATGTGGTAAAACTCATCCATTGCAATGTTCAGGTTAGCGCTTGAAATGACGCTAATGTTAAAAAACAAACGAAGGCGATGATAAGCACAGTTACACAAAGAAGGCGACGACGTTTCAACTTGACAACATGGAGACATGGCTGAAATAAAAAAAGACCGCTTGTTTCGAACGAAGCAGACTCTGGGCCACCGAAAAAGAAAAGAGACGTGCGGTCAGGGGAGGCAGTGGCTCACCAAGCATCATGAAAAGTAATAACGATAAAATAAGTTATGCTATTGATAAAATAAATCATACTATTTGTCCATTGATCTGATATAAATTGTATATATGTGCAATTTCGATCATTTTTATAGTCAAAATCGCTGAATTTACGTATTTCTTGTGTGAATATAAAGAGCGACCACAGGGAGCGACGTGAGTTGAGGCAGCGAGCCGAGCCTCGGGTTGCGCAGTCTCTCACAAACTGCGTTAGGCTCGTGTCCTTGTCGTGCCTGTGGCTAACTCTCTGTATGCCATCAGTATACTGGTTGTGTACATTTTTATCAGGTGTCATAATCTCCCACATCCTGTATTTCATGTATGAGTGTAACATACACTATATTACCAAAAGTATTCGCTCACCTGCCTTTACTCATTCTATGAACTGAAGTGCCATCCCATTCCTAACTCATAGAATTCAATATGATGTCGGTCCACCTTTTGCAGCTATTACAGCTTCAACTCTTCTGGGAAGACTGTCCACAAGGTTGAGGAGAGTGTTTATAGGAATTTTTGACCATTCTTCCAAAAGCGCATTGGTGAGGTCACACACTGATGTTGGTCGAGAAGGCCTGGCTCTCAGTCTCCGCTCTAATTCATCCCAAAGGTGTTCTATCGGGTTCAGGTCAGGACTCTGTGCAGGCCAGTCAAGTTCATCCACACCAGACTCTGTCATCCACGTCTTTATGGACCTTGCTTTGTGCACTGGTGCACAGTCATGTTGGAAGAGGAAGGGGCCCGCTCCAAACTGTTCCCACAAGGTTGGGAGCATGGAATTGTCCAAAATGTTTTGGTATCCTGAAGCATTCAATGTTCCTTTCACTGGAACTAAGGGGCCAAGCCCAGCTCCTGAAAAACAACCCCATACCATAATTCCTCCTCCACCAAATTTCACAGTTGGCACAATGCAATCTGAAATGTACCGTTCTCCTGGCAACCTCCAAACCCAGACTCGTCCATCAGATTGCCAGATGGAAAAGCGTGATTCATCACTCCAGAGAACGCGTCTCCACTGCTCTAGAGGCCAGTGGCGGCGTGCTTTACACCATTGCATCCGACGCCTTGCATTGCACTTGGTGATGTGTGGCTTGGCTGCAGCTGCTCGGCCATGGAAACCCATTCCATGAAGCTCTCTGCGTACTGTACTTGGGCTAATCTGAAGGTCACATGAAGTTTGTAGCTCTGTAGCAATTGACTGTGCAGAAAGTCGGCGACCTCTTTGCACTATGCGCTTCAGCATCCGCTGACCCCTCTCCGTCACTTTACGTGGCCTACCACTTCGTGGCTGAGTTGCTGTTGTTCCCAAACGCTTCCATTTTGTTATAATAGAGCTGACAGTTGACTGTGGAATATTTAGGAGCGAGGAAATTTCACGACTGGATTTGTTGCACAAGTGGCATCCTATGACAGTTCCACGCTGGAATTCACTGAGCTCCTGAGAGCGGCCCATTCTTTCACAAATGTCTTGTTTCACAGTCTGCATGCCTGAGTGCTTGAATTTATACACCTGGGGCCAGGCCAAGTGATTAGAACACCTGATTCTGATCATTTGAATGGGTGAGCGAATACTTTTGGTAATATAGTGTATTTAGTCTTGTTTATCAGACATTAAATCGCACTGAAAAACGAGATGAGGCAGCCAGTACTTGTGCCTCATGGAAGAGGGCCTTAGAGTCGATCAAAAATATGCAGGGGGTCCAGGACCCCAAAAAGGTTGAGAACCACTGTTCTAACTGATCAAAAAATAATTGATGAATAAAACGCTATGTGGCATATTGCTCACTGTCTGTCCTGGTATTGTTATCCTGGAGAGTTCATTTGGTTGGATGACTGACGTTATTCATTGTCAGGACTTCTCTGTGCATTTAAAGGAGGCTGTGTGTCTGTGTCGCTGAGTTGCAGCATGTGAGAGGCTCTGCAAACGGCTTTTAATGTTTGGTAGCGCATGAGTACTCTGACGCGTTTTATTCATAGGTAACGCTGTAACGTAACAGATTACTTTTAATTGATGGTAACGTAGTATGGAGCTAGAACAGTCTCATAATTCATAAATGCACACAGAAATTCACAAATGCACAAAAAAGTTTCACAAATGTATTTGGGGATTTGTATATATATGTGACTCATAACACAAATACATTTTCAATGCACACACAAATGTGATTCATTTCATATATAAGTAAAACATATTCACATATAAAAATAAGACTCATAAACATATTTCCAATGCACACACAAATCTAAAAAATAATCACAAATACATGAATGTTAAAGTATTTGCAATCTTCATCAAATACGCATTTGGGGCTTGTTACATTCATATATGAACTGTTGGACCAGTATTTACAAAGTGCTTTTAATTTGTAAACCTCCCTGCATTTGTGTGTGAAACTTTTGAGACTCCCCTGACGTGACTCTGATCCACAAATGCGTTTTTTCTAAGAGGAGGTTGGCTGTAGCCAATCAGATGTCTCCCTCCTTTACAGCCAATCACGTGAGTGTCTCCCCCACGAGGGGTGATTATGACGTCAGTAAAACGCGCACCGCAGGCAGGCAGGTAGACAGGCAGCCCGTGCTCTAGAACGTCTCTGCTGGAAGCTAGGACGGCGGAGACGAAAAATGGCCTCTGGCAGTTCAAACGTAAGTAAAAAGTACTCATTTCTTGTGAATATTTTACAAAAGTCATATTCCAGAATTAATGACTGTTTAGCATGAATCGTGACGCTAAATCAGGTCTGAAACATGTTTTCAGTGACAGAAAGTAAATGCATTCAGCTGTATTTTTAGTTTGGTTGTTTATCGGCTGTGTTTACCATTTCGGGTGCTACCTTATGCTGGTTAGTTAGATGAATTAGTCCTCAAACACATCATACAGCTTGACATGTTAGAGTTAGCATTACAGAAGCAAGTTAGGTTTAAGTGTCAGGAGTCATTCACGCAGCGGCGTCATCGGCCGTAGCCTGGCTCCGCTAACGTTAATCTTTCCTCTGTCCTGGACGGTGTTGGAGTTGATATCATGTTTTATGATAATCCCGCTACGTATTCCCAGCTGTTCGGGAGTAAACAAAGAAAGATGCAGCTGTACATGCGGACAGACTGGCTTCATGTGTCACGAGCGCTCCCGTTCACAACACCTCAGCTGTCCATAGTATTCAACATGGTAAAGGGCTGAGATGAAAACGCACTTGACCCGGGGCATTATTCGCATTAATATATATATATATATATATATATATATATATATATATATATATATATATATATATATTTTTATCTATCTACAAGTGGATGGAAACGTAGCCTACTGTCGGGTCGAAAGTATAGTTTTCTTCCTCTGCACATTAACACCGGGCCTGTCTGTCACTCTGCGGGTGCCGCGGTCACACTGTGTGTATATTTTTCATAAAACTATATGGGTCATTCTTACTATTCGGTGCCATTTCAACGTGGTGTCTTTCCATCAAAAAATATAAAATGTTCCATGTTTTTAACATTTCATCTGAAAGAGGGATTTTCAAATTCTAAGAAAAATGTATTGGTCCAGCTAAGGATATTATACTTAATAATTTTTTTACCAAATTCTTCACCCATGACGTAGGCCAAATGTCCACCCTGTTACAGGACATTCTCATTTCTATTAATAACTGTTATGAATACACAGTTATAGTAATATTTACATTTTCTAAGAGCTATAATGTCCCTTATTTCACCCTGCAGGGAGATTTTGATAAAATATTCAGAAACAAGCATTATATTGAAAGGAGACATGTTCAGTTTTAGGGCGCAGTGTAATTTCAACACATTTCTTTTAAGTGTAAAAGGAATATAAATGGAATGTGACCCCATTTTTAAGTAATTTTATTTTGCTAACTCATTCCTTTCAAATGACCACAGAGACATGCATTATAATTGTTGATTTGATTTAATTAACATAAAAAAACACATAGGTAACAGGGTGGACAGAAGAGAAACAGGGTGGACAGGAAGTAACAGGGTGGACATCACACCAGTGAACATCAAAATATTACATTAAAGAAACTTTGAACACACCTCCCCCTCCCCCCCCCCCACCCCCAAAAAACACAGGTAGATGGATGTCCACATTTAACAAATTCACTGTACACCTAAAAAATTAAGAACACACCCCCTCACCACGCAACTTTGCAACAGACCAGCAACCAGCAAAAAGACAGACAGACGGACAGACAGACAGGCTGACAGACAGACGGACAGACGGACAGACAGATAGGCGGACAGACAGACAGACGGACGGACAGACAGGCTGACAGACAGACAGATAGGCTGACAGACAGACAGACGGACGGACAGACAGACAGACGGACGGACAGACAGGCTGACAGACAGACACAGACAGGCTGACAGACAGACGGACAGACAGGCTGACAGACAGACAGACAGACAGGCTGACAGACAGACAGACCCAGAAAACTATTCAACGGACCAGAAACCAAAGTGTTTCCCAAGGAAATCCCACACAGTCTTCTCCAGCTGAACTGACCTCTTATTCAAAGGTTGTGGCTCTTGCATCAAACACACAACCTGGTCATCCCCGTACCAGCCAATGTCCTCTCGTGGACTTGGCCAGTAAAATTTGTTGGTCCCATTCTTGTGCATGCATTTGACTTTGATGCCATCTTCCACCTCCAGGATGATTCCTGGGTAGGGCTCACCATCATAGCTAATAATGCACCACTGACCAATGTTGTCTTTTCCAATGTTCTCAGGCCGTGATGGTCCTTCAGTGCAATGTAGGCTTGCCTCCTCTCCCAGGCTCACCTCCTTCAGGCCATAGCATGCACAGTCCAGTACACCTTTGTCTGCCTGGCAAAAGCATGTTATGTCCCGGTATTTAATTTTTCCTGGAGAGAAACTGAGGACTTGGTGTATTTTCATAGTACCTTTGACAGGCACAAGCGCTGGTGCTTCCATCATTTCTTGTACTTTCCTCTCAACTTCTTCTTCTCCCACAAAAAAAATTTCCACTGAAGTGCCAATGTTCTTCAACTTGTGGAACATGGCTTCTGCGTTGGGGATATCTCCTCCATGGCGGACAATTGTGTCAGCTGATCTTTTAAGGGTGCCCCCAACACCATCTGGAGCCCCCTTTCCGTGGCTGGCCTCAAAGAAGTTCCAGCTGATGTCTTTGAAGCCTTTTTTGAATGGCTCTTTTGAGAGCAGGTAAAAGTTGCCCTTTTGTCTGTACTGTGTAGCTGGACCATCACTGAAGACATGGAGGTGATTGATAAGAGGGTATCTTTCCCTCACCATGTCTAACACAGGGTCAAGGTGGGCCCATATAGCAGGGGGATCATGCCGCCTGGAAGGTGAGATAGAGCAAAAGGTTACTGGTGACTGTTCAGCTGCAGTGTACAGTACTCCAGTATGCAGGGTTGCTTGTTGGTGTGACCCTCCAAAATGGGCTGCTTGAATTTCCTGAGAATACTTGCAGGAGTAGTTCTCACTGAAATCTACATGCAGCAGACATTCATTGCTTCTCAGATTTTCTCTCAGTTGTCTGTAGGCCCCGTACTGCCATCGGATATTAAAGATGTGGCGCCTAAATCTGAATAGTCTGTTGTGAAATTCTCCTGCAAGCGTATCCTCTGTTGTCATCACAGTTGTCTTCACAGTTATTGTTGACCTTTTCCCAGACACCTCTCCATCATTCAATTTGGCATTCTCTTCCAGAGACCACTGGGTAAGGGCTATCTCTGTGTTGGTAGGAGGTCTCAACAGTGTGTGTGTTGAACCGACACAGTCTTTACACTCACCATATGCACAGAGTTTGGATTTAGGATCACACATTGTTGCATCTACCATCTCCTCAAGGTGTTTTGTTGTTAACAGACCTTGGATGTACAGGGTGTTGGCCATGAACTGCAAGTTCTCATGTGTCCTGCACTGACAGGTTTCACGATCAGCCTCTGTGGGTACCACAACCCAAAATGGTCTTAAGGTGCAGAAACAGGAGTAGGAGACATGATGTTCGGTTTCTGAAAGGAACTTCTGGTGCAGATTCTTAATTGTGTCGGTTAGCAAACGCTTCTGTTTTTTTATTTTCTTTTGAGTAACTGTTTGCTTCCGTCCTGTCGTCATCCGACTGACATCGTCTCTTAAGAAGAAGGCCTTTACTTTCTGCTTGCAATCAGGAGGTAATCTGTTGCTTTCCTTTCTCTCAAAAGTCATGAGCCCTCCATCTTGTGTTTGACCACGCTTTTTTGAAAAGCCCAGAGTCATCTGTGCAGCCCTCTGTAGCCTGTATTTCTTTATGATTTTTCCTATTGTTGTTTTTGCAATAATTTGTCTCTCTCGTTCCTTTTTGGTGTTTTTGTATTTATTTCTGATTTCTTCAATTATTGATTCCTGCAGTAATAATCTTTTCCTAATTGTGTTGTTAACTATTTGATGACGCAGCAGTGCATCCACTGTAGAACGTGGGGATTTTTTCCCCCCTCCCAAACGCTGGTACCTCTTCTTGTATTTTTCTTTTTTTCGTTTTTCCTTCAGCAACAAGGCCTTTAGTTGTTTAATTTCATTTTTGAGCCTCCTCCTCCCCTGTCTGACATTCCTTCGTCCAACAACATATTGCCTAAAACACAGGAAGCATATTGTCACAATTAACAATCACTCTTTAAAGATAAAAGTTTTTACACCAATTCTAGGATAGAAGGCTATTAGTCAGAGACAGAGACAGACAGACAGACAGACAGACAGACAGACAGACAGACACACATACACACATACACACATACACACATACACACATACACACATACACACATACACACACACACACACACAGACACATTGTGAGGGCAAAATCATGTCAGAATCTACCTAATCAACAAAGCATTCAGCTGTCAACTTTCTTCTAACCTTGAGGGTCCTGGTTGTGGGGCATTTCCTGGCTCTGGGGGACTATCTGGACTTGGAGGAGGAGTGGTCATTGCCTCAAATGCTGTCCTGCCTTTGGTACTATCCCTCTGCTTTCTTTTCTTTTCTCGCCATTGCTTTCTCTGTGTTCTCTTCTGTCTTTCACTGAGATCTGCCACTTTCTTTTTTCTTCCTTCCTCCCTATCCTTTCTCCACTTCTCTTTCTCTATATTGAGATATTTCTCTCTTTTCTCAGGGTCTGCATCACGACGTGCCCTGTAGCGCCGCTGCTTTTCAGCAGCAGACAATGGTGCCATTCCCTGACAAATACATGCATACTATTTAAAATCATCTTTTTGGAAGTATACAGCAAATTAATACATAATAAGTTAATAATAAATACCAATACACACTTAAAACACAAAAATCTAGACATCTTACTTCCACCCTGTTACTATGTGTCCCCCCTGTTACAGTGCATAACGGTAACAGGGGGGACAGTAACAGGGGGGACATTTTATGCTAAAGTTAGCCATTACTACTAATGTGATGAACAACTAGCTAGTACATGGTGACCACTGAGAAAGATTTTTAACATGTTTATTAACCATATTATCAAAATTACGAAAAAATATTGGTTCCCACTATAAATAAGCATAACAGGGTGGACGTGTTATGCTTTACCGCATCAGTAAACCTTGCTAAAACATTGAAAAAAAGGTTGATCATAGAGTGGTACTTACTCTTCTTCTTCTTGAAAGTTTTCCCTCCGAAAATATTGCTACATCCAGAGAGTCATGTGACTAAAAGAATTCTCAGGCGATGTGTTCCATGGAATTTTTATCAGAGTAACGGGGGACAGTTGATTCGGGGACACAACATATATTAAAGATTTTAAGCGTTAGAAATGCATTAATAACAAAAAATAACATTTGGTGAGGAATATTATAAACAAGGCAATACAGAAATGATTTAAAAACTTGAATTTATTAGATTTTTATCACTTATATTTGTAACTGAAGTCAAGCAAACATGACTGGGGACATAATATTTTAGTGTACTTGTGCTAAAATCAGAGTAATTTGCTTTAAATTAATTTATCCTGTGTACATATCATTGTGTCCTATGGTGGAGGGGGGTTAAGCATACATGAAAAGTGTTTAGAAATAAGTATTATCCCATTTTTAGACAAAATATACCATATTATGTCAATGGGACTCAAATGGCACCAAATACTAGGAATGACCCATATCCGATGGGCTCCACACCATGACCTTCTGCTTTTCAAACCTGCAATGACAGGTGCTGAGCTTATGAATGTTGCCTGGTCGTTTGTCACGACAAACGGAAAACTTCAATTCGCTTTACCACTTCGACCGCCCAACGAGAAACCATGCTTGCAATGCTAGTTACGCCTCACATGTCTCTAATCATTTTCTCGTCACGATTCATGCTAAACAGACATTAATTCTGGAATATGACTTTTGTAAAATATTCACAAGAAATTAGTACTTTTTACTTACGTTTGAACTGCCAGAGGCCATTTTTCGTCTCCGCCGTCCTAGCTTCCAGCAGAGACGTTCTAGAGCACGGGCTGCCTGTCTACCTGCCTGCCTGCGGTGCGCGTTTTACTGACGTCATAATCACCCCTCGTGGGGGAGACACTCACGTGATTGGCTGTAAAGGAGGGAGACATCTGATTGGCTACAGCCAACCTCCTCTTAGAAAAAACGCATTTGTGGATCAGAGTCACATCAGGGGAGTCTCAAAAGTTTCACACACAAATGCAGGGAGGTTTACAAATTAAAAGCACTTTGTAAATACTGGTCCAACAGTTCATATATGAATGTAACAAGCCCCAAATGCGTATTTGATGAAGATTGCAAATACTTTAACATTCATGTATTTGTGATTATTTTTTAGATTTGTGTGTGCATTGGAAATATGTTTATGAGTCTTATTTTTATATGTGAATATGTTTTACTTATATATGAAATGAAACACATTTGTGTGTGCATTGAAAATGTATTTGTGTTTTGAGTCACATGTATATACAAATCCCCAAATACATTTGTGAAACTTTTTTGTGCATTTGTGAATTTCTGTGTGCATTTATGAATTATGAGACTGTTCTAGCTCCATACTGTAGTAACCTAACCAATTACTTTTCACAGTAACTCTACCTGACACTGTCACCCAGCCTTAATATCAGATCTACAACAGTAACAGACAGTGAACTCACTCCAGAGTCTCCAGTCTACAGTCTGGACTCTCCAGAAAACCACACAGCTGCTTCACTCCTGAATCCTTCAGGTTGTTGTTACTCAGGTCCAGATGTTTCAGATGGGAGGGGTTGGACTTCAGAGCTGAGACCAGAGAATCACAGCTGATCTCTGACAAACTGCAGCAATACAACCTGAATAAAGAATAAAAGATGAAATGATTGATGATCAATCAGATGTGTTGAGGTTTTAAATGTGTCCTCATCAATGTGTGTGTTGACCAGGAATGAATATGGAGTGAAATTAGTCTCAAAATGGTCACAAATACATGTTCCATGATCCACACATGAAACATGACATTCACAAATGCGTACCTAGCTATCTGAATGTGTGTGAATGTGTGTGATAGCTAGCCCCCCCCATCGACGGGCGTGAAGTCACCTTTGTGCATTTCTACATAGCGTGTATATTGGACATCCCACAAAAAATAAATAACACGGCCAATACATTTTCATTTAAGACCATATTTACTTTAATGAGCTCGTTTCTGTCTCTTTTTAATTAAAAACTGGTCCATTTTAGTGTTTTACGCTAGCTAGCGGAGCTTACCTTGTCTGCCTGCAAACGTGGTTGCGGTCAAGTTTTGTAAACAATGCCACATGGCTACTTTCATTCGCGCTTTCCGTGATTCAGCTGCGTGAAATGTATTACAACTTATCAACACGAGATGGCAATTTATGTAGCATTGCCGGTAAATAGTGGACTGCAATTTGCAATTAAAGGCAAGTGGCAGTGTGATACTGTAAGCTACCATGCGAGCCGCCGGTTATAGCTTGACGAGCCGCATGTGGCTCGTGAGCAGCGCAATGAGTAACTGTGACATACATGCTAACATACAGACACAGAAAGTGCCCGATAGCCAAATTACAGCAGCATGTTTAAAAGGGCATTAGCAGGCTAACGTAGGACACCACGCAAAAAAAAAAAAAAAAAAAATAGTTGGGTATACTGTCCAGATGATCTGTCGAAAACAAATGACAAGCTGTACGCGGGCCAGTCAGAGTCAGCCAGGGCTGTATACGGCCCGCGGGCGTGTCATGCCAAGGTCTGGTGGTATAAGGTCTGTAAGAACATGTTAAGTACATCCCTTTGTCTAGGGTTTTGGCCCTGACCAAACTTTCTCTTCCGTTGTGTCCATTTTTGTTCCTCTTCACAGTAAAATAAATAAAAATAGTATAAGCAAAATATTTACAGAATTAATATATGAACAAATGTACAAAAACTAGAGATGGAAGAATATATATTATATACATAGGAATGATAATAAGGTGATTATACAATATATATGGTTCTTTGGAACAAAAGGATTCATATTGATATCAGTTGTTGTTACATTTACCCATGAATGGAATCAGCAGCATTAGATACCGCCATCTATCCAAAACATTATCACAGAGTTTATAACAAAGTATTAGTTTGCATTATTTACATTTATATTTGATTTATAAACTCACTTCAGACCAACTAGTCAGGGGTCCAGGTACTGTCTGTGGTTACACACTAACCGCTTTTAGCCTGTACCAAAGACTTATTGGACCAAAGATGTTTAAATGTCTACAGCTTTAATTTAATATATTTGTTTGTTTATTTGTATAGTATAACTAAAATTAAGGCATCATTCATTATTTCGAGTGTTATATAGCTTCGGGTGAACTTACCTCGAGCAAGGTGAGCTGGGGTTCTGGGAAGACGGGTGAGGAAAAAGGGGGAGTTGGCCGCTTTGCCGCGTTAGCCGGCTGCTAGCACCGTGGGTAGTGATTATTAATAATATAATAATAATAATAAATTTTATTTATAGGCGCCTTTCAAAACACCCAAAGTGACCGTACAGGTAAAAACAGGGTTTAAAATACATATCATCAAAGGCAACAAACTAACATACAGTAAAAGATACGATAAAAAGACAAAAAGATTTGATTTAAAAAATTAAAAAAAGGTGAGATTTGAAAACTGCCAAAGTGTCAATGTTACGGATGTTGGGTGGAAGGGCACAGAGGCGCATCTTGTCAAAAGGCAAGGCAGGCAACTGCTTGGAGCCCCGTGCCGCTAGGGGGCCCCCGATTGCCGGTGGGACAAACGAGAATTTCGTCCACAGGGACTGAATGATGGATTATTACGTGATTTTCCGTGCTCCTGTCCTGTTGTACAAGCAATACATCTGTACATGTATGTTATCTGACTGTGTTCAAACGAGTTCAGAGAATCCACACATATAGCCTATATTTTTTTCAAAACGACAGACTGCGCGATATCCTTGCCATGTTTTGCTTAATTTAGCAACAAAGCTAGAAGATAGTTGCTAACGTTCACTGGTCAAAAGGCAGAAGTGCACACACACACTGTTCTGATTATAAGAGATGCTGTCGCATCGTAGTGAAGTATCATGATACATACTTATGTAATCGATATGAATATGATTGTCGCAAATAACTTTTAATCAACAGATTGATTCGCGGATGGCAGCTACACCCGGTAGATAAACAGCAACAGGCGAATGTGTAACATAGAAAGGGCCTACTTAACACGAGTGCATATCAAAATTCCGATTGTGGATAACTTCCCTGTTTCGAAATTGAACGTAGTGAATGGGTGACGTTGTATCATTCAGTAACCCAATTTGGAAAATTAGCTGCGGAACGGCTGATGGCTCTGGACCCCATGGTGGTCATACGGGCAGGAGGGATGGTGAGGGTGATGAATGATGATGATCTAATGGCGCATTTCCACTAGCACGGTTCGGCTCGGTACGGCACGGCTCGGCGCGCTATTGCGTGTTTCCACTAGCACGCAGTACCTGGAACCGGGTACATTTTTGGTATCACCTCAGCCCTGGTTCCATGCGAGCCGAAGCGTTACTAAAACGTGACGTCAGCCGACTGCCTTCCACTGATTGGCCGATGAGTGTCGTCACTGGAAGCGTCATAACCGCGCGACGACCGCCTAGAATGTAAATAAAAACAAGACGCGAGACAAGACACCACTTTTTACTGCTTTTTGACTTGGAACGAGATGGCTTCTCAGAAAAAATCCGCTCCTTGGTCGGTGGAGGAGGTCCAGACGTTCCTGACTCTGGTTGCCGAAGAACGGATTCAGAGGGAGGTCTTCCAGATTTGTACGTTGCTCGGCGCCGTGTAAATGACGTCACAGCGGTTTCGCGCAGCCGTGTTATGACGACCCCGCCCACGTCGAGGAGGCACCAGTTGTAATGGAAACACAACCAAACCGAGCCGAGCCGTGCCGTGCCGTACCGTACCGAGCCGAGCCGTGCTAGTGGAAATGCGCCATAAGAGAGCGGCTGGGTGTGTTGATGTGGAGAAGTTCTGTCAGGTAAGGAGGGGCCAGGTTGTGGAGGGCTTTGAATGTTAATAGAAGGATTTTATAGGTGATGCGGTGGGTGATGGGAAGCCAGTGAAGCATTAGGCTAGCTCGGTAGCCTGAGCTAAGACGGAGAGTTGAGTGGGTAGGTCTTAGCGTCCAGGCTGCCTCAGGTCCGCCCCAACACGACACCCATGCCCATATTTGGAGTATCTGAGTGTGGGCGGAGTAAAGCAAAACCAACATGGCGACTGAAGGCTCCACCCACTAGAGGCTTCATTTTTTAATTCAGAAACCAACGGGTGACGTCACGATGGGTGCAATCAATGTACACAAGCCTCCAGTCACTAGTTCCATCATGTCACGTCTTTTACGTCTTGTCATCCGTGGAGGTTAAAAAATGAACCAGCCTGTTTTTACAATGTAAGGAGTAGAAAGTACACATATTTGTGTACAAATGTAGAAAAGTAAAAAGTCATCAGAAAAAGAAATACTCAAGTAAAGTACAGATACCTGAAAAATCTACTTAAGTACAGTAACAAAGTATTTGTACTTGGTTACTTCCCACCTCTGGTGATCACGTTATCACTTCCTGTTCAACCACAGGAGCAAGCTGTTCCAGCTGATGAATGAATGAATGAACACTTCTACTTTACCAGTTATGGGCTCATTGTATTGATGGAGACACAACAGCAAATAAAAAGGCACTCTCTCCAGAGGGGCAGCTCAGCTACTAAGGGCAATTGGGCTGTTTCCAGAGCAACAATAGCCCGTACCTGTGCACGTCTGATGACTGAGGAGATACCTGCTGATGTTCAGGAACATGATGCTCCTTCATTTAAGCTCTTTGAGCTCCTTTTCTATCTGACAGTCCTGACAAGAGAACTCATCTAAACTGGATCTCCATTCTTCAGAAGCCTGAGAAGAAAATAAATGAAAACTCACATCAGAGTCTCCAGTTTACAGTTTGGACTCTCCAGTCCAGCAGACAGATGCTTCACTCCTGAATCCTCCTGGTTGTTGTCACTCAGGTCCAGATGTTTCAGATAGGAGGGGTTGGACTTCAGAGCTGAGGCCACGACTTCACAGTGACTCTCTGAGAGTCCACAGTTAGAAAGTCTGTCATGAGACAAATAAATAAAACCTGTTATAATGGAAGAAGACATTTCTATGAACATGATGGGTTTGATGAGTGGACAGTTGGACACATCCTGTTGGACATTTTGTCTCCACATCAGTGGTTCAGCTCATCTTCTCTGACTGTGTTTGACAGGAAACAATCATTCTCATCATCTCTCTCAGACCTTTGTTTAGTTGAATGTGCAGATGAACAGAATAAAACAGAAACCTGTCCTGCTGAACTTAAAACTGTAGAAATTAATAGAAAACAAGAGAAAGCAGAACATTCCTCTTGTAATAGTGCAATAAGAAAAGTGCAAACAGAAAGGGTGAGGAAAAGTTGTTGCTTTGTTGTCTTCTGGTATCTTCTTCTCAAGCAACAGTACCTCGACCAATGAGATGAGAGGGATTCCTGCTCTCAGCTCATTGGTCACAGAGCAGGAGACGGCCTGGGAATAAGTTTACCGTAAATGTTCATATAAAGCGTCCTGTTATTCATTCATTCCATTGACATTTTACACTACACTCAAAAAAGCAAACTGGTGGGCTGTTAGGTTAACTAAAGTGTAACATGTGTTATGAACGCTATAATTTCACGTTTCAAAGGTGAACATGATTAAATCATGTTGGGTTTGCATGAAATCAAACAACTAAATATTCATTAGATTCATTCATGTTGCCAGAACATGAGGCAATTAAGTTTCTACAGGTAGGCGGGAAAAGCAAAGCGACATCACGCGAGAAAATATGAGAAGATCGTCATCGTCCGTTGGCATGCACGTGGAAAAGGTAAGCAGAAACCAATTATCATCCATCTAAATTCAAACGAAATATAAATGTCATCAGCAGTTAGTCCATCATTTTCAGCGACATTTGGTCACAATGATATTTATTATTAGACTAAATAGCCGACGTCACCGCATGTGCCTCTTAGCTATCATGGCGGTGTTGATAATTACAAATGGGAAAACTCGCTGGGAGGAATAATAATTGTGGTGAATTGCCGGGAATTGTGTGCACGTTGTTTAGTGTATTTTACAAGTGAGCATGAACGTTTGTGCAGTAGTCACAGTAGGCTACAAGCAGGTTAGCCGCCCGCTAGCTAATCACACAGTTGTGCTGCCAGTGGAAAGAAGCTCCTAGTTTCTGTACCGGTATGTCTTCACTTTCTTGTGGATCTTAGCTAGGGATGAAAACCGAGGACCATTTCTGGTGTCGGTACCTACTTGGGTCGGTACCAGGGTACTTTTTGAACATCTACCACCGCCGCATAATTATGACACTGCCGGGACAGCAGCCTGTCAGTCTGCCGTCTGACACGTCCTGAGTGTGTGGGTTTGTTTAAGCTGCAGCAGATAAAGCTAAAGGGAAGGAGGAAAATGTTAAAGTGAAGGTGAACGTGTGGAGCGCCAAGGTCCGGTCAATTCGCTGTGTCGGGTTGTCAAGTGTTTGAAGCCTAGCACCGGAGGAGAAAACTTGCGGTAACGCGTCTCATACGTGGCAGTGCGTCTTTGTCGGGCGCAGCGTCGGAGCAGTGAAGTGAACTGAGTCAGAACAATACAACTTTAAGACTTTATTTACATTTCTTAATTTATTATTTGTTGTCTTATGTTTAAAAAAAGAGCAACGTATCTCGATTTCTTTGTCGTGCGGGTAACTAGTTTCACGTTTTACTGTGTATGTCTGCAAATGAAACATTTAGAACATGCACATTTACATTTTTCTCATTCTAATCTCAAAAAGCACCTTTTTCAGTACTTGAGTTTGCATGTCTGTCAATGATTACTTGCTAACTTGACCTTCATGGACATTAATTCATCTCTCTCAATTTATCACAGGAATTTGTCACAAAAGTGTCCTGTGTCCTCCATCCGACTGCAAGAGCAAGCTGTCCAACCACACGTGTGTCTGCTGTTCACTTGCACTGATGCCTGCATCTTTTCTGAAAAAGGTATGAAGTATGTGGGGTTGGGGGGGTCGCTGCTTTTTTGTCCTTTTAAGTAACGTTTTCAGTGCAGGATTTTTACTTGTGACAGAGTATTTCTATTCACACATCCTGCACGATCTATGCAAAAAAAAAAAAAAAAAAAAAAAGCATAATGAAAAGTATCTCTTGATAGTCATATTGACATGATCATACCAGCATATACCTGGTTCACACAATCACTCAAATATCCCGCTGTATATGTTTTGAACTTATTAATGATATCTAATTGATTGATCAATTCCTGTACCGGTAGGTAGCTACCTGTTCCACTGTCATTGATCATATGCTAACTTTCATTAGCATTAATTGATTGTTCTCTCAATTTATCAGAGCAGCTCCTGACCACAAGACTGTCCTGTCCGACCACACTTGCATCTGCCGTTCAACTGCATAAGTGCCTGCCAAGTGTCCCCTAAATGCGGTATGGACATGATCTTTTAAAAAACACTGTTGCCTATTTGGAGAAAAAACTATTTCATGGCAATCTACCTGTTATGTTTCTGTAGACTTTGAGAGTAATTTCTGCTAATGATCACCATTTACTTTAAATGTGTTGTGCAATGTTTTAGTGGAAAGAGAGATGTTTAAAGGGGAATGTGACTGCAAAGATGGGATCTGACTCTTTTTTATTAATTAAGTAGTAGGTTTCTGTGATTCATTCTCTTGGCACTTTCAAAAATAAGGGGAAGCAGTGTGCTGTGTATACCAGTTTGTCAGAAACAATTTTTGTGTTGTTGCTTGTGTAAAACACTGTTGCACTGTCATTTCATTTGTGTTACTACCAGTGCATTTAGACAATACAATTTTTTGGCAATATCTACCGTTTGTCTTGTTTCTTTCTACCCTTGACACCAAGCAGTCTGTTGACTTTGTTGAAACTAAGTTAGTTTAAGTTACTATTCACTGCAGACCTTAAAGTGTTAACACTCAAATTGTATTCTTTGAATGAACTTAATTAAATCATGGAAAGTATTTCCACGTGATTAAAAGGCTTTTTTTCAACATTAAGCAATTCTGTTGGGCCAACTTATTTTATTTGAGTTGCATCAACTTAATACACTGGTGTAATTTTACTACTGTCAAAGTATTGGGTCCAATATTATTATATCTAGTCAGTGTCAGCTACAGGAAACAAGTTGAATCAACCCTAATGACTTAGTTGACCCAACATAATTAAATAGAGTTGGACCCAAACCTAGTAAATAAGTTCAGTCGACCTTATAAATGAAGTTGAACCCATGCAAGTGCATCAAGTTGGACTAACACAATTGCTTTATGCTGAATGAAACCCATTTAATCATGTGGAAATACTTTCCATGATTTTTTAAGTTCATTCAAAGAGCTATTTTTTTCAGTGTATTTTGGATTCTCTCTGTAATACGGGACAAAGTGCGTCCTGTTTCAGCTCAATACGGGACGCCTACTTTTGTTTCTGAATACGGGACAATTCTGTTTCTCAAGGGACAGTTGGCAACCCTAATCTGATCCCATCATGAGGACATCTGGATGAGACAAACATCTGGACTGTCTTCACTGTTTAATGGACTCTGGATCTTTTGGCTGAGTTCAGCTCAGTGAACAGTTCCAGTTGGAAAGATGATCTCTGCTGTGGACCTGCTGCCGTCAGCTTCAGTCCACAAGTGGAACATTTAGTCTTTAGTCCAACACAAATGAAAGCCATCACTTGACAACCTCAGACCTGGACATCATTCAGTATGAACATGGTGAAATATTTCCATGTGGAGGACACAGGACTGGCTCAGCTTTAGTTGTTCAGCACAAACACAATGAACAAACAATCAGGTTGAATTCTTTTCACCATCAAGTCATCACAAAGATGTTCTCAGGGTTTTATCTGTCAAACTAAACTCTGACCTTTGTGTGTTTCACATTTCTTTAACAAGTCAGACTTCTACCGTTCTGCTCTTATATATTCAGACCTCTGAGCATTTCCTGCTTCAACTCTTCTCTACAGCAACAAGACAGGAAACAAATAGAAAGAAAGACGTAAAAACAAGACCATGTGACTGGACTTCTCTCCTTCAAATGAAACGTTGAACTCAGTCAATAAAATGCTCCATTGATGGGTCAGTCTCTGTGTGGGATGATCAGTAGTTTACGGTGGCTCATGTTGATCTTAACAAGCTTTAGATAGATGTTGATGTGGAGCCACTTCACTGACTTCAGGATTATTCTGTACTCTAGAAACAGCCTTCAATATCATCTCATCATTGTAACGTGAGGGCTCAGAGGCTGCTTCAGCTAAACTAACTTACTGATGGAGAGAATAATAAGACAGAGAAATAGAAAGAAAAGAGTCAATAACTAGAAGAACAGCTTTAAACAGCTGGAGAACATCTGGGACTAAATACAACTGACTGTGATGTTTGCAGTCAACAAGTGGAACACTGTTTGAAGAAGAATGAGAACGTCTGAAGAACTAAACTACTAATCTCCACTGATTGATTCTGTTAATGATCACATCAGGACTCACACAGCCTTTCTGCAGTTCCTCACAGCTGGGATCAGTCTCCATCGTCCCTCCTCTGATGTTCTGTACTGATACGGGTTCAACTCCTCCAGAACCTCCTCTGACATCTGCAGCATGTAGGCCAGAGCTGAGCAGTGGATCTCAGAGAGTCTCTTCTTTGATCTGTTCTCTGACTTCAGGAACTCTTGGATCTCCTGATGAACTGAGAGGTCGTTCATCTCCATCAGACAGTGGAAGATGTTGATGCTTCTGTCAGGAGAGATTTTATCAGTGTTCATCTTCTTCAGGTTGTTGGTGGTTCTCTGGATGATTTCTGGACTGTTCTCTGTCTGACCCAGCAGACCTCCTAAGAGTCTCTGGTTGGACTCCAGAGAGAGGCCATGAAGGAAGCGAACTAACAGGTCCAGGTGACCATTTTTACTCTCCAGGGATTTAATCATGACTCTGTTCAGAAATTCATCCAGAGGTGAGTTATTGTAGTTTCCTCCCAGGAAGTCCTCCAGCACCTCTGTCTTCCTGTTGGTGTAACAGTGGATCATGTAGACTGCAGCCAGAAACTCCTGAACGCTCAGATGGACGAAGCAGAACACCTTGTCCTGGTACAGTCCTCTCTCCTCTTTAAAGATCTGTGTGAACACTCCTGAGTACACTGAGGCTGCTCTGATATGGATGCCACACTCTGTCAGGTCTGATTCATAGAAGATCAGGTTTCCTTTCAGCAGCTGATCAAAAGCCAGTTTTCCCAGAGACTCAATCATCTTCCTGCTCTCTGGACTCCAGTGTGGATCTGTCTCAGCTCCTCCATCATACTTGACCTTCTTGACTTTGGTCTGAACCACCAGGAAGTGGATGTACATCTCAGTCAGGGTCTTGGGCAGCTCTCCTCCCTCTCTGGTTTCCAACACATCCTCCAGAACTGTAGCAGTGATCCAGCAGAAGAGTGGGATGTGACACATGATGTGGAGGCTTCGTGATGTCTTGATGTGGGAGATGATCCTGCTGGCCTGCTCCTCATCTCTGAATCTCTTCCTGAAGTACTCCTCCTTCTGGGGGTCAGTGAACCCTCTGACCTCTGTCACCATGTCAACACACTCAGGAGGGATCTGATTGGCTGCTGCAGGTCGTGTGGTTATCCAGAGGCGAGCAGAGGGAAGCAGTTTCCCCCTGATGAGGTTTGTCAGCAGCACATCCACTGAGGTGGACTCTGTAACATCAGTCAGGATCTCAGTCTTGTGGAAGTCCAGAGGAAGTCGACACTCATCCAGACCATCAAAGATGAACACAACCTGGAACTCTTCAAAGCTGCAGATTCCTGCTTCTTTGGTTTCAGGAAAAAAGTGATGAACAAGTTCCACCAAGCTGAACTTTCTCTCTTTCATCACATTCAGCTCTCTGAAAGTCAGTGGAAATATGAAGAGGATGTCCTGGTTGGCTTTGTCTTCAGCCCAGTCCAGAGTGAACTTCTGTGTTAAGACTGTTTTCCCAATGCCAGCCACTCCCTTTGTCATCACTCTTCTGATTGGTCCATGTCTTCCAGGTGAGGCTTTAAAGAGGTCTTCTTGTCTGATGCTTGTTTCTGGTCTGTGTGCTTTCCTGAATGCTGTTTCAATCTGTCTGACCTCATGTTCATCATTGACCTCTGCAGTCCCTCCCTCTGTGATGTAGAGCTCTGTGTAGATCTCTTTCAGAAGGCTTGAGTTTCCTGCTTTAGCAATCCCCTCAAACACACACTGGAACTTCTCCTTCAGAGCACATTTAACTTTATGTCCACAAACTGTAGCAACAAGACCTGAATGAAGAAACAAGAAATAAGATGAATGAATGAACTCTCCAGTAAATATTCCAACATGTCATTGCTCAAGAATGAGTGTGTGAATATATCTTGGTTCATCTCTGGAGACATTAGTAAATGTCCCATTTCTCCAGCAGCTTCAATGTTTAGAGAAATCCTCTTACTGCTCTGCAGACAGTCAGCCAGCTCCTCCTGCTTCATTCTCCTCAGGAAGTTCATTGTGATCTTCACAAATAAATCTCTGCTGCTCCTCCTCTGCTCTTCATCCTCACCCTCCAACACCTCCTCATCCTCCCTCTGACTCTCTGAGCATTCTGGGTAATCTGGACTCAGAACCTTCTGGATCTTCTTCAGCTCGTTCTTCACAAAAGTCATGATGTTGTCCTCCAGCAGCTGGAACAGAATACCATATGAATGACACAAGCAGACTGAAATCATGGAGACAAACATCAGATCCATGTTGGACACACTGACAATCCACTGGTCTACAAAGTGCAGCATGGAGATGATGGAAAGTAGTTGTTGTACATGTACAGACCAGAAAGATGGAGTCCAGCTGTGTCTGATGCTGCTGGGCAGACTGACCACTGAGAACCTCTGAGCTCTGCTGGTGGACTCTGTGGACCAATCATCAACAATTAGCTCTCATCACGTCTGTCCACATAGAGACAAAGACAAGGTAAATGTCCCTGGAGTGATATGTGGATGTGAAGAGTGAATCAGATGAGTCTCTGTAGTGGTAAAGGTTTACTAGTCCTGCTGATCCCACTGACCATCAACAGCTCAGTCTGCAGCTGTTTCATAAAGCTTTGCCTCCCTGATCAATCAGCTGGAGAAGGAACCCAGAGCCAGAGACTGAAGACTGTAAAACGTCCACCAGTCCACAGTGAGTGACTGACAGGCCATTATCAGCCACACAGAAAACAAAGCAGACAGAAACATTAAGAAACCTCAGACTCTCTGACTGATCATGTTAGAGATGATAATCCTAGAGAGGCACATGTTCTTCACCTCAGAGCCATCAGCTGTTTCTTTGTCTCCTCAAACATATTTCACTATTTGAACTCCGGACACTTACAAACAAAGCGTCTACACAAAATAGTCTGGATGTCCTTCCCCCCAACTCATCCTGAGTTTATCTTCTCTACGACTCAAACAAGGTCTTCAGGTCAGGACTCAGCTGTCCACTTACACCTGAAGGACAAGGGACAACAATGTCCACATGTTCTGAACATCTGAGGAGACTCTGGACATTAATGGATCATCAGAGAACCACCAGGTTCATCAGAACAGGTTCCTCCAGGTCCAGGTCCAGGTGAGTATCGGGTCATTAACAGACTCTAGTCATGTGACCTTCAGGTGATAAAAACCTAAACTCCCCACCAGTCATTTAGAGCTGAACACTTGGAGGAAACGTCTTCTAGTCCAGACGTCTTTGTCTCAGTTTAGTTTCTGGACAGAACAATGTTGACTCTTCCAGGAATAAACCAAAGGTCACGAGTGTCCATGAAGACTAGAACGTAGATGAACCAGGAGTTTTTCTTCTCCAGCTCCACTTCCTCTGCAGCGTTACAGCTGATGACTTTCATCTGAGTCTCTACCATGAAGAAGACCTGCAGGCCGAGGCCTCAGACGTGGAGCTGCTGACTCTCTTCCTCAATGTTTCATACTAATGTGCAGACTGTGTCTATATGAACTCTGCTTAGCTTAGCATTAGTTTAGCTCCTCCTCTCCTCAGACACATCTCATCTTCTCTCTCTCTGGTCCACAGTCAAACACAATGAAGACTTGTCTCCATGGAAACAGACTGAACAGCTGATTAAAGACTGAAGACACTACTCTGCTTCAAAGATCAGTCTCTTATCTGTCTCCTCCTCTAAGGCCTGACACTTACTGTGCCGGCCATTTTAGAAGATCTTTGGAAAAGAAGCAAGAATTCAGCAAGTTCCTCAAACCATGTGACTTGTAGAAAGTTAGTGATTGTTCTACTGTAGATCTATATGTTGTCTATCTTCTTCTTCCAGTGTGTCTGTGTTGTTTTAGATCAACATCTGTTTATCTTCTGAGGAAACATCTACAACATCTAAGCAGCAGAGATGAAACAGACATGAGCAAGTCAACGTTTATTTATCCTCAGCTCCTCAAGTCAGACAGATTTACTGACACTTTACCTCTCTGGATCACAAACACGTCCTCCTTTAAAATGAATATGAAAATCCTTGGACTGGTCGCTCTTCAAGGACACACAGCTGGCTCCAGATCCTGATCCTGATCCAGAGTCTGGTCTCTGCTGCTGGATCCTGAAACTAAACCACCACAGATAAATGTGCATGTTGGATAAAAAAAAAATTCAAAGCAGAGACGTCAGAAGTAAAAGGATGAAACAAACGTGTTGTATAAACTCAGTGACGCAAGAGTGATGAAGCAGCTTTAACCCAAAGAGGAAGAGAGATGAAAGACCACCAGAAGAGACTCTCAGGGGGTGTCAGCAATGGCAATACCTCCTTAAGAAACTCAGAAACATTCTACAGACTTTTTATTCCAGTTTAATTGAGAGCATGGTCACTTTCTCCATAACCTGCTGGTTCCACTCCATCAGCCTCCAGAACAGAAAGCGACTGCAGAGCACTGTCTGGGTTTGCTCTAAGATCATTGGCCTGTCTGTCAGAACTCTATCACACATACACCACCAACAGACACTCATCTTAGCAGGAAACATAAAGAGCCCTCACACGTCCTCCACTCAGCATTTGAGTGCTAATGAGTTGCTGTTCTGGCATCCTGGTCGCTGCAGGGTGCAAGTACACCGTCACCCTGCACCAGCAATCACAACACCACCATATTGGCAGGAAAGCTTTTCTAATTACTGTTCAGTTGACCACTGCAGCAACTAACTAACTTTTAAAAAAGGATGTGGGGATGGGATCTAAAAGCAGGTTGCTGGTTTTAGTTGGGAAATAACTTTTCTAAGCATCTCAGCATCAACCAGGACAAACTCCTCTAGAGTTTCCTCTTGTAGAAACAAAGGTTCTGGGTGAAAAAATTCATACGCTGGTACTGACACAGATCTGATCCCCTGTGTTTTACTGCTGAAGTGGGCTGTAAATTCTTCACATGTGGGGCTGACATACTGCTAGACTTATTAAGAACAGTTAATTAAACCATCAGTTATTGAAAGTAGTGTTTGTGGATCGTTCTTGTTGTCTGTTATTCATTTTGAGAAGTATGACTGTCTTGCTTGTTTAATTGTCTTACTGTAGATGGTTTGTTTTTAACAGAACATTTGAAAGTTTCTCTTTAATAGTTTGAGTTCTTCATTTCTTCAGGGAGGTGTTCGGTTGGTGGTGATCTTTGTCAGTTTTAATGGGGCCACTGTGTCCAGGGCTGATCTTAGTTTACTGTTAAAACTATCCACAATAAAATCACAAGAGAAAGGTAAAAAGTCTGCATGAGTGTCACTGAAAAGTTTGAAGCAGTAAGTGGGCACCAGCTGATTTAATGCATAGTTATCTGGAGATCATTTCTATTGTTCTAGTTTGTGTTTCTTGTTCCTTCAAAGTGTCTCGTTCTTCCACGTCATGCTGCTCACTTGTGTCTTAAATTGTCCCCTGATGACAAATAAAGTTTTCTGAATATGAATCTGAATGAATGAAAGTAGAACTATCAGCTCTTCAAGTCAGACAGATTTACTGACACTTTACCTCTCTGGACCAGAGACACGTCCTCCTTTAAGCTCTGGAGTAATCTGCTTGGACCAGAAGCTCTTCAAGGACACAAAGCTGGGTTGATGGTGATCAGACTCTGGTCTCTGACGGGTCCTGATACAAAAAAACATCACTGATTAAATTAGATAAATTATTCAGGAATATTCTCTTTGATTAAAATCCTTTAATTCTGATGAAATATTAACAACTTACCTTGGACTCTGTTTAAAATCAGTAACAATGTCCTTGGACACGTCGCTCTTCAAGGACACAGAGCTGGTTCCAGATCCTGATCCAGATCTAGAGCCAGGTCTAGGTCTAAGTTCAGGTTTAGGTCCAGGTCCTGTTCTTCCTCCAGGTCCAGGTCCCTCCAGTCTGTCCTCTCTCTGGTCCATGCTGCTGAAACACTAATCATTCATGTTGTAAACAGATCAGCTGATCCTCCACTGATTGGCTCTTATTCATCAGCTGCTGTACTTCTACTATCCGTCCACTAGATGGAGCCATGGAGGACACACATGATGCGTTCACTGACACTGAGACTTTCAACAAACTCAGGTCCATCATGATCAATGTATATATTTTAAACTATCTTCCAGTTCATAGACTTTCTATATTTTATACAGACATTAAATATCTTGTATATATTTTTAGACACATTCTTCATATACTAGTAAACCTTCTGTTCATTTATTCCTTTTCTATTCTGTCTTGTAACATGTTGTGGTGTCTTGTCAGCAGATATGTAGCACAGTGGGACCAGGAGAAACACAATCTCACACTAATATGTTTTCATTCATATACTGAGGAGGTGACAAGAAACACCACTTGAGTCTTTAATAGATTTACCTTGTGTAGGGTTGTGTAGTGGCGGTGTGGAGGGGGGTGATTCCAGGACGCTGGAAATCACTGTTAAACCTTCTTGAGGTGTCGTGAAGGGAGGTGCCCACTTGAAAACCCCAATGATATGCTGCATACTGCTGTTGTTCAGATCATGTTCTCATGCTGAGCGGGCCATACAAGCCAGCAGCGTTTAGTTAGGTATGTTTTACAATGCTTGAAGTATCCTCTGCTGCTCAATGGGCTTACAAGCCAGCAGCTTCTAGTTAGTCTAGGTAGAATATAGGTTATTGGTCATATTACATGAATGTAGGCTTGGTAGGGCCTCTTAGTCGAACAGGGCCTCTAAACGTGTTTTGCCTGGGATTTCAGCACAAGGGATTTGTAACATCTTGTTCTGTGTATTACTAAATGTTTTATCTAGCCTAGGCTAGTGACTGTTGCGAATAGTGCAGCTGACAACTAGGAAAAGACCTATGACAGCATGGAAAGACAGCTGACAGGACGAAACAGTCCCCACCGGGGCTACAGTGGGTTAGTCGAACAGGGCCTCTAAACGTGTTTTGCCTGGGATTTTGGCACAAGGGATTTGTAACATCTTGTCCTGTGTATTCTAAATGTTTACCTTCTAGATAGAAAACTGAGAGCAATATTGAGAGCATCCTAACCAACTGGCTAGCGCGTCATGCTAATTGCTAACATTAGCTTTTGAAAGTGCCGAGTGGGCTGTTGCCATTAGCTGCTAATGTTAGCAATTAGCATGACGCGCTAGCCACTAACTTTAGCATTAGTTTAGTGTTAGCATGTCTCTTTAGACACTAAAAATTAAATACATGCTAATTGTTAGCATGCTAATGCTAACATGCTAATTGCTAATATGCTATTCGCCAACATGCTAATGCTGCCACTAATGCTACCACCAATTTCTAGCCACTAAAAATTAGCATTAGCCGCTAATGTTAGCAATTAGCATGACGCGCTAGCCACTAATTTTAATTTTCGCTAACATGCTAATGCTGCCACTAATGCTACCACCAATTTCTAGCTACTAAAAATTAGCATTAGCCGCTAATGTTAGCAATTAGCATGACGCGCTAGCCAATGACAGACAGACACCTGTCATTGTTCAACTTGGGTGCCAAAAGCCAAAATGGCCGCCCCACAGACCAGTTACTTCAGTTAGAATTTTCTCGGAGTGGGCTGTTTCCATTAACATTGCCCCAAAATGGCCGCCCTACAGACCAGTTACTTATGTTTTCCCGCCTCTTTCTGTGGAGCCCCTGGTTGCCACGGTTACCAGTTTGAATATCAGTTAAAAAAGGACTAGAGTGGGCGAAAATGCTGAAACCACGGCCTCGAACAGGAAGGCCTTGTGGCCAAACCGTGTGTCTAATCGTTGAACCGACTTCACTTTGGGCATCTTGAGGCTTCCCTGAACGTCTAGATATGCAGTTTGTGGGTAAAATGTAGAAATGTGAGCTATTTAAAGCGATTTAAAACAAAGGATTGCTTCTGCTTTGCTCCACAAATTTAACATTGCAGTCTATGGAGCGAGGAAGGGGTTTGCTGGCGCAGCTTTGCGTCTCACGCCAAAACTATAAGACTTACAGCTTCAGCGGACAAATTGTGAGCGAGAAGACAAATTTTCCTACGTTTCTATGTATAAATTATGTCTGTGGTGTGAAATTTGTGGCCACGGGAGCAGTTTCTATTTTATTTTTTGCCTAATTTTCTTCTCTCTTCTCACTCTAGCTGTCCCTCTAGCGCGAACATTCCGCGCAATACACACCCATTATAAACCCCGAAATTTGAGTAAAAACCTACACTTCTTTGAGGCTTAATAGTTTAAAAACGGTAAAAGGTGTCGATAAGTGAAGGGAATCTCTGAAGAGAAGACAAGAGTGTCTACGTTTTAAAGTTTAAAATAAGTCTCTGGGTGAAAGTATGCCAGAGCAGTTGATTGTTGAAAATGCCTGTTGATTTTTGGGGTCTCCCATTCATTTGAATGGGAAATTTTTCGCCTTTTTTCGCGAATTAATTCGCGAAAAACTCGTCAATCGCTTATCCAAGTAATAGCATAGGATTCGTGTATATATATATATATATATATATATATATATATATATCATGTGTTGGGGTCCTCTGGCCTCAGGCTATGTATGTAACTATGGTAACATAGGCTCTGAACTTAACTGGATATGTAAACCCAGAGTTAGCGGTAAACCTGGGATTTCGGTCCCGGAACGCTCAAAAATGATCAGGCTATGTAAGTAACAATGGTAACATAGGCTCTGAACTTAACCTGGTAGGGGTTGGTTTTATTCAGGTTATGTTCGGGTATTTAATCTTTAAATTGGTCATTTTCGAACATGCAAGGCTACACAAATTAGACATAAGTGATTTAGGCGTAGGCCTATTAGGGAAAATACATTGCACTAGTTCATTTTGCTCCTCCTGGGAGGTCTAGGGCTCCGATGACGTGCCCCCAGGAATCCCCTCCACGCCCGCCGATAGGGGGGACAAAGCGGTCTGCTGTCCCGGGCCCAGGTTAGGGGAGGGGGGCAGAACTGGGCCCTAATTAAATTATGGAATAATTTAAAAATAAATAAATAAATAAATAAAATAGGCCTATTTGTGGGCGAAAAAGACATAATATTTGAGTTACATAGAAGTTTTCTATTTATTTGCTTCCTAATTGTCCTTCAAATAGAGGTCAGGAACCCCCCACCCTAACACTCAGAATGTCCTAATGTCCTAAAGATTATCTCGTCCCGGGCCCAGGCATGACTGTCTGCTGGACTGATCCCCTCCATCATCGGACGCCCTCGATTGATACTGATCGCCAACTCAAGAATATAATAGTGGATAAGTGATGTCTAAGATGATGCACCCAGATATATCTTACCAACTTGGACAATGTTTTTATATTTAGTTTTGACCTGCAGCCACGTTCTGTTGAGGGTGGTCGGGTTACATCTACGGTAATTAAAAATAATACAATATAAGTCTCATACAAAGCAATTAATATGTAGCATAATATCTACTGAATTATTGTGCTTCTGACATACATTGCTCTGCATTTCATTGCTCTGTGCCTGTAAATGTGTAACCACAGTAAAGTTTAATCTAATCTAATCTAATGTAACCCCTGGACTTCTCTCAATGAGCTTCATGATGTAGTCACCTGAAATGGTTTTCACTTCACAGGTGTGGCTTGTCAGGGTTACTTTGTGGACTTTCTTGTCTTCTTAATGGGGTTGGGACCATCAGTCAGGTTGGTCAACAGCTGACAGCCCTATTTGACAACTGTTAGAGTTCATATTATGACAAGAACCAATCAGCTGAGTGAAGAGAAACAACAGTCCATCATTACTTTAAGAAGGTGAAAATGATATCATTCCATATGTGTTCATTCATAGCGCTGATGTCTTCAGTGAGAATCTACAACGTAAATAATCATGAAAATAAAGAACAAGCATTAAATGAGAGACTGTGTCCAAACCTTTGACTGGTAGTCTACATATATACATATATATTATTAGTTTCCTGATTTGTTTGTTGTCTTTGTGTGGGATGACCTCCCGAATCTCTCGTCTGTATAAATGTGAATCTTGATATGTGTGTGAGCCAAATGTATGTTTGTTTGTTCTGTCATATATGTTCATGTTTTATCTTCAACATTTAATAAACATAGATTTAATATATATATATATATATATATATATATATAGTGTTGATTGTTGTTGACAGTGACCCTGACTATTACTGCATTATATCTGAATCAGTAGTAAAGTATATTAGCCTCCTATATTTGAAACTGTCCATGTAAAATCAAATCTTGTTAAACTGTGTACCAGTGTCATGTCCTCTGTTCACAATCATCACTATTTGATTGATTTACTTTCATCAACATCCATGCATCAGACCTTTCCACATGCTGTTGTACCAGTGGAACATCACAATCATATTAGGTTCCTGTCATGAAGCTAAATATCAAATCTTTCCATCTGCATGACACCATCTTTCTATATTTACAGCTTTTTTTTATTAATTAGAGCCTTGAGATAATCAACTGATCTGACTGTATTCAATGTAGTCATTGGAGTTTGAATTGATTCACTTCACTCATTTGTCAAATAGACTGACAGACTGTTTGATTTCTGTGTGGACACCTCTGTTCCAGTCCAAACTCTCTCTTGTTTCCTAAATGTCAAGCCCTGGCTCACCCAAGTCACTGAAGTGCTCCTAAATGAGAAGAAGAATGCACTCAGGACATCTGGAATGAAGGCAGCAAAGAAGGAGCAGAACAAAGTGAATATCAGAGAGGTCTAGAGTCTTGGTGGTCTGCTTCATATGTGCCACACTGATGTGAGTAGTTCCCACTGCTGGCAGGAGATTGGAGTTGGTGCTGAAGTTTGTGTCAGTGCTAATCATATACTGTCTTTCTCCATCAATCTGTTGGTATTATTAATAATAGTGGAGTGAGCTGGAGCATAGGCTGTGGCACAGTGACAAAAAGCAGTCCCTAAATAGGATGTGGAAGAGGACAGGACAGTGGTGGAAAGTTTGATGGGCTGCTGTGAACTGTACCATCTGCATCCCGATGAAAGGAACTTGTGCTAGACTTCATCTGACTCCACCTTCTATGATTAAGGGAGAAATGTGAATGGTAGCAGAAACTCATCAGGTGTCTACAGTAAAGGCCAGACTCTGCTCCTGCTTTGGCTACATCCACATCTGTTGCACCATGCTACTGAATCTGAATGCGTCTGTGGCTCCCAGTTCCTTTTTCTAAAAGCTTGCTCAGCTCAGTCCTGGGTTGAGGTTGGACAGTCTGCATGTGTCCATGGAGAGGAGGACATTGTCCAAAGTCCTCTCCATCATGGATTTCTCCCATTTTCTAAACAACATGTTCAGCCAGAAACTCCCAAAGACTAAATGTTGCCCTGAATATCCCAGGGGGTCTTTAACTGTCACTTCATTCAATAAATTCATCCTGTCTGCTAAAAAGAAGAGAATCAAAGAATATTATCTAAACATCAACATGACCATTTTATACTATTCCTAGAAAATAAAGTGACTGTACCACTTCAAGTATCAACAATGTCAAATATAATATTAAAGATATTAATGATTAATGGGCTACAAAACTGTGCTAGAGTCTGTCTGATGATATTAGTTGATCAACTTCAATATTTCCTCCTTTCTCTTACTTTGTTGTCACTGATTTTCTTCCAAATTATAAAATAAAATGACTTGAACTATTGTACAGTAGTAGTCACGGTCACTATGAACAAGAATCAAGAAAATATCTGAGCAAACCCACGAAGGAAAGGCTTTTATGACTGTTTGAAGATGAAGAACTGAACTGTCAGGACGCCTTGGGGTATTTTTCTTCCACATTATTAAGTAAAATGACTTGAAATGTTGGACAGTAATGGAGAGGGATGTTGTGAGCAAGAAAGTCAGGAATGGTGGTAATCTATGAAGGAAAGCAGATTATTAAATCTGAGCCAGAATCCACCAAATAAACAAGTAGAAGGAAAGAAACATCAGAGCGAGGCTGAACTGACAACGACGGCTCACATGACCACAGTATAAAGGTAAATGGTAAATGGTAAATGGCCTTGCTTTTATATAGCGCTTTTCTACCTATTGGTACTCAAAGCGCTTTTACAGTCAGAGACACATCTACCCATTCACTCACACAAGCACGCACACATTCACACACCAGTGCCACGCACTGGGAGCAACTGGGGGTTCAGTGTCTTGCTCAAGGACACTTCGACATGTGGCACATTCCGGGGATCGAACCGCTAACCCTCTGGTTCGTGGACAACCCGCTCTACCTACTGAGCCACAGTCGCACAGGTCAAGGTGGAAAATACATGACCGAATACTGAGGAAAAGTACTTAGTTACTTTCAGCGCTTCCCGTTAGAAAAGCAGATCAAACTTCTAGAGACAGATTTCAAATCAAAGACTGTGTCATGGATGGAAATAATCAAAGAAGTTGAAATCATATTTAGGAAGCAGGTCTGGCGCTGATCACGCAGAGACTAGAAATGGCGGATCAGTTTCATACTAGTCCTCCTCCAGACTCTGGACTTTCAGCTCTAACTCAGATTAACGTGAATTTATGGAGCTGCAGATTTCTGCTGCTTCTGTTGGAGCTGAGCTGCTGACATCTGATGTTAACCAAGAAAACATTCAAAACTGCTTCATTACCTTCAGACGGAGTTTGACACGGAGAGAAAAATATCTGCGACACGATCCTGGAGAAAGAGAAACTAAACTGAAACCAGGAAACTACCTGAGAGGATTTGTTGGGTGGACTTCAAACCAAGTTGTTAGCAAATAAAAAAAACTGTTATCAGCTGAGATATATTGTTTTTGAACTGATATGCTCCCAGAGCGCCGCTGTTGTTGCAGGCATCTCACTGCGTCAGGATTAGTGTGTGCTTCACCTCACTGTGTGTTCACTGTGTGCTGAGTGTGTTTCACTAATTCACAGATTGGGATAAATGCAGAGAGCAAATGTCCCCTCACGGATCAAAAGAGTATCTATACTTAGACTATACTTACTTATAAGTTGATTTGGCCTCTTCTGGTGTTTGTGTTGTATACTGTGTGTGTACAAGCTTGCAGGGAGGCCACTGCATCCATTCATCTGTCTGTTCATTTCATGTGTATGGATTTGTCCTGTATTTCTTTCAGTGTACAGACATGTGGGCTGTATTATACAGACCTCTGAATGTGTATTTCTCCTTGTGTTGTATAATATGCTTTGATTCTGTGCTTTCCATCTTGTAGAGTCACTGTGTTACTTAAATTTTGAAAGGAGCTGATGGTTTACTTGTTTTGTTTTATCCTTATTCAATAAAAGAACATGATGTTACACTTTGATGTGTGCTTATATTTAAATGTGTATTTTATACCACGGAGTATTGGGGCCACACTGAGGAAGAAGAAGCCATGAATTTATGACCCTGGTTCTTTCTGCGGAAAAAAAATCATATTCTTTTTACAGTCCTGACAATTATGACAATGTGATGCTGTTGTGGCAAAAGATTAAGTATGTCCTTGTTTGTGAAAATCATCATTTATCCAAAATGATTGAAATGAATGATCACAAATGTTTAAATAATAACAGTGGGTGTGATAACAATGTGTAGTGGGCAGTGGAATAACTATTGGTCTCCATTTGTGGTGACTGCTGACTGAGATAAGGGATGAGATTAAATAGATCCTGGAACTTAGCCTGGTCTGGAGCAGGCTAGCTCCACAGAATAAATCTCCATGGTAACTTATACCATAACATATCCTACTGCTCCCTATCCTGCTTTTGTGCAACCGGATCACGGATAAATTGAGCCAGGATAACCAACATATCCCGACTTAATCCCTTATCCTAGTTTTGTGCAATAGGCCCCACACTCTAAAAACAGTTGGGTTAAAAAATAACCCAATTTTAACCCAACTGCTGGTTCAGAAAAGGACGAACCCCTTTTTTGGGTTATTTTAACCCAACATGTTGGGTTATATTTTTTCAACCCAAATTTTGGGTTGAATTTTTTTAACCCAATAGTCGGGTTACACTAACTACAATGTTGGGTTACTCCTAACCCAACAGTTGGGTTGAATGAATTCAACTCAATAGTTGGGTTATGCTGACTACAAGGTTGGGTTATTTCTAACCCAACTATTGGGTTGAATTCATTTAACACAGAAGTTGGGTTAGGAATAACCCAACTGTTGGGTTGAATTTATTTAACCCAATAGTTGAGTTATGCCAACTACAAATTTGGGTTATTCCTAACCCATCTGCTGGGTTGCCCAATTTAGCGCTCCTTGACACAGTAGTTAATAATTTTAATTATTACTTTCATAACAAATTTTTACTGCTGGTTCGTCCTATTCCTTCCCAACTACTAATCAGAATTATTTTTATTCCATTAAAAAGTATGCTTAAAATCAATAAAAGCAATAAATGACAATTAAAATTTTTACAAGAATATGTTTTTATTTCACAAAACGTATGAACATTTTACAATTTTTTTTTTTTAATGTTGAAACAAACATCTGCAGACTAAATTCTGCAATTCTGCAGTGCAGTTTTAAAAAATTTGACAGGCCTGTAGAACGCTTTAAAACAGACATCAACTGCCCCAAGGAGTGTTGGCTGGGGGAGTGCCTGACCTGCCAAGATGAGGAACACCTGAGAGGCAGATTCCTGAGGCTCTCCCAGGGCCAGGACAGTTGGGTAGGGCTTGGCCTGCTGCAGATATTCCACAATATTTGTTCCAACCTAAGACAAACCCAAAGAAAGATAGATAGGGAATTGCATTGAAAGTGAATCCTCAGCAAGATAACAGATGTTCAGTTTGTGCTACAATAGTGGTAAACTATACAACAAAGCCAAATTAAAGATACAGGTCCTTCTCCAAAAATTAGCATATTGTGATTCAGAGGGCTTTTACACAGAAACGAATTTGTTTCCAAAATGAGGCCGTTGCCAAAACGGCTCCGCGTTTACACAGCGGACTCAGTCATTTTGCCCTGTGTTTACACGGAAACGCATGAGACCGCAGTCAGGCTGTAGTACATACCGCCGGCCTATAGGTGTAGCTGTGAGTTTGCCACAAACCAACAAAAAAAGAGCGTCCTGCTCCTTCCGCCTCCCTTAACTAGCCTCAGCTAGTATACACAGCTCATTACTCACACAAACAAAAACAAGAATGGCAGCGATGACGAGGCAGGGCTTCTCCTGCAAGTTACTCCGGATTACAAAACCAAAAACTGCAGGAGAATGTCGACTGGGAGTCCTGTCTGTCCAAATACAGCGACATAACGGTGAGCTTTCAGTCAGTTGATCCAGTGGCCAACAGCAAATTTCCCCATGATTTATAAGTGTGCAAAATAAAGTTTGATTTGATCATTACGAGCTTGTAGATCATGTCTCATTATTTCTTTTTATTTTCACATTTTGTACAGAAACAAAGGGGTTTCACAACGACATGTTGCAGCTTTCCCAACATTAGTTAGTTCTCCGAGTTGGTTCTCCTATCAGAGTGGCGATGTATCTGTGTCTTTCCTGCAGCACTTGAATGTGTCGGCTAAAAAGCTGTATAGCTACATGTAGCTGCTGCAACAATAATGCTAACAACGCGGCGAGCTGCTCCGTGTCCATGCTGCTGCTGCTGCTGTTGTTGTTGTTGTGTTACGCGAAAAGTGGTCGGGGCTTTACGCGGCAGGGGAGGGGGCTGCAATGACGTCATCGGATTACATGGACTGTACTGTTTACACGACGCCGGATCCGGCATGGAAACCTGTTTTCACCACTTGCAGGGCCGTTTTCAAAAAAGATGCGGAGTCAGTGGTGAAGACGCGTCTCCGTGTGTAAAAACAGCCGGATTGGCACTTTTTTTATCCGGATACAGAGCAATCCGTTTCCGTGTAAAAGCCCTCAAAGTTCATTATTTTCTGTAATGTACTGATAAACATTAGACGTTCATATATTTTTGATTCATTCATCAAAACTGAACTAGTTCAAGCCTTTTAGTATTTTAATATTGATGATTTTGGCAAGAAAATAAAGGAAAAAAATCCATATCCGAAAAAATTAGCATATTTCATGCGACCAATAAAAAAATGTTTAATACAAAAAAACTGTCAAACTTCAAATAATTATGTTCAGTTATGCATTCAATACATGGTCGGGAATCCTTTTGCAGAAATGACTGCGGCGTGGCATGGAGGCCCAGGATGCTTCCATAGCGGCCTGAAGCTCATCCATGGTGTTGTGTCTGGTGTCTCCCAACTTCCTGTTCGATGGTTTACTGACCATGGTATGACTTTTCTCAATTGGCCTGCCAACTCTCCTGACCTGAAGCCCATTGAGAGTCTGAGTGATATTGTGAAGAGGAAGTTGGAAGACACCAGACCCAACACTTTGGATGAGCTTGAGGCCGCTATCGAAGCATCCTGGGCCTCCATAACACCTCAGCAGTGCCACAGGCATTTCTGCTAAAGGATTCTCGACCAAGTATTGAGTGCATAACTGAACTTACTTATTTGAAGGTTGAAAGTTTTTTTGTATTAAAAACACGTTTTCTTATTGGTCGGATGGAATGTGCTAATTTTTTTAGATACAGATTTTTGTTTTTGTCTTTACTTTCTTGCCAAACTCATCAATATTAAAACAATAAAAGGCTCGAACTAATTCAGTTGTGTGTGACGAATCAAAAATGTATGAGTCTAATGTTTATCAGTTCATTACAGAAAATAGTGAACTTTATCACAAATGCTAGTTTTTGGAGAACGACCTATAGTTTGAGCATTTCTTGACTGGTGGGTACATTTTGAGTGGGGGGTGGATGTGTGCATGGCAAAAAAAAAAAAAAAAAAAGGTCCTGAGGATAGACCAGTTGAGAACCACTAATATTTTAAATACCAGTAAAAATACATAAAATAAAATAGTGGGATGGCAACATTTTCCCATTTCATATTTACTTTCTAGTATGCAAAATTATACTTACAGGCATTAGGTGTATAAAGGCAGCTCGGGACTCTTCATTGGTGTGCCTTAGAGTCTTCTTGCCAACCCTGTACACCGTCTGTGGCACCAAATCAGGCAAGATTCGGAGGGATAGTTCCCCTTTCACATCTGTAGGGCACAATATTCAGGGCGTCAATATGTTGGGGGTGGCATTTAATGTGAATAAATTAAAGACTCAACCTAAAACAAACTGTATTCTCCACAGATTTCTCCAGACCTCTACCCCTCTACCTCTAACCCAACAAGTCTGTCCACCAGTACTCCCATTAAGCTGGCCTGCTTTCTACCCCTTCCCTGTACATGGGCCAGCCCGCCCATCAGAAGCAGCCTCAATCAGTTCCTCTTTAACTCATTCACTGCCCAAATTGAATATCAATTTTCTCGTTGTTTGCCACGGTGATTAGGCTTTTTTACTTATTTCACCGGCCAAAGGAAGTGCGGTCACACGAGCGGCGGCGGTGGCAGAGGTGGATGAGCGGAGCAGCGCCAACCGGGGAGATCCCGTTGGTCTTGCGCCCGTTGGTGGGACCCTTTCCTTTTACAGCGGAAGGCTCAAACTTTGTCACAGGCTATGAAAGGGTGTAACGTGGAGCACTAATTGTTCATTTTAAATTCTCGCGATTCTCTGGTTGGAATCGGTTGTTTGAATGACTTAATTGAAAAATAATTTATTCCATTTCCCCCCCTCTAAAAACGCCCTGGAACCACCACTGGCCTCCGCCCCAAACACGTGCGCCTCCGCAAGAAAATAGCCACAAGAATTGGTGACACGGTCGGCAAAAAAGAAAATTTATCATGGCTGGCAACACGCGTAAATCACAGGGAAACTGACTACAATACGAACGCGAACGATAAATGCTCAGTGACGGCGGAGCGCCGTGGGCGTAGGCACGGCGTCGACGCGATGCAGAAGCATAAATAACGCGGCCTACTCACGACTTTGCTAATAACCGTGGTACGATTGGTTATTTTCAACAAGCCGGAACTAATACGGCTATATCAGAAGTTGAGACCAAAAGATGAAAAAGAAGTGCGAAAAAATACGAAACTTGTTTAGCGAATTGTGCTAAACTAAGTTAGCAAAGGGGACACATGGACACAAAAAATGTATGTGATACCAATACTGTACAAGCGTTTAACAACATATCCATACCTTCAACACACGGGTATTCCTCTTCCGAATTCCGAATCCTCTTAATGGAAGTCACAGGAAATCAGGATGGGAGCGCGCGTTGGTGATCCAACGAACTGTGCCACAAGTTCAAAACTCTGACTTCGGCCAATAGGGAGAGAGTATTAGAAATCAGGAAATGACCGGACCAATGAGTGACTGTGTTTTAACTATTCTTCCGCCTAACAGTGAAAGCCAGGTCCTGATTGGTTCATATGTAGATGGTGACGTATAACATATGCTGCGGTGCTTTTTCTAAACAATGTTGGCTCCCCTTAGAAGAAGTGTTGCTGCCGTTGCTGGCCACACTTTTCCCATATTGTTTGGTGTTACACAAAACGCCTTTATTTCTGCAGTTGACATTACAAAGTAGGCCCACTGCACTTCTCCTTCTCCTTCCTCTATTCCAGACCCACTGCACTGTTTCGAAGCATTGCCCATCCTTTCCAGAGAATTGATTGTAACTGGCAGACAGCATTATTATTATTATTATTATTATTATTATTATTATTATTATTATTATTATTATTATTATTATTATTACCACCAACATTGCCGTGTATGGTCATAATAGAAAAGGTAAAGGACACATTTCATGTACATAAGATGTGTGATTATAACTAATGTTAATGAGATTACTCTGTAATACTCCCCTTCAAGAAAAAAATAACTTTTTAATAAAAACAAACAAAAAACAAGCCTCTAACCCCAAAATGGGTTACTCTCTCAAAAACAACCCAAAAATGGTTCATAACCTTGAAAACCCAGAAATTGGGTTAAAATAATAGACCTTTAACCCAGAGAATGGTTACTCTTTATAAAAATAACCCAAAAGTTTGACTCAACACTTGTAACACATAAATTGGGTTACCAAAATAACCCAGCATTTTTTAGTGTGCAGCTCTCTTAATTTTCTTATTTACTTATTTATTTATTTATTTTGCTGACTAACAAAGTGCAAAGTGGAAAACGTGGAAAATAAAAAAGCAAGGGTGGCACAGAAAAGGCGAGAATTAAAAAGACAACTGGAGACAGAAGCAGCCAAATGTGCAGAAATCGGCAGCTTTTTCAGTAAAACGTGCTCGCGATCTGAAACGCCCAATGACGATGATGAAACATTACATCATTTAATAATAGTATCATGCGACGCCACATAACTGGACACAAACTTTGTCTTGTAGCCCCTCAGATGGAAGATGCTTCACCAAGCAGCAGCCATGAGCCTACAGGTCCAGAGTGTGCAGGTAGGATTGCTCATTGAGTGAATATTATTAGAATGAATAGAATGAAGAGTATGGTGTAGACCTGCTCTATATGATAAATGCCCTGAGATAATTGATGATGATAGATGATTCAGCACTACAATAATGAAACTGACTTGAGATTTCTATGATTTAGTGTCAGAGGCAAAGCCAGGAGCCAGTGGTGAGGAAGAAACAGGTGAGTTAGTGTGTGAACAAGCAAGCATCAGTTCAAATAAAACCACTTTCATCCTAACTGATAAAAGACTTAAAAATAAATGGCGCTGAGCGATGACAGAGTGAACGGGCAAAGATGGCAAACCTTTCGGAAGCTGGTGGCAGAAATTAAAAAGAGCCAGGAGCAACATCCGCAGCTGACGTACCGGCGTCAATGACTGATGGAGACTACAGGGACACTACAGATTGTCATTAATACTATGCATCAGGGATGGTTCCAGGAGGAGTTGAGCTACCAAGATGGAATAGTGTTCAGGGGTGAACCAGCTGTGATCCCTGATGCACTGAGGAGAGACATCACTACGTGCTTCCACTTATCACATGTGTGTGTGGATGGATGCCTACGGAGAGCTAGAGAATGAATGATCAGATCAGAACATACATAGTTAAGTGTGACATATGTAGGCTGATGAACAATAAACAACAAAAGGAAACATTACTTCCACACGAAATACCAAGTCGACCATGGGCAAAGGTTGGCACAGATATGTTTTCATTTGACAACAAGGACTATCTGGTCACAGTGGACTATTATTCAAATTTTTGGGAAATAGATTTTCTCCCAGACACAAAATCTATTACAAAGAAACTGAAAGCCCATTTTACCCGACAGGGAATCCTCACCAGGTTACACTGAGAGTAATGGCACCATTGCTCAGCTTTCATTTATTTTCTTTCTCAGGTGTGTGAATGTTATCCTCTTTCAGTTTAATGCAGTTTGGAGGTTTTGCAAAGCAATACATGTCTTATAATTTACAACCTCCAACATCATTTTCATGGAAACATTCATCAGATAAACACAGTGATGTCTGCTTCTAGGTGTAGTTGAGTTAAACTGAGTCCTGTGATCTTGATCTTACATTAATGAACATGTAGCCTATTTAAATGAACAGAGTCACTGATTCTCTGCTTTATGACGTCTGCCTGTAGCAGCCTTTGAATGAGCCGTTGTTTAAAAAGAGGTTTAACACAATAGTTTGATATATTCACAAATTATTAAAACACCCTTATATGCTGAAGCTGTCTTCAGAAGTTTGATGTGTTTTTGTAATTTGTTGTGGTGAAAGCACATTTATTCCTGAAAACAATATTATATTTATTCATTTAAAACATACGTTTAGATGCAGAAATTATATATGTTAAATATCTATATTCTCTCAGACTGGTCAGGCTGTTTTCTCTCATTACAGTTGGTGATTGTTTTCACCATGGCCTCATATGTTAGATATTAATGGTGATTAACATTCTGGACACTGATCAAAGTACAAACTAACACACCTTTCACATCAGATAAAAGCTGTAAAGTGTTGTAAAGTGAAGTGAAAGTTTTAAACATGTTCTTTAGTTGAATTCTGGACATCGTCAAATTCAGTGTCATTGAATGTTATTTGTTTTTTGTTTCTTTCTTTTAACAGCAGTAATGATGTCAAGGATTTGATGTTCAGGTGAATGATTTGTGTTTCCTCTGCAGGTGAAGGTAGAAAGTGTGTGTGAGCTGATGTGAATCCAGCAGCAACAGAGAGGAGGGAGTCCCTTCCTCTAAAACCACTCTGAGTGGAGAACATGAGAACCAGACCAAAGATCAGAGGTGAGATGAACATCTCTAACTGTCCATGACGCTTCTCCATGTCAGAGCTCAACTCTCAGCTCCATTATTATCATCATTAATGATTACAGACCTGTTGCTCTCACTCCCTTTACTACAAAGAACATTGAGAGACCCACCCAGGTATGGTGACGTCACCACCAGCCGCCTTCGGCAGCTGCACCTGTGGCTGAAGAGGTACTGCCTCAACAAAAGCATACCGCTTGTTGACAATGATGCAGCTTTTTTAAACAGGGCTCACCTTTTTAAACAAGATGGCCTCCACCCAAATCAGGAGGGTTCACGGGTTTTGTCAGTAAACATCAACCTGACTGTCCGGTCTTGCACCTCAGCCACCCTCTGACTCACCGTTGGATCATGTGAACATGGAGTCTCTGCCCCTCACTCACCCCCACCCTCCCCTACTACACGTTACACCCACACCATATACACCTCTCCATCAGCAGGCCTCTGCCTGCCACCAGAACCTCAGGACATGGATTCCCGCCATCAGGGACGACCCGGAAGTGCAGTGCGGACACGGTGCGCTCCTCGCGGAGCAACCAAACAATTTATTATTATAAGCCTAAGCAAATAAACAAATCAAAACCTCGCTAACGCCATGGAGGAACAACTCAAAGGCATATCGAAAGACATCGCAGAAATGAGAAAGACGCTCCTGAGTTTATCAAGAGACGTATCAGAGGTCCAAAAACAGCAGCAAACAATTATGTCGCTGGTGGAGGACGTGAAGAAACTTAAGAAACAGAACGAAGAGAAAGATGGGATAATCAAGACGCTGGAGAATAGGATCGAAAATGCGGAGAATAAGATAGAAAGTCTTGAGCAATATTCAAGAATGAATGATGTCATAATCTCTGGATTGGACATTAAACCAAGATCCTATGCCCATGCGACGCGACGAGAGCATACTGAACCTACTGAGCAGGACTCCCGTTCTGTGGAGGAACAGGTGTCTATCTTTTTCCAGTCAAAGGGAATTGGGCTGGATATCAACACCATAGAAGCTTGCCACCTTCTTCCTCGCACCACAACGGGCCGTCATGACAAACCAACAGTAATCATGCGGTTTGCAAACCGAAGGTTCAAATCGGAGTTACTGAAACAGGGCCGTATGCTGAAAGGTACCAGCGTCTATTTAAATGAACACTTGACAAAACGGAATGCAGAGATAGCGAAGAAGGCAAGACTACTACGAACACAGAAGAAAATACAGTCTACGTGGACATCCAACTGCAAAATATTCATCAAACTCAACGGGTCTATTCCAGAGCAAGCAAAGGTCCTGGTCGTCAGAAGTTTGGGGGAGTTGGATAAATTACAATGACACTACTTTATGGTAAGATAAATCCTTTTTTCCTTTTTGAACTGGTAATCTATTTTTCCACTTTTTCCACTTGTGCGTGGGTATGCGTGCGCTCGAAGGTCCAGTGGGAAAGAGAGCGGAGTACGGACAAAGGGACATATGGGTACTGTGCATGTGCGCGCCGAAGCATGCGCGACAACTGGGTGGAATGGAGGAGTCGCTGCCCACTGATCAGGGGACAGTTGCACGATGTGGGGACAATACGCACGTGGATAGCAGCCCTTGGACTACGAGCAGTTATGTGCGAGAGAGCGTTCACATGTATCCTTATGAATTTACTAAATGCCGGGACGGAGTGTAAAATATATAGAGTAATGTGTGTGTTCACACGTAACCTTATGAATTTACTAAATCGATATGCAGGACGACTCAGACGTTGACCCTGAGAATAATTTCTTAAATGATGTAAACAGTGATTGTTGCTACTATACGGAAAATCAGTTTAAAAATAAAGTCAATTTAAAAAATGGAGTGTCTATCATACACTTCAATAGCAGGAGTTTATATGCGAATTTTCAAGACATAAAAGAGTACCTGAGTCAATTCATTACACCCTTTAGTGTGGTAGCAATATCAGAGACATGGCTTACTCAGGATAAGGGGATAGATTTTGAATTAGAGGGGTATGAATTTAATTGTATTAATAGAGTCAATAAAAGAGGAGGGGGGGTAGCGATATTTGTGGATAGAAGGTTAAAATATAAGATTATTAAAAATATGACTATTGCTATCAATGATGTGTTTGAATGTATATCTGTCGAGATTGTCATGGGGAAAAGCAAAAACATTACTGTCAGTTGTGTCTATAGAGCTCCCAGCTCCAGTATAGAGCACTTTACTGATGTAATGGAAAGCTTGTTTACAAACACTGAGCAGAGGGTCACTTTCATTTGTGGTGACTATAATATAGACCTATTAAATCCTAACAAAGTTGAAGCAATTGATGAGTTTTGTGCTGCAATGTATAGTATGAGTTTTTATCCTACTATCACCAAACCAAGTAGAATAACATCACAATCAGCTACAATAATAGATAATATTTATACAAATTATTTGGAAGGCAATTTAAGCAGTGGGATACTAATAAATGACATAAGTGACCATCTGCCAGTGTTTTTACTATATGACTGTGAACTTAAATTAAAAGAGGTTGGACCGGAAATAAGACAGAGGAGACTGCGAACTGAGGATAGTATTAGAAAAACTAGACAATTCCCCTGCGGGAAATCGCGAGAGTGGGGCTGTGTCGGCAGCAGTTTGCGCTAAGATGACATGATACAACACTACGATGTTACGATAAATGCTACAATTTTTCACCTAATCTTATCTTCGCAGTTGCTATTGCAGAGGCTGTAGTAGTGCTTCGCACAGCCCACTACTGGCCCTATAGCTTTGCTATATGGGTCAGTAGTACATGCAGCAGACCCCTCCCAGCTCCACCTGAAAGCCAGCATCAGGCTAAGTCATTGGTCAGCTAATAGTTAACATATATTAGCAGTGAAGTTATGTTGGGCACAAACACACTTAACACATGGATAATTCACCCTAATATAGTCCTGTATTGAGTGAAGTGGTCATAATGTTTTGGCAGCCTGTGACTGTCATGTAAAAATGGAGTAGAGGGGTCATAGTGTCAGGTGTGGCCTAGGCTAAGAGGAATAATAATTAAAACATATTTTTATTGAACTTCTTGTCGTTCACCAGTTTCTGATATTTTAGCTGTGTATAACGCAGCATTTCACTGAAGTTGTAGCTTAATAGATGGCATATTTTATGTCTGCACCGACCTGGCGCCTGTATAAAGCACTAAATTAGGTTTTGACCACATAATGAATGTAGTAACCTAACAAAAACATAGACTATAACCTATAACATTTCATAAATGTTAATGTCAATTTTATATTTCCATTGAGCTATCACTTTTGTACAGTAAATGCATGACTTGAACATTTTCTGTTGACAATATTGTTAGGTTAAAAATACAAGGCAATGCAGATTTAAGATTACACTATTGCTGTAGTAGCCAGGCTAAGCCCAGTGATAGCCTCGTTTTTTTGTCCTATAGTTTAGTTTATCCTACAACATGAACAGAAGGCATTTTGAAAATGAGATGAGCCATATGAGTCCGCTGCGTGTCCGCAGCGGACTCATATGGCTCAATTAGCGGGTCCCAAACGGACCCGCCGCGGAGGTGAGGCTTTAATCGCGGATGCGGAGCAGCGCGGAGCCACGGCGGAGTTCCTCAGTGCATCTGGACCCCGATACGGGTCCGTTCCGGAAGCCGACATACATCCGCGGCAGGTCCGCTGCGCAGTCCTTTTGCTGTGTGGGATGATGCACGTTTATGCTTGTTGAACTAGTGGTACTTATTGCCTCTGCGAAGGAGGTTATGTTTGTTGACTTTCAACTTGTGAAGGTTTTATTTCACTTACACTGACACGTGTTGTCGTCCAGTCTCCACAGATCACTTAACTCCTCTTTGCTGCCGCTGCACACGCTGCGTTTCTCTTTTCTCTCTCTCTCCCTCGCTGTGTGTGAAGAGCAGCCCCGCCCCTCAGTGATCAGAGCGACAGAGCGGAGGTTTTATTTTTATATTATTTTTTTCAGAGAGAGACCGAGAGCAGTGCAGGGACATCTAATATGTTAGCATGTTGGCATATGTTAACGTATGCTAACTAACATATGCTAACTTCCGTCGAAGTTAGCATATGTTAGCATATGCGCCACAGGCCTCGCTCCGTCCTTTTTCTTTTTTTTTTTTTTCCCCAAGCCTCGCTCCCTCTGTGTGTGTGTGCGCGTGTGTGACGTCAGTGAGACAGAGCGGGAAACAGCCCTCCCCCTCCTTAACTGCTGCTGCGCAGGCGCTTTGATTAACCAAGAAGCACAGAACCACTCCCTCGAACCACTGCCATTTACTAAAAACGTATGCCAGTTAATCACAAACTTTTTTCACAGTGACTACCACAAGGCTTCCATGAACACAGACATGTATTTTTTATTCTTCCTAGTGTAAAAAAAGTGGACATTCTAGCGAGTTGAAAACTACCGTCCGTTAAACTTTTGTGACGAAAAACTTTGCTGAATTAACATTGGGTCCTATGGAGCAGTTAGGCTGTCCACTCCTCACTTCTAGGCTTCTCATTCAAAAACTGTGAATCCTATCGGTTAGGTAGACACATTGTAGGCATCAGGACAAGTATGACTACTACTTTGGAGAAAATTTTGTGTGTAGAGTGAAATTTGTGGAAGCAATCACAGTTTTAAAAAAATATTTTGAACATTTTTTCAGAGCAGCCCGCCCTCTAACTGTTGGGCCTCTCACTCTAGCGCGAACATTCCGCGCAATACACACCCATTATAAACCCGAAAAAACAATTTTCGCGACTATGTCGCAAATAGTTCCGACCTGGAGAAACTGAATAATAGCACACCCGCCCCGATCGATACGCACGTTCTGATGTATTTTTCGTGTATGTGCGATGAACTGTGCGGGAGGAGATAGCGACCGAAAATCCGTGGGAATAATAATAATAAACTAGACAATTCCCCTGCGGGAAATCGCGAGAGTGGGGCTGTGTCTGCAATGAAGCTGCAGACGCCTGATAGTAACTTTTGTGCGCATTGATCAGAAGACAGTCTGTGCCAATTTCCGTGAGAATCGGACAAAATTTGTGACTGCTGAAAATTAGTTTCGTTTTTCAACAAAATCGTGAATTGCGAAAAATCTATCTGATGCATTATGACGTCATGTGGTGCGTTGCAATCGTCATGATCCAAGGATTCCAACGATACCTTGTTTTCAAAAATCGGACGCACGGTTCAAAAGTTACATGCACAAATGTACTTCGGACTTTGACCCGTTGGTGGCGCTAGACCGTACTTAGTGCTTACATGCAACCCAGTCAAAGTAATATTGAGACTGGCCTTAAGCTATGTGCCAAATTTCACAACTTTTTACCATACGGTTCTATGGGGAAAACATTAGTCTGTACTTAAACGTTCCTGAGGTAGGCCTCATACATTAAGCACCTCGTCCCAACCTGGATTCGAACTGGGTCCTCCCGTCTCGTAGTCAACGTTATTAACCGCTCGACTATCCGACGTGAATGTGCGCAATGTGTTAACTGCAGCTTTAACTGCACTGCTGGTCTGTTGGCTGTGGTAGGCTCCCACTAGTGTCGCGGCGAATTAGCCAATTCCCAAACGGACCCGCAAATTGATACATACATCCGCTGCGGACATTGATACATACATCTGCTACGTGTCCTCAGCGGATGTATGTATCAATGTCCGCAGCGGATGTATGTATCAATTTGCGCCGCGGAGGTGAGGCTTCAATCGCGGATGCGGAGCAGCGCGGAGCCACGGCGGAGTTCCTGAGTGCATCTGGACCCCGATACGGGTCCGTTTCGCGGGTCCGTTCCGGAAACCGACATACATCCACGGCAGGTCCGCTGCGCAGTCCTTTTGCTGTGTGGGATGATGCACGTTTATGCTTGTTGAACTAGTGGTACTTATTGCCTCTGCGAAGGAGGTTATGTTTGTTGACTTTCAACTTGTGAAGGTTTTATTTCACTTACACTGACACGTGTTGTCGTCCAGTCGACTTGTCTTCTCCACAGATCACATAACTCCTCTGTGCTGCCGCTGCACACGCTGCGTTTCTCTCTCTCTCTCTCTCTCTCCCTCGCTGTGTGTGAAGAGCAGCCCCGCCCCTCAGTGATCAGAGCGACAGAGCGGAGGTTTTATTTTTATTTTATTTTTTTCAGAGAGAGACCGAGAGCAGTGCAGGGACATCTAATATGTTAGCATGTTGGCATATGTTAACGTATGCTAACTAACATATGCTAACTTCCGTCGAAGTTAGCATATGTTAGCATATCCGCCACAGGCCTCGCTCCGTCCTTTTTTTTTTTTTTTTTTCCCCAAGCCTCGCTCCCTCTGTGTGTGTGTGCGCGTGTGTGACGTCAGTGAGACAGAGCGGGAAACAGCCCTCCCCCTCCTTAACTGCTGCTGCGCAGGTGCTTTGATTAACCAAGAAGCACAGAACCACTCCCTCGAACCACTGCCATTTACTAAAAACGTATGCCAGTTACTCACAAACTTTTTTCACAGTGACTACCACAAGGCTTCCATGAACACAGACATGTATTTTTTATTCTTCCTAGTGTAAAAAAAGTGGACATTCTAGCGAGTTGAAAACTACCGTCCGTTAAACTTCTGTGACGAAAAACTTTGCTGAATTAACATTGGGTCCTATGGAGCAGTTAGGCTGTCCACTCCTCACTTCTAGGCTTCTCATTCAAAAACTGTGAATCCTATCGGTTAGGTAGACACATTGTAGGCATCAGGACAAGTATGACTACTACTTTGGAGAAAATTTTGTGTGTAGAGTGAAATTTGTGGAAGCAATCACAGTTTTAAAAAAATATTTGAACATTTTTTCAGAGCAGCCCGCCCTCTAACTGTTGGGCCTCTCACTCTAGCGCGAACATTCCGCGCAATACACACCCATTATAAACCCCAAAAAAACAATATTCGCGACTATGTCGCGAATAGCTCCGACCTGGAGAAACTGAATAATAGCACACCCGCCCCGATCGATACGCACGTTTGATGTATTTTTCGTGTATGTGCGATGAACTGTGCGGGAGGAGATAGCGACCGAAAATCCGTGGGAATAATAATAAAAATAGACGACAATAACAAGTAGTGGGCTGTGCTTCGCACAGCCCACTACTGACCCTATAGCTTTGCTATATGGGGGTCAGTAGTGGGCTGTGCTTGCACAGCCCCACTAACTAGACAATTCCCCTGCGGGAAATCGCGAGAGTGGGGCTGTGTCGGCAGCAGTTTGCGCTAAGATGACATGATACAACACTACGATGCTACGATGCTAACATGCTACAATTTTTCACCTAATCTTATCCTCGCAGTTGCTATTGCAGAGGCTGTAGTAGTGCTTCGCACAGCCCACTACTGGCCCTATAGCTTTGCTATATGGGTCAGTAGTACATGCAGCAGACCCCTCCCAGCTCCACCTGAAAGCCAGCATCAGGCTAAGTCATTGGTCGGCTAATAGTTAACATATATTAGCGGTGAAGTTATGTTGGGCACAAACACACTTAACACATGGATAATTCTAGAAATCCCAACTAATTGGGGGGGGGGGGGGGTCATAGAGTCATGTTCTGGCACCCTAATATAGTCCTGTATTGAGTGAAGTAGTCATAATGTTTTGGCAGCCTGTGACTGTCATGTAAAAATGGAGTGGAGGGGTCATAGTGTCAGGTGTGGCCTAGGCTAAGAGGAATAATAATTAAAACATATTTTTATTGAACTTCTTGTCGTTCACCAGTTTCTGATATTTTAGCTGTGTATAACGCAGCATTTCACTGAAGTTGTAGCCTAATAGATGGCATATTTTATGTCTGCACCGACCTGGCGCCTGTATAAAGCACTAAATTAGGTTTTGACCACATAATGAATGTAGTAACCTAACAAAAACATAGACTATAACCTATAACATTTCATAAATGTTAATGTCAATTTTATATTTCCATTGAGCTATCACTTTTGTACAGTAAATGCATGACTTGAACATTTTCTGTTGACAATATTGTTAGGTTAAAAATACAAGGCAATGCAGATTTAAGATTACACCATTGCTGTAGTAGCCAGGCTAAGCCCAGTGATAGCCTCGTTTTTTTGTCCTATAGTTTAGTTTATCCTACAACATGAACAGAAGGGATTTTGAAAATGAGATAAACGGGTCCAAAACGGACCCGTGCCGAATGAGCCATATGAGTCCGCTGCGTGTCCGCAGCGGATGTATATGTATCAATTTGCGGGTCCCAAACGGACCCGCCGCGGAGGTGAGGCTTTAATCGCGGATGCGGAGCAGCGCGGAGCCACGGCGGAGTTCCTGAGTGCATCTGGACCCCGATACGGGTCCGTTCCGGAAGCCGACATACATCCGCGGCAGGTCCGCTGCGCAGTCCTTTTGCTGTGTGGGATGATGCACGTTTATGCTTGTTGAACTAGTGGTACTTATTGCCTCTGCGAAGGAGGTTATGTTTGTTGACTTTCAACTTGTGAAGGTTTTATTTCACTTACACTGACACGTGTTGTCGTCCAGTCTCCACAGATCACTTAACTCCTCTTTGCTGCCGCTGCACACGCTGCGTTTCTCTTTTCTCTCTCTCTCCCTCGCTGTGTGTGAAGAGCAGCCCCGCCCCTCAGTGATCAGAGCGACAGAGCGGAGGTTTTTATTTTTATATTATTTTCAGAGAGAGACCGAGAGCAGTGCAGGGACATCTAATATGTTAGCATGTTGGCATATGTTAACGTATGCTACTACATATCTACTTCCGTCGAAGTTAGCATATGTTAGCATATGCGCCACAAGCCTCGCTCCGTCCTTTTTTTTTTTTTTTTTTTTTCCCAAGCCTCGCTCCCTCTGTGTGTGTGCGCGTGTGTGACGTCAGTGAGACAGAGCGGGAAACAGCCCTCCCCCTCCTTAACTGCTGCTGCGCAGGTGCTTTGATTAACCAAGAAGCACAGAACCACTCCCTCGAACCACTGCCATTTACTAAAAACGTATGCCAGTTACTCACAAACTTTTTTCACAGTGACTACCACAAGGCTTCCATGAACACAGACATGTATTTTTTATTCTTCCTAGTGTAAAAAAAGTGGACATTCTAGCGAGTTGAAAACTACCGTCCGTTAAACTTTTGTGACGAAAAACTTTGCTGAATTAACATTGGGTCCTATGGAGCAGTTAGGCTGTCCACTCCTCACTTCTAGGCTTCTCATTCAAAAACTGTGAATCCTATCGGTTAGGTAGACACATTGTAGGCATCAGGACAAGTATGACTACTACTTTGGAGAAAATTTTGTGTGTAGAGTGAAATTTGTGGAAGCAATCACAGTTTTAAAAAAATATTTTGAACATTTTTTCAGAGCAGCCCGCCCTCTAACTGTTGGGCCTCTCACTCTAGCGCGAACATTCCGCGCAATACACACCCATTATAAACCCGAAAAAACAATATTCGCGACTATGTCGAAAATAGTTCCGACCTGGAGAAACTGAATAATAGCACACCCGCCCCGATCGATACGCACGTTCTGATGTATTTTTCGTGTATGTGCGATGAACTGTGCGGGAGGAGATAGCGACCGAAAATCCGTGGGAATAATAATAATAAAAATAGACGACAATAACAAGTAGTGGGCTGTGCTTCGCACAGCCCACTACTGACCCCTATAGCTTTGCTATATGGGGGTCAGTAGTGGGCTGTGCTTGCACAGCCCCACTAACTAGACAATTCCCCTGCGGGAAATCGCGAGAGTGGGGCTGTGTCGGCAGCAGTTTGCGCTAAGATGATATGATACAACACTACGCTGCTACGATGCTAACATGCTACAATTTTTCACCTAATCTTATCCTCGCAGTTGCTATTGCAGAGGCTGTAGTAGTGCTTCGCACAGCCCACTACTGGCCCTATAGCTTTGCTATATGGGTCAGTAGTACATGCAGCAGACCCCTCCCAGCTCCACCTGAAAGCCAGCATCAGGCTAAGTCATTGGTCGGCTAATAGTTAACATATATTAGCAGTGAAGTTATGTTGGGCACAAACACACTTAACACATGGATAATTCTAGAAATCCCAACTGATTGGGGGGGGGGTCATAGAGTCATGTTCTGGCACCCTAATATAGTCCTGTATTGAGTGAAGTAGTCATAATGTTTTGGCAGCCTGTGACTGTCATGTAAAAATGGAGTGGAGGGGTCATAGTGTCAGGTGTGGCCTAGGCTAAGAGGAATAATAATTGAAACATATTTTTATTGAACTTCTTGTCGTTCACCAGTTTCTGATATTTTAGCTGTGTATAACGCAGCATTTCACTGAAGTTGTAGCCTAATAGATGGCATATTTTATGTCTGCACCGACCTGGCGCCTGTATAAAGCACTAAATTAGGTTTTGACCACATAATGAATGTAGTAACCTAACAAAAACATAGACTATAACCTATAACATTTCATAAATGTTAATGTCAATTTTATATTTCCATTGAGCTATCACTTTTGTACAGTAAATGCATGACTTGAACATTTTCTGTTGACAATATTGTTAGGTTAAAAATACAAGGCAATGCAGATTTAAGATTACACCATTGCTGTAGTAGCCAGGCTAAGCCCAGTGATAGCCTCGTTTTTTGTCCTATAGTTTAGTTTATCCTACAACATGAACAGAAGGGATTTTGAAAATGAGATAAACGGGTCCAAACGGACCCGTGCCGATGAGCTTATATTATCATTGCGGGTCCCAAACGGACCCGCCGCGGAGGTGAGGCTTAATCGCGGATGCGGAGCAGCGCGGAGCCACGGCGGAGTTCCTGAGTGCATCTGGACCCCGATACGGGTCCGTTCCGGAAGCCGACATACATCCGCGGCAGGTCCGCTGCGCAGTCCTTTTGCTGTGTGGGATGATGCACGTTTATGCTTGTTGAACTAGTGGTACTTATTGCCTCTGCGAAGGAGGTTATGTTTGTTGACTTTCAACTTGTGAAGGTTTTATTTCACTTACACTGACACGTGTTGTCGTCCAGTCTCCACAGATCACTTAACTCCTCTTTGCTGCCGCTGCACACGCTGCGTTTCTCTTTTCTCTCTCTCTCCCTCGCTGTGTGTGAAGAGCAGCCCCGCCCCTCAGTGATCAGAGCGACAGAGCGGAGGTTTTATTTTTATTTTATTTTTTTCAGAGAGAGACCGAGAGCAGTGCAGGGACATCTAATATGTTAGCATGTTGGCATATGTTAACGTATGCTAACTAACATATGCTAACTTCCGTCGAAGTTAGCATATGTTAGCATATGCGCCACAGGCCTCGCTCCGTCCTTTTTTTTTTTTTTTTTTTTCCCCAAGCCTCGCTCCCTCTGTGTGTGCGCGTGTGTGACGTCAGTGAGACAGAGCGGGAAACAGCCCTCCCCCTCCTTAACTGCTGCTGCGCAGGTGCTTTGATTAACCAAGAAGCACAGAACCACTCCCTCGAACCACTGCCATTTACTAAAAACGTATGCCAGTTACTCACAAACTTTTTTCACAGTGACTACCACAAGGCTTCCATGAACACAGACATGTATTTTTTATTCTTCCTAGTGTAAAAAAAGTGGACATTCTAGCGAGTTGAAAACTACCGTCCGTTAAACTTTTGTGACGAAAAACTTTGCTGAATTAACATTGGGTCCTATGGAGCAGTTAGGCTGTCCACTCCTCACTTCTAGGCTTCTCATTCAAAAACTGTGAATCCTATCGGTTAGGTAGACACATTGTAGGCATCAGGACAAGTATGACTACTACTTTGGAGAAAATTTTGTGTGTAGAGTGAAATTTGTGGAAGCAATCACAGTTTTAAAAAAATATTTTGAACATTTTTTCAGAGCAGCCCGCCCTCTAACTGTTGGGCCTCTCACTCTAGCGCGAACATTCCGCGCAATACACACCCATTATAAACCCGAAAAAACAATTTTCGCGACTATGTCGCAAATAGTTCCGACCTGGAGAAACTGAATAATAGCACACCCGCCCCGATCGATACGCACGTTTTGATGTATTTTTCGTGTATGTGCGATGAACTGTGCGGGAGGAGATAGCGACCGAAAATCCGTGGGAATAATAATAAAAATAGACGACAATAACAAGTAGTGGGCTGTGCTTCGCACAGCCCACTACTGACCCCTATAGCTTTGCTATATGGGGGTCAGTAGTGGGCTGTGCTTGCACAGCCCCACTAACTAGACAATTCCCCTGCGGGAAATCGCGAGAGTGGGGCTGTGTCGGCAGCAGTTTGCGCTAAGATGACATGATACAACACTACGATGCTACGATGCTAACTTAACACATGGATAATTCTAGAAATCCCAACTGATTGGGGAAGGGGGGGGGGTCATAGAGTCATGTTCTGGCACCCTAATCTAGTCCTGTATTGAGTGAAGTGGTCATAATGTTTTGGCAGCCTGTGACTGTCATGTAAAAATGGAGTGGAGGGGTCATAGTGTCAGGTGTGGCCTAGGCTAAGAGGAATAATAATTAAAACATATTTTTATTGAACTTCTTGTCGTTCACCAGTTTCTGATATTTTAGCTGTGTATAACGCAGCATTTCACTGAAGTTGTAGCCTAATAGATGGCATATTTTATGTCTGCACCGACCTGGCGCCTGTATAAAGCACTAAATTAGGTTTTGACCACATAATGAATGTAGTAACCTAACAAAAACATAGACTATAACCTATAACATTTCATAAATGTTAATGTCAATTTTATATTTCCATTGAGCTATCACTTTTGTACAGTAAATGCATGACTTGAACATTTTCTGTTGACAATATTGTTAGGTTAAAAATACAAGGCAATGCAGATTTAAGATTACACAATTGCTGTAGTAGCCAGGCTAAGCCCAGTGATAGCCTCGTTTTTTTGTCCTATAGTTTAGTTTATCCTACAACATGAACAGAAGGGATTTGGAAAATGAGATAAACGGGTCCAAAACGGACCCGTGCCGGATGAGCCATATGAGTCCGCTGCGTGTCCGCAGCGGATGTATATGTATCAATTTGCGGGTCCCAAACGGACCCGCCGCGGAGGTGAGGCTTTAATCGCGGATGCGGAGCAGCGCGGAGCCACGGCGGAGTTCCTGAGTGCATCTGGACCCCGATACGGGTCCGTTCCGGAAGCCGACATACATCCGCGGCAGGTCCGCTGCGCAGTCCTTTTGCTGTGTGGGATGATGCACGTTTATGCTTGTTGAACTAGTGGTACTTATTGCCTCTGCGAAGGAGGTTATGTTTGTTGACTTTCAACTTGTGAAGGTTTTATTTCACTTACACTGACACGTGTTGTCGTCCAGTCTCCACAGATCACTTAACTCCTCTTTGCTGCCGCTGCACACGCTGCGTTTCTCTTTTCTCTCTCTCTCTCCCTCGCTGTGTGTGAAGAGCAGCCCCGCCCCTCAGTGATCAGAGCGACAGAGCGGAGGTTTTATTTTTATTTTATTTTTACAGAGAGAGACCGAGAGCAGTGCAGGGACATCTAATATGTTAGCATGTTGGCATATGTTAACGTATGCTAACTAACATATGCTAACTTCCGTCGAAGTTAGCATATGTTAGCATATGCGCCACAGGCCTCGCTCCGTCCTTTTTTTTTTTTTTTTTTTTTTCCCCAAGCCTCGCTCCCTCTGTGTGTGTGTGCGCGTGTGTGACGTCAGTGAGACAGAGCGGGAAACAGCCCTCCCCCTCCTTAACTGCTGCTGCGCAGGTGCTTTGATTAACCAAGAAGCACAGAACCACTCCCTCGAACCACTGCCATTTACTAAAAACGTATGCCAGTTACTCACAAACTTTTTTCACAGTGACTACCACAAGGCTTCCATGAACACAGACATGTATTTTTTATTCTTCCTAGTGTAAAAAAAGTGGACATTCTAGCGAGTTGAAAACTACCGTCCGTTAAACTTTTGTGACGAAAAACTTTGCTGAATTAACATTGGGTCCTATGGAGCAGTTAGGCTGTCCACTCCTCACTTCTAGGCTTCTCATTCAAAAACTGTGAATCCTATCGGTTAGGTAGACACATTGTAGGCATCAGGACAAGTATGACTACTACTTTGGAGAAAATTTTGTGTGTAGAGTGAAATTTGTGGAAGCAATCACAGTTTTAAAAAAATATTTTGAACATTTTTTCAGAGCAGCCCGCCCTCTAACTGTTGGGCCTCTCACTCTAGCGCGAACATTCCGCGCAATACACACCCATTATAAACCCGAAAAAACAATTTTCGCGACTATGTCGCGAATAGTTCCGACCTGGAGAAACTGAATAATAGCACACCCGCCCCGATCGATACGCACGTTTTGATGTATTTTTCGTGTATGTGCGATGAACTGTGCGGGAGGAGATAGCGACCGAAAATCCGTGGGAATAATAATAATAAAAATAGACGACAATAACAAGTAGTGGGCTGTGCTTCGCACAGCCCACTACTGACCCCTATAGCTTTGCTATATGGGGGTCAGTAGTGGGCTGTGCTTGCACAGCCCCACTAACTAGACAATTCCCCTGCGGGAAATCGCGAGAGTGGGGCTGTGTCGGCAGCAGTTTGCGCTAAGATGACATGATACAACACTACGCTGCTACGATGCTAACATGCTACAATTTTTCACCTAATCTTATCCTCGCAGTTGCTATTGCAGAGGCTGTAGTAGTGCTTCGCACAGCCCACTACTGGCCCTATAGCTTTGCTATATGGGTCAGTAGTACATGCAGCAGACCCCTCCCAGCTCCACCTGAAAGCCAGCATCAGGCTAAGTCATTGGTCGGCTAATAGTTAACATATATTAGCGGTGAAGTTATGTTGGGCACAAACACACTTAACACATGGATAATTCTAGAAATCCCAACTGATTGGGGAAAGGGGGGGGGTCATAGAGTCATGTTCTGGCACCCTAATATAGTCCTGTATTGAGTGAAGTGGTCATAATGTTTTGGCAGCCTGTGACTGTCATGTAAAAATGGAGTGGAGGGGTCATAGTGTCAGGTGTGGCCTAGGCTAAGAGGAATAATAATTAAAACATATTTTTATTGAACTTCTTGTCGTTCACCAGTTTCTGATATTTTAGCTGTGTATAACGCAGCATTTCACTGAAGTTGTAGCCTAACAGATGGCATATTTTATGTCTGCACCGACCTGGCGCCTGTATAAAGCACTAAATTAGGTTTTGACCACATAATGAATGTAGTAACCTAACAAAAACATAGACTATAACCTATAACATTTCATAAATGTTAATGTCAATTTTATATTTCCATTGAGCTATCACTTTTGTACAGTAAATGCATGACTTGAACATTTTCTGTTGACAATATTGTTAGGTTAAAAATACAAGGCAATGCAGATTTAAGATTACACCATTGCTGTAGTAGCCAGGCTAAGCCCAGTGATAGCCTCGTTTTTTTGTCCTATAGTTTAGTTTATCCTACAACATGAACAGAAGGCATTTTGAAAATGAGATAAACGGGTCCAAAACGGACCCGTGCCGAATGAGCCATATGAGTCCGCTGCGTGTCCGCAGCGGATGTATATGTATCAATTAGCGGGTCCCAAACGGACCCGCCGCGGAGGTGAGGCTTTAATCGCGGATGCGGAGCAGCGCGGAGCCACGGCGGAGTTCCTGAGTGCATCTGGACCCCGATACGGGTCCGTTCCGGAAGCCGACATACATCCGCGGCAGGTCCGCTGCGCAGTCCTTTTGCTGTGTGGGATGATGCACGTTTATGCTTGTTGAACTAGTGGTACTTATTGCCTCTGCGAAGGAGGTTATGTTTGTTGACTTTCAACTTGTGAAGGTTTTATTTCACTTACACTGACACGTGTTGTCGTCCAGTCTCCACAGATCACTTAACTCCTCTTTGCTGCCGCTGCACACGCTGCGTTTCTCTTTTCTCTCTCTCTCCCTCGCTGTGTGTGAAGAGCAGCCCCGCCCCTCAGTGATCAGAGCGACAGAGCGGAGGTTTTATTTTTATATTATTTTTTTCAGAGAGAGACCGAGAGCAGTGCAGGGACATCTAATATGTTAGCATGTTGGCATATGTTAACGTATGCTAACTTCCGTCGAAGTTAGCATATGTTAGCATATGCGCCACAAGCCTCGCTCCGTCCTTTTTTTTTTTTTTTTTTTTCCCAAGCCTCGCTCCCTCTGTGTGTGTGCGCGTGCGTGACGTCAGTGAGACAGAGCGGGAAACAGCCCTCCCCCTCCTTAACTGCTGCTGCGCAGTTGCTTTGATTAACCAAGAAGCACAGAACCACTCCCTCGAACCACTGCCATTTACTAAAAACGTATGCCAGTTACTCACAAACTTTTTTCACAGTGACTACCACAAGGCTTCCATGAACACAGACATGTATTTTTTATTCTTCCTAGTGTAAAAAAAGTGGACATTCTAGCGAGTTGAAAACTACCGTCCGTTAAACTTTTGTGACGAAAAACTTTGCTGAATTAACATTGTGTCCTATGGAGCAGTTAGGCTGTCCACTCCTCACTTCTAGGCTTCTCATTCAAAAACTGTGAATCCTATCGGTTAGGTAGACACATTGTAGGCATCAGGACAAGTATGACTACTACTTTGGAGAAAATTTTGTGTGTAGAGTGAAATTTGTGGAAGCAATCACAGTTTTAAAAAAATATTTTGAACATTTTTTCAGAGCAGCCCGCCCTCTAACTGTTGGGCCTCTCACTCTAGCGCGAACATTCCGCGCAATACACACCCATTATAAACCCGAAAAAACAATATTCGCGACTATGTCGAAAATAGTTCCGACCTGGAGAAACTGAATAATAGCACACCCGCCCCGATCGATACGCACGTTCTGATGTATTTTTCGTGTATGTGCGATGAACTGTGCGGGAGGAGATAGCGACCGAAAATCCGTGGGAATAATAATAATAAAAATAGACGACAATAACAAGTAGTGGGCTGTGCTTCGCACAGCCCACTACTGACCCCTATAGCTTTGCTATATGGGGGTCAGTAGTGGGCTGTGCTTGCACAGCCCCACTAACTAGACAATTCCCCTGCGGGAAATCGCGAGAGTGGGGCTGTGTCTGCAATGAAGCTGCAGACGCCTGATAGTAACTTTTGTGCGCATTGATCAGAAGACAGTCTGTGCCAATTTCCGTGAGAATCGGACAAATTTGTGACTGCTGAAAATTAGTTTCGTTTTTCAACAAAATCGTGAATTGCGAAAAATCTATCTGATGCATTATGAACGTCATGTGGTGCGTTGCAATCGTCATGATCCAAGGATTCCAACGATACCTGGTTTTCAAAAAATCGGACGCACGGTTCAAAAGTTACATGCAAATGTACTTCGGACTTTGACCCGTTGGTGGCGCTAGACCGTACTTAGTGCTTACATGCAACCCAGTCAAAGTAATATTGAGACTGGCCTTAAGCTATGTGCCAAATTTCACAACTTTTTACCATACGGTTCTATGGGGAAAACATTAGTCTGTACTTAAACGTTCCTGAGGTAGGCCTCACACATTAAGCACCTCGTCCCAACCTGGATTCGAACCGGGTCCTCCCGTCTCGTAGTCAACGTTATTAACCGCTCGACTATCCGACATGAATGTGCGCAATGTGTTAACTGCAGCTTTAACTGCACTGCTGGTCTGTTGGCTGTGGTAGGCTCCCACTAGTGTCGCGGCGAATTAGCCAATTCCCAAACGGACCCGCAAATTGATACATACATCCGCTGCGGACATTGATACATACATCTGCTACGTGTCCTCAGCGGATGTATGTATCAATGTCCGCAGCGGATGTATGTATCAATGTCCGCAGCGGATGTATGTATCAATTTGCGCCGCGGAGGTGAGGCTTCAATCGCGGATGCGGAGCAGCGCGGAGCCACGGCGGAGTTCCTGAGTGCATCTGGACCCCGATACGGGTCCGTTCCGGAAGCCGACATACATCCGCGGCAGGTCCGCTGCGCAGTCCTTTCGCTGTGTGGGATGATGCACGTTTATGCTTGTTGAACTAGTGGTACTTATTGCCTCTGCGAAGGAGGTTATGTTTGTTGACTTTCAACTTGTGAAGGTTTTATTTCACTTGCACTGACACGTGTTGTCGTCCAGTCGACTTGTCTTCTCCACAGATCACTTAACTCTATTTGCTGCCGCTGCACACGCTGCGTTTCTCTTTTCTCTCTCTCTCCCTCGCTGTGTGTGAAGAGCAGCCCCGCCCCTCAGTGATCAGAGCGACAGAGCGGAGGTTTTATTTTTATTTTATTTTTTCAGAGAGAGACCGAGAGCAGTGCAGGGACATCTAATATGTTAGCATGTTGGCATATGTTAACATATGCTAACTAACATATGCTAACTTCCGTCGAAGGTAGCATATGTTAGCATATGCGCCACAGGCCTCGCTCCGTCCTTTTTTTTTTTTTTTTTTTTTCCCAAGCCTCGCTCCCTCTGTGTGTGTGTGCGCGTGTGTGACGTCAGTGAGACAGAGCGGGAAACAGCCCTCCCCCTCCTTAACTGCTGCTGCGCAGGTGCTTTGATTAGCCGAGAAGCACAGAACCACTCCCTCGAACCACTGCCATTTACTAAAAACGTATGCCAGTTACTCACAAACTTTTTTCACAGTGACTACCACAAGGCTTCCATGAACACAGACATGTATTTTTTATTCTTCCTAGTGTAAAAAAAGTGGACATTCTAGCGAGTTGAAAACTACCGTCCGTTAAACTTTTGTGACGAAAAACTTTGCTGAATTAACATTGGGTCCTATGGAGCAGTTAGGCTGTCCACTCCTCACTTCTAGGCTTCTCATTCAAAAACTGTGAATCCTATCGGTTAGGTAGACACATTGTAGGCATCAGGACAAGTATGACTACTACTTTGGAGAAAATTTTGTGTGTAGAGTGAAATTTGTGGAAGCAATCACAGTTTTAAAAAAATATTTTGAACATTTTTTCAGAGCAGCCCGCCCTCTAACTGTTGGGCCTCTCACTCTAGCGCGAACATTCCGCGCAATACACACCCATTATAAACCCCAAAAAACAATATTCGCGACTATGTCGCGAATAGCTCCGACCTGGAGAAACTGAATAATAGCACACCCGCCCCGATCGATACGCACGTTTTGATGTATTTTTCGTGTATGTGCGATGAACTGTGCGGGAGGAGATAGCGACCGAAAATCCGTGGGAATAATAATAAAAATAGACGACAATAACAATAGTGGGCTGTGCTTCGCACAGCCCACTACTGACCCCTATAGCTTTGCTATATGGGGGTCAGTAGTGGGCTGTGCTTGCACAGCCCCACTAACTAGACAATTCCCCTGCGGGAAATCGCGAGAGTGGGGCTGTGTCGGCAGCAGTTTGCGCTAAGATGACATGATACAACACTACGATGTTACGATAAATGCTACAATTTTTCACCTAATCTTATCTTCGCAGTTGCTATTGCAGAGGCTGTAGTAGTGCTTCGCACAGCCCACTACTGGCCCTATAGCTTTGCTATATGGGTCAGTAGTACATGCAGCAGACCCCTCCCAGCTCCACCTGAAAGCCAGCATCAGGCTAAGTCATTGGTCAGCTAATAGTTAACATATATTAGCAGTGAAGTTATGTTGGGCACAAACACACTTAACACATGGATAATTCACCCTAATATAGTCCTGTATTGAGTGAAGTGGTCATAATGTTTTGGCAGCCTGTGACTGTCATGTAAAAATGGAGTAGAGGGGTCATAGTGTCAGGTGTGGCCTAGGCTAAGAGGAATAATAATTAAAACATATTTTTATTGAACTTCTTGTCGTTCACCAGTTTCTGATATTTTAGCTGTGTATAACGCAGCATTTCACTGAAGTTGTAGCTTAATAGATGGCATATTTTATGTCTGCACCGACCTGGCGCCTGTATAAAGCACTAAATTAGGTTTTGACCACATAATGAATGTAGTAACCTAACAAAAACATAAGACTATAACCTATAACATTTCATAAATGTTAATGTCAATTTTATATTTCCATTGAGCTATCACTTTTGTACAGTAAATGCATGACTTGAACATTTTCTGTTGACAATATTGTTAGGTTAAAAATACAAGGCAATGCAGATTTAAGATTACACTATTGCTGTAGTAGCCAGGCTAAGCCCAGTTATAGCCTCGTTTTTTTGTCCTATAGTTTAGTTTATCCTACAACATGAACAGAAGGGATTTTGAAAATGAGATAAACGGGTCCAAAACGGACCCGCCGCGGAGGTGAGGCTTTAATCGCGGATGCGGAGCAGCGCGGAGCCACGGCGGAGTTCCTGAGTGCATCTGGACCCCGATACGGGTCCGTTCCGGAAGCCGACATACATCCGCGGCAGGTCCGCTGCGCAGTCCTTTTGCTGTGTGGGATGATGCACGTTTATGCTTGTTGAACTAGTGGTACTTATTGCCTCTGCGAAGGAGGTTATGTTTGTTGACTTTCAACTTGTGAAGGTTTTATTTCACTTACACTGACACGTGTTGTCGTCCAGTCGACTTGTCTTCTCCACAGATCACTTAACTCCTCTTTGCTGCCGCTGCACACGCTGCGTTTCTCTTTTCTCTCTCTCTCCCTCTCGCTGTGTGTGAAGAGCAGCCCCGCCCCTCAGTGATCAGAGCGACAGAGCGGAGGTTTTATTTTTATTTTATTTTTTTCAGAGAGAGACCGAGAGCAGTGCAGGGACATCTAATATGTTAGCATGTTGGCATATGTTAACGTATGCTAACTAACATATGCTAACTTCCGTCGAAGTTAGCATATGTTAGCATATGCGCCACAGGCCTCGCTCCGTCCTTTTTCTTTTTTTTTTTTTTTCCCCAAGCCTCGCTCCCTCTGTGTGTGTGTGCGCGTGTGTGACGTCAGTGAGACAGAGCGGGAAACAGCCCTCCCCCTCCTTAACTGCTGCTGCGCAGGTGCTTTGATTAACCAAGAAGCACAGAACCACTCCCTCGAACCACTGCCATTTACTAAAAACGTATGCCAGTTACTCACAAACTTTTTTCACAGTGACTACCACAAGGCTTCCATGAACACAGACATGTATTTTTTATTCTTCCTAGTGTAAAAAAAGTGGACATTCTAGCGAGTTGAAAACTACCGTCCGTTAAACTTCTGTGACGAAAAACTTTGCTGAATTAACATTGGGTCCTATGGAGCAGTTAGGCTGTCCACTCCTCACTTCTAGGCTTCTCATTCAAAAACTGTGAATCCTATCGGTTAGGTAGACACATTGTAGGCATCAGGACAAGTACTACTTTGGAGAAAATTTTGTGTGTAGAGTGAAATTTGTGGAAGCAATCACAGTTTTAAAAAAATATTTTGAACATTTTTTCAGAGCAGCCCGCCCTCTAACTGATGGGCCTCTCACTCTAGCGCGAACATTCCGCGCAATACACACCCATTATAAACCCGAAAAAACAATTTTCGCGACTATGTCGCAAATAGTTCCGACCTGGAGAAACTGAATAATAGCACACCCGCCCCGATCGATACGCACGTTTTGATGTATTTTTCGTGTATGTGCGATGAACTGTGCGGGAGGAGATAGCGACCGAAAATCCGTGGGAATAATAATAAAAATAGACGACAATAACAAGTAGTGGGCTGTGCTTCGCACAGCCCACTACTGACCCCTATAGCTTTGCTATATGGGGGTCAGTAGTGGGCTGTGCTTGCACAGCCCCACTAACTAGACAATTCCCCTGCGGGAAATCGCGAGAGTGGGGCTGTGTCGGCAGCAGTTTGCGCTAAGATGACATGATACAACACTACGCTGCTACGATGCTAACATGCTACAATTTTTCACCTAATCTTATCCTCGCAGTTGCTATTGCAGAGGCTGTAGTAGTGCTTCGCACAGCCCACTACTGGCCCTATAGCTTTGCTATATGGGTCAGTAGTACATGCAGCAGACCCCTCCCAGCTCCACCTGAAAGCCAGCATCAGGCTAAGTCATTGGTCGGCTAATAGTTAACATATATTAGCGGTGAAGTTATGTTGGGCACAAACACACTTAACACATGGATAATTCTAGAAATCCCAACTAATTGGGGGGGGGGTCATAGAGTCATGTTCTGGCACCCTAATATAGTCCTGTATTGAGTGAAGTAGTCATAATGTTTTGGCAGCCTGTGACTGTCATGTAAAAATGGAGTGGAGGGGTCATAGTGTCAGGTGTGGCCTAGGCTAAGAGGAATAATAATTAAAACATATTTTTATTGAACTTCTTGTCGTTCACCAGTTTCTGATATTTTAGCTGTGTATAACGCAGCATTTCACTGAAGTTGTAGCCTAACAGATGGCATATTTTATGTCTGCACCGACCTGGCGCCTGTATAAAGCACTAAATTAGGTTTTGACCACATAATGAATGTAGTAACCTAACAAAAACATAGACTATAACCTATAACATTTCATAAATGTTAATGTCAATTTTATATTTCCATTGAGCTATCACTTTTGTACAGTAAATGCATGACTTGAACATTTTCTGTTGACAATATTGTTAGGTTAAAAATACAAGGCAATGCAGATTTAAGATTACACCATTGCTGTAGTAGCCAGGCTAAGCCCAGTGATAGCCTCGTTTTTTTGTCCTATAGTTTAGTTTATCCTACAACATGAACAGAAGGGATTTTGAAAATGAGATAAACGGGTCCAAAACGGACCCGGGCCGAATGAGCCATATGAGTCCGCTGCGTGTCCGCAGCGGATGTATATGTATCAATTTGCGGGTCCCAAACGGACCCGCCGCGGAGGTGAGGCTTTAATCGCGGATGCGGAGCAGCGCGGAGCCACGGCGGAGTTCCTGAGTGCATCTGGACCCCGATACGGGTCCGTCCTGGAAGCCGACATACATCCGCGGCAGGTCCGCTGCGCAGTCCTTTTGCTGTGTGGGATGATGCACGTTTATGCTTGTTGAACTAGTGGTACTTATTGCCTCTGCGAAGGAGGTTATGTTTGTTGACTTTCAACTTGTGAAGGTTTTATTTCACTTACACTGACACGTGTTGTCGTCCAGTCGACTTGTCTTCTCCACAGATCACTTAACTCCTCTTTGCTGCCGCTGCACACGCTGCGTTTCTCTTTTCTCTCTCTCTCCCTCTCGCTGTGTGTGAAGAGCAGCCCCGCCCCTCAGTGATCAGAGCGACAGAGCGGAGGTTTTATTTTTATTTTATTTTTTTCAGAGAGAGACCGAGAGCAGTGCAGGGACATCTAATATGTTAGCATGTTGGCATATGTTAACGTATGCTAACTAACATATGCTAACTTCCGTCGAAGTTAGCATATGTTAGCATATGCGCCACAGGCCTCGCTCCGTCCTTTTTTTTTTTTTTTTTTTCCCCAAGCCTCGCTCCCTCTGTGTGTGTGTGTGTGCGCGCGTGCGTGACGTCAGTGAGACAGAGCGGGAAACAGCCCTCCCCCTCCTTAACTGCTGCTGCGCAGGTGCTTTGATTAACCAAGAAGCACAGAACCACTCCCTCGAACCACTGCCATTTACTAAAAACGTATGCCAGTTACTCACAAACTTTTTTCACAGTGACTACCACAAGGCTTCCATGAACACAGACATGTATTTTTTATTCTTCCTAGTGTAAAAAAAGTGGACATTCTAGCGAGTTGAAAACTACCGTCCGTTAAACTTCTGTGACGAAAAACTTTGCTGAATTAACATTGGGTCCTATGGAGCAGTTAGGCTGTCCACTCCTCACTTCTAGGCTTCTCATTCAAAAACTGTGAATCCTATCGGTTAGGTAGACACATTGTAGGCATCAGGACAAGTATGACTACTACTTTGGAGAAAATTTTGCGTGTAGAGTGAAATTTGTGGAAGCAATCACAGTTTTAAAAAAATATTTTGAACATTTTTTCAGAGCAGCCCGCCCTCTAACTGATGGGCCTCTCACTCTAGCGCGAACATTCCGCGCAATACACACCCATTATAAACCCGAAAAAACAATTTTCGCGACTATGTCGCAAATAGTTCCGACCTGGAGAAACTGAATAATAGCACACCCGCCCCGATCGATACGCACGTTTTGATGTATTTTTCGTGTATGTGCGATGAACTGTGCGGGAGGAGATAGCGACCGAAAATCCGTGGGAATAATAATAAAAATAGACGACAATAACAAGTAGTGGGCTGTGCTTCGCACAGCCCACTACTGACCCCTATAGCTTTGCTATATGGGGGTCAGTAGTGGGCTGTGCTTGCACAGCCCCACTAATAAACTGAAACGGCATCATTTCCAAATCTGCGGTGCAGGTCTTCTGTAATAATTTGATCAGTTTAATGTGTCAGAAATGTTAGTACCGTTGCTAATCCTCATCATCCAATATCCCAGTGTGTTACAAAATGAAACTAGACAATTCCCCTGCGGGAAATCGCGAGAGTGGGGCTGTGTCGGCAGCAGTTTGCGCTAAGATGACATGATACAACACTACGCTGCTACGATGCTAACATGCTACAATTTTTCACCTAATCTTATCCTCGCAGTTGCTATTGCAGAGGCTGTAGTAGTGCTTCGCACAGCCCACTACTGGCCCTATAGCTTTGCTATATGGGTCAGTAGTACATGCAGCAGACCCCTCCCAGCTCCACCTGAAAGCCAGCATCAGGCTAAGTCATTGGTCGGCTAATAGTTAACATATATTAGCGGTGAAGTTATGTTGGGCACAAACACACTTAACACATGGATAATTCTAGAAATCCCAACTAATTGGGGGGGGGGGGGGTCATAGAGTCATGTTCTGGCACCCTAATATAGTCCTGTATTGAGTGAAGTAGTCATAATGTTTTGGCAGCCTGTGACTGTCATGTAAAAATGGAGTGGAGGGGTCATAGTGTCAGGTGTGGCCTAGGCTAAGAGGAATAATAATTAAAACATATTTTTATTGAACTTCTTGTCGTTCACCAGTTTCTGATATTTTAGCTGTGTATAACGCAGCATTTCACTGAAGTTGTAGCCTAACAGATGGCATATTTTATGTCTGCACCGACCTGGCGCCTGTATAAAGCACTAAATTAGGTTTTGACCACATAATGAATGTAGTAACCTAACAAAAACATAGACTATAACCTATAACATTTCATAAATGTTAATGTCAATTTTATATTTCCATTGAGCTATCACTTTTGTACAGTAAATGCATGACTTGAACATTTTCTGTTGACAATATTGTTAGGTTAAAAATACAAGGCAATGCAGATTTAAGATTACACCATTGCTGTAGTAGCCAGGCTAAGCCCAGTGATAGCCTCGTTTTTTTGTCCTATAGTTTAGTTTATCCTACAACATGAACAGAAGGCATTTTGAAAATGAGATAAACGGGTCCAAAACGGACCCGTGCCGAATGAGCCATATGAGTCCGCTGCGTGTCCGCAGCGGATGTATATGTATCAATTAGCGGGTCCCAAACGGACCCGCCGCGGAGGTGAGGCTTTAATCGCGGATGCGGAGCAGCGCGGAGCCACGGCGGAGTTCCTGAGTGCATCTGGACCCCGATACGGGTCCGTTCCGGAAGCCGACATACATCCGCGGCAGGTCCGCTGCGCAGTCCTTTTGCTGTGTGGGATGATGCACGTTTATGCTTGTTGAACTAGTGGTACTTATTGCCTCTGCGAAGGAGGTTATGTTTGTTGACTTTCAACTTGTGAAGGTTTTATTTCACTTACACTGACACGTGTTGTCGTCCAGTCTCCACAGATCACTTAACTCCTCTTTGCTGCCGCTGCACACGCTGCGTTTCTCTTTTCTCTCTCTCTCCCTCGCTGTGTGTGAAGAGCAGCCCCGCCCCTCAGTGATCAGAGCGACAGAGCGGAGGTTTTATTTTTATATTATTTTTTTCAGAGAGAGACCGAGAGCAGTGCAGGGACATCTAATATGTTAGCATGTTGGCATATGTTAACGTATGCTAACTTCCGTCGAAGTTAGCATATGTTAGCATATGCGCCACAAGCCTCGCTCCGTCCTTTTTTTTTTTTTTTTTTTTTCCCCAAGCCTCGCTCCCTCTGTGTGTGTGTGCGCGTGTGTGACGTCAGTGAGACAGAGCGGGAAACAGCCCTCCCCCTCCTTAACTGCTGCTGCGCAGGTGCTTTGATTAACCAAGAAGCACAGAACCACTCCCTCGAACCACTGCCATTTACTAAAAACGTATGCCAGTTACTCACAAACTTTTTTCACAGTGACTACCACAAGGCTTCCATGAACACAGACATGTATTTTTTATTCTTCCTAGTGTAAAAAAAGTGGACATTCTAGCGAGTTGAAAACTACCGTCCGTTAAACTTTTGTGACGAAAAACTTTGCTGAATTAACATTGTGTCCTATGGAGCAGTTAGGCTGTCCACTCCTCACTTCTAGGCTTCTCATTCAAAAACTGTGAATCCTATCGGTTAGGTAGACACATTGTAGGCATCAGGACAAGTATGACTACTACTTTGGAGAAAATTTTGTGTGTAGAGTGAAATTTGTGGAAGCAATCACAGTTTTAAAAAAATATTTTGAACATTTTTTCAGAGCAGCCCGCCCTCTAACTGTTGGGCCTCTCACTCTAGCGCGAACATTCCGCGCAATACACACCCATTATAAACCCGAAAAAACAATATTCGCGACTATGTCGAAAATAGTTCCGACCTGGAGAAACTGAATAATAGCACACCCGCCCCGATCGATACGCACGTTCTGATGTATTTTTCGTGTATGTGCGATGAACTGTGCGGGAGGAGATAGCGACCGAAAATCCGTGGGAATAATAATAATAAAAATAGACGACAATAACAAGTAGTGGGCTGTGCTTCGCACAGCCCACTACTGACCCCTATAGCTTTGCTATATGGGGGTCAGTAGTGGGCTGTGCTTGCACAGCCCCACTAACTAGAAAATTCCTGCAGAAATTTGCCAATGATGCTGCTGCCAACAGTGACCGCACCGCAGTGAAGTTAGTTTAGAGTTGGATATTCCACAGACATTGGGTAAATCTCTTTGTCGCTGTGGGTACGGTGCGACTCCGAGCAAGCCACTCCAACATTTTAAGTGTACTCTTACTGCAGACTACACAGTAAACACACGGAGATACTGTACCCTAGCAAAAGAGGTTTACCCAGAGCCAAGGTCTGTCGGATCTTCAAACTAACTTCACTGCGGTGGTTTCAGAGACGACATGGTCAAGGTCAGAAGACACCATCCGGGGAATGATGATAACAGGTAACTCTGGACTCAACGGGGAATAGCACTGGCCTATCAGAACTAAATATTGGTGAAATGAAGGAGTTTCACGGCAGATAATGTTATTTAGAGGCTGCGTCTCGGTGCCTGGGCGCCCGCTACACGCTGATCTAAAGATCTTCTGAACAAGTGCAAATGAAAGTGATGTTGGTGAGTAAACCATGATATTTTATGCTAGAAATAAGGTCCAGGTTGTAAAAAAACAGTAGTTCCCCTTTAATGTAAATGTTCATTGTCTTATCATTTGTGTTGTTAAAAATGTTTTTCTGTGTCTTTGCAGCTGCAGTGAAAAAATGGAACAACAAGCAACAGAGCATGAGAAAATGATTTACCACGCACACTTGAAACTGGACGGCAGCATCATCGGCACAGTCAAACTTTATGCAGGAATTTTCTACTTTATCTTTTATAGCTACTCTTTATGCTCTTATTTTTTATTCTGCCTTTTCTATAAGCTGTTGTAAACTGTAATTTCCCTATTGTGGAACTAATTAAGTTGTTTTGTTATTCTTATATATCGTACATCGATATTCAGCCTAAATATATCAGGATATGACTTTTGGTCCATGTCACCCAGCCCTAATATCAGATCTACAACAGTAACAGACAGTGAACTCACCTCAGAGTCTCCAGTCTACAGTCTGGACTCTCCAGAAAACCACACAGCTTCTTCACTCCTGAATCCTTCAGGTTGTTGTGACTCAGGTTCAGATGTTTCAGATGGGAGGGGTTGGACTTCAGAGCTGAGACCAGAGAATCACAGCTGATCTCTGACAAACTGCAGCTCCACAATCTGAATAAAGAATAAAAGATGAAATGATTGATGATCAATCAGATGTGTTGAGGTTTTAAATGTGTCCTCATCAATGTGTGTGTTGACCAGGAATGAATATGGAGTGAAATTAGTCTCAAAATGGTCACAAATGCATGTTCCATGATCCACACGTGAAACATGACATTCATAAATGTGTACCTAGCTATCTGAATGTGTGTGATTGTTTTGCAAATTCACAAATCAGATGGTTCAACTTCACAAAGCTCATTCTTTTCGTTTTCTAAAGACTTCCTGGCTTACGAGTGTCTAAGCCTACGCATACGGATCAGCAGATACGGACAGATCAGGTATATAAATGTAACGACTATCAATGCTAACGCTAATTATGTTATGTCACAGTTAATATAGAGCTATTATGTAGGTCTGTAAGAACATGTTAAGTACATCCCTTTGTCTAGGGTTTTGGCTCTGACCAAACTTTCTCTTCCGTTGTGTCCATTTTTGTTTCTCTTCAGAGTAAAATAAATAAAAATAGTATCAGCAAAATATTTACAGAATTAATATATGAACAAATGTACAAACACTAGAGATGGAAGAATATATATTATATACATAGGAATGATAATAAGGTGATTATACAATATATATGGTTCTTTGGAACAAAAGGATTCATATTGATTCATCAGTTGTTGTTACATTTACCCATGAATGGAATCAGCAGCATTAGATACCGCCATCTATCCAAAACATTATCACAGAGTTTATAACAAAGTATTAGTTTGCATTATTTACATTTATATTTGATTTATAAACTCACTTCAGACCAACTAGTCAGGGGTCCTGGTACTGTCTGTGGTTACACACTAACCGCTTTTAGCCTGTACCAAAGACTTATTGGACCAAAGATGTTTAAATGTTTAAAATAATTTGAAAATAAAAAGTAAATCAATCTGAATAAAGAATAAAAGATGAAATGATTGATGATCAATCAGATGTGTTGAGGTCTGAAATGTGTCCTGATCAATGAGCTGTTCTCTAAAATGACTAGAGTGACTTTGTCCTTGTGTTATTGTGGATCTTCATCATGTCAGCCTTCTACAGACATCATCCAAACGTCAGCACAACATTCAGACGACTATTCATGTCAACACAGATCAATAAGATGCTGCTGACCTCATTACAGGATCAATATCTCCTCCTCACACATGTTGGACTACAAACTGTTGATTAGTTCTTTGATTCCAGGACCTTCTTCTTCCTGGATTTGGTGTCTCAGGAGGTTTGTGTCATTCAAATGTTAAAGGACAAGTTGACATGTTCAAGTGTGTCTTCCAACAAGTCACATGTCATGTCAACTATTTTCTATGTCACTTTTATAACGTATGTAACTCTAACAATATAGGTTACTTTAATAAATGACCACAGCTCTACTTTAAATGCAATAATCCTCCTCCTCAGGTATTTATTTACTAAATGAAATAAAATGTAAAGGTTTTGATTGTCCAGTAAAAATAAAATGAGAGGTCAGTGTCAGAAACTGGTAGTGGTGCAACGGATCATCATTGATCCGTGATCCGTTCAGATCGACGTCATCGGTTCAGGACACACGTGATCCGCGGATTGATTTCAGGGGGGAACAAAAACAGTTGTGCTCCGTCCGCATACAGCTTGCGGCCAGTGGAGAAAGTAGGAGGAGAGCAGACATGGCGAGCGTAGGAAAGGAGGAGCTTGAACGCCCCGCGACACTTAAATCCCCTGTATGGGAGCATTTTGGCTTCCCTGTCAACTATGATGACGAAGGAAAGAGGTCAGTGGACAAAACTGCTACTGTGTGTAGGCATTGTGGCACAAGAAAGCCATATGACAGTGGAAACACATCGAGCATGTTCACTCATTTGAAGCGACATCACCCGGGTGTTTCACTGGTAGAAAACGAAAGCTGGCCAACAACCGCTCATCACCTCAGCATTTAAGCATCCTCTCCCTGCGCAATCCGACCGGGCTAAAGCTATCACAAACGCTATCGGCGTGTTTATAGCTACAGACGTGAGGCCATATTCAGTTGTGCAAAACGAGGGCTTTAAAAACATGCTGAAAGTGCTTGAGCCGCGTTACGACATCCCATCGCACACACACTTCAGTGAGAAGGTAGTGCCAGATCTCTACGAGCGGGAGAAGAAAAAAGTTGTGGATGAACTATCCCGAGCGTCGGCTGTTGCGCTCACAACAGACGGGTGGACGTCCAGGGGAACGGAGAGCTACGTGACGATAACGGCTCACTTCATCACTGAAGGCTGGGAGATGAGAAGTCTAGTGCTGCAGACACGCCCCCTCTACGAGAGTCACACAGGCACTCATCTTGTTCAGGTACTGACACAAGCAGTTGAAGAATGGAAGTTAAGGAGGCCCAGTACTAATATTCCAGTAACAACTGATAATGCAAAAAATCAGATAAATGCAGTGAATATGGCAGGACTGGGCCCACAGATAGGGTGCTTTGCACATGTCGTGAATTTGGCGTCACAAAAGGGAATCTCAGTCAATAAAATGGATCGGCTCCTTGGGAGAATCAGGAAGGTGGTTTCCTACTTCCACCGAAGCACAACAGCTGCTCACGTGCTCAAGACAAAGCAAGACATGTTACAGCTACCCAATCATGAGCTCATACATAATGCACCAACAAGGTGGAACTCCACTTATGATATGGTGGAGCGTTATCTGGAGCAGCAGGCAGCTATATACTCTGCACTGACTGAGAAAACCCTGAGGAAAGAACATCATCAAACTGTCACATCTCTGCTGAGCACTGAAACTTCACCATCTGTATCAATGATCCTGCCGCTGAAAACAAGGATTCTACAATCCATGGCTCCAAGTGTGGAAGACAGCACCATCACACAAGATGTCAAGGCTGCCATTAGAGAGGACCTGAAGCCCAGATACACTTCAGCCGCTACTCTGCAGGACTACCTTCACAGAGCTACTGCCCTGGATCCCAGATTCAAGTCCCTGTCTCACATGGACCCTGCCCTACGTCAGAAGACATACAATGACCTAACCACAGAGATTGTGAGCCGTCTGGGTACTGAAGACTGTGAGGAGGTAAAGAAAAAGAATATTATTTAAAAACTAGACAATTCCCCTGCGGGAAATCGCGAGAGTGGGGCTGTGTCGGCAGCAGTTTGCGCTAAGATGACATGATACAACACTACGCTGCTACGATGCTAACATGCTACAATTTTTCACCTAATCTTATCCTCGCAGTTGCTATTGCAGAGGCTGTAGTAGTGCTTCGCACAGCCCACTACTGGCCCTATAGCTTTGCTATATGGGTCAGTAGTACATGCAGCAGACCCCTCCCAGCTCCACCTGAAAGCCAGCATCAGGCTAAGTCATTGGTCAGCTAATAGTTAACATATATTAGCGGTGAAGTTATGTTGGGCACAAACACACTTAACACATGGATAATTCTAGAAATCCCAACTAATTGGGGGGGGGGGGGGTCATAGAGTCATGTTCTGGCACCCTAATATAGTCCTGTATTGAGTGAAGTGGTCATAATGTTTTGGCAGCCTGTGACTGTCATGTAAAAATGGAGTGGATGGGTCATAGTGTCAGGTGTGGCCTAGGCTGAGAGGAATAATAATTAAAACATATTTTTATTGAACTTCTTGTCGTTCACCAGTTTCTGATATTTTAGCTGTGTATAACGCAGCATTTCACTGAAGTTGTAGCCTAACAGATGGCATATTTTATGTCTGCACCGACCTGGCGCCTGTATAAAGCACTAAATTAGGTTTTGACCACATAATGAATGTAGTAACCTAACAAAAACATAGACTATAACCTATAACATTTCATAAATGTTAATGTCAATTTTATATTTCCATTGAGCTATCACTTTTGTACAGTAAATGCATGACTTGAACATTTTCTGTTGACAATATTGTTAGGTTAAAAATACAAGGCAATGCAGATTTAAGATTACACCATTGCTGTAGTAGCCAGGCTAAGCCCAGTGATAGCCTCGTTTTTTTGTCCTATAGTTTAGTTTATCCTACAACATGAACAGAAGGCATTTTGAAAATGAGATAAACGGGTCCAAAACGGACCCGTGCCGAATGAGCCATATGAGTCCGCTGCGTGTCCGCAGCGGATGTATATGTATCAATTTGCGGGTCCCAAACGGACCCGCCGCGGAGGTGAGGCTTTAAGGCCCATTTATGCTCAACGTTAAATACGCATACGGATACGGACGGAGCCTTTCGTCCGTACTCTGCGTTCATTTCGTCCGTTTTTCGTCCGTTTCCACAAAGCTTACGGATACGCACCAAACGGAGCAGTACCACCGGAAACCGTGGGGACGCTGTTGCCGTCACTACCCGATACGGAGCCTAGAGCCAGTGTGAGACAGAAGAAGAAGACGACGACACACGATGGCTGAACTTTTTGAAGAGAGACTATGTGAGTTAGTAAGGAATTACTGCCACATTTTTGATGTGAGTTCGCCGGGACACAGGGACAAATCGCCCCGATACAGTTTGGATAGTTCCACATCTCCCAAAACTCTCTCCTGATCCCTTCCCACTGTTCCCCCTGTGGAAAAGCCACAAACTCGTCTTTGAGCGCAGTCCATATGGCAGCACACACCTCCCTGACTATGCAGCTCACAGTTGCGGTACCCAGCTTGTAGCTTGCTGCCAAAGCTTGCTGGCTCATTCCTGTGGCAAGGTAGCGCAGGGTGACAGCAAGCCTCTCCGGCACACTCACAGGCGCGCTGTGTGATGGTTTGTGCTGGATGTGAGGGGCCACCCGGCGCAGCAAGTCATCGAACGCCCCAGCCGACATCCGAAAATATTGGAAGTGGCGCTCTGTGTCCATAGATCGCATCGGACGGACGAGAGAGAAAAATTCTCCGTCCTCCTGCCGCGATGAATTTAACGGCCTTACCGACCACCGCCTCTTACAACGAGCCCGTTTTCTTCTTTTGTTTATTATGTACATAATCAAGACCTCCTCCATAGTCGCCATGTTTGTTGTTTTCTTTTTACAGTCTATGGTTTGTTGTCATAAACCTTTGACTCTGCGCTGCCCCCTAGTGGATGTATTGGTTAACATCTATGCCAACGTAAAGGACGCATGGAAGTATGTGAGCAGTGACGGTAACAACGTTTGAAACGGACGCGTACAATTACGTCCGTACGTGGAGCATAAATGAGCCTTTAATCGCGGATGCGGAGCAGCGCGGAGCCACGGCGGAGTTCCTGAGTGCATCTGGACCCCGATACGGGTCCGTTCCGGAAGCCGACATACATCCGCGGCAGGTCCGCTGCGCAGTCCTTTCGCTGTGTGGCATGATGCACGTTTATGCTTGTTGAACTAGTGGTACTTATTGCCTCTGCGAAGGAGGTTATGTTTGTTGACTTTCAACTTGTGAAGGTTTTATTTCACTTACACTGACACGTGTTGTCGTCCAGTCGACTTGTCTTCTCCACAGATCACTTAACTCCTCTTTGCTGCCGCTGCACACGCTGCGTTTCTCTTTTCTCTCTCTCTCCCTCGCTGTGTGTGAAGAGCAGCCCCGCCCCTCAGTGATCAGAGCGACAGAGCGGAGGTTTTATTTATTTTATTTTTTTCAGAGAGAGACCGAGAGCAGTGCAGGGACATCTAATATGTTAGCATGTTGGCATATGTTAACGTATGCTAACTAACATATGCTAACTTCCGTCGAAGTTAGCATATGTTAGCATATGCGCCACAAGCCTCGCTCCGTCCTTTTTTTTTTTTTTTTTCCCCCAAGCCTCGCTCCCTCTGTGTGTGCGCGTGTGTGACGTCAGTGAGACAGAGCGGGAAACAGCCCTCCCCCTCCTTAACTGCTGCTGCAGGTGCTTTGATTAACCGAGAAGCACAGAACCACTCCCTCGAACCACTGCCATTTACTAAAAACGTAAACCAGTTACTCACAAACTTTTTTCACAGTGACTACCACAAGGCTTCCATGAACACAGACATGTATTTTTTATTCTTCCTAGTGTAAAAAAAGTGGACATTCTAGCGAGTTGAAAACTACCGTCCGTTAAACTTTTGTGACGAAAAACTTTGCTGAATTAACATTGGGTCCTATGGAGCAGTTAGGCTGTCCACTCCTCACTTCTAGGCTTCTCATTCAAAAACTGTGAATCCTATCGGTTAGGTAGACACATTGTAGGCATCAGGACAAGTATGACTACTACTTTGGAGAAAATTTTGTGTGTAGAGTGAAATTTGTGGAAGCAATCACAGTTTTAAAAAAATATTTTGAACATTTTTTCAGAGCAGCCCGCCCTCTAACTGTTGGGCCTCTCACTCTAGCGCGAACATTCCGCGCAATACACACCCATTATAAACCCGAAAAAAACAATTTTCGCGACTATGTCGAAAATAGGTCCGACCTGGAGAAACTGAATAATAGCACACCCGCCCCGATCGATACGCACGTTCTGATGTATTTTTTGTGTATGTGCGATGAACTGTGCGGGAGGAGATAGCGACCGAAAATCCGTGGGAATAATAATAAAAATAGACGCGAGCAATAACAATAGTGGGCTGTGCTTGCACAGCCCCACTAACTAGACAATTCCCCTGCGGGAAATCGCGAGAGTGGGGCTGTGTCGGCAGCAGTTTGCGCTAAGATGACATGATACAACACTACGATGTTACGATAAATGCTACAATTTTTCACCTAATCTTATCTTCGCAGTTGCTATTCCAGAGGCTGTAGTAGTGCTTCGCACAGCCCACTACTGGCCCTATAGCTTTGCTATATGGGTCAGTAGTACATGCAGCAGACCCCTCCCAGCTCCACCTGAAAGCCAGCATCAGGCTAAGTCATTGGTCAGCTAATAGTTAACATATATTAGCAGTGAAGTCATGTTGGGCACAAACACACTTAACACATGGATAATTCTAGAAATCCCAACTGATTGGGGAAGGGGGGGGGGGGGGGGGGGGGTCATAGAGTCATGTTCTGGCACCCTAATATAGTCCTGTATTGAGTGAAGTGGTCATAATGTTTTGGCAGCCTGTGACTGTCATGTAAAAATGGAGTGGAGGGGTCATAGTGTCAGGTGTGGCCTAGGCTGAGAGGAATAATGATTAAAACATATTTTTATTGAACTTCTTGTCGTTCACCAGTTATTCATTTTCTGATATTTAAGCTGTGTATAACGCAGCATTTCACTGAAGTTGTAGCTTAATAGATGGCATATTTTATGTCTGCACCGACCTGGCGCCTGTATAAAGCACTAAATTAGGTTTTGACCACATAATGAATGTAGTAACCTAACAAAAACATAGACTATAACCTATAACATTTCATAAATGTTAATGTCAATTTTATATTTCCATTGAGCTATCACTTTTGTACAGTAAATGCATGACTTGAACATTTTCTGTTGACAATATTGTTAGGTTAAAAATACAAGGCAATGCAGATTTAAGATTACACAATTGCTGTAGTAGCCAGGCTAAGCCCAGTGATAGCCTCGTTTATATATACTATAGTTTAGTTTATCCTACAACATGAACAGAAGGGATTTGGAAAATGAGATAAACGGGTCCAAAACGGACCCGGGCCGCAAATTGATACATACATACAATTGATACATACATCCGCTGCGGTCCCAAACGGACCCGCCGCGGAGGTGAGGCTTTAATCGCGGATGCGGAGCAGCGCGGAGCCACGGCGGAGTTCCTGAGTGCATCTGGACCCCGATACGGGTCCGTTCCGGAAGCCGACATACATCCGCGGCAGGTCCGCTGCGCAGTCCTTTTGCTGTGTGGGATGATGCACGTTTATGCTTGTTGAACTAGTGGTACTTATTGCCTCTGCGAAGGAGGTTATGTTTGTTGACTTTCAACTTGTGAAGGTTTTATTTCACTTACACTGACACGTGTTGTCGTCCAGTCGACTTGTCTTCTCCACAGATCACTTAACTCCTCTTTGCTGCCGCTGCACACGCTGCGTTTCTCTTTTCTCTCTCTCTCCCTCGCTGTGTGTGAAGAGCAGCCCCGCCCCTCAGTGATCAGAGCGACAGAGCGGAGGTTTTATTTATTTTATTTTTTTCAGAGAGAGACCGAGAGCAGTGCAGGGACATCTAATATGTTAGCATGTTGGCATATGTTAACGTATGGTAACTAACATATGCTAACTTCCGTCGAAGTTAGCATAGGTTAGCATATGCGCCACAAGCCTCGCTCCGTCCTTTTTTTTTTTTTTTTTTCCCCAAGCCTCGCTCCCTCTGTGTGTGCGCGTGTGTGACGTCAGTGAGACAGAGCGGGAAACAGCCCTCCCCCTCCTTAACTGCTGCTGCAGGTGCTTTGATTAACCGAGAAGCACAGAACCACTCCCTCGAACCACTGCCATTTACTAAAAACGTAAACCAGTTACTCACAAACTTTTTTCACAGTGACTACCACAAGGCTTCCATGAACACAGACATGTATTTTTTATTCTTCCTAGTGTAAAAAAAGTGGACATTCTAGCGAGTTGAAAACTACCGTCCGTTAAACTTTTGTGACGAAAAACTTTGCTGAATTAACATTGGGTCCTATGGAGCAGTTAGGCTGTCCACTCCTCACTTCTAGGCTTCTCATTCAAAAACTGTGAATCCTATCGGTTAGGTAGACACATTGTAGGCATCAGGACAAGTATGACTACTACTTTGGAGAAAATTTTGTGTGTAGAGTGAAATTTGTGGAAGCAATCACAGTTTTAAAAAAATATTTTGAACATTTTTTCAGAGCAGCCCGCCCTCTAACTGTTGGGCCTCTCACTCTAGCGCGAACATTCCGCGCAATACACACCCATTATAAACCCGAAAAAAACAATTTTCGCGACTATGTCGAAAATAGGTCCGACCTGGAGAAACTGAATAATAGCACACCCGCCCCGATCGATACGCACGTTCTGATGTATTTTTTGTGTATGTGCGATGAACTGTGCGGGAGGAGATAGCGACCGAAAATCCGTGGGAATAATAATAAAAATAGACGCGAGCAATAACAATAGTGGGCTGTGCTTCGCACAGCCCACTACTGACCCCTATAGCTTTGCTATATGGGGGTCAGTAGTGGGCTGTGCTTGCACAGCCCCACTAACTAGACAATTCCCCTGCGGGAAATCGCGAGAGTGGGGCTGTGTCGGCAGCAGTTTGCGCTAAGATGACATGATACAACACTACGATGTTACGATAAATGCTACAATTTTTCACCTAATCTTATCTTCGCAGTTGCTATTGCAGAGGCTGTAGTAGTGCTTCGCACAGCCCACTACTGGCCCTATAGCTTTGCTATATGGGTCAGTAGTACATGCAGCAGACCCCTCCCAGCTCCACCTGAAAGCCAGCATCAGGCTAAGTCATTGGTCAGCTAATAGTTAACATATATTAGCAGTGAAGTCATGTTGGGCACAAACACACTTAACACATGGATAATTCTAGAAATCCCAACTGATTGGGGAAGGGGGGGGGGGGGGGGGGGGGTCATAGAGTCATGTTCTGGCACCCTAATATAGTCCTGTATTGAGTGAAGTGGTCATAATGTTTTGGCAGCCTGTGACTGTCATGTAAAAATGGAGTGGAGGGGTCATAGTGTCAGGTGTGGCCTAGGCTGAGAGGAATAATGATTAAAACATATTTTTATTGAACTTCTTGTCGTTCACCAGTTATTCATTTTCTGATATTTAAGCTGTGTATAACGCAGCATTTCACTGAAGTTGTAGCTTAATAGATGGCATATTTTATGTCTGCACCGACCTGGCGCCTGTATAAAGCACTAAATTAGGTTTTGACCACATAATGAATGTAGTAACCTAACAAAAACATAGACTATAACCTATAACATTTCATAAATGTTAATGTCAATTTTATATTTCCATTGAGCTATCACTTTTGTACAGTAAATGCATGACTTGAACATTTTCTGTTGACAATATTGTTAGGTTAAAAATACAAGGCAATGCAGATTTAAGATTACACAATTGCTGTAGTAGCCAGGCTAAGCCCAGTGATAGCCTCGTTTATATATACTATAGTTTAGTTTATCCTACAACATGAACAGAAGGGATTTGGAAAATGAGATAAACGGGTCCAAAACGGACCCGGGCCGCAAATTGATACATACATACAATTGATACATACATCCGCTGCGGTCCCAAACGGACCCGCCGCGGAGGTGAGGCTTTAATCGCGGATGCGGAGCAGCGCGGAGCCACGGCGGAGTTCCTGAGTGCATCTGGACCCCGATACGGGTCCGTTCCGGAAGCCGACATACATCCGCGGCAGGTCCGCTGCGCAGTCCTTTTGCTGTGTGGGATGATGCACGTTTATGCTTGTTGAACTAGTGGTACTTATTGCCTCTGCGAAGGAGGTTATGTTTGTTGACTTTCAACTTGTGAAGGTTTTATTTCACTTACACTGACACGTGTTGTCGTCCAGTCGACTTGTCTTCTCCACAGATCACTTAACTCCTCTTTGCTGCCGCTGCACACGCTGCGTTTCTCTTTTCTCTCTCTCTCCCTCGCTGTGTGTGAAGAGCAGCCCCGCCCCTCAGTGATCAGAGCGACAGAGCGGAGGTTTTATTTATTTTATTTTTTTCAGAGAGAGACCGAGAGCAGTGCAGGGACATCTAATATGTTAGCATGTTGGCATATGTTAACGTATGCTAACTAACATATGCTAACTTCCGTCGAAGTTAGCATATGTTAGCATATGCGCCACAAGCCTCGCTCCGTCCTTTTTTTTTTTTTTTTTTCCCCAAGCCTCGCTCCCTCTGTGTGTGCGCGTGTGTGACGTCAGTGAGACAGAGCGGGAAACAGCCCTCCCCCTCCTTAACTGCTGCTGCAGGTGCTTTGATTAACCGAGAAGCACAGAACCACTCCCTCGAACCACTGCCATTTACTAAAAACGTAAACCAGTTACTCACAAACTTTTTTCACAGTGACTACCACAAGGCTTCCATGAACACAGACATGTATTTTTTATTCTTCCTAGTGTAAAAAAAGTGGACATTCTAGCGAGTTGAAAACTACCGTCCGTTAAACTTTTGTGACGAAAAACTTTGCTGAATTAACATTGGGTCCTATGGAGCAGTTAGGCTGTCCACTCCTCACTTCTAGGCTTCTCATTCAAAAACTGTGAATCCTATCGGTTAGGTAGACACATTGTAGGCATCAGGACAAGTATGACTACTACTTTGGAGAAAATTTTGTGTGTAGAGTGAAATTTGTGGAAGCAATCACAGTTTTAAAAAAATATTTTGAACATTTTTTCAGAGCAGCCCGCCCTCTAACTGTTGGGCCTCTCACTCTAGCGCGAACATTCCGCGCAATACACACCCATTATAAACCCGAAAAAAACAATTTTCGCGACTATGTCGAAAATAGGTCCGACCTGGAGAAACTGAATAATAGCACACCCGCCCCGATCGATACGCACGTTCTGATGTATTTTTTGTGTATGTGCGATGAACTGTGCGGGAGGAGATAGCGACCGAAAATCCGTGGGAATAATAATAAAAATAGACGCGAGCAATAACAATAGTGGGCTGTGCTTCGCACAGCCCACTACTGACCCCCATAGGGTCAGTAGTGGGCTGTGCTTGCACAGCCCCACTAACTAGACAATTCCCCTGCGGGAAATCGCGAGAGTGGGGCTGTGTCGGCAGCAGTTTGCGCTAAGATGACATGATACAACACTACGATGCTACGATGCTAACATGCTACAATTTTTCACCTAATCTTATCCTCGCAGTTGCTATTGCAGAGGCTGTAGTAGTGCTTCGCACAGCCCACTACTGGCCCTATAGCTTTGCTATATGGGTCAGTAGTACATGCAGCAGACCCCTCCCAGCTCCACCTGAAAGCCAGCATCAGGCTAAGTCATTGGTCGGCTAATAGTTAACATATATTAGCAGTGAAGTTATGTTGGGCACAAACACACTTAACACATGGATAATTGTAGAAATCCCAATTGATTGGGGAAGGGGGGGGGGGGGGGGGGGGGGGTGTCATAGAGTCATGTTCTGGCACCCTAATATAGTCCTGTATTGAGTGAAGTGGTTATAATGTTTTGGCAGCCTGTGAGTGTCATGTAAAAATGGAGTGGAGGAGTCATAGTGTCAGGAGTGGCCTAGGCTGGGAGGAATAATAATTAAAACATATTTTTATTGAACTTCTTGTCGTTCACCAGTTTCTGATATTTTAGCTGTGTATAACGCAGTTGTAGCCTAATAGATGGCATATTTTATGTCTGCACCGACCTGGCGCCTGTATAAAGCACTAAATTAGGTTTTGACCACATAATGAATGTAGTAACCTAACAAAAACATAGACTATAACCTATAACATTTCATAAATGTTAATGTCAATTTTATATTTCCATTGAGCTATCACTTTTGTACAGTAAATGCATGACTTGAACATTTTCTGTTGACAAAAAATGTTAGGTTAAAAATACAAGGCAATGCAGATTTAAGATTACACAATTGCTGTAGTAGCCAGGCTAAGCCCAGTGATAGCCTCGTTTTTTTGTCCTATACTTTAGTTTATCCTACAACATGAACAGAAGGGATTTGGAAAATGAGATAAACGGGTCCAAAACGGACCCGGGCCGCAAATTCATACATACATACAATTGATACAACGGACCCGCCGCGGAGGTGAGGCTTTAATCGCGGATGCGGAGCAGCGCGGAGCCACGGCGGAGTTCCTCAGTGCATCTGGACCCCGATACGGGTCCGTTCCGGAAGCCGACATACATCCGCGGCAGGTCCGCTGCGCAGTCCTTTCGCTGTGTGGGATGATGCACGTTTATGCTTGTTGAACTAGTGGTACTTATTGCCTCTGCGAAGGAGGTTATGTTTGTTGACTTTCAACTTGTGAAGGTTTTATTTCACTTGCACTGACACGTGTTGTCGTCCAGTCGACTTGTCTTCTCCACAGATCACTTAACTCCTCTTTGCTGCCGCTGCACACGCTGCGTTTCTCTTTTCTCTCTCTCTCCCTCGCTGTGTGTGAAGAGCAGCCCCGCCCCTCAGTGATCAGAGCGACAGAGCGGAGGTTTTATTTTTATTTTATTTTTTCAGAGAGAGACCGAGAGCAGTGCAGGGACATCTAATATGTTAGCATGTTGGCATATGTTAACATATGCTAACTAACATATGCTAACTTCCGTCGAAGGTAGCATATGTTAGCATATGCGCCACAGGCCTCGCTCCGTCCTTTTTTTTTTTTTTTTTTTTTTCCCAAGCCTCGCTCCCTCTGTGTGTGTGTGCGCGTGTGTGACGTCAGTGAGACAGAGCGGGAAACAGCCCTCCCCCTCCTTAACTGCTGCTGCGCAGGTGCTTTGATTAGCCGAGAAGCACAGAACCACTCCCTCGAACCACTGCCATTTACTAAAAACGTATGCCAGTTACTCACAAACTTTTTTCACAGTGACTACCACAAGGCTTCCATGAACACAGACATGTATTTTTTATTCTTCCTAGTGTAAAAAAAGTGGACATTCTAGCGAGTTGAAAACTACCGTCCGTTAAACTTTTGTGACGAAAAACTTTGCTGAATTAACATTGGGTCCTATGGAGCAGTTAGGCTGTCCACTCCTCACTTCTAGGCTTCTCATTCAAAAACTGTGAATCCTATCGGTTAGGTAGACACATTGTAGGCATCAGGACAAGTATGACTACTACTTTGGAGAAAATTTTGTGTGTAGAGTGAAATTTGTGGAAGCAATCACAGTTTTAAAAAAATATTTTGAACATTTTTTCAGAGCAGCCCGCCCTCTAACTGTTGGGCCTCTCACTCTAGCGCGAACATTCCGCGCAATACACACCCCTTATAAACCCCCAAAAAACAATATTCGCGACTATGTCGCGAATAGCTCCGACCTGGAGAAACTGAATAATAGCACACCCGCCCCGATCGATACGCACGTTTTGATGTATTTTTCGTGTATGTGCGATGAACTGTGCGGGAGGAGATAGCGACCGAAAATCCGTGGGAATAATAATAAAAATAGACGCGAGCAATAACAATAGTGGGCTGTGCTTGCACAGCCCCACTAACTAGACAATTCCCCTGCGGGAAATCGCGAGAGTGGGGCTGTGTCGGCAGCAGTTTGCGCTAAGATGACATGATACAACACTACGATGTTACGATAAATGCTACAATTTTTCACCTAATCTTATCTTCGCAGTTGCTATTGCAGAGGCTGTAGTAGTGCTTCGCACAGCCCACTACTGGCCCTATAGCTTTGCTATATGGGTCAGTAGTACATGCAGCAGACCCCTCCCAGCTCCACCTGAAAGCCAGCATCAGGCTAAGTCATTGGTCAGCTAATAGTTAACATATATTAGCAGTGAAGTTATGTTGGGCACAAACACACTTAACACATGGATAATTCTAGAAATCCCAACTAATTGGGGGGGGGGGTCATAGAGTCATGTTCTGGCACCCTAATATAGTCCTGTATTGAGTGAAGTAGTCATAATGTTTTGGCAGCCTGTGACTGTCATGTAAAAATGGAGTGGAGGGGTCATAGTGTCAGGTGTGGCCTAGGCTAAGAGGAATAATAATTAAAACATATTTTTATTGAACTTCTTGTCGTTCACCAGTTTCTGATATTTTAGCTGTGTATAACGCAGCATTTCACTGAAGTTGTAGCCTAACAGATGGCATATTTTATGTCTGCACCGACCTGGCGCCTGTATAAAGCACTAAATTAGGTTTTGACCACATAATGAATGTAGTAACCTAACAAAAACATAGACTATAACCTATAACATTTCATAAATGTTAATGTCAATTTTATATTTCCATTGAGCTATCACTTTTGTACAGTAAATGCATGACTTGAACATTTTCTGTTGACAATATTGTTAGGTTAAAAATACAAGGCAATGCAGATTTAAGATTACACCATTGCTGTAGTAGCCAGGGTAAGCCCAGTGATAGCCTCGTTTTTTTGTCCTATAGTTTAGTTTATCCTACAACATGAACAGAAGGCATTTTGAAAATGAGATAAACGGGTCCAAAACGGACCCGTGCCGAATGAGCCATATGAGTCCGCTGCGTGTCCGCAGCGGATGTATATGTATCAATTTGCGGGTCCCAAACGGACCCGCCGCGGAGGTGAGGCTTTAATCGCGGATGCGGAGCAGCGCGGAGCCACGGCGGAGTTCCTGAGTGCATCTGGACCCCGATACGGGTCCGTTCCGGAAGCCGACATACATCCGCGGCAGGTCCGCTGCGCAGTCCTTTTGCTGTGTGGCATGATGCACGTTTATGCTTGTTGAACTAGTGGTACTTATTGCCTCTGCGAAGGAGGTTATGTTTGTTGACTTTCAACTTGTGAAGGTTTTATTTCACTTACACTGACACGTGTTGTCGTCCAGTCGACTTGTCTTCTCCACAGATCACTTAACTCCTCTTTGCTGCCGCTGCACACGCTGCGTTTCTCTTTTCTCTCTCTCTCCCTCGCTGTGTGTGAAGAGCAGCCCCGCCCCTCAGTGATCAGAGCGACAGAGCGGAGGTTTTATTTTTATTTTATTTTTTTCAGAGAGAGACCGAGAGCAGTGCAGGGACATCTAATATGTTAGCATGTTGGCATATGTTAACGTATGCTAACTAACATATGCTAACTTCCGTCGAAGTTAGCATATGTTAGCATATGCGCCACAGGCCTCGCTCCGTCCTTTTTCTTTTTTTTTTTTTTTCCCCAAGCCTCGCTCCCTCTATGTGTGTGTGCGCGTGTGTGACGTCAGTGAGACAGAGCGGGAAACAGCCCTCCCCCTCCTTAACTGCTGCTGCGCAGGTGCTTTGATTAACCAAGAAGCACAGAACCACTCCCTCGAACCACTGCCATTTACTAAAAACGTATGCCAGTTACTCACAAACTTTTTTCACAGTGACTACCACAAGGCTTCCATGAACACAGACATGTATTTTTTATTCTTCCTAGTGTAAAAAAAGTGGACATTCTAGCGAGTTGAAAACTACCGTCCGTTAAACTTCTGTGACGAAAAACTTTGCTGAATTAACATTGGGTCCTATGGAGCAGTTAGGCTGTCCACTCCTCACTTCTAGGCTTCTCATTCAAAAACTGTGAATCCTATCGGTTAGGTAGACACATTGTAGGCATCAGGACAAGTATGACTACTACTTTGGAGAAAATTTTGCGTGTAGAGTGAAATTTGTGGAAGCAATCACAGTTTTAAAAAAATATTTTGAACATTTTTTCAGAGCAGCCCGCCCTCTAACTGATGGGCCTCTCACTCTAGCGCGAACATTCCGCGCAATACACACCCATTATAAACCCGAAAAAACAATTTTCGCGACTATGTCGCAAATAGTTCCGACCTGGAGAAACTGAATAATAGCACACCCGCCCCGATCGATACGCACGTTTTGATGTATTTTTCGTGTATGTGCGATGAACTGTGCGGGAGGAGATAGCGACCGAAAATCCGTGGGAATAATAATAAAAATAGACGACAATAACAAGTAGTGGGCTGTGCTTCGCACAGCCCACTACTGACCCCTATAGCTTTGCTATATGGGGGTCAGTAGTGGGCTGTGCTTGCACAGCCCCACTAACTAGAAAATTCCTGCGGAAATTTTGACTGTGCCGGTGATGTGTGCGTCATGATGTGTGCGTGGTGTTTCATTGTGAGTTTGATGTCATAGAGTTCCCAGAGGAAAAATTTACTGCTCAGAGCTTGCTCTTCTGTAGCTCTGGAGACGAATTTGAGATTCTCATCTCAGCCTCATTTTAGTTTCTATCTTGACTAAAATGTTTCTCATATGTTTCTCCTAAAATTCACTAGGAGCAATAGGTGAGACACAGTAATTAGGGGAGTCATACTTGAGAGTTCAGGGAGATATCTTGCTAATCTCAATTCAGTGTTTTTAATGGCTCCTTTATTTCTCCTTGGAGAAGAAAATGAGCAATACTGGAGCTACTGTGGAGCAATATGGCAAGCACGCACACGCATACACACACGCACGCGCACACACACACGCGCACGCACACCCACACCCACACACACACAAGCTATAATTCTATACACTGAAAAAAATAACTTGTAAGATTAACTTAATAAAATCCTCGTAACTATTTGCACTCACACTAAGTAAATTTTACTGCTGTAATATCAAGTATAATTCACTCACCAGTATCAAGTAAAATATACTTGCCACTAAATCTAACATTTTTGAAGATATTAAGTAACTCTACATATTTGAGTTTAGTTCTATTTAGTTACAGTAATCAAGTTACTCTCATCCTAATACTGAGTAAATCTTTTATTTTAATAACCCCAACCTTTATTAGGTTTTTGGTTAGTCTTCACGTTTGAAATAATTTGACAAAGATCCCAACGCAAAGTTCACTTATTTGCTTAGCCTTCAAAAAGCTTTATTGGTATGGGTGATAGATGCTCACGTCACCAAAGCAAGTATGAAATCAAAAGAACTTACATAAAGACAAGCACTGAATTTTGATAACATCTGGAATAGTGCTTTAAGTAAAAGTCTTTATAAAAAGCGCACTAAAACACTGATGCATTCGAACTGCGCAATCACAAAATTGTCACCAATGACGCATTTTTTCCATCACATCTTAACTTGAGAAGCAAATGCAAACAAGTGCCTCAACACATTTCAGAAAGCCAACATGACAAGTACAGAAAAGGGAACAGATGAATGGGTGGGCATGTGTGTGCACCAATCAAGACAGCAACCTAACCTTCAAAGTATGCACTTTTGGGGAGAGCTTAATCCCATCCAATTCAAGGAAAAGTTTCTGAAATGCCTCAAAAGTGCTATAGTCACACCCTTTAAAAACACACTGGATAGTTTTGTGTTTTTTCAAATGAGTCCCAAGGTGTTCAAAATATTGTTTCTCTGTGTGAAAACCACACAAATTACAAACAAGACAAACAGGGAAGTGACCGAGTGTGCAAATGTTTCAATCTATAATGCTTTAAGAGCTCTAAACGTGTTGATGTCTTGAAATTGCAACTTTTGCATGACCATCTCATTGCATTGTTCAGTCAATCTTGGACCTGTTCAAGTCTCCATCATTTCTAAATAAAAATACTTAACAATAGAGAAACTAACTGTCCAGCACTGGCTCCTCCTAAAGGTGACGCTGTCCACAGCACTGGCTCCTCCTTACAGTAACCTCGTAAAAGAACAAAAAAGTGTCATATTAAAACAATGACCTAAACCTTTTGATCGCGTGTATGTGTGTGCACGTGCGCAGACCCACTAGACGCACAACGCTTGACCCACGCAAGGGTCTGCGTCAGGTATTTAAAATACGAACATGTGTCAGGGGCGGGGTATAAATACAGCAAGGAAGTGGGCAGGTATAGTAATCAGAAAAGTGAGAACACTTCAAAGTGGCAAACAACAATTACAATCGGGGGATCACAAAAAAATACAATGATAAAAACATGTTTTTGGGAGCATATGGAACAGTGTGCAGACGTATCCTTTTTCCTCTCTTCTCGTATGTATTTTCTTTTACAAACAATAATAAGGTACCCATACTGGGTAGTATATATATCTATATATCTATCTATATAGATAGATATCTATCTATATAGATATATATCTATATAGATAGATATCTATATATCTATATAGATATCTATATAGATATATAGATATATAGCTATATAGATAGATATATATCTATATATCTATATAGATATATATCTACCTGCTGTTAAACGTTTAAGCCCCCTGCTCTACACCCTAATCTCTCTCAGTCGCTCTCCCCCTCTGCATCTGACGCTGACCGTCACGGTGACGGTCACGGTCACGGTGACGGCCCCCCCCCCCCCCCGCCACGGTACTACACACATCTAAAGTGAATCGGTAAAAACGACCGAGGCTGTAAAAGTAAGGAGTTCGGTAACTTCACTCCGTTACTCACCCTGCTGCTAATGCTGCTAATGCTAGCCGCCATTTTGCGGTTCAGCGCACACATACGTTACCGAACTGATATACACAACGAAGCAAACTCCGAAGAGTTTTGCACGCCATTACAAGTCTACAGCAAGTCATAAGTAATTATCGACATAAAACATTTATCAAGACATTAATACATTAATATCCGTACTTAATCATACAGGTGACAAGCGACTGCCGCCAACCGTCCTTAAGTTCACAGTGGGGTATGGGGTGGGGTAAAGCGAAAAAGTCAAATAGGATGAAATAAAACAACTAATATTAACGTCTTACTACAGCAAACATAAATGGACGTATCTTAAACTCACCTCTTAGCACGGTGAAGAAATGTTGTGCAGTAAATTCAAACGATGCATTCAGATGACGGTGATTGGATCTCTGCTGGCGGTAACTGGTCCCAGGAGCATGCGCAGCCCGTTGTTCATTGCGCATGCGCAGATATCAAGCGGGCTGCATTTTCGAGTAAAATGTATTTCATATTTTTAGGTTTATGCGCAAGGACTATGAAATGAGTAAATATTACTAGAAAATGTATGACAAATCGTACTCTTATCTTGCAGTACATTTATAACATGGAAAAAATATGTATATATTCACAATTTAATTATGTTGTCACTGAAACTTAATATTATAATGTAGATATTATGACTGTTTTCTTGATATATATTACTAGACCTAAAAGTTCGTTTTTTCAGTGTAGCAAATGAGCTGACAGACAAATTGATTTCCCTTTTGGAATGAATAAAGCAATCTCTTTATTCAAATTCAAAACAGCAGACTTAACAGACTTAAATGTTTGGTACAAAAACTATTTTGACTATATTCTGATATTGGACTTGTTGAAATATTGCTCTCAAATTACCAATAAATTACTGTTGATTTTATTTTATGTTTTATGTGGTTCATGAAAATGAAAATGAATTATGTGCATTGGAATACTTAAAATGATTCATAGAAAATATAATTAATATAAAAGCAGAAGGTCTTTGCAACCTAGAATCATATATTTTCAATCATTCTGATTACAGTACAGTTTTATATCATTTTAAAAAAAATCATGTGGATTACATATAAAGTCAACATCCAAAACATTGATCTTAGTCTGAGAAATCAATGAGTGCTTGTGGAGAGCTCTGTCTGAGCTTAGTATGAGATGGATAAACTGAAGCTAGAATGAGAATAGTTTGAGTTTATAGAGAGAGCTCTCCGATTTCTCTGCATGATATTACAAAGAGACACAAAAGTTGAGAAACTCTGAGAATTATATTAGAGCTTGTTGAGATCTCATCTGAAACTTAAGAGGAGACTAAATTGAGATTTAGTGCATCTTATTGCTCCAGAGAAAAAGATGAGACACAGGAGAAATAACCCTTAGTCTCAGTTTGCTGTCACACAGATCTCATAGTTGTCTAGGAGAAGTAAATGAAACATTTTTGAGATCTCTTTTTGAATTTTCTTTTCCTCTGGGTTCTGCCACTCCAATATGCCCCTGTAATGCTTTAAGTGGTCATAATGTTTTGGCAGTCTGTTACTGTAATGCTGAAATGGAGTGGGGTGTCAGTGTCAGATTCTGCCATTGTACTATAGTCCTGCAATGACTGAAGTGGTCATAATGTTTTGGCAGTCTCTTACTGTAATGCTGAAATGGAGTGGTGGGTCAGTGTCAGATTCTGCCACTGTACTATAGTCCTGTAATGCTTGAAGTGGTCATAATGTTTTGGCTGTCCATTACTGTAACGCTAAAATGGAGTCTGAGGGTAACAATGTCAGGTTCTGGCCACCTACAGTACTGCAGTAATGGCTTGGGTGTTCCTAATGTTTTGGCATAGTTTTCCCGCCGCTTTCTGTGTGCAACTGTGCTGAGTTTCCTTGTCAGGATGGCTTCAGCTATGTGAAAGCACCAACTGAGGAAGGAGGGAGGGAGGGAGAGAAGGAGAGAGGGAGGGAGGGAAGGAGAGAGTGAGAGAGGGAAGGAGAGAGGGAGAGAGGGAGAGAAGGAAGGAGGGAGGGAGAGAGGGAGGGAGGGAGGGAGGGAGGGAGGGAGGGAGGGAAGGAGAGAGGGAGGGAGGGAAGGAAGGAGGGCGAGAGGGAGGGAGGGAAGGAAAGAGGGAGAGAGGGAAGGAGAGAGGGAGAGAAGGAAGGAGGGAGGGAGAGAGGGAGAGAAGGAGGGAGGGAAGGAGAGAGGGAGAGAAGGAGGGAGAGAAGGAGAGAGGGAGGGAGAGGGGGGGTCATGGGTTGTTCTGCCTCCCCATTGTAATAGACTGAGGAGAGTCCCTAATCTTTTGGCAGATCGGCTGTGTGAAAGCACTAACTGAGGAGGGAGGGAGAGAGAGAGAGAGGGAGAGACGGGGGGGGGGGGGGGGGGGGGTCATGGGGTGTTCTGCCTCCCCATTGTAATAGACTGAGGAGAGTCCCTAATGTTTTGTCAATCTGTGTATGTAATGCTATAGTGGTAAGGGCAGGGGGGGTGATAATGTTTTGGCATATCGTCTCCCTCTGTGCCCCTCAGCCTTCTGTGTGCACACCTGCGATGTGTTTGTTCATCAGGATCGGTTCAGTGTTCATAATGTTATGGCACTCTGCGTCTGTGTGAATGTGCTCCTGTATGGGGTGTTCTTCCTCCCCATTATAATACACTGACAGACCCTAATCTTTTGGCAGATCGTGACGCTTTTCCCTCCACTGTCTCTGCGCACCTGTTCTGTGCCTGCTCGTTGGGGGCCGTTGCCATGGCTACGCTATGCGTACATGATATTCTATATATTCACTCCCCTCTCTCCTGCACCCTAGAAATCTGCGTCAGAACAAACGCTCATATCTCGAAAACTACAAGTCCTATCGATAAAACGAACGCATTGTGAGCGTCAGCCGAGGGTTTTCTACAATTTAGTGTTGTTCCCGCGCGCGTGCTGCCAAAATTGTGGCCGTACTCGTTTTGGAAAGAAAGGCATGCGACGAGAAAAATCGTCGAGAAATCTCTCTCGGTTTCTACATACACACGAATGGGAAAAAATTGGAAAAGCTGTCGGCGCACTCCTCGCTCGGAGGAGCCTGCAGTCCAAACCGTACGTCCCACCCGAATAAAACACATATCATCTGAAAGGCAACAAAAATCCCTACGTTTTTATGTATTTTTTATCTGTGTAGCTCGGAAACTGTGGCCGCCACGTGAGATTGAAACCTTTTTTTTTCAGAATTTCGACGAAACTCTGAACCTACAGTGCGGCTAGAGTGCGCCCATAGAGCCCCATTATAAACGACAATTTTTTAACTTTTTTCCAAAATTTCACCAAAACGTAAACTGCGACCCCGACCAAACCGTAAAAGCTATCGAAACGCCGTTTTCAGAAAAACGAAGCTACACTTCCCGTGCCTCGTACAAACTTCAAATAATTTTTCTACTCCAAAGCACGACTGAGTGATCGCTCAGCAAAGCCAAGCTGTCCATTTTGGAATGTTGCCGCTTTTTTACGGGCTTCTCCATTCACTTCCATGTTACGAGACGCTCGAATTTCGCCGTTTATTCTCGCCCCGTTGGACGGATCGCTTATGTGAGACATAGCACACCATTCCCGATCAATGCGCACGTCTCCATATAAATTCGTCTTTATGTCTCCAAAACTCTGGGAGAAGAAGCGAACCGAAAAAAGTACCAGAAGAAGCTATAAGAATATTAAACGCGAGCAATAACAATATATGTGCCACGCCCCTGCAGGCAGGCTGCGCCTGCCTGCAGGGGCGTGCACTGGCTCCCATTGCACAGCAATGGGAGCCAGTGCACCGGCACAGATAACTAGACAATTCCCCTGCGGGAAATCGCGAGAGTGGGGCTGTGTCGGCAGCAGTTTGCGCTAAGATGACATGATACAACACTACGATGTTACGATAAATGCTACAATTTTTCACCTAATCTTATCTTCGCAGTTGCTATTGCAGAGGCTGTAGTAGTGCTTCGCACAGCCCACTACTGGCCCTATAGCTTTGCTATATGGGTCAGTAGTACATGCAGCAGACCCCTCCCAGCTCCACCTGAAAGCCAGCATCAGGCTAAGTCATTGGTCAGCTAATAGTTAACATATATTAGCAGTGAAGTTATGTTGGGCACAAACACACTTAACACATGGATAATTCACCCTAATATAGTCCTGTATTGAGTGAAGTGGTCATAATGTTTTGGCAGCCTGTGACTGTCATGTAAAAATGGAGTGGAGGGGTCATAGTGTCAGGTGTGGCCTAGGCTAAGAGGAATAATAATTAAAACATATTTTTATTGAACTTCTTGTCGTTCACCAGTTTCTGATAGTTTAGCTGTGTATAACGCAGCATTTCACTGAAGTTGTAGCCTAATAGATGGCATATTTTATGTCTGCACCGACCTGGCGCCTGTATAAAGCACTAAATTAGGTTTTGACCACATAATGAATGTAGTAACCTAACAAAAACATAGACTATAACCTATAACATTTCATAAATGTTAATGTCAATTTTATATTTCCATTGAGCTATCACTTTTGTACAGTAAATGCATGACTTGAACATTTTCTGTTGACAATATTGTTAGGTTATAAATACAATGCAATGCAGATTTAAGATTACACCATTGCTGTAGTAGCCAGGCTAAGCCCAGTGATAGCCTCGTTTTTTTGTATGGCGTTAAATTAGTGCCAAAATCCGCGCGCATAAAAATCATAATCAGCGCGCATAAAGACCAATCTCTACACGCTCGCAGTCTCTGTATGTGCGCTCGCGGCCTCTCTACGCGCGCTCGCGGCCTCTCTACGCGCGCTCGCGGCCTCTCTACGCGCGCTCGCGGTCTCTGTATGCGCGCGCGCGGTCTCAGAATGCGCGCTCGCCGTCACTGTCTGTGCACTCGTGGTCTCTCTGAATACGCTCGCGGTCTCTCTCTGTGCCTTCTGCTCGCTCGCCTTTGCTGAGTTTTGGCACTTTGGGGGCGGGCATTGAATAGACGGACCCGCAACGCCCCTCCTTTCTGATTGGCCACTAGGTCAGAGCCAATCTGAGGCAGAGTAAGGCGGGACATCATTGCGGTTGGCGGCAGAATTTAATAACATATCAAGATCGAGATGTCAGAGAAAAAAGAGGTAAGTAGTTATGCACAGATATGCAATGCTGGGCTATAACAGCCGTGGCTATGTTTAAAGTTGCTACAAAAAAATTGCTGACCCAATACATAACATTCTCATAACCTTCCCTTATAGTGGTCTGATCACAGTGACGGAGACCTAGCAGTTTCCTGGGGGAAAAAATAATTTTCATGCGGTTATCATGGCTGAGGAAGTAAGTCTTACACAGTTAGCTTATCTCTCGATTTGATTTTATGACGGGACCATTGGGGATAGTAGGATTTCTTTTTAGTGGGAGATATGTTTATGAGTTTCACATAAGTCACCAAAGTAAACAGTGTTTGTATAAATTGTCACACATGTTGTTTACCCTGTTGCCATGGAAATTTGATGACAAAAACCATAAGAGTGTCTAAAATATTCCCATCTCAGTTTCCCATTGTTAAAGTCAGTAACCATGTAGAAAGCTTCCTGGCACCTGTTCTCACTGGATACAAGTAGAGTCACCACAAGGCCCCCTTGACAGCAAAATTGCAGTTAAAAGTGGGTGGATGGCATCCCCTAACTACAGCCCTGACACTGGGGCTGTGCCAGATAAACTGGGATGTCTGGTCAAGCCTTAATGTACTTTAATCTGGGTTGTTCACAGTTATGTAAATCTTTTAAATCAAATTAAAATCCTATTAATTAATTGTATTGATAGTCTGTCATTAATAATAGTTCTACTAAATTGAAATTTTACTTGCAATTATAACATCAATAATTAGGCCCACATGATAATCCTGCAGTCCTGATATGAAGCAAGCATACAGAAGCAGGTTCAGATGGGGGAAAGACAATAAATAGTTCCATATTGCTGCATTCATTTAATATTTACATATACAACTTTTTAATAAATAAATTATGTTTTTTTTAAATAGACAAACAAGGAAAGAAAAAATATATAAATATTTAATTTGCATGATTGACATCTGTTGACTGGTTGTATGTGTATCACGTTGATCTTGACACTTCATTAACTATACTATGTTTTCTTAACAGCTGAGACATCAAATTCTCCAAAGACTTTTGGAAAAAATACAATTGGCATTCACCACAACCCCACTAAATTTGGATTTCCTGGAATTTGTTTGTCGCCAGGAGCTGTATCTTTTGCAGGCCCTATCCAACCATATTCAAGTACCAGCTGCTATCACCCAGGCTTTGCAGGAACTATTTGACCTTGTGAGAGCACAACTGGTACATCCAGCCCCTTGTGTCGCAGTTGAGATCACAGGCACCCAAGGACGGCCCAAAATTTTGGTTGACGAGCAGCGCTTGAAGGAAATGCTTGAGCTTCACCTTCCTGTTCCTTGCATAGCCACACTGATGGGTGTATCAAGAAGGACTATCTATCGACGGATGAAAGAGAATGAGCTCTCTGTCAGGGAAATGTACAGTCCCATTACTGATGCTGAGCTTGACAATTTGGTTTCTTCCATCAAGAGTGATTTACCAAATGCAGGCTACAGGATGGTGAAAGGCAGACTGGAATCTCTGGGACACAGAGTTCAGTACAGACGAGTTGCAGCCTGCATGCACAGAGTTGATTCCATGGGCATCATCTCAAGACTTTCAAGTCTTGGCTGTGTGGTACGCAGAGTCTACTCTGTACCAGGGCCCTTGTCCCTGGTACATGTGGACACAAATCACAAGTTGATCAGGTTTGTGTTGAAGATTTTATGTTTTAAATTTAAGTCAACTGACAACCAGTTCTCATTTGTATAATGACTATCTGTCATAGAGGCAAAGGAGATGTGGCATTTCATTTTACATATGAAATACATAGCATATTTTTATTGTATTGATTGTTTTTCTTAGTACTTTTGCACAATTCTGGAGCCACTGAAACAGAATTTGACTCTGTACACTGTAGTGCACAAATCCTAAATAACAGTAAAGTCTAAGTCTTATGTTGCTTCCTAGATACAACATCATCATATTTGGAGGAATCGATGGTTTTTCCAGAAAGGTAAATTGACTGCTATTAGATTTCCTCTGCACCAGCTATACCAGCTAACCCAAACTCGTGAGCTAAGCATTTATGCCCCAACTATTTGGCTTTAATAGCCAAGAAGGCAGCAGTGGTGGAGGGCTGTATAGTATGATCAGGCAGAGGGTAACTATGCTAAAGGACTGAAAAAATGATTCAGATTAAGCAGTTGCCTACAAGTTATAATTAACCAGCTATGTTGTATATTTTACAATTTTTTGTGCAGTTTGAGTGTTCTCTTGGTGCAGACACACATGCATGCCTTTTAACTGGTTTACATTTCATTTGACTGTTGTAGATACTGTACCTGAATGCAGCGACAAACAACCGTGCTTCAACAGCATTTCACTTCTTCCTGGAGGCCACTCAGCAGCATGGTTTACCCTCAAGGTTGTGTGATTCAGATTGTTACAACATATATTGTCGAATTTACATAGAATATTGTGTCCTTTGCCACAATAACAGAATTGTGTATTTTACTATAAAAGTTGATGAAAAGTTAAAAGACATGGGAATGTATTCTATGCTACATTGTTCATAGTCCTTACTTGTGGAATTTTTGCCTCACACTACATGTTTTAAGCTGTAACTAGAAAAGGGGATTTCAACACAAAATTAGATTATTGGGCACATTTATCAATCTTGATAATACTTAGTTGTTTAGTGTAATAGGTTACAAAACCCTCAAATCCTTCCAAAGAAAAATCAGTTGTTCTGTTAATTCCTCCATAATTGTGATTTCAGAGTACGAGCTGACCAGGGAGTGGAAAATGTGGACATTGCCCGATTTATGTTCACCGTCCGTGGCAATGATCGGGGAAGTTTCATCTCAGGAAAAAGTGTCCACAATCAAAGGCACAATCACTCTGCCTTTCACATATTAAAATATCTGTAACTTAAAATGCAATTTTTCATTATTGTTTTTTGTGACCCTCCATAGGATAGAGCGGTTATGGCGAGATGTGTGGATCTCTGTATCTTCAAAATATTACAACCTTCTACACTCTCTTGAAGAAAATGGCTTCCTGGACATCTCGTGCACAGACGATATATTCTGTGTCCACTATGCATTTCTTCAAAGACTTAAAAAAGACTTGGAGATCTTCACTGAAGGCTGGAACCACCATCCACTCCGCACTGAGGGAAACTGGAGTCCGATACAGATGTGGGAAACTGGACAGATGCTAAACAACAGCAATGTCCATTCTGAGAACCTTGCAGTAAGTGTTTTCTCTACCGTATGTTTCTCGATAAAAAACACCCTAAACACAAGGATTGAATGCACATTTAATAGGCACAGATACCTTGAATGTACAGTAAATAACATAACCACATCATCTGTAATGATCTTGTGTAAACTGAAATATTTTCTTTTGCTATATTTGTAGGACCTTCAAGAGCCAGACATTGACTGGGAGACTGCTGTTGACTATAACGGCAATGACTCTGAAACTGGCGTTGTTGTGCCTGAATACGAGTGTCCTTTGACAGAGGAGGAGATGGATGAACTCCAAACTTTAATTGATCCTACTGACCCAAATGTTACTGATGAACAGCTATACATTGTCTGCTATGAACATATAAAACAACTGCGGACACAAACTTAACCATCTCAACAGCGGCTAAATTCATAGCCATGGACAATGGCCTGAGAGAGTACAGTTTTGAACTGTGCATATGTACTTAGGTGTGCAACAGGGAATGTCACCGAGCGGGAACATGCATTAACCACAGGATAGCAGATGGTATGATTATCACCATAACGAACATGGCAGTCATGGTCAAATTCCATCAGTATTTTGAATTCTTCCTGTTCTGTGTGACTCAATGGGATATGAGACTGTCCTGTCAGCCACTGGCAGAACTTGCCAACATGAATGTTTTTCTGTTTTTCTGCCTCATCATTTTCATATTCACCCATGTTGTCCCTGTTGTTTTCATCCTCTGCTGAAAAAATGATATGAAAACATTATTAGCCAAGTTCAGTTCAAGGCTTCCATTTACAAGTATTGTTACTTGTCAAAAAGGAGTTTCCAATAAAATTACAGTTCCTTTGTTGATGTAGAAACGGGAAGTGTTATGATTGCATTGATAAAAAAAAAACAAAAAAAAAACATCATAGCTTAAGTAACACCACAGCTAATATGATTATCATGTAAATATTGATGATGACTGATAAGGACAATATAAAACATTACATATAAAATATGTGTAATCCCCCACTTATTTGCTTTATCTCCAAGAATAAATCATTTCTAATAAACTGCATAAGTTTTAATTTTAACAAATTATTCACCTTCATCCTCCATGTCCTGTACAAAGTCCTGCAGAAAGTTGACCACTGCAGACTCTCTCTGATGCCTCATTGTACCCATCTCACTGAAGACAGGTGACAGTGACTTCACTAGAAAGTCAGCATCCACCTTAAGTTTTCAAAAAAGAAGAAAGTCATGAAAGTTTCATTTTGAAAAATTTCTTAAATGATCAAATGCAGATTATCTTTTAATAGATATTATTTATTATTTGCCTTGCAAAATGATCCAGGAACAAAGAGCTGTCTGCAGATGTCCTTTTCTTGCTGGACCAAGCTGAGGAGGTCATATAGTTTCATTCCAGAGGACATTTGTTGCAGCATGGGAAGTAACCTCACTGCAGAGTGTAGGACTACCGAGCTGTAACAAATAATAGTAAACTGAATAAAGTTTAAAAAAGTACAGTCATAGAAGTTGAACTCACACTGAAGGAAATATCGTACCGCACAATGTCTTCCTTTCTGTGGAGGGACACAGGCCCTGTGTATCCACATGATAAGATCCTGTCCGTGCACTCCATCAGGGTTTCATTGTCAGCTGCCTCAATCTTTGAAAAGTACATAGGTAATAATGATATCACAACAACATACAAAACCTAAACATGAAATGATTCATAATGCATTTTCCCCACATTTAAATGAGTTACCTCTTTTATTAGTTCCATCAGCTCAGGGTCCGCAACGTCCTTTTCAGTTATAGATCCCTGGTCAAGTTCTCCAGTGGATATGTACCTGTAACACCACTGCATTAAAAAGTTTGGCGGTGGTCCACCCTGTGCAAGACTGACGGCAAATATCTCTCCAACAGTCCTGTGGTGCCAAAACAAAACAAACAAAAACAAACAAAAAAAACATACTATTACTTATATAATACTTTTTTGCAGTGTCAGATAAAAAAAAAACGACCTTATTTGTGCCTAGTGACAAATAATGAAAATAGAAAAGCATTGCTTTAGTTTCACTTTACTGTATATGCTTCTTTTTTACAACCTACTTGAAGTTGTATTTTTCAAAGTCCGTCACTGAGTACTTTGGTACTTTGCCACTGATGCCTCCCTCAAAGAACCTTCTCTCTATC